>OZ038383.1:46292310-46892310 GCA_964036045.1 Eutreptiella sp. 'Long Island Sound 2002' | reverse complement strand
TGTGCCATGTGTTGTGTTGCGTGCCCATTTGGCGGGTCCATTGCTCCAAGTCGAACCCGCCAATGGACCTCATATTGTGCAAGCCCCTTCTCCATACTCCCTACGGTCAATTGCATGCCTAACCTTCGTGAAGGGAAGCTTGTGTGGTGATCCCGAAGCGATGCGTTGGGAGCAAGGTGTGTGTTTTACAATTTTCCATATTTTCATGTGCCCACTTGGGAAGTAGCGCTCGTAACCTTTCAAGGCGCCCCAAGTGGAGCACATATGTGGGATCGAAGGTCGATGGTGTCAAGTCATTGTGTTTAGAAGGATTAAGTGATTGCACGATCCAAGCCGGAGATATTATAATATAATTGTAGACCTTTCAAGGCACTTTTGTGTGTCATTGTGCCAATTTTGCCATTTTTGGCTCGTCATGATGTCAAGTGGCGACCGTGTATCTCAACGTTGCGCTCAATTGACATTATGACCCAAGTATGATATGTGGGTACATACTTCGGTGCCCAACATATCTTGGACCCGGCGAATAACTCCTCCTAGGCTTGACATACCGTGGCCGCCATGTTGGCGATTTGGGACTATCCCAAATCATGGGCTCACTTGGCGACCCTGCCATTCCCAATATCGGAGGAGTTGGGCGACGCCCAAAAGATATGTTGGACCAATATGACTTGATACCAATCCTATGGCACACTCCGGTCCGAGTCGGGCATGTGCCTCATTTGCCCCAACCATGCGTGTGCGCATTTTTGGCCATTTTGAGCATTTTTCCACTTTTGCTGCCCGCCGTGCCCCATGTTCCAACCTTCGTGCACGCCGGACGCATGGACCAATGGACCATATATGACATGGGTGTTATGGGTAATGGTCCCCATGGTCCACACACTACGTGGGCGAAGCGGAGCCGCCTTCGTTAAGGCGCTAGGCCAAATTGAGTATGGGCAATTTTGCCATTTTTGCATTTGTGGACCCAATTGGGATCGTCACCACGCCGAGTGGCATGGAGATTTCTGAGAGCCAAGGGCATGGGAGTCTCCATTCGGCTCCCGATGGATTACGCATGGAATGGCGGATCCGATCTCCAAGCCGGCGTGGAGATATACTATTGGGAGCACACCGAATTTTGGCTCATTTCAGGCAGCCAAAATGACCCAATTTTGGGACCCCAATTTCCCCCTTCCGTGTGGTCAATTGGCGGCCCCATTTCTCTAAGTCCATAGGGAGCCCGGACCTAAATCCAAGTTGTACACTCAGACAGAAGTCCTAGGTCCTGCCTCCTACCCTGTGAGCCATTGGCCTTACCTTGGCCGGGCGAGCCACGCGTGGGAATGACGCCAATTTTGGTGATTTTGGCATCATGACCCCACATGACTCATCCGTGTTGCCCTGATGCCGGGACCTCAGAGGGAACCAGGTTGGGTGAGGGCTCCAGGGGGTTTCGTACTCGAAGGGCATAGGGTCAGTTGCCTCGTCCCTACCTCTGGCGGGTCCGGACGAGGGGTCAATTTTGGGGATTTTTGAGTTAATTTCAGTTTGGGCTGAAACAGCCCATTCTCAGCTACCAACTCCTGGGTGATAATGGCGGGGCCATATCTCTGGCTCAGAGTGGAGTTGGGACCTGCAGTTGAGGGAGCATGGGGAGCCACCGTCGGCTGGCCTTGGAGCTCATTGGTTCCCAGGAACTCGCCTGTGGCTGGGCGGGACACCTCTCCCATTGGCAGGGTTTCAGGGTCCGGACTGAGCAGGGCATGGGTTGTGTTTGAGCCCCCGCCCCCATCAGCCACTGAGAGGGTCGGACCTGGGATTGGGATATGAGTTGGGACTGAGTGTCTATGGTCCTGTGATGCCCTTACCCCAGTCCAGTCTTAACCCCATGTGTACATATCCTGATGTGTTGCTGTACATACTTTCGTTCCCTCTTTGCAGAGTGGCAAGGATTCTGAAACGCTTTGTCACATGACACAGGCGTATTGATGCCCTTGTGAGCGTAGTGCCTTGCCTGCCTGCTCACCTGTGCGTGTCACCGCAGCGTCCCGTGGCCGGCCCCCCACGGGAACGCGTCAAAAGCGTTTCACCGCCGCGGGGTTACCCAGCCCTCGCGTGCCACTCGGGGCCACCAACCCCGAGCAGCGCGTCGCAGCAGCGCGGCGCAGCTCGCAGCTCGCAGCGCAGCGCAGCGTCTCGCAGCGCAGCGCAGCGGCTCGCAGCGCCACTCAGCGACAGCGCCGAGTTCGTCACGGAGCCTGCAGCGCCGTCCAGAGCATCGCCCTGACCGCGCCGCAACCGTGAAAGAGTTGCACAGACCAGGACTCCTGCATCAGCCCCATCGGCCGACCCGGAGTCCCATCGGCCGACCAGCAAGGCCGCGTCAACCACCTCCACAACCACCGGCTGACCAGCACCAGCCGCACTTCCAATCCAGTGCTGCAGCACCCTCCTCAACAACCACAACCAGTTCGTTGAGTTGAACGAGTGCATATCAAGGACTTCAAGACCATCTACGCCCCCGCTGCCATGGTGAATTGGCAGGAAGCGGGCAGGACGTGGCCGCGGCCCCACCCCCATGCAGCACGCCTGCTGCGTGGGTTGGTTAGGGACCAGCACTACCGCCACAGCAACCCCCAGTGCGAAGGCGGCATGCCCAGGAGCTTCGAGCTCCGCACGGACATCGCCCCCGACCGCCTGCAGGCCGTGGAGGACTGGCTGCGGGCGGAGGGGTACGAGTACCGCCACCAGCAGAGGCGCTGGAGGACGTGGACCCGGCCGGACAGGCCCGGCGAAGGCCTGCGTCCCGACGGGATTGAGGAGGACGAGGAGCCCAACGCCTACCCGTCGGGCGCCTCGATCAACGTCTCCCTGTGGGACGTGATCGAGAAGAACTTCCCGGAACCGGGGACTGAGCGCAGGCTGCAGGGCAGCAGCAGCGCGTCTCCGGGGAAGGAGAAGCGGTCCGCCGGGGACAAGAAGAGGGACCGGAGGTGGCGGGAGTACCAGGAGTCCCTGGCCGCCGAAGCTGCCCAAGGCGCCAAGGGGGGAGCCCCAGCCCCCAGTCCCCAACGGGCCAATGGTGGTCACCACCCCGGCTCCACCACCCTTGGCGACTACATCCAAGTCGCCAAGCAGACCCAGGGCAAGCCCCGTCCGCTGCTCCTGAGGGCCCGGCAGGCCCCAGCAGGCCCCAGCAGCGACGTGGAGTCGGCCCACCGCGGGAGGATGCCGGCCGACCAGGCCAGCTCCAGCAGCAGCGTCGCTCCCGAAAGGGACGTGGCGCGCGCCTGTGAGCGCGCCTGTGGGGTGCCCTGCAACCGTCGGGTTGCCCGGCAACGGGCCCGGCAGTACAGCGCTGCCGTGGAGGGCGCCACCGGCATCGCCCAGGAGGAGGCTGCGGAGTGGGCGCATGGCATGGCCATCCACGCCCAGACCGTGGCGGCCATTGCGGCCGGACTCACGGCCGTGGCCGCCCATGGGGCAGCGACTGCCCAGGTCAACGGTGAGTTGGCGGCAGCCGACGAGGAAGCCCGCCTGACGCAGGAGGCCATTGCCTGCAAGGAGGCCGAGGTGAAGGCGCTGGAAGAGGCGCTTGCCCAAGAGAGGGCAAAGAAGGAGGCGGAGGAAAGGGCCCACGCCGAAGCGACGGCTAAGGCCCAGGAGGACGCCGCCAAGAAGGAAGCCATCGAGGCCGCGCGACGGAAGGTCGCTGAGGAGAAGGCCAAGACTGAGGCGGAGCTGGCAGCGTTGGAAGCGCAGAAGGCGCGGCTGCTGCAGGCCCGGGAAGCCGAGGCGGCTCGTGCTCGGGAGGAAGCCGAAGCGCGAGCTGCCGCAGCCACCGCCGCCGCAATGGAGGAGGCAGAGGCCAAACTCCGCCGCGAGACTCCCCCGGGAGCATCACGAGTGGAGACCCTTCGAAAGCTTTTCGAAGGGGACGCCTCCTCCAGGATGGCGCTGGATGAGGCCGACACGGGCAGCAGTGGGAGCGGTGGCACCACCGCCCGTCGACGGAGGAAGGGCAAGGGGAAGACCCCCGAGAGGCCGCGGAGGCCAGCGGGTGGACACCCCCACGACAGTGACCCCTTCTTCACCGCCAGTGACGGGGATGAACGAGGCCGTCGACATCGCCAAGTGGTGGCTTGGACGGGCGGAGGCGGCGGAGACGTCCCCATTGAACCGGAAGGTGAGGATGAGGATCCCCCTCCTCCCTACCGGAGCTCGGAGTCCTCCGTGACCGAGACGCCCAGGTGGGGCGACATGGACGAGGATGACGACATGGAGTTCGGCATCACGAGGAAGCGCCCATCCTCGGACCCACCGAGGCGACCCGGCGGAGACCCACCGGGACCCCCTGGCGGAGGACCATCAGGACCCCCTGGAGGACGCCCACCGAGTGGACCCCCTGGAGGCGGACCACCGGGCGGGGGAGGACCCCCTGGACCGGGCGGACCCGGCGGAGGCCCTCCTGGAGGACCCCCTGGGGACCCCGACGACCCACCAGGGAACGGCGACCGGGACACCACCTGGCGGTGGATTGTCTACCTCCGCAGGAGGGTCTTTGCCCTCGAGTGCGAGGTAGACACGGGCAAGGTCGAGATGGCTCGCATCTCCGGGGTCGCCGCGCGCGCGCAGAAGGACCTGGACATCGCCAGGGCCGAGACCAAGTCGCTGACCAACGTCGTCAGCGGCCTGCAGGAGAGGCTGGATGCGCTGGAAGCCCGTGGGAGCGTCGGCAGCGACCACCCACCCCTGGAGTCTGGCTCGTCGGACGACGGGTGGGGACCCGGACCAGGTCCAGGCAGACCCCACGCCCCCGGCGGAGCCCCCAGGAGTCGCCCCAGCGCCAGTGCCCCCTCTCTCACCGCCCCCTCTCACCACAGCGCGGGCCGCCGCAACGAGCGCGTGCCGCCCGGCAGTGGCAGTGAGGTATGGCGCGATGAGTGGCTCAGCGCGGACTACCACAACCGCCGTGCCCCACCGCGGACGCCGGTACGCCCCCGATGCCCGGCACCAGCCCCGGCACCAATCCCCAGGGCTGGAGGACGTTATGGTGGACTCAGGGATGAGGTCCCCAGAGGAGACGTGGAGTGGGATGTCGGCGAAGGTGAGGACCTGGACCTGGACCTGGACCTGGAGGAGTTCGACATCAGCCCGCCGCGTGGTGTACGACGGGAGGCCGCTGAACGCAGCCGCCGGCGCCGTGATGAGGATGCGTACATGGATGCCGTACGGCGTGAACATTTTGGTTCAGCGTACGTGGAGGAACCGCGGCGTAGCCACAGGGACTCCATGGAGGAGATGGACGTGGCGGCCGTGGGAGTCCGTGGGCGAGGCCGATGGGAACCTCGGTCGACCTCGCGGCCGGCGTTCATGGTCTCTAAGGCCGCGGACGCCGCCGTGTGGGAAGACTTGAAGGACATCAAGCCCCCCATGTACGATGGCAACCCCCTCAACCTCGACCGCTTCTTGGAGAAGCTGGACGATTGGGGGCTGACCGTCACTAAAGACCTACCTCCCGCGGATGCGGAGAGATATGTCTTCAAACGGTTCAGGTACCGCCTGCCGGAAGTGCTCGGCGAGCTATACTTCGTGGCGACCAAGGAGGGGAAAATCAAGACCCTCAAGGACGCCAAGAAGTGGCTCAACGAGCAGGAGCGGGTGGACGCTCCGCAGGTGGCTGCCAAGCGCTGGAAGTCCATCAAGCTTGAGCATGATGGACGGGAGATCCGCCTACGGGACTGGCGTGACTTCCGAGGGAAATACACCCTCTTCCGCCGCAATGTGGAGGATTGGAACGAGGGTGACGAGCAGGCTCGCCTGCTCTCCATGCTGCCGGAAGCATGGATCAAAAGGGTCACCAAGGAGGAATCCAAGCGGGCCAAGTCCAACCACACGGTCAAGATGATGCTCCCCAAGGAGTATCATACGAACGTGGTGTCTTGGGCGAAGAAGAACGTGGCCCGGGATGTCAAACGGCACTCCCTGCGGAACGCCCTTCTCATCACCGTCTCGGGCGATCGCGAGAAGACCGCGATGTGGCGCCTTGACGACTGTGAGTTGAGCGGCCAGACCATCCGTCTGCAGCCCATCCCGGCGCGGATGAGCTGCGACGAGATCCTGGAGTGGGTTGGCGAGGAGGTACTCAAGGAGTACCGAAACCTCCACCACACCCGCGGGTTGAGGCCCGGCGACCGCGACGTCAACTACGTTGGCGAGGGACCTGGCGGGGAGGACGCCATGGACCCAACGGGAGCCGGCGGCGATGAGACTCTCGTCGACGATGACGACGACGATGAGCCCGCCGAAGTGGCCGTTTGCGCCTTCGTGGCCAACAACCTGAGCGCGGGAAGCAAACCGGGAAACTGAAAGCCCCTGCAGCAGGGTTGGAGGAAGAAGGAGAAGAGGGACCCTCGCCGCATTGGCGACCCTCCGCTGTCCTTTGGGGAGTTCATACGAGCTCACCCTCAGGGCTGTTTCGTGTGTTATGGGAGGAAGCGAGGCTTCAACCATGACCACCGAACATGCCCCGTCCACAAGGCCGACACGGAGGCTTACAAGAAGGCGCACGGGTCGAAGAAGCGTGCGCCCGCGGGTATCCGGGAAGCCAAGATGGAGGTGGACAAGGACGAGCTGGCCAAGCTGATGTCGTCGGTGGGAACCGAGTTGGCCAAGGAGATCCAGGAGATCAAGCGGAACTGGGTCCCCAGGTCGGATAACAAGAACAAGGAGAACAACCAGAACAACCAGAACAAGGACAAGGACAAGAAGCCTACTCGTGGTGAGAGGAGGAAGAAGGGCGTCAACGACGTTGAGGCCGAGGAGAACACCCCCTCTTCCACAACCGACGCCCCCTAGCGGAGCCCCTGCAGCCAAGGGCCCCAGCTAGGGCGGTCGCAGGATGGTGACGTGGGAAGCGCCGAACCATCCCAGTCGGGAGTCGATAAGCACAAGGGGACTGCCGCGGGCGGAAGGCCCGGTCTGGCGCCCAGTCGCGGAGGCGGGGTGAGGGCAAGTGAAGGCACGAACCCTTGCACCCGTCCGTCCTTCGCGACCAAGAACGTGTTTGATGTACTACAGGATCTATCCGAGAGTATCGGAGGATCACCCGGACCGCAGCTGGATGCTGCAGATGGGCAGCCTGAGCCCATTGTCCACGACCTGCACCAGTCGCTTGTTGAGCTTCTGGAACGGCCGGAGATCCTGAGTTTGCACGCCGTGCGCCGTGTCGGTCGCGAGCGGCAGTTGCATCTTAAGGTCCGTGCCCTATGCGGGGAAGTGGAAAAGGTCTTCGACGTGTTGGTCGACACGGGAGCTCAGGTCAGCTTGGTCAAGGCTGGCCTACTTCCACCAGAGTGTCTGACCGACAGTCGGAAACCTGTCAGGCTGAAGGTGGCGAACGGCCAGTACATGGTGGGAGGCACGAAGGAAGCGGCCATTGGGCTGCAGTTCGTGAACCATCGTGAGCTGAGCCGCCCAGACCTCGGCAAGGAAATCCTCCTGCACGGTAGCTTCTACGAGGCCGAGATGGACTGGGACATGATCGTCGGGTACGACTTCATGATGGAGACGGACTCCGGCGTCCTCCCGGCCCAGGCTTCCATGACCCTGTACCAGGACGACCAACTCTCGTGGCTTTCGTCACCTGAGCACCATGTGGAATGCCAATGGATCCACCCCGAACGCAATCAGCTCGAAGTGGCCGCGCTGGACACTGAGCCAACTGGTCCTGCAAACCAGGAGTACGGCGTAAGGCCGGAAGTGGCAAGCAGAGTTGTCGCGGACTTGGGAGCTTCGGATCTGGCCCTGGATGCGTTCTCCTCAGGAACCTCCGCCCATCTGCGGGTGTGTGAGAAGTACTGGAGCGCACAGGACTCCGCGTGGAAGAAGCACTGGGGTCCGCATCAGGGACTGATGTGGATCCATTGCCCCCGTTGGGACATTCCAAGAGCGATAGCGAAGATTCGCAAGGACCGCTCCAAAGCAGTGCTGGTTGTTCCTATGGGATGCACCGAGGAGGAAAGTACCCGACATTGGGTAGCCTCATTGACCAACATGACCTTAAACAAGGTCGTCCTACCGGCTGGAGAGAGTGTCTATCAGGACGCTAAGGGACAGCCCATGCCACCCCAGAGATGGCCAACGGAGCTCCACTATGTGGATGGGGGCCTTGATCAGGCCGACACCACGGACTTCGTGTGTGTCAACCGTATCATAGCAGAGCCTTGGAGGCAATGCTTTGCGGTTCCCCCTGTTGACATCGAAGAATCGGACTCCGAAGACCCCCTCACTGAAGAGGAGTGGGATCTGGTTCAGGGGTATATGGATCAGCCCTTTCACGACTGGGGGAACCAGCGTGAGGGCAAAGGCCAGGACAAAGCCTGGTGGGAAGTGGACTCAATCGTCTCTGGTTCCTATGACGGGAATACCTTCGTACAGAGGGTGCTGGATCACATGTCCAGCCAAGACGAGCCGCCTGGCGGTAACCCACCCACCTACGGCGATCTATTCCGAGGCAAGACCAGAGACGGCCCTTTGGGTCACCTGGGAAGACCACCTGAGCCGAAAGCGAGCGGGGTCGCTACCCCTCAAGTAAGCTCCGTGGTTCAAGTGCCCGGAAAAGCCAAGGCGGAGTCGGATGACTGCCCCAAGATCCAGGCGTTGAGGGCCAGGCTGAAGCAGAAGTATGGTGAGACCTTCTTCAGCGGCAAACCTGTGTTCCCCCCACCGGTGCGTGGACCGTATGGCGAGGCCAAGATACGACTGAAGCAGGACCCCCGTGTGTATCGTCACCGGGAGTTTGCCCTGAGGGGCGAGAGGAAAGAGGCCATGGAGAAGATCCTCCGTGACTTCATCCAGAGAGGCTGGCTTGAGCCGTGCCACTCCGAGTGGGCCTCTCCCTGCTTCGTCGTCCCCAAGAAGGTTGCCGGTGAGTGGCGGCTCGTGGTCGACTACCGCGGCCTGAACGCCCAAACGCAGCACGACAGCTATACGCTGCCCCTCATTGAGGACATGCTGCAAAAGCAACACCGGCGGAGGATCTTCACGGTGATTGACCTGAAACATGGTTATCATCAGATGCCTCTCGCCGAAGAGTCCCGTGCCTGCACAGCCATGAGCACCCCACTTGGACCTCTCCAGTGGAAGGTGATGCCTATGGGCGTTACCAACGGCAATGCGGCTTTTCAGCGGATGCTGGAGAACCTGCTTGAGCCGGTGCGCGACTGTGCGGACCCCTTCGTGGACGACGTGATCATCGCGTCCGGGGACCCCAGCATGAGCTACGAGGAGCTCCTGGAGGCACACGAGAGGGACGTCACTCGAGTGCTGGACCTTCTGGTTCGGCACAAGCTCACGGGCAGCAGTGACAAGGCCACCATTGCGGTAAGCGAGGTGGTCTTCGCTGGCCACGTAGTCGGGAACGGGCAGCGAAAGCCCATACCTGGCAAGGTGGCTGCGATTGAGCACTGGGAAAAGCCCAAGACGGTCTCTGAGCTACGGGCGTATCTGGGGTTCTGCAACTACTACTCGGGGTATATCAAGATGTATGCCGAGTATGCAGCCCCCATGACGACCATGCTCAAGGGCAACCGAGAGGAGACCAAGAAGGGGTCCAAGAAGGCTCTGGTGTGGACTGAAGAGTCCGACCGTGCCTTTGAGGGGATGAAGCAGGCGCTGCTATCCGCAGTGGGTCTGCACCTCATGGATCCCGACCGAGGGTTCGTCCTGCGCACCGACGCTTCCGACTACGCCATTGGCGCTGTGTTGGAGCAAGTGCTTGACGATGGGAGGCACGTGCCCGTGGCCTTCTGGAGCCGAGTCCTGGCGGAAGGCCAGAGACGGACGTGGACGCCCCGTGAAAAGGAGGCGTATGCCATTGTCATGGCTCTCAGGAAATGGGCTGGGTACATAGCCCTCCATCCCGTCACCGTCTGCACCGACCATCAGAGTCTGCAGTCGTGGCACAAGGAGCACGTGGACACCCCCTCAGGTCCCGCCTCCCGACGGGCAAGATGGCACGAGACCTTGGCCAAGTTCGACCTTACGGTTGTTTACATTCCTGGAAAGGATAACACCGTGGCGGACTGTCTCAGTAGGTGGGCCTATCCCGCCAGCAAGGGCATGCAGGATATCTCTGCCCATGGCGATGAGGCTGAGACCGCTGAAGCCAAGAAGATCATTGAAATGGAGCGCCTGATGGAGGAGGAGGATGTTAAATGCTTCGTCGTCATGGCTGCAGATGCCCCCCTCGCTTCGAGGGTGAGCAGAACGGTCAGTGTACTCGCCCCTGTGGGTGCCGCGGGCGGAAGGCCCGGTCTGGCACCCCCTGTGGGAACTGAGTCCGACAAGCACCTCTTCCCGGAGTCTTGCCTCCAGGACGACTGGACCGACGACTACGCCAAGTCTGAGGCCTTTGCGGCCGAGTATAGGGCTGTGACCGACCCTGATGACGGGCAGAAGTGGCCAAAGGGGCTGACTGAGGAAGATGGCAAGCTATACCGGAACGGTAAGCTGCTAGTACCAGAGTCCCGGGTGCTCGAGCTGTGTGAAGCTTGGCACCACCACATGCTGCACCCAGGGGTCAAGAAGCAAGCTCTTGACATGCAGCGTCGGTTCGAGATCGACCATATCGTTCTCTACACCGCCATCAAGAAGGTCAGGAAGGGTTGCTCGGTCTGTCAGGCCTGCAATCCCGACAACCGGAACGTCAAGGGGGAACCCCAATGGACCCCGGTTCCTGACCAGCCCATGGAGAGCGTGGCCATGGACGTCTTCTCCATGCCCGAAGTGCACATTGGCAAGGAGACCTTTGACTGTGTGGTTCTCTGTGTGGACCGCCACAGCGGCTACGTTGTAGCCGTTCCGGCACGCAAAAAGGGGTTGCTTGCCAAGGAGGTGGCAGTCATGATGATTCGTCATTGGCTGACCGTCTTTGACATCCCCCGCACCATTTGCAGTGACCGAGGGCCCCAGTTTACTGGTGGCTGGTTCAAGGCTATGTGTTCCCTCATGGGGATACGTCATGCCAAGAGCGTGGCCTATCTCAGCCGGTCTAACGGCCGTGCTGAGGTGGCTGGACGGCAGCTGTTCGAGAAGCTGCGCAAGATCCACATCACCAATCCACGTCGGAACTGGTTCGAGGAGATGTGGCCTGCTCTGAAGGCCCATCATGACACCCCCACTCCGGGCGGTTTGTCCCCTCACCAGATTCTCTTCGGCAGGGACCCCCTGGGTAGGGGACTTCCCTTGTCTGGTGATGGCATGGCTATGGATGCCAAGGAGTTCTTCGCGCGGCAAGAGCAAACGGCGCGGGACATCCGCCAGCAGCTTGAGAAGGAGCATGCTGAGCGTCAGAAGTCCGCCCCGAGCTCGACAGCGCAGAAGTTCAGGGTGGGAGACCCGGTGTGGGTGATCAGACCCCGCCCCATGGGCACCCACCGCACCAAAACCTGGTTCACACCCGGCGAGGTGGTCCGCAGGATCGGTGAGGACACCTACCGCATCAAGGTGGGTCACGGACAGTTCCGGGAGCGCCACGAGAGTCAGCTCCGTGTGCGGGAACCCGACCTCCGTGGCCGGCATGTGTCCCTGGACTACGCCAAACATGGGGCCGATTCGGACGACGACTATGCTGAGCAGGACGACTATACTGTCGAGAAGATCCTGGCTCAGCGTCCGAAGGCCTCGGCACCCGGAGGTCTGGAGTTCAAGGTTCGTTGGCGAGGCTATGGGCCGTCCCACGACACCTGGGAACCCGTCTCCTCGTTTGTGCCGCGGGTCAATACTCCCTTCATGGAGTACATCCGCAAGCACAAGACCAAGATCCACGTTTCGGACTTGGCAGCACTCACCCGGGCGATTGCAGCCAGGGGTGCCTGATCAGCGCCCTGGGCTCTCCCCTGATGTGTTGTGAGCGCTTGTGAGGCCGACGAATCGTCCCTTACTTGCTTGCTCTCTTCCATCTTTCGGTGACAGAGTGGCCATATACCCCCCCCTGCTGAATCCAGAGGAGGATGGCCCCTCTCTTCTTCTACTCGTCACTCCCCCCCCCTGCTGAATCCTTGGGAAACCAGGTAGGGCGACTGACCTTCATAATTCTGAGCTCTTGGGGCCTTGAAGCCCATACGACGTTGCGCAACGGATGCCGCTGTCATCGGCATTGCGATTTTTTTGGTGTGTGGTCTGGTTCCATGGCATTTGCGGAATCCAGACCAGTCGACGTGTGTCTCGAGACTATATATGCCTGAACTCAGGCGTTATCCTGTCCATCCTCCTGCATTTGCCTTATCCTGACCGTGGCGTGGTTTGGCACTCTGTTCTGAGTGTGTTTACACGCCTATTTACCCAAATTGTTGCTTCTTTTTCTGCCCTCCAGGATATGTGCATCTGTATGTTAAGTGTCATCAGCCCATCGCTGAGGGATGGACTGTTTTTCACCACGAATCGGGATACAGAGGCGCCTTGAGTCGCCGTGTACATATCCTTACAGCCTGGTCCAGCCTGGACCAGTACTTGATTACAGATTCTACTGTTTGAGTGCCCGTGATACCGTGTTGCCCTATTCGCTGTGATGTGTGGAGATCCTGATGGCGCCAGGCGGGAAGCCCAGTTGCCTGACTACACTCCCAGCGGTCCGCCACTGTCAGTCCCAGTGTGAGCCTACCGATTCGCAGATGCACTTGCATTCGGATGGCGGCCTCCGGTGCTCCTGACCTCGGTCAGTCTGCCTGGAGAAATGGTGGTTTGAGGAGTCGACGCCTCCGCCCACACTGCATGAGGACTCCCTCATGTATGGCCTTCGTGGCAGTAGGGCGAGGGAAAAGACGGCCTTGATGCCCGATCCCTTCAGGAGGAGTTCCCTTACGATTTGGGGTTCGTAAGGAGTTCGACTATGGCACTCTGGACTCGCGTCGTATGGATATGGACATGGTGCGCCCGAGGAAGGACCCGTGGGGACTCTCCCCAGTCGGCGGGCCTTGGGAAGCTTGGGGTAGCCTGATGGATCTTTGTGGTCGCTCTCGACTTGTGGGGCCACCTCGGCCGTCGTGTGACGCCTATGTTGGCCGTGTATGCCACTGCCACTGTGGTGGTGACCGTAGCAGCCGGCACCCGGTGCGCCTGGTATGGGTTAACGGGTCCCTTGGATGCCGAACAATCGCCGCCAGGACCCGGGACTTGATACTTGATACTATACATGTGCTACGAGCTGTTACAGCAGCATACCTATCCCACTGTGGGATACCTATCTTACTGTGACTTACTGAAGTGAGGATGTGACACCCCCCCCCCTTTCAGGGAGTGGTCCTGGGTACCCGCTGCCATGCGTGGGTGTTATCGAGCCCCCCCAGGGTTTGCTCTAAGGAGGGGGGTGAAGCGGTACCCAGAACCCCATGGCCAGGTTACGGCATACAACCGGTCTCCGTGCCACTAACCCCATGCACGGCGTGTTCCGTGCCGTGAAGCCCCGCATCGGCAACCGATGCACCGCCAGCGGAGATTTGTGTATCAGAATATCAGGAATCAACAGGGTTTTATTTTCATATTGTTTCCGTCAATTTTTACGCTTCCGTTCCGATACTCACTGTTTTGACTGCTGGCGGTTGGTTCGCGACTTTACCGTAACCGCCAGTTTAACTGTTTATAATGGAAATTTTAACGCTATCCGTCACGAAGGCTCCAAAGTCGCCAGGAACTGCATGGATGCTTCCGCAATTTTCATAATTAATACTCGCAACCTTAATCCGAATTTTTCAGGATGTCGAAATCGGATTTTCGACTTCGACATCCCCGCACTTGATTTGACCTCTTTCGAGTGGACCTACGTGCTTCCGTATGCACGAATCAACTTCCCTTTTATCCTGCCCTCCATTTGTCTTAAAGATATGGGCAAAACAAAGTCGATTCGTGAGGCCACTTGTGAAGGTCATATCTCGTGTTGCTTGCGAGGAATTACGATAAGGAAACGTGGGATGTATTTACAATACTCCCGACGTAATTTAGGAAGCATTATATGCCTTGCGTTTCCACACGTGCGCGCTAGTGTAATGGATCATGGTCAATTGGGTAGAGTTTGCGTTATAACTCTTTGGCCATGATATTGCGTGCGTTAAGATAACTTTCGAGTGTAGCGCGCAAGTGTTGGTGTGGCATAGGAACTCTCCTTGAGTTCCTATGAGCGATTGACACAAAGTTATGCCCTTGGAGGGGCATGACATATCGTGGTGGGAGCTACCTTTTTGGGCAATATGTGGTATGTGCCATGTGTTGTGTTGCGTGCCCATTTGGCGGGTCCATTGCTCCAAGTCGAACCCGCCAATGGACCTCATATTGTGCAAGCCCCTTCTCCATACTCCCTACGGTCAATTGCATGCCTATCCTTCGTGAAGGGAAGCTTGTGTGGTGATCCCGAAGCGATGCGTTGGGAGCAAGGTGTGTGTTTTACAATTTTCCATATTTTCATGTGCCCACTTGGGAAGTAGCGCTCGTAACCTTTCAAGGCGCCCCAAGTGGAGCACATATGTGGGATCGAAGGTCAATGGTGTCAAGTCATTGTGTTTAGAAGGATTAAGTGATTACACGATCCAAGCCGGAGATATTATAATATAATTGTAGACCTTTCAAGGCACTTTTGTGTGTCATTGTGCCAATTTTGCCATTTTTGGCTCGTCATGATGTCAAGTGGCGACCGTGTATCTCAACGTTGCGCTCAATTGACATCATGACTCAATTATGATATGAGGGTACATACTTCGGTGCCCAACATATCTTGGACCCGGCGAATAACTCCTCCTAGGCTTGACATACCGTGGCCGCCATGTTGGCGATTTGGGACTATCCCAAATCATGGGCTCACTTGGCGACCCTGCCATTCCCAATATCGGAGGAGTTGAGCGACGCCCAAAAGATATGTTGGACCAATATGACTTGATACCAATCCTATGGCACACTCCGGTCCGAGTCGGGCATGTGCCTCATTTGCCCCAACCATGAGTGTGCGCATATTTGGCCATTTTGAGCATTTTTCCACTTTTGCTGCCCGCCGTGCCCCATGTTCCAACCTTCGTGCACGCCGGACGCATGGACCAATGGACCATATATGACATGGGTGTTATGGGTAATGGTCCCCATGGTCCACACACTACGTGGGCGAAGCGGAGCCGCCTTCGTTAAGGCGCTAGGCCAAATTGAGTATGGGCAATTTTGCCATTTTTGCATTTGTGGACCCAATTGGGATCGTCACCACGCCGAGTGGCATGGAGATTTTTGAGAGCCAAGGGCATGGGAGTCTCCGTTGGGCTTCTGATGAGTCACGCATGGAATGGCGGATCCGATCTCCAAGCCGGCGTGGAGATATACTATTGGGAGCACACCAAATTTTGGCTCATTTCAGGCAGCCAAAATGACCCAATTTTGGGACCCCAATTTCCCCCTTCCGTGTGGTCAATTGGCGGCCCCATTTCTCTAAGCCCAGTGAGAGCCCGGACCTAAATCTAAGTTGTACACTCAGATACAAGTCCTAGGTCCTGCCTCCTACCCTGTGAGCCATTGGCCTTACCTTGGCCGGGCGAGCCACGCGTGGGGAAGACGCCAATTTTGGTGATTTTGGCATCATGACCCCACATGACTCATCCGTGTTGCCCTGATGCTGGGACCTCAGAGGGAACCAGGTTGGGTGAGGGCTCCAGATAGTTCGTACTCGAAGGGCATAGGGTCAGTTGCCTCGTCCCTACCTCTGGCGGGTCCGGACGAGGGGTCAATTTTGGGGATTTTTGAGTTAATTTCAGTTTGGGCTGAAACAGCCCATTTTCTGCTACCAACTCCTGGGTGATAATGGCGGGGCCATATCTCTGGCTCAGAGAAAAGTTGGGACCTGCCGTTCAGGGAGCATGGGGAGCCACTGTCGGTGGGCCTTGGAGCACATTGTTTTTCAGGAAATCGCCTGTGGCTGGGCGGGACACCTCTCCCATTGGCAGGGTTTCAGGGTCCGGACTGAGCAGGGCATGGGTTGTGTTTGAGCCCCCGCCCCCATCAGCCACTGAGAGGGTCGGACCTGGGATTGGGATATGAGTTGGGACTGAGTGTCCAGCGCGTCTCCGGGGAAGGAGAAGCGGTCCGCCGGGGACAAGAAGAGGGACCGGAGGTGGCGGGAGTACCAGGAGTCCCTGGCCGCCGAAGCCGCCCAAGGCGCCAAGGGCGGAACCCCAGCCCCCAGTCCCCAACGGGCCAATGGTGGTCACCACCCCGGCTCCACCACCCTTGGCGACTACATCCAAGTCGCCAAGCAGACCCAGGCCAAGCCCCGTCCGCTGCTCATGAGGGCCCGGCAGGCCCCAGCAGGCCCCAGCAGCGACGTGGAGTCGGCCCACCGCGGGAGGATGCCAGCCGACCAGGCCAGCTCCAGCAGCAGCGTCGCTCCCGAAAGGGACGCGGCGCGCGCCTGTGAGCGCGCCTGTGGGGTGCCCTGCAACCGTCGGGTTGCCCGGCAACGGGCCAGGCAGTACAGCGCTGCCGTGGAGGGCGCCGTCGGCATCGCCCAGGAGGAGGCTGCGGAGTGGGCGCATGGCATGGCCATCCACACCCAGACCGTGGCGGCCATTGCGGCCGGACTCACGGCCGTAGCCGCCCATGGGGCAGCGACTGCCCAGGTCAACGGTGAGTTGGCGGCAGCCGACGAGGAAGCCCGCCTGACGCAGGAGGCCATTGCCTGCAAGGAGGCCGAGGTGAAGGCGCTGGAAGAGGCGCTTGCCCAAGAGAGGGCAAAGAAGGAGGCGGAGGAAAGGGCCCACGCCGAAGCAACGGCTAAGGCCCAGGAGGACGCCGCCAAGAAGGAAGCCATCGAGGCCGCGCGACGGAAGGTCGCTGAGGAGAAGGCCAAGACGGAGGCGGAGCTGGCGGCGTTGGAGGCGCAGAAGTCGCGGCTGCAGCAGGCCCGGGAAGCCGAGGCGGCTCGTGCTCGGGAGGAAGCCGAAGCGCGAGCTGCCGCAGCCACTGCCGCCGCAATGGAGGAGGCAGAAGCCAAACTCCACCGCGAGACTCCCCCGGGAGGATCACGTGTGGAGACCCTTCGAAAGCTTTTCGAAGGGGACGCCTCCTCCAGGATGAAGCTGGATGAGGTCGACACGGGCAGCAGTGGGAGCAGTGGCACCACCGCCCACCGACGCAGGAAGGGCAAGGGGAAGACCCCCGAGAGGCCGGGGAGGCCAGTGGGTGGACACCCCCATGACAGTGACCTCTTCTTCACCGCCAGTGACGGGGATGAACGAGGCCGCCGGCATCGCCAAGTGGTGGCTTGGAAGGGCGGAGGACGCGGAGACGTCCCCATGGAACCGGAAGGTGAGGATGAGGATCTCCCTCCTCCCTACCGGAGCTCGGAGTCTTCCGTGACCGAGACGCCCAGGTGGGGCGACATGGACGAGGATGACGACATGGAGTTCAGCATCACGAGGAAGCGCCCATCCTCGGAACCACCTAGGCGACCCGGCAGAGATCCACCGGGACCCCCTGGCGGAGGACCATCAGGACCCCCTGGAGGACGCCCACCAAGTGGACCCCCTGGAGGTGGACCACCGGGCGGGGGAGGACCCCCTGGACCGGGCGGACCCGGCGGAGGCCCTCCTGGAGGACCCCCTGGGGACCCCGACGACCCACCAGGGAACGGCGACCCGGATACCACCTGGCGGTGGATTGTCTACCTCCGCAGGAGAGTCCAGTTGCTCGAGCTGGAGGTAGACACGGGCAAGAGCGAGATGGCTCGCATCTCCACGGTCGCCGCGCGCGCGCAGAAGGACCTGGACATCGCCAGGGCCGAGACCAAGTCGCTGACCAACGTCATCAGCGGCCTGCAGGAGAGGCTGGACGCGCTGGAAGCCCGTGGGAGCGTCGGCAGCGACCACCCACCCCTGGAGTCTGGCTCGTCGGACGACGGCTGGGGACCCGGACCAGGTCCAGGCAGACCCCACGCCCCCGGCTGAGCCCCCAGGAGTCGCCCCAGTGCCAGTGCCCCCTCTCTCACCGCCCCCTCTCACCACAGCGCGAGCCGCCGCAACGAGCGCGTGCCGCCCGGCAGTGGCAGTGAGGAATGGCGTGATGAGTGGCTCAGCGCGGATTACCGCAACCGCCGTGCTCCACCGCGGACACCGGTACGCCCCCGGCGCCCCGCACCACCACCTGGACCACCACCTGGCCCGGTGCCAATCTCAATGGCTGGAGGACGTTATGGTGGACTCAGGGACGAGGTCCCCAGAGGAGACGTGGAGTGGGATGTCGGCGAAGGTGAGGACCTGGACCTGGAGGAGTTCGACATCAGCCCGCCGCGTGGTGTACGACGGGAGGCCGCTGAACTCAGCCGCCGGCGCCGTGATGAAGATGCGTACATGGAAAGAGTACGGCGTGAACATTTCGGTTCAGCGTACGTGGAGGAACCGCGGCGTAGCCACAGGGATTCCATGGAGGAGATGGACGTGGCGGCCGTGGGAGTCCGTGGGCGAGGCCGATGGGAACCTCGGTCGACCTCGCGGCCGGCGTTCATGGTCTCTAAGGCCGCGGACGCCGCCGTGTGGGAAGACTTGAAGGACATCAAGCCCCCCATGTACGACGGCAACCCCCTCAACCTCGACCGCTTCTTGGAGAAGCTGGACGATTGGGGGCTGACCGTCACTGAAGACCTGCCTCCCGCTGATGCGGAGAAGTATGTCTTCAAACGGTTCAGGTACCGCCTGCCGGAAGTGCTCGGAGAGCTATACTTCTTGGCGACCAAGGAGGGGAAAATCAAGACCCTCAAGGAAGCCAAGAAGTGGCTCAACGAGCAGGAGCGGGTGGACGCTCCGCAGGTGGCGGCCAAGCGCTGGAAGTCCATCAAGCTTGAGCATGATGGACGGGAGATCCGCCTACGAGAGTGGCGAGACTTCCGAGGGAAATACACCCTCTTCCGCCGCAACGTGGAGGATTGGAACGAGGGTGACGAGCAGGCTCGCCTGCTCTCCATGCTGCCGGAAGCATGGATCGAGAGGGTCACCAAGGAGGAATCCAAGAGGGCCAAGTCCAACCACACGGTCAAGATGATGCTCCCCAAGGAGTATCATACGAACGTGGTGGCTTGGGCGAAGAAGAACGTGGCCCGGGATGTCAAACGGCACTCCCTGCGGAACGCTCTTCTCATCACCGTCTCGGGCGATCGCGAGAAGACCGCGATGTGGCGCCTTGACGATTGTGAGTTGAGCGGCCAGACCATCCGTCTGCAGCCCATCCCGGCGCGGATGAGCTGCGACGAGATCCTGGAGTGGGTTGGCGAGGAAGTACTCAAGGAGTACCGAAACCTCCACCACACCCGCGGGTTGAGGCCCGGCGACCGCGACGTCAACTACGTTGGCGAGGGACCTGGCGGGGGAGCTGCCATGGACCCAGCGGGAGCTGGCGGCGATGAGACTCTCGTCGACGATGACGACGACGATGGGCCCGCCGAAGTGGCCGTGTGTGCCTTCGTGGCCAAGAACCTGAACACGGGGAGCAAGCTGGGAAACTGGAAGCCCCTGCAGCAGGGCTGGAAGAAGCAGGAGAAGAGGGACCCTCGCCGCATTGGCGACCCTCCGCTGTCCTTTGGGGCGTTCATACGAGCTCACCCTCAGGGCTGTTTCGTGTGTTATGGGAGGAAGCGAGGCTTCAACCATGACCACCGAACATGCCCTGTCCACAAGGCCGACACGGACGCTTACAAGAAGGCGCACGGGTCGAAGAAGCGTGCGCCCGCGGGTATCCGGGAAGCCAAGATGGAGGTGGACAAGGACGAGCTGGCCAAGCTGATGTCGTCGGTGGGGACCGAGTTGGCCAATGAGATCCAGGAGATCAAAAGGAACTGGGTCCCCAGGTCGGACAACAAGAACAAGGAGAACAACCAGAATGACCAGAACAAGGACAAGGACAAGAACAAGGGTAAGAAAGGGGGAAGGAAGAAGGGCATCAACGACGTTGAGGCCGAGGAGAACACCCCCTCTTCCACAACCGACGCCCCCTAGCGGAGCCCCTGCAGCCAAGGGCCCCAGCTAGGGCGGTCGCAGGATGGTGACGTGGGAAGCGCCGAACCATCCCAGTCGGGAGTCGATAAGCACAAGGGGACTGCAGCGGGCGGAAGGCCCGGTCCGGCGCCCAGTCGCGGAGGCGGGGTGAGGGCAAGTGAAGGCACAAACCCTTGCACCCGTCCGTCCTTCGCGACCAAGAATGTGTTTGATGTACTACAGGATCTATCCGAGAGTATCGGAGGATCACCCGGACCGCAGCTGGATGCTGCAGATGGGCAGCCTGAGCCCATTGTCCACGACCTGCACCAGTCGCTTGTGGAGCTTCTGGAACGGCCGGAGATCCTGAGTTTGCACGCTGTGCGCCGTGTCGGTCGCGAGCGGCAGTTGCATCTTAAGGTCCGTGCCTTATGCGGGGAAGTGGAAAAGGTTTTCGACGTGTTGGTCGACACGGGAGCTCAGGTCAGCTTGGTCAAGGCTGGCCTACTTCCACCAGAGTGTCTGACCGACAGTCGGAATCCTGTCAGGCTGAAGGTGGCGAACGGCCAGTACATGGTGGGAGGCACGAAGGAAGCGGCCATTGGGCTGCAGTTCGTGAACCATCGTGAGCTGAGCCGTCCAGACCTCGGCAAGGAAATCCTCCTGCACGGTAGCTTCTACGAGGCCGAGATGGACTGGGACATGATCGTCGGGTACGACTTCATGATGGAGACGGACTCCGGCGTCCTCCCGGCCCAGGCTTCCATGACCCTGTACCAGGACGACCAACTCTCGTGGCTTTCGTCACCTGAGCACCATGTGGAATGCCAATGGATCCACCCCGAACGCAATCAGCTCGAAGTGGCCGCGCTGGACACTGAGCCAACTGGTCCTGCAAACCAGGAGTACGGCGTAAGGCCGGAAGTGGCGAGCCGAGTTGTCGCGGACTTGGGAGCTTCGGATCTGGCCCTGGATGCGTTCTCTTCAGGAACCTCCGCCCATCTGCGGGTGTGTGAGAAGTACTGGAGCGCACAGGACTCCGCGTGGAAGAAGTACTGGGGTCCGCATCAGGGACTGATGTGGATCCATTGCCCCCGTTGGGACATTCCAAGAGCGATAGCGAAGATTCGCAAGGACCGCTCCAAGGCAGTGCTGGTTGTTCCTATGGGATGCACCGAGGAGGAAAGTACACGACATTGGGTAGCCTCATTGACCAACATGACCTTGAACAAGGTCGTCCTACCGGCTGGAGAGAGTGTCTATCAGGACGCTAAGGGACAGCCCATGCCACCCCAGAGATGGCCAACAGAATTCCACTATGTGGATGGGGGCCTTGATCAGGCCGACACCACGGACTTCGTGTGTGTCAACCGTATCATAGCAGAGCCTTGGAGGCAATGCTTTGCGGTTCCCCCTGTTGACATCGAAGAATCGGACTCCGAAGACCCCCTCACTGAAGAGGAGTGGGATCTGGTTCGGGGTATATGGATCAGCCCTTTCACGACTGGGGAAACCAGCGTGAGGGCAAAGGCCAGGACAAAGCCTGGTGGGAAGTGGACTCAATCGTCTCTGGTTCCTATGACGGGAATACCTCCGTACAGAGGGTGCTGGATCACATGTCCAGCCAAGACGAGCCGCCTGGCGGTAACCCACCCACCTACGGCGATCTGTTCCGAGGCAAGACCAGAGATGGCCCTTTGGGCCACCTGGGAAGACCACCTGAGCCGAAAGCGAGCGGAGTAGCTACCCCTCAAGTAAGCTCCGTGGTTCAAGTGCCCGGAAAAGCCAAGGCGGAGTCCGACGACTGCCCCAAGATCCAGGCGTTGAGGGCCAGGCTGAAGCAGAAGTATGGCGAGACCTTCTTCAGCGGAAAACCTGTGTTCCCCCCACCGGTGCGTGGACCGTATGGCGAGGCCAAGATACGACTGAAGCAGGACCCCCGTGTGTACCGCCACCGGGAGTTTGCCTTGAGGGGCGAGAGGAAAGAGGCCATGGAGAAGATCCTCCGTGACTTCATCCAGAGAGGCTGGCTTGAGCCGTGCCACTCCGAGTGGGCCTCTCCCTGCTTCGTCGTCCCCAAGAAGGTTGCCGGTGAGTGGCGGCTCGTGGTCGACTACCGCGGCCTGAACGCCCAAACGCAGCACGACAGCTATACGCTGCCCCTCATTGAGGACATGCTGCAAAAGCAACACCGGCGGAGGATCTTCACCGTGATTGACCTGAAACATGGTTATCATCAGATGCCTCTCGCCGAAGAGTCCCGTGCCTGCACAGCCATGAGCACCCCACTTGGACCTCTCCAGTGGAAGGTGATGCCTATGGGCGTTACCAACGGCAATGCGGCTTTTCAGCGGATGCTGGAGAACCTGCTTGAGCCGGTGCGCGACTGTGCGGACCCCTTCGTGGACGACGTGATCATCGCGTCCGGGGACCCCAGCATGAGCTACGAGGAGCTCCTGGAGGCACACGAGAGGGACGTCACTCGAGTGCTGGACCTTCTGGTTCGGCACAAACTCACGGGCAGCAGTGACAAGGCCACCATTGCGGTAAGCGAGGTGGTCTTCGCTGGCCACGTAGTTGGGAACGGGCAGCGAAAGCCCATACCTGGCAAGGTGGCTGCGATTGAGCACTGGGAAAAGCCCAAGACGGTCTCTGAGCTACGGGCGTATCTGGGGTTCTGCAACTACTACTCGGGGTATATCAAGATGTATGCCGAGTATGCAGCCCCCATGACGACCATGCTCAAGGGCAACCGAGAGGAGACCAAGAAGGGGTCCAAGAAGGCTCTGGTCTGGACTGAAGAGTCCGACCGCGCCTTTGAGGGGATGAAGCAGGCGCTGCTATCCGCAGTGGGTCTGCACCTCGTGGATCCCGACCGAGGGTTCGTCCTGCGCACCGACGCTTCCGACTACGCCATTGGCGCTGTGTTGGAGCAAGTGCTTGACGACGGGAGGCACGTGCCCGTGGCCTTCTGGAGCCGAGTCCTGGCGGAAGGCCAGAGACGGACGTGGACGCCCCGTGAAAAGGAGGCGTATGCCATCGTCATGGCTCTCAGGAAATGGGCTGGGTACATAGCCCTCCATCCCGTCACCGTCTGCACCGACCATCAGAGTCTGCAGTCGTGGCACAAGGAGCACGTGGACACCCCCTCAGGTCCCGCCTCCCGACGGGCAAGATGGCATGAGACCTTGGCCAAGTTCGACCTTACGGTTGTGTATATTCCTGGAAAGGATAACACCGTGGCGGACTGTCTCAGTAGGTGGGCCTATCCCGCCAGCAAGGGCATGCAGGACATCTCTGCCCATGGCGATGAGGCTGAGACCGCTGAAGCCAAGAAGATCATTGAAATGGAGCGCCTGATGGAGGAGGAGGATGTTAAATGCTT
The DNA here is from genome assembly GCA_964036045.1 of Eutreptiella sp. 'Long Island Sound 2002'. Taxonomy (NCBI): domain Eukaryota; phylum Euglenozoa; class Euglenophyceae; order Eutreptiales; family Eutreptiaceae; genus Eutreptiella; species Eutreptiella sp. 'Long Island Sound 2002'. Next base: position 46,868,949 of record OZ038383.1, on the reverse strand, counting down.
CGTCGTCATGGCTGCGGATGCCCCCCTCGCGTCGAGGGTGAACAGAGCGGTCAGTGTGCTCGCCCCGGAGGGAGCTGAGTCCGACAAGCACCTCTTCCCGGAGTCTTGCCTCCAAGACGAATGGACCGACGATTACGCCAAGTCTGAGGCCTTTGCGGCCGAGTATAGGGCTGTGACCGACCCTGACGACGGGCAGAAGTGGCCAAAGGGGCTGACTGAGGAAGATGGCAAGCTCTACCGGAATGGTAAGCTGCTAGTACCAGAGTCCCGGGTGCTCGAGCTGTGTGAAGCTTGGCACCACCACATGCTGCACCCAGGGGTCAAGAAGCAAGCTCTTGACATGCAGCGTCGGTTCGAGATCGACCATATCGTTCTCTACACCGCCATCAAGAAGGTCAGGAAGGGTTGCTCGGTCTGTCAGGCCTGCAATCCCGATAACCGGAACGTCAAGGGGGAACCCCAATGAACCCCGGTTCCTGACCAGCCCATGGAGAGCGTGGCCATGGACGTCTTCTCCATGCCCGAAGTGCACATTGGCAAGGAGACCTTTGACTGTGTGGTTCTCTGTGTGGACCGCCACAGCGGCTACGTTGTAGCCGTTCCAGCACGCAAAAAAGGGTTTGCTTGCCAAGGAAGTGGCAGTCATGATGATTCGTCATTGGCTGACCGTCTTTGACATCCCCCGCACCATTTGCAGTGACCGAGGGCCCCAGTTTACTGGTGGCTGGTTCAAGGCTATGTGTTCCCTCATGGGGATACGTCATGCCAAGAGCGTCGCCTATCTCAGCCGGTCTAACGGCCGTGCTGAAGTGGCTGGACGGCAGCTGTTCGAGAAGCTGCGCAAGATCCACATCACCAATCCACGGCGGAACTGGTTCGAGGAGATGTGGCCTGCTCTGAAGGCCCATCATGACACCCCCACTCCGGGCCGTTTGTCCCCTCACAAGATTCTGTTTGGCAGGGACCCCCTGGGTAGGGGACTTCCCTTGTCTGGTGATGGCATGGCTATGGATGCCAAGGAGTTCTTCGCGCGGCAAGAGCAAACGGCGCGGGACATCCGCCAGCAGCTTGAGAAGGAGCATGCTGAGCGTCAGAAGTCTGCCCCGAGCTCGACAGCGCAGAAGTTCAGGGTAGGAGACCCGGTCTGGGTGATCAGACCCCGCCCCATGGGCACCCACCGCACCAAGACCTGGTTCACACCCGGCGAGGTGGTCCGCCGGATTAGTGAGGACACCTACCGCATCAAGGTGGGTCACGGACAGTTCCGGGAGCGCCACGAGAGTCAACTCCGTGTGCGGGAACCCGACCTCCGTGGCCGACATGTGTCCCTGGACTACGCCAAACATGAGGCCGATTCGGACGACGACTATGCTGAGCAGGACGACTATACTGTCGAGAAGATCCTGGCTCAGCGTCCGAAGGCCTCAGCACCCGGAGGTCTGGAGTTCAAGGTTCGTTGGCGAGGCTATGGGCCGTCCCACGACACCTGGGAACCCGTCTCCTCGTTCGTGCCGCGGGGCAATACTCCCTTCATGGAGTACATCCGCAAGCACAAGACCAAGATCCACGTTTCGGACTTGGCAGCACTCACCCGGGCGATTGCAGCCAGGGGTGCCTGATCAGCGCCCTGAGCTCTCCCCTGATGGGTCTTGAGCGCTTGTGAGGCCGACGAATCGTCCCTTACTTGCTTGCTCTCTTCCATCTTTCGGTGACAGAGTGGCCATATACCCCCCCCTGCTGAATCCAGAGGAGGATGGCCCCTCTCTTCTTCTATTCGTCACTCCCCCCCCTGCTGAATCCTTGGGAAACCAGGTAGGGCGACTGACCTTCATTTTTCTGAGCTCTTGGGGCCTTGAAGCCCATACGACGTTGCGCAACGGATGCCGCTGTCATCGGCATTGCGATTTTTGAGTGTGTGGTCTGGTTTCATGGCATTTGCGGAATCCAGACCAGTCGACGTGTGTCTCGAGACTATATATGGCCTGACCTCAGGCGATTTCCTGTCCACCCTCCTGCATTTGCCTTATCCTGACCGTGGCGTGGTTTGGCACTCTGTTCAGAGTGTGTTTACACGCCTATTTACCCCGCTTGTTTTGCTTTTCTGCCCTGCAGGATATGTGCATCTGTATGTTGCTGTCTTCAGCCCATCACCGGAGTGTGGACTGTCTTTCACGAATCGAATACAAGGGCGCCTTGAGTCGCCTGTACATGTTCATACAGTCTGGTCCAGCCTGGACCAGTACTTAATTACAGATTCTACTGTCTGAGTGCTCGTGATACCGTGTTGCCCTATTCGCTGTGTGTGTGGAGATCCTGATGGCGCCAGGCGGGAAGCCCAGTTGCCTGACTACACTCCCAGCGGTCCGCCACTGTCAGTCCCAGTGTGAGCCTACCGATTCGCAGATGCACTTGCATTCGGATGGCGGCCTCCGGTGCTCCTGACCTCGGTCACTCTTCCCTGGGAAACTGGTGGTTTGAGGAGTCGACGCCTCCGCCCACACTGCATGAGGACTCCCTCATGTATGGCCTTCGTGGCAGTAGGGCGAGGGAAAAGACGGCCTTGATGCCCGATCCCTTCAGGAGGAGTTCCCTTAAGATTTGGGGTTCTTAAGGAGTTCGACTATGGCACTCTGGACTCGCGTCGTATGGATATGGACATGGTGCGCCCGAGGAAGGACCCGTGGGGACTCTCCCCAGTCGGCGGGCCTTGGGAAGCTTGGGGTAGCCTGATGGATCTTTGTGGTCGCTCTCGACCTGTGGGACCACCTCGGTCGTCGTGTGTCGCCTATGTTGGCCGTGTATGCCACTACCACTGGGGTGGTGACCGTAGCAGCCGGCACCCGGTGCGCCTGGTATGGGTTAACGGGTCCCTTGGATGCCGAACAATCGCCGCCAGGACCCGGGACTTGATACTTGATACTATACATGTGCTACCAGCTTATACAGCATCATACCTATCTTACTGTGACTTACTGAAGTGAGGATGTGACACCCCCCCCCCCTTCAGGAAGTGGTCCTGGGTACCCGCTGCCATGCGTGGGTGTTATCGAGCCCCCCCCCCAGGGTTTGCTCTAAGGAGGGGAGTGAAGCGGTACCCAGAACCCCATGGCCAGGTTACGGCATACAACCGGTCTCCGGTCCACTAACCCCATGTACGGCGTGTTCCGTGGCGTGAAGCCCCGCATCGGCAACCGATGCACCGCCAGCGGAGATTTGTATATCAGAATGTCAGGAATCAACAGGGTTTTATTGTCATATTGTTTCCGTCAAATTTTATGTTTCCGTTCTGATGTTCACTGTTTTGACTGCTGGCGGTTGGATCGCGACTTTACCGTAACCGCCAGTTTAACTGTTTATAATGAGAATTTTAACGCTATCCTTCACGAAGGCTCCAAAGCCTTCAGGAACTGCATGGACGCTTCCGCAATTTTCACATCTTACACTCGCAACCTTAATCCGAATTTTTCAGGATGTCGAAATCGGATTTTCGACTTCGACATCCCCGCACTTGATTTGACCTCTTTCGAGTGGACCTACGTGCTTCCCTATGCACGAATCAACTTCCCTTTTATCTTGCCCTCCATTTGACTCAGAGATATGGGCAAAACAAAGTTGATTCGTGAGGCCACTTGTGAGGGTCATATCTCGTGCCGCTTGCGAGTATTGACGATAAGGAAACGTGGGATGTATTCACAATACTCCCTACGTAATTTAGGAAGCAGTATATGCCTTGCGTCTCCACACGTGCGCGCTAGTGTAATGGATCATGGTCAAGAGGGTAGAGTTTGCGTTACAACGCATTGGCCATGATATTGCGTGCGTTAAGATAACTTTCGAGTGTAGCGCGCAAGTGTTGGTGTTGCATAGGAACTCTCCTTGAGTTCCTATGAGCGATTGACACAAAGTTATGCCCTGGGAGGGGCATGACATATCGTGGTGGGAGCTACCTTTTTGGGCAATATGGAGTATGTGCCTTGTGTTGTGTTGCGTGCCCATTTGGCGGGTCTATCGCGCCAAGCCAAACCCGCCAATGGACCTCATATTGTGCAAGCCCCTTCTCCATACTCCCTACCGTCAATTGCAAGCCTAACCTTCGTGAAGGGAAGCTTGTGTGGTGATCCCGAAGCGATGCGTTTGGAGCAAGGTGTGTATTTTGCAATTTTCCATATTTTCATGTGCCCACTTGGGAAGTAGCGCTCGTAACCTTTCAAGGCGCCCCAAGTGGAGCACATATGTGGGATCGAAGGTCATTGGTGTCAAGTCATTGTGTTTAGAAGGATTAGTTGATTGCACGATCCAAGCCAAAGATATTATAATATAATTGTGCACCTTTCAATGCACTTTTGTGTGTCTTTGTGCCAATTTTGCCGTTTTTGGCTCGTCATGATGTCAAGTGGCGACCGCATATCTCAACGTTGCGCTCAATTGACATCATGACCCAAGTATGTTATGAGGGTACATACTTCGGTACCCAACATATCTTGGACCCGGCGAATAACTCCTCTTAGGCTTCGCATACCGTGGCCGCCATGTTGGCGATTTGGGACTATCCCAAATCATGGGCTCACTTGGCGACCCTGCCATTCCCAATACCGGAGGAGTTGGGCGACGCCCAAAAGATATGTTGGACCAATATGACTTGATACCAATCCTATGGCACACTCCGGTCCGAGGCGGGCATATGCCTCATTTGCCCCAACCATGAGTGTGCGCATTTTTGGCCATTTTGAGCAATTTTCCACTTTTGCTGCCCGCCGTGCCCCATGTTCTAACCTTCGTGCACGCCGGACGCATGGACCAATGGACCATATATGACATGGGTGTTATGGGTAATGGTCCCCATGGTCCACACACCACGTGGGCGAAGCGGAGCCACCTTCGTTAAGGCGCTAGCCCAAAGTGGGTGTGGGCAATTTTGCAATTTTGACATTTGTGGACCCAATTGGGAGCGTCACCACGCCCAGTGGCATTGAGATCTTTGGAAGCCAAGGGCATGGGAGTCTCCATTGGACTCCCGGTGGATCGCGTATGGAATGGCGGATCAGATCTCCAAGCCGGCGTGGAGATACACTATTGGGAGCACACCGAATTTTGGCTCATTTCAAGCAGCCAAAATGACCCAATTTTGGGACCCCAATTTCCCCCTTCCGTGTGGTCAATTGGCGGCCCCATTTCTCTAAGCCCATAGGGAGCCCGGACCTAAGTTCAAGTTGTACACTCAGACATAAGTCCTAGGTCCTGCCTCCTACCCTGTGACCCAATGGCCTTACCTTGGCCGGGCGAGCCACGCGTGGGAATGACGCCAATTTTGGTGATTTTGGCATCATGACCCCACATGACTCATCTCTGTACCCCTGATGCCGGGACCTCAGAGGGAACCAGGTTGGGTGAGGGCTCCTGGGGGTTCGTACTCGAAGGGCATAGGGTCAGTTACCTCGTCCCTACCTCTGGCGGGTCCGGACGAGGGGTCAATTTTGGGGATTTTTGAGTTAATTTCAGTTTGGGCTGAAACACCCCATTCTCAGCTACCAACTCCTGGGTGATAATGGCGGGGCCATATCTCTGGCTCAGAGTGGAGTTGGGACCTGCCGTTAGGGGAGCATAGGGAGCCACTGTTGGCTGGCCTTGGAGCACATTGTTTCTCAGGAACTCGCCTGTGGCTGTGCGGGACACCTCTCCCATTGGCAGGGTTTCAGGGTCCGGACTGAGCAGGGCATGGGTTGTGTTTGAGCCCCCGCCCCTACCAGCCACTGAGAGGGTCGGACCTGGGATTGGGATATGAGTTGGGACTGAGTGTCTATTGTCCCTTGATGCCCTTACCCCAGTCCAGTCTTAACCCCATGTGTACATATCCTGATGTGTTGCTGTACATACTTTCGTTCCCTCTTTGCAGAGTGGCAAGGATTCTGAAACGCTTTGTCACATGACACAGGCGTATTGATGCCCTTGTGAGCGTAGTGCCTTGCCTGCCTGCTCACCTGTGCGTGTCACCGCAGCGTCCCGTGGCCGGCCCCCCACGGGAACGCGTCAGGAGGTCTCTCCTCTGAAAAACAGTGGAATTCCTGAGAAAGCAAAGGCACATCGGGTGCCGAAGAAGGCTCCGGAAGAGCCAAAACCACTGAGTTTTGCCACTCCCAACCCCTGGAGCGCCCTGCCAAGGGAAGTACATGTGGGTACGGGACATGGCAAGAAGGAAGGAGCGACCACGGAGAGCCCCGAGGACGGGCAGGACCAACCCAAGATCTACACCATCCGTGACCATACCCCTGAAGTCCTGATGCATCCGGACGTGCTAGAGTTGCATGCCGTGAGAGTCGTCCATACACCTCATGGCGACGAGCGGCAGTTGCACTTGAAAGTGCGAGTACGGTGCGGACGAGAGGAGAAGGTGGTGGATGTATTAGTGGATACGGGTGCCCGGGTGAGCCTGGTCCGGAGAGGGTTGTTCAAGGAGGAACTCCTGCAGCCCAGCCGGAGACCGGTCCGCCTGAAGGTCGCCAACGGAGAGATTATGGGTGGCGGCACCCATGAGGCCACCATCAGTATGGAATTCTGGGAGCATGAGCGCTTGAACCGCCCTGATCAGGCGAAGAGAAGCACTCTATCGGGGAACTTCTATGTGGCCGACATTACCGATTGGGATATGATCATGGGGTATGACTTCATGGTGGCAAATGCTATTGGAGCCCTTCCCCATCGTGCAACGCTGGTCCGGGAGGATGATGAATGCCTAACATGGCTGTCCACGGACTATGCATGCGGATCATCCCAATGGAATGCTGAGGAAGATGATCGGATCGTCCAAGCGGTGCAAGCTGTGGGTGCCAAGTCCAGAGGAGACCGTGGAGTTCAGCTCACGGAGTAGGGAATGGCGCCGCAAGTGTACGCCAGGATGATTCAGACGCTGGGAGCTGAAGCGCCCGAGACGGACGTCTTCGCTTCCCGAGATGCCCCACTTCTGCGGAAGTGTAGGAGGCATTGGCATCGAGGAGACTCAGCCTGACACAGGCATTGGGGTCTGAAGCCGTGGGGGCCCATGTATTGGCATGGTTCCCTGGACAATACCAGACGTACGGTGGAGAAGATCGTCGCGGATAGGGCGAAGGGGATCCTGGTCATAACCGGCATAGGATCCACCCCATGTCCGCTGGAGGGTCTCAAGTCGACGCTGGACTCCATCACCCGGAACGAGATGTCATTCGGGCCAAAGGAGGAGTTGTTCATCGACGCCAAGGGTGTATCAATGCCCTCCCCGGGTCAAGCGTGGGGTACCAAGGCTTTCCTGGTGGATGGGGCGCAAGCCCAGCCCACGCGTGATGAAGCATTCATCCGTAGGGTGGAGGCGGTGCCCATGAAGGTCATGTTTGAGCCCAAGGAGGGGACGGATAAGCCAATTGATGGCGTTGATGTCCTGTCCCATGCCGAGATCGACGACGTCGTCAACTACATGCGGATGGGGATGCACAACTGTGTGGCAGCCAAGAAGAGGCGGGCCATGGTCACATCTCCGCATTGGTGGGATGATAAGATGTTGGTCACCGGCAAATACGAGAAGCATGAGTTCGTGGCGAGGGTCATGGATCACATCGCGGACGAGTACGATGGTCCGGTTGGGTCAGACCCACCAACGTGGGGTTTTCCAAGAGTGGGAACCGGTAGCGACGAGCACCAGCCCGAGGCCGCAAATTTTCGAAGATTATCGGTGGGAATCGCGACCCACGACGATGAAGACGGCATATCGGACGAGGAGAAGTCAGACTCGGACCCAGAAGAGGCCTATACCGCAGTGCGGTCGGTTGTATCGATACCGAAGCAAGCGGCTGAAGAGGTCCAGGAGAACCCGAAGGTCGCCGAGCTGAAGGAGAGGCTGATCAATGCCTATCCGCGGCTATTCAGTGGCGTCGCCAACAAGAACCCTCCACATCGTGGGAGGTTTGGCACAGCGAGGATTAAGCTGAAGCCGAACCCGGAGATCTATCGTCATCGGGAGTACCAACTTCAGGGCGATCGGGCCGAGGCCATGAAGAAGTTGTTGGCCGAGTTCATTGAGCGGGGACGGATCGAACCCTCCGACAGTGAGTGGGCCAGCCCAGCCTTCATGGTGCCCAAGAAGGAGAAGGGCGAGTGGAGGTTGGTGGTTGATTACAGAGGTTTGAACCAGCAGACCGAGCACGACTCGTACTCGCTTCCCCTGATCGACTCCATCCTCCAAAAACAACAGAAAAAGCGGATTTTCACCATGTTGGACCTGAAACACGGTTATCACCAGATGCCGCTACACCCGGACTCCAGGCCCTGCACAGCGATGTCGACGCCGCTGGGGCCCATGCAGTGGAAAGTGGTACCTTTGGGCGCCAAGAATGGCAACGCCGCTTTCCAGCGCATGATGGAGGACCTACTCGGTCCTGTCCGGGACTGTGCCGATCCCTTCGTGGATGACATCATCATCGGGTCTGGCACGGAGAACATGACTGAGGACGAGCTCATCGAGGCGCATGAGAAGGATCTGCGCAGAGTGCTCAGCGAGTTGGACAAGCACAACATGGTGTGCAAGCCCACCAAAGCCTCACTCTTCGTGAAGGAAGTGGAGTTCGCGGGTCACGTGGTTGGTCACGGGCAACGCCGTCCCATGCCTGGGGAGCTGGCGTCCCTGCACCACTGGGAGAAGCCCCAGACCATCAGCGAACTCCGATCCTTCATGGGGTTCTGCAACTACTATTCGGGCTATGTCCGAATGTATGCAGAACTGTCGGGGCCGCTGCACAAGATGCTGCAAGTGGGCAAGTTCGATGGCCGGAAGGGGAGCAAGAAGAAGCTTGCCTGGACCCCTGAGGCCGAGAATGCGTTCAGCCGCCTGAAGGAGCGACTCCTGGGGCAGCTGGGGCTATTCCTGGTGGACCCAGACAAGGGATTCGTGCTACGGACGGACGCCTCGGACTATGCTGTAGGGGCAGTCCTCGAGCAGATCCGGGACGACGGGTCGCACGTACCCGTGGCGTTCTGGAGTCGGATCCTGGCCGAGGGCCAACGCCGTACCTGGACCGCGAGGGAGAAGGAGACGTACGCCATTGTTTGTGCGCTCAGGAAGTGGTCTGGCCACATCGGATTGCAACCGGTGGTGGTTTGCACGGACCATCAATCCTTGCAGAGCTGGCACAAGGGGCACGTCAACACCCCCTCGGGACCGGCGGCAAGGCGGGCCCGATGGCATGAGACGTTCGCCAAGTTCGACCTCAGCGTCGTATACGTCCCGGGGAAGGACCACACTGTGGCAGATTGCCTCAGTCGATGGGCCTACCCCGCGGGCAAGGCTTGGATGGACATATCCAGCCATGGGGACGCCGAGGAAACCGAGGAGGCCAAGCGCATCATTGAGATGGAGAAGGCCATGGAGCAAGAGGGGGTCAAGTGCTTTGTGGTGATGGCAAACCGTACGGACCTGGCCAAGTTCCGGGGTGCCCGCGGCCAAGCTATTCTAGGGGAAACCCTCAAGCAATGGATGGTGGCCCCTGTAGAGCTAGTCAGGTCGGTGCTCACAGAGGACTGGTCGGATGACTACGCGGCATCCGAGCGTTGGAGCAAGTACTGGAATGCCGTGAGCGCCCCGTCGGACGACGAATGGCCCGAGGGCTTGACCGAGGATGGGGACAAGTCGTTCCTCAAGGACAAGCTGCTGGTGCCCGAGAACCGAGTGGAGGAGCTCATTGACCATTGGCACAACGCCCAGCTCATGCACCCTGGCCGAGACAAGATGCAGCAGGACCTCGAGTGGCGTTTCAAGTTCCCTCCGGGGTACTACGTCATCCTGGATAGGTACTGCAGCGACTGTGCCGTGTGTCGGGCCACAAAGAGCCCCAACCACTCCACAGCGGGCAACCCGGTGTATACGGCTATACCGGAGGCCCCTATGCGGTCCGTGGCCATGGATGTGTTTGCCATGCCGGAGGTCACCGTGGAAGGAGAGACATACGACTGTGTCATCCTGGCGGTGGACAGGCACAGCGGGTATATCGTGGCAGTCCCGGGCAAGAAGTCCAAGAAGAAGGACAAGAAGGACAAGCATGGAGTGGGGCTGCAGGCCAAGACCGTCGCTAATGCCATGATCAGGCATTGGCTGACGATTTTCGATGTCCCAGCTGTCATCTGCAGCGATCGGGGCAGTCAATTTGTGGGGACGTGGTTCAAGACGATGTGCAAGCACATGGGCATTCGACACGCCAAGACCGTGGCGTACCACAGCCGGTCGAATGGCTGGGCTGAGGTGGCCGGGCGGCAGATGTTTGAGAAGTTCCGCCAGCTGCACATCGACGAGCTGGGCCGGAACTGGTACAATTCGCTGTGGAGAGTGCTCCAAGCGTACCATGACCTTCCGGGACCCACTGGACTGTCGCCCCATCGTATCCTGTTCCTACGGGATCGAGTGTTCAACCATGGCAAAGTGGCCCAGGATGCAAACGCTATGATTGCTGAGGCGGACGACACGGCGGCCAAGGTGTGCAAGACACTTCAGGACGAGCATGACAAGAGGGCCAAGTACTTCAAGCAGGGAAAGGTCCAGAAGTATGCTCTCCAAGACACCGTGTGGGTGGAGCGGCACCACAAGGATGTCCTGTCCAGGCATCGGCAGGCATCTTGGTATGTGCCGGGGGTAATCGTGCGGAAGGTCGGGCAGGATGTGTATGCGGTTCGTGTGGGGGATAACAAGATCCTGGACCGCGACCATACCCAGCTTCGTCCCCGAGCACCAGACCCCAGCGGGCGTCCCGTCACCTTCGAGTTCACGGCCGGCGATGTGGACTCGGACGACGAGGGTGAGGACGACGACTTCACCGCCGAGAAGATCCTGGCGGACAAGCCGGACCCGGGGACGCCTGGGGGGAGGCTTTATAAAGTCCGTTGGAAGGAATTTGCGGCATCCAGGGACTCGTGGGAGCCTCCGAGCAGTTTTGTGCCGAGGTACACCACGGTCTGGATGAATTACCTGAAGAAAAAGAATATTTCTTTGAATGTCAAGGACGTGTTGGTCCATTTGGTGACTGCAGTAGCACCGTAATGGATCCCCCTTGGCATTTTGTTTGTTTCTGTGCTTGGGGAGACGGATGAGGGCGTTCATCCGGGACTTTTTCGGCCTCCATTGGCCATATACCCCCTTTGCTCGATCTCCACATATATATTTCATTGTGGTATACTTATTTAGGTCGACCGACGACGTTTCTCTATCTTTGATCCCCTTGGTCCATGTTGTAGATCAAGAGGAGACCGGATATGGCGTAGGGCACCGATTTTCAGTGTCCTCACCCCTCCCTTGGGGCGTGGCGGACGCCTACGACGTGTGTGGGGCCTCCATGTGTCCTTGGGACATGGGAGGGGGGGCTGGAGCCCATTGAGGTCCTCCCGTCCTCTCTTCAATGACTTCCGAGCGGTAACAACGCTCTGAGAAGGGGGGTGAAGCCGGTTCGGACCCCCGTGGCTATCTTGGGGTCACTTGGGGTGTGTATCTATGTGCCGGCAAGCCGCCATTGGCTGATATCATACTCTCCCGTCCACCTGAACTAACCCGATGTGATAGTGTGATAGGTTTGGCCATTCCGGCTATGAGCGGCCATATTCAGTACCGGGGCGCCGCCAGCGGAGATTTATATATCAGAATATCAGGAATCAACAGGGTTTTTTTATCATAATGTTTCCGTAATTTTTCAGCCTTCTGTTCTGATAGCCAATGTATCGGCGACTGTCAGTTGGCTCTCAATTTTGCGTTAACCGATTGGTTAACTGTTATTTCCAGATATTTTGGCGGAAACCCCGATGAAGGGTCAGATTTCATCAGTAAAGGGTTCGTTGCTTCCGCAATTTTCTAAATATGCACTCGAAATTTTAATCTGAATTTTTCGCGATGTCGAAATCGGATTTTCGACTTCGACATCGCCGCACTTGATTTGGTCTTCTTCGAGGGGTCATACTCTTTTCCCTATGCCCGAATCAGGTTTCCCTTATACTTGCCACCCATTTGACTTGGAGATATAAGGGAGACAAAAGTGAATCGTGGGACCACTTTGAAGTGCCATATCTACGCGCCAGTGTGAGGAAAGAGAAAAGGGAAGGTTGGGTTGGAACTGCCTTGGTCTCAACTTAATTTACAGAACATCAAACGCCTTTGGTGTGTACACATGCCCGATATAGCAAGGAAGAATGGTCAAGAGGGTAGAAAGTGATATATAACTCTTGGACCGTGCAACCGAATATTTTATTGCGACTTTCGAGTGTACCGCATGAGTGTTGGGGTTGCATAGATACTTTTCTTTGGGTTCCCACGTATTTTTAACGTGAAGTTATGTCCATGGAGGGGCATGGCATACCATGGTGGGAGCCACTCTTGAGGGTATGTGTTATATGCATGGTATGTGCTTTGATATGATCACGCCCATGTTATATATCTTCGTGTGGCCGAAGAGATCGGGAGCCACACGTGACAAGGGCTTTGCCCATGTCCCAATTGTGGAATTCAAAGCGCTAGACTAAGTCTACCGCACATGTATTGCTCATGGTATGTTTGGCAAAGAGATCCATGAGTGCACTCCCATTTTCATGGGGCTTGTAGATATGAGTGGCGAAGGTATCTCCATGCGCCTGATTTGGGATCCAAGTGGGGGAATTGTTCGCAAATGGTTCCAATCATTTGTGTATTGAACCTTGAGCGGATATCATGGGTGAGCATAGCGATATACTATCATGACAACTTTGTATTTGGACATATTTTCATGTTTTTGACCTCAATTGTTGCTCATTTTTGTGTTTTATGTGCTCAACTGGTCGGCTAACAGTAAAGTGCCTAGAGATTCGTGAACTATGTTATGTTGCTTATATGTTGGCATATGCTTCGGTGCTGTACCTCACCATATGCCGGATCACATGGTCACTTTGGCGTGGCACACAAGGCCTCACAAAATTAGGTCTCAAACTCATGAGCTGACTTGTGAAGCATGTAATGTACGTAACCGGAGAGGTTTCGGAGCCAATGATGGGATATTCTTGGGCATGGACCTTTGGTCTATATCACCCTTGTATTTTACTTTCCAGTTTGACATATGCATATGGATATTTGCCGTATGCATTTTTGAGTATATAATTGAATGTTGGGTACTATGGTGTGATTTGCCTAATTTTGCCATGTTGTGAGGTCATCTTCATGGGGCAGTTCTCCAAGCCCATTCGACTCCAAGTCCAATCAAATTTATGTCAGGGTAGGGCATGGTCCTGAGTGCCACTCTAGGCCATGACACGCCACCTCCCCTGTTGGGCTAGGATTTAGAGGCTTTGGAGTGAACACATTTTTGGGGTTTATGTAGTGACTTGTGACACATGGCATTCAGCCATCTCATTTGACCTGGTTCAGGGCAATATGTTGGTGAGTCAAGGGAATGTCTTGAGTCCAGGGAATGAGGGGTTTATGGCTGTGAATGTGTATGTTTACCTCTTTCCCCAACTTTGCTTTATTTGTGTTCATATGCCAATTTCAGGGCTTTCTTCCTTGGTGCAATTCTTGTACATGCCCGCCACCGTGGGACGACCGGTGTGCTGAACGGAAGCCCGCAGTGTGGATTGGATTATTGCTGGATTTGTGGGATCTGGTTGCTGTTCAGGGTTGAAGGAGGATTGTATTTTATTTTCTATATTTTTGGATTTGGAACCCTGGATTTTGATAAATGCAATCGTTGATCAGGAGCAAATCGGCAGGGGTCACAGGCGGAAGGGGCACAGCAGGGGCCGGTCCTGGTAGGGACCTTCTTCAATCCGCTTCTTTCGCCGGTTACGATGCCGTTGTGTGCGCGAGGCCTCGCGCACTGCTGCCTCTGTTATTCGTCTTTATTCATCACATTTACAGTTGCCGAACTATGTGACGTATTCCGCTCGACATTTCAAAGAGATGCAGAACAAGAACCTCGGTGGTTTCATGCCTCTGATTCACGTGCTGTGGTACCTGGACAAATATCTTTTGGACAGTGGGCTTGCTGATGCAGTCATTGTTGTGGACGACACGCCTGCCATGGCCGCAAAGATTGCGATGTCGGATGAGTCGGGGAGGACTAAAGTGGGGTTTCTTGCTGTGTCAGCGATCAAGCAAAAGGACCTTGCGAATGCCGTTGGAGGTGCTCTGCAGCATGCGATCATCATGCGGTCCATGTTGGAGGCTGATCAGACGGAGCAGGGAGCAACAGCTGCAACTCGGGATGCTCAAGAAGAGTGGCTTCTGCGTGGCATTCCACTGTGGGTTCTGGACAGCAGCCGAGCATATGAAGGGCACCAGAAGGTGCATGCTGCAGAAGGCGTCCAGGAAGATGTCTTGACTCAGGCCCCCGCTGACGACACTGAGCCTGTTGCGCCTGCACCTAGCTTGCCAATGCAAGCCAACGTGAAGAAGACTGCCAAAGCTATACCAACTCAGGCTACTGCAGCCGGAAAAGGAACCCCCTCGAGTAGCAAGAAGCAAGCGAAAGGAAAAGACAAGGAATTGGACAAGCCCGGAGAATCAGACGACGACGATGCCGATGAGGAGGAGGAAGAAGTGGATCCGGAGCAAGTACTGGAGACCCAGCCGAAGCGCAAGCGGGCACCCGCCGCTCACTTCGACGCAAGTCCCGAATGTGGTAAGGACCAGCCGAAGAAGAAAGCGAAAACTGCGAGTGCTAGTGCGGAGTTCAAGCCGCCCTCCGTCTCGTGGTACCGTTGCCTCCCCAAGTGGGACAAGTGCGGTGGCAAGAAACCTGGGTTCCAGGTTGGCTAAGGCTGCTGGACCGAAGAAGAAATAAGTCACCATTAACCCAAATGTTTCGCCTCTTTTTGCAGTCAATGTGTGCGCGAGGCCTTGCGCACTCGCCTTCGACGCGAATGCAACTATATGCCCTTAAGGGCTTGTTCATTTTTGCCGAGCTTTTATTTCAGTGTTTGTACGTTGTGCACTTCCTGTCCTGTTTTTGTTGTCTTCTACACAATTGTTTCCGTGACCTTGACACTCAGGTACAAAAAAAAGCAATTTCTTTCGCAGGACAAACATAGGTGCAACTGGAAACCAGCAGAATGTCATTTTTGAAAATGAGCTCCCGAAAAGGCATACACCAGTTGGTTTTGGAAATACAAAAACGACAAGATTGGTAAAACACACCCTTCAAATCAGACAAAATAATAGTTTATTTTAATAAACAAAAACTGGAAAAAAGCAGCAAATTGGGTAAAATTGTATTTTTTTCGGTGGTATCTGGGTGATGTGTGCTGCAAATGTCCAAAAAGAATAGTTTTTCGGGCTGTCGTTTTTTGGGTCCTTCTCTTCCAAAAGAGGTTGCAGCTTGCGTGGGCTAAGGGTGTGTTGCTTCTTGTGGTGTTTTGTGCTGCCCTGGGTGTCGTGCGTGCGCGGTGCTTTGCTGCAGTGCTGCTCCGCTTCTTTTTTGTTTTGTGTTGTTGTGGTCGCGTGCCGTGTTGTTCTCTCCTGAGTCATCCTGTGCCGTGTTACGGTGCAGTGGTGGGGCCCCCCCCTCCCGCGGCCATCGTGCGTTGTTTTCTGTCTGGCTGTGGGGCAGCCTGGCGCGTGGCTCCGCGCGCGTGTTGTCGTCCTCCGGGTGTTGTTGTTTTTCTGCTTTTTCGGTGCTGCTTGTCGCCACGTTGCGTTGCCAGTGTTCCGTCCTTTAACACGTTGCCAGTGTTCCATCTTGTTGCCGTGGGTGTTGGCGTGTGCTGTGTTTTTTTCGTGCTGGCTCTTTGACGCTGTCCTTCGCGGTATTGTGGTGTGCTGTATTGTTAGCTGCTATGTTGCGCTGCAATGGCATGCTTTTGGTCGCCCGCCTCCTTGTTTGCCGCGCTGTTTCTTTTGTGCTGTGCGCTGCCCCGTTTTCGGTGATGATGGGTGCGGGGCTGTGCCTTGTGTGTGGTGCTTTGCTTGCCCTCGGCCTGGAATCTTGGTCCGTGCCCTGCAGCGCGGTGTTACGCGGCGTCTTGTGGCGCTGTTTTTGTTGTGCCATGCCGTCGTGCGTTGTTGTGCGGTGTGCTGTTTTTTTTTGGTGTTGTGCCTGGTCTTCCCGTGGCGCTGCGGGCTGTTTTTGTCTGTGTGGTGCTCCCCCGTGGTGTGTCTTGCTGTTTGGTGTTGGTGTGGTGCGCTGTTCTGTTGTGCTGGTGTCTGGTATGCTGTGTTACTTGGCGCTGCGTCGTGCTGCGGTGTGTCGTGTTGTTGTGTGCTGTATGGTTGGTTCGGCATGTTGCTCCTTGCCTTGTCTCTCGTTGTGGCACGTTTAGGTGCCCTGTTCGTGGGCGGGGTGCTGCGTTGCCCTGCTGTGCTGCCTGCAGTGTTTTGTGTGTTGTTCCTCGTGCTATATTCTGTGGTGCCTCGTCTACGGTGTTGTGCTGTGCTGTGCTGGCGTACCTACGTCGTTTCCCTGTGCGGTGCTCTGTTGCCCCTTTTGTGCCGGTTCGTGCCCTGTGCTGCTGCCTGTGATTTCTGGTTGTTCGTCATCGCTTCTCGTTGTCCAGTGTTGTCTCCTTGTGGCGCGTTGCGGCGGTGGTGTCTCTATCTGGCCGCGTGGCCCGCTGCCCTGATCTGTGTGGTGGTTTGTCATGGTGCCCTGCTCCCGTCTGTTGTGTTCTGTTTTGCTGTGCTGCCGTGTGGTGCTGTGTTGTCGTGCTCGCTTGTGTGTTTGCGTTGCTGCTTGTGCTCTCTGTTTCTTTTGCCCTGTAAAAACCACTGCAAAACCCGTAAAAATTTTTTTACTTTTTGTTTTCTTTTCTTTGAAATAAAATTATACATAACCCAACACACCCGCGAGCAGGAAGACCAGGAACATATATCTGACTTATATGTTAGGTGTCGTCCTCCACGGCGTCGTTGTCGGGGATATTGTTGTCTTGTGTTGCTCCTTGTTCTTGACATGGTACTCCGATCTCTGAAATCTGAACTCCGTACTTGAACTGGTATTTGAACTTGTGTTTATTTGCATTGTTGCAAGGGGTTGACCGAGTATCCCCCAGGGCCATCCACCGAAAAAAAATAGACACTTAGAAAGTGCCCTCACCCAAAGCATTGCATCAAGGCGGCCTAACCATGGGCAGTGTACGCCCTCATGGCGAGCCAAAGTCCTCCGAAGGAAAGCCGTGAATATATACAAACCTAATCAGGGTGAAAAACACTGCATGAGTTGGGCCCGAAAAAGATTAAACACAGGTGCTGGTCTTTTCGTCGACCGATGCAAAGGGATGTATAGCCAAAAAATGCAGAAGGACCTTGCGCGTTTTTCCTTGGTCCTCCTAGTTTGATCAACTCGTACTCGAGGGGGGAGTAAGCCAAAGTCACTGAGCATGTCTTTTCTAAGGTACTTGTTGTAGGCCAAGCCCACATCAACTCTTTGGAAAGTATTGCACACGAGAACTGCATCATTAGATTTCTTCTTTTGCAGACTTGTGTACATTTTTCAAAGTAAGTAGGGTAATAACCTTAGCCCTCAATGACATTCACCCCTTCCACTCTGCTCCCGAAGCCCTTCTTCGCTACATATGCTTGGATTTTGAGACAATATACATTCTCAATCCAGTCTTGGTGTTCTGGTGCTGATCATCTCTTGACTAATTTGAATCCTTTATTTTGAAAAGTAGCGAGGTTTCCATCACAAACCATTCCCAAAAGCATTGACAATTTCATCAACTAACCTTTTTGGGATCACCATATCTTTCTTTTATGGGCCGCACAATCGTCTGAGAAAGGAGCGGGTGTTTGGTTCAGGTCTATACCAAGAACATCCACATCCGCTTGAACAGTCCCCTGTATAGACACATCGCCAAAACTTGGTTTAGGGGGGTGCGCCCAACAGGACAAGATATCACCCATGACGTCCAATGGCAATGGTGTGTATAACATGCAGAGTTCAAAGTTTAAGAACGAATCAGGCTAACACACTCGGCGTAAATTGAGACCCACCACGGTTTTGAAGGCCTCTATAGCACAGTTTTGTAGACTAAACGGCCCCATGAGCACCTCCACCAACTTGCTCACCACCTCGACAACCCATCCGCAAACCATGGAGGCCACCAACTTTGGGTGCCATGCGCTCCTCAAGTATGACAGACGGAACCGTTACGATAGCAAGGGTGGTAACCTATCATTTAAGATAGAGGGGTGCATAAGTGTTGGGCACCAACAGATGGTAACCTTGTTAAGTAGTCTCTCAGATTGGGTGTTGCCAATTTTGATGTGTCACTTTTGGCACTACCACAATAGCCCGTAGCTTGTTAAGGGCTTTTTTTTTCACACACTCCAAGACAAGGTGGTAAGGGGAGCACATTCATTACATTTTGAACGACGTGCGGGGGCGGCCAAGAATTTGATAATGGGCACATTTATCGAGTAGCTTCGGTTATCTCGTAGACCCTATTGCTGCTGTCAACTTCAAGCTTCTGGCCAAATTGTTTTTGCACTTATGACCTTGTTTTCGTTGTATCTGTAGTAGGTTTGCTTCACAATGTAGCACTGCGGGCATATGGAACGAATTTCATAAAGTCAAACGCAAAAGTAAGATCTTGGACGGCCGCCAATGAATCGCCCAATACAGCACAGGGCACGTGGCTTTCGACCCAAGCTAAGGTCAATGGGTTGCGGTTAGGAAGAGGAACCAAAATAGCGGTTATCGGAAGTTTGGTTCAGGTGCACCAATTACATCAACCTAATACAGACTGCCGTTACACCTTACCAAGAATGGCCGTGACTAGTAATGATTTCCTAGTCAACTGATTTTCAAGAAAAACTTTATTCTAAAAGTAAGGCTACAGGTGATGATGTGGGTACCAACAACGATACCGAGCAAAGTGGGTCGCACAATCCTCCGAACCCCAAGGATGCCCCAAAACTATGTCTCGGCAACACGGAAGAGTGAAAGGCTACCCTTTGGGCTTTCCATGAACTACATATTCATATCCGTTTGTGCATCCTTCCCCGGAAAAATATGTATGTTTATCCGCTTGTAAAAGTGGACGCCGACTGAAACAATTATTTTTTTTCTTTCCAGTTTCTGAAAGTATTTTGACCGACATTGATCAATATTTGCACATCAACAAGTGAATGATGGAAACAGTTGCGGAAGATCAGCAAAGTATATCTTGCATCCGTTTGCGGCTGTAATCTCTTATGCCTCATATCTTTTGGTTTCTAAATCCTTTCTCGAAAAGCAAGAGGAGTAAATGAATTCTCCCAAAAGTGCGATCAACTTTTGACGCCAGCGAAACCCATCTTGGAAAAGCAGAGATGTGAAAATTTTTGGTCATATCGATCAAAAACAATTTCTTAAATCGCAAAAATACAGGGGGTGGTAATAGTTCGTAAGTGTAAAGGTTCGTTTTGCAGCAGTTCGTATGGGTGGTGTTCCGAATTGCTGCATGTAGAAACCGCCAGCTGTTACAAACCGCTGCAGCAACGAACTAAAACCGCGCAAATGTGTTCCGGAATTGGTCAAATTTGGGAAAGGAGAACAGAGGCTTTTGTATCGCGTTCTGTTGAGCTTCTGTGGTCATAATAGTAGTAATAATGATGATAGTAACAATAATGATCAATAACATTCATAATTGTTCTGTCTTCAGTCATGCAGCGCTTCCTCACAAAGCGAGGCCAGTCCATGAACAACGCTCTGGCTGCAGTGGTGTCGCAGTCCCAAAGCACGAAGGTCTCCACCAGTTCTAAGGCCCGTCAATACAAGAGCTCAGCGCCGAGGACTTGGCTAGAGTGGACGCCGTCGCAAAAGTCCCTTTGTGTGCAACTGTTCCTGGAAGGTAACTACAACCACGTTGTGCTGCGTTACGGGTGTCAAGCGCCGCCCCTTAACACGCTTCGCACCTGGGCTGGCAAGGTGCAGGAGGATGAGCCACTGGAAGGGTACGGCACCAACTCAGTTCTCAGCCGTACAGAGGAGGAGACCATTCTGCATCAAAGAGTTGAAGTATGAGGCTGCCGTGATTGACCTCGACACCATTGCGGCGCTTGGAAGAACAGTCGCTAAGAGGTCTCGTGGGCCTTGTCTTGCTCCTGTTTTGGACCGCCAATGGGCTGCAAACTTTCATCGCAGGCACAAGATGGGTTGTCTCAAGAAGATCACGACTGAGCGGCTGCCTTCTACAGTTCCTGACTTAGCGCTCGACAACAAATGGAGACGTGAATTCTTGGACCTCGTTGAGCAGCCCCAAAAAGTATGGTGTGCGTATCCCTGAAGGTAAAGCCCAGTCGCTGCCGGCGTGGGCGCAGTTGGGCCTGGACGAGACGCCCCTCCAGTACGCGCCCAAGTTGCGCGGAAGGTATGCAGCCAGAGAAAAACAGGTCAGACACTACAGCGGCGCTGACAAGCGACAGGCCACGGCCACGCCTCCGGTCAACCGTGAAAGCACCGTACAAGTACTACAAGTGTTGCACAGAGGAAAGACAGGTCGCTGCCATGCGCGTTTCGACCTGCCTCAGGGCCTGCCATCCTACAAGCACGAAGACCACGCGGAGAAGAAGTGTCAGACTAGCGACACGTTCAAACGCCTGATGATCAAGGTCGACACTGAAGTTGCGAAGGACATACACGACCATGGCGTCGCGAAAAATTACCCATGTGTCGTCATCATGGACTGGATCTGTAGATGATGTGGACCTCCCCTGCCCTTCAGCAGCCATCCCCATGCCTGCACCTTTGCTGTCTGTTGTTCCTGGTCATGTTTCAGATTCAGAGGAAGCCTCAGATGCAGGGGCAGAGCTAGATGAGGCGTCTGGGGCAGAGGTGGAGGACAACATTGATGTCCTTTCAGTCCCAGGCACACCACCTGTACAAAGAGCAGCAAAGAGGAGGGCTGAGACCCGGTTGGACGGACTTGCCAAAAGGTTTCGTGCTGCACCACGTGATGTACATGCTCAGCGTGTGGCCAGGAAGAACAGGCAAAGGGCAAGGGAGGCGCGGGAGGCAGTGCAGACTTCGGATGATGAAGGCACTCTGAGCTATGCAGTGATGCTTACCATGAGTGAAAGAGAGTAGTACCTCCTGTTTCCTCTTGAATAACAGCGAATCGATCAAAGTGAATATGTGGTTCATCCTTTGCAACAGCGACATGTCCCTCAAAGGGCAGTGAAGTCTGTAGGGTTGGACGATTTGCACATGAGAGCACTTTTTTTTTGTGGGCATTTTTCCTAATTCACGTGAGTTGCGCACGGCAATGGTGGTCCATAAAAAAGCAGGAACTCTGACCACTTCAGAGAAGAAAAACAATAAAAAAAACAGGATTTTCAACATAGAAGTCAGTGACAAAAAAAAAACAAACAATATTTCAGTAGGTAAAAAAAAACCGCATTTTGAATGCAGAAGTGAGTGACAAAAAGAAACAGTGTAGGTTTTTCAGCACAAAAAGGAGTGCAAGTTTTGAAGAAAAAAAAAGGAGATAAAACATTTTACACAAATAGCAAGAGTGCAAGGTGTAGAAAAAAAAAGTGTAATGTTTTGAAAAAATGAGGAGAGAGAAATAGTACCAGTGTTGTACAAATGGGAACCCTAGGAGTTTTCGAAGAGGAAATAATGTTTCTACAGTGAAAGAATACTCCCTATAGTAGAAAAAGAAAAATTCAAGCAAAAAGAAGCATTCTGGTTTTTCAAACGGGACATCATAATGCATTCAAAATAGAAAATACAAAGAAAGATTCAGGTAAACAAAAGAAGAGGATATCGGTACCAACCTTTACATGGAAAAACACCAGCCTTTTACCAACCGCTGCATAAAAAACACGTCTAAAATCACCTTTTACCAACCGCTGCATATATGAACTATTACCACCCCCTGTAGTAGGGTCCGGGGGACTAGGCGGAAAACGCAGCCTTTGTCAATATGTTGTTGGTTTTGAAATTTTTCACCAAAACAAGCGGATAGAATTCATTTGTTTATATGCCCTTTGGTAAAAACAGGTAGTTGTAGGCCACCTACAATCTGTTATAGGTGAAATCTCAGTAGGTTGTCCCGGCTACTAGGGTTGTGGCTCTTTTTTGTGCAGCACACTGGCAGCCCAAAAACTTAGGTACGCAAAAGCCAGCACTTGGCACCCCTGATGCACAAACACACTGAAGGTTTTGAAGTCTCGATACGGCAAAACGATTCTAAAGGATGTTTCGGTCCGAATATGACTAGTTAAAATGTGCCCTGCATGCAACAACTACGCTCATATGATCCAGCAGTACAGGACGGTATCTTCTTTTGAAAAAGTCGCCTCCGGGCACTCCTAGCACGGTCCGGCCCCTCCCGACATTTGTACGTATTCTTCCTTTGTCCCCCTTAGCACCTTTGTTGATACCTTCCTTAATCCCTTTTTCTTTGTGCCCTTTTATGGAGCACTCGTCCTTTTGGTATACTTCCATATGGCACTTTTGCAATTGGAGAATTTACAAAGCCCCCCTTGGGACCTAAAATGATAGGGTAAGGTTGCACATGGTTGCACCATGCAACCGTGGTGCAACCACCATTCGTCCGCTAAACTTGCTGGGCTCATAACTTGCGCTTAATGTCTCCGCTTTTAATGAAATAAAAGCGAAAAATGATTAGATTTTGATGCTGAAAACAGTTTTTTACTCAAAAGACTGGCAACATAGAATCCCACTTGCACCTTGCCGGCGGCCTCAGTGGCTGTTCAAACGCTCTACAACCGTTGTGCAACCGCGGTTTGGTAAGCCAAACTTGCTCGGCTCGCATCCCGGTCTTAACGTCTCCGTTTTGGATGAAATAAAAGCTAAAAAAGATCACTTTCGAATATTGAATGTTGTTAGTCACACAAACATCCAGCAGCTGATCATGGAAACACGCATTTCCTCTTTCAGGTTACCGGGGACCTCCGCGCCTTGTGCAACCGCTATGCAAATGATCACTTGCAACCACAATTGCACGCCACTCGCAAATGAACTTCGGGATCAGGTCCCAAGCGCCGTGACTCCTATTCCTACCGCCCAAATCAATACAGAAATATATTTCCCCTATTTTACGTTTTTTTTCCTGTGTTTGAAATGCGCGACGTAGGAGGGCGGTCCCGGCGGCAGTGAATTAGGGTTTGTGAACGAAGAAAAAAGTTTAATCCCGACTTCGCACGTCGTCTTTCTTCCTGCGGCACGGCGCATATGGGCGTGTCAGTGCCCTCTGTTTTTCTATTTGTCTTCTCGCAA
Organism: Eutreptiella sp. 'Long Island Sound 2002'; assembly: GCA_964036045.1. Lineage (NCBI taxonomy): Eukaryota > Euglenozoa > Euglenophyceae > Eutreptiales > Eutreptiaceae > Eutreptiella > Eutreptiella sp. 'Long Island Sound 2002'. The sequence goes on along the minus strand of OZ038383.1, from coordinate 46,845,760 downwards.
AGAGCGCACGTGCCTTGTTCTTTCGCTCGCGGGTGGTAGCTAACGGCACGCACTGCGCTTTTGGGCCACAATGTGCAAAAAGTAGAAAGTGTCATAGTTTTATCTCTATGGTTCAAGCATGTATGGAGTCCTGTTAGAAAATATCCTTACGGGGCAGTTGGTAGATACCTTCGGGCCCCGTAGGCCACCGACGGTATTCCACTTCCATGGTGTACCCACCAGTGTGTGTGTTGTTAGTGAGCCTTGCAATCTAAGCCATGGAGCGTTTGTTCCTACAATCCACAATCATCCGCGGATCCAGAAAACTTAAACTTGTGGGTTGTAGTAAAGTATATTCAGCACAAAACTTCCTAACCTCCCCTTCAAAATCAACAAAACCTAAAGAATGGTCGAGCCCACTAAATTCCACGAAGAAAATGTCAGAATTTTGCTTGGCACCTTTTTCTGTACCCAAATAAAACGGCTTAGAATCTGCTCCCGAAGAACACGGGACCTAGTGTCCCCACTCAACCACAACCACCGTTGCTGACGTGTGAATAAACCTTCTCAATCAACAATGGAAACTTTGTCCTTCGCCAATCGGGGGCTGAGGGCACGCCATTGTTTGTGGGCCCTCGAAGGCTCATGCTTCTGACAGCGGTGCTCCAAAAAGTACGTTGTCGTTGAGTGGCCTCGGCCATTCTTGTGTTCAGGCTGTCCTTCAACCATTAGGGCAGGGTGCTGGTGATGGGGTGTGCTTCATCACCTTGCTTATGAGTGGGGCCACACTCTGCCCACCACGTCTACAATTTTTCGACCCAGGCATCATGGTGTTTGTGGTGCCCATTGGAACCAGTTGGGGATAGATCACTATTTTTGACAGCTTTGGTGCAAGAGTTTTGCACCAAAGGCATGCGATAGGGATGGTGTGGGGCTGTGGTGATTGCGGTAGCGGTGGCCACCGGCCGTGCCGTTCTCATCTGAGACACAGTGCACAATGAGTTAGGGTGTGGGGGCACATAAACGGGTTTGCCCGGCGAGGTAAAAACGTTGTTAGTGAAGGGGTTCATCCCTTGTCCAGAGCAACCATTGTCCTCACCCAACTTCCAAGCCGGGTTGGCTGGTGTGAAGCTTTCTTCGCTTCCTCTTTTGCCCCCAACATGCTGTAGTCTTTCTCTTTTTAATTCCCTTTTTCGGCGGCCCCTCGCCAAGATGGAGTGTTAACTCTGTCAACCTGGGGTGTGTCTCTTCCAGCCTTCCCCCCAGGCCACCCAGACTCCATGCACGCCCCTAGATGGTAGATGCAATGAGGGATGGGGTGGTCTGATGGCGGAAGAATGTACCCCCAAGCAGAGTTGCTCGATTCTGTACCAGTATGCGCCGATGCCGACGGATTAGGCGCCGTGTCTGCCACCGGCGAGGGTTTAGGGGCCGCGGTTTCCACCGACGGAGGATCAATAATGAGAGCTGCCTGCGTGGTATGCCACGTATCCCACTCATCAAGCTGAAAGGCACAGATAGCACAATGCTGCTCAAGTGTTGCCACTGTAGCGAGACATCGAGCAGTGTTTTGGTTAGACATTTTGAGATGATGTGACACACTAGATGCCATCGACTGTACCTTATTCCCATGGGACATGATGTCGCAGATCTGATGTTCCTACATAGCGTGTGTGGTTAGGATTTGAGTCATACGGTCCCCGTAAGAGACTGTGTGAGCTCTTGTTGGGATCGTTGTAGCTCCTGGTTCCGGGACTGTAATCCATGTACCTGAGCCACAAGACTCTGTATGCATGCTTCGTAGTACACCACACATCTAGGACACTCACATCTGTGCCGTAGGTCACCGTCCTCCGGTAGGCGCAGCCTCCCCGGGGGATGCGGAGCTGCAGGGCCCGCTCCTCCAGGTGAATGGGGGAAACTTCACTATCCCCACAACCCCCCCCCCTTGCACGGAGGCCCCCACAAGTGGGTGCGAAGCACTGGTAGAGTGAGATGGGGGCAATGCATGTGATGGCGCTGGCGCCCCTCCACTTGAAAAAAGTGCAGCACTGGGTCACCCCGTAGCCGGGCGTACCATAGGGGGTTTTTTGGCAAAACAAAATGGGGCAGGGTGTTTTTAGGTACGAAATGGTACGGATTGGGGATTCTTTTTGGTAAAAAAAATGGGGCGGGGGGTGGTCGTGCTGGAGGTGCCCCTCATGGCCAGCTGATGCCCCAGCCGAGCTGCCAACAGTGCTTGTGGGAGGCGCATTGTGCTCCAGGCAACACGCCCTCACCACCCTGCTGTGTACCCCCCCCCCCCGCCCCTTTGTTGTACCAAAAAAAACCCCAATTCGTACCATTTTTTTTACTAAAAAACCAACCTTCAGGCACCGCGGCGGGAGGGGCACCCAATGGGCGGGGTGGCGTCCACCCTCCCGCACACGGCAACAGCCAGCCAGCCCAGGGCGATGACCCCCCCCCCAGCCGCCCCCCAGGGAGGTGGTGTCGCACCCCTCACAGGGCAAAGGGGATGATGTCTATCGCGGCGGCGGCACGCAGGCCAGGCCTGCCTGTGTTCTTAAACACGGCAGGCCTATTTTTTTCCATGGGGCTGGTGTGGGACCTCCCCCCCCCAAAAAAAACGGCGAAAGCCCCAGCACTGGCCTTGGGTGCAAATACCGAAAGACGGCAGGCTCTGCAGCGGCGGCAGCACAGTAGGGCAAGTCCTGGAGAGACCCAGTCTTAACCTATTCGTGCTTCCTCATCGTTGTACCACAGGCGTGGGGCACCAACGGGGGGACGGGCGCCTGAACGCATGATCGGTCCACCACCCCAGCCCGTTGAGACTCTGTACATAAGTGACAGGACAATAATCGACAAATACCCGGTGTTCTTCACCCCATTAGGCCATTAGTTTCCAGGGAGAATTAGGGTGCGGTGCAAAATCTGCTCAACTTTGTGGTATCTTGTTACAACCAATGCTCTGCCAAGTGGAAATCGAAAGCATTAGAAGTTTGAGAGGCATTGTCGTTGTTGTTGAACTTGGTGAAACATACTTTTCATCCCCCCAACCCCCCATGCCCCCCACTGAACTTTTCTTTAACTCGACCCCTCCCAATCTTTGCTTGGACGGGACGGAATCGGACAGTTGACAGTCCATAACTGACACTTTTAATGAACTGAATAAACCAGGGATTGTCCTTAGTTAACATTGCAGCCATGAGTCATTGCAGGAGGGCACAGGGCGCATAAGGGTGCACAATTGATGGCCTCGATGAGCTGACTTAAACAACTGAGGATATTCCTTAGTTGACAGTGAGCCCCTAACTGACAGCTTTGATGAACCAAAATGACCAACTGAGGATTTTCATCGGTCAACATCAAGCAGCAGACGGTCCATTGCCTATAGTTTCCATTAAGCGGCTGAGGATTTTCTTCATTCAACAGTGTTCAGAATCCATGGTCTTCATCACCAAATTAAGTGACTGGGAATATTTCTTGGTATTACGGTGAGCAATGACCGGTCCAAACCGACATTTGGATTAGTGGTAGAAAGGCTCAGTCTCTCATCCAAAACATGAAGGCTTCCCGTCGTCAAGTTCATGGGATATGGGGCATGTACGGTGTCCCACGCCATGTGTTGGCCTTTCTGACAAATCGCTCGGGGTGAGCGTTCCGCAGATTCAAGCAACAGCAAATACATGGCATGGCGCCCCGGCATTTCTCTGACGGAGCAATGCTACCAGTTCCAAGGCTCTCCGGAACAGACCAAAAAGGGCTGCAACCAATATTCATCGGTTGGTCCCTGAGGGCGGTTCACTGGTCAACCAACCAACGTAACCGACGACGATTAGTAGGTCAATGCTGGCAGTTGGCGTTGAACAGCCGGCCCCAGGGGCTATCCGCACAGGCTGTCCAAACGTGAATCAGGCGGAGGCCATGGGGTCAACGTGCAAGGCAAACCAAATGATTCCCATCCTTGATATTGTAGCCGGCTGCGCGGTGTGCAGACTTACGCAAAACATTGACACGCAATGAGTGTGCACTACGGCTGATTAACACCAACTTGGAGTCACGTTCTTGCTTACTCCAGCTGAGGTTCACGTTACCTCAACCTCAAGCATCGAAGGAGTTCAGGGTGATACAGAATGGCTATACCCCGGACTCTGAGGCTGCCAAGTGCTTTGCTGCCAGCGCCACAAGCTGAGAAAATGGGCTTCATCAAACTTACCTTTGCTGTCTGTCTGGATCCAGAGATCATCACAGTCCACTGCGTATTGAAAAGGGTCAACTGCAAACTTTATGTTGCGGCTGAGCATAGCCGCCAGATGTGAGAACTTGCTCTCACTTGTGACGAGAATATCCGCTTGTAGAAACGACAGGAAAGTGAGCTCAGGTTTGGTATTCATGTGCGTCTCTGCACCAGGAAAATCCGAGTGCAGACTCTTCTGAGGAGAAACAGAGCACAGAGAGCGCAAAGGGTCCCAGCACCCCGGGGGAGCAGGGAAAGCCTGCAGGGTATGCAGGACTGTTGCATGATGGGTATCCACCCATTGGGGTGAGGGGATCATTTGAAAAAAGAACCCCGGTGATCCACCACCAGGTTTGTGAGGTGCAAGCTCTGAAAACCACACAAAAGACCAAATGTCCTTTTGGAATCCCAAGGGCCGCTGCTTGGAGGTTAAGCAAAGATTCTTGAGCGCCGCTAAGAAAAGACAAATCAAATGAATGGAGCTCAAGGGGTTCCCAAACCCAAATAATGCAAAGCTCCAACCGGACACGACAATCGAAGGCACACACAAACCAGTGCAACCCTTCTTTGCCATTGCTATTAACCACAAAAGTGTGGTGACGGCACCAAGCCATGTTGTCTAGTGTGAAGCCAGATTCAACCATTGGCATCCATCTGGACACTCTCTGGATATAAGTAACCGCAAGAGTCCACGCACGTGGTTCATCGATTTCCGTGTCATGGAGCTCTTGGTTCAACCAAAACAAGATATCCTTGTCCGTCAACCAATCTCCCACCCCCAAAGGAGTTGTTTCGCTTGGGATGGTGCCTCAAGTACGCCTTTTAGCGGTGGGACGGTCGACAAGGGGTGCACTTGGCAAGGCCTTCTTTCCCTTCACCTTCCTTTGTGGCACAGGGGGGGGCACTTGGCAAAGCCTTCTTTGCCTTCACCTTCTGCCGCGGCACAAGGCTTGTAGGAGGAGGCGCAAAGAGGTTCACCTCCACATCAGATGACTGGACAAAATCAGAAGAGGCCCGAAAGTGGGCCGGGTGGCTACATAACCCCTACCGTCTGGGGGTCCCCAACACTTCAAGGCGGGGGACAAAATCAGCAATGGCCCACAAGTGGGCCGGGTGGCTACATAACCGTTACTGTCTAGGGGGTCCCCAACACTTCAAAGCGGGGGACAAAATCAGCAGTGGCCCACAAGTGGGCCGGGTGGCTACACAACCCCTACTGTCTGGGGGGTCCCCAACACTTCAAAGCGGGGGACGAAATCAGCAATGGCCCACAAGTGGGCCGGGTGGCTACACAACCCCGACTGTGTGGGGGGTCCCCAACGCTTCACAGCGGGGGACAAAAAATCAGAAGTGGCCCACAAGTGGGCCTGGTGGCTACATAACCCCTGCCATGTAGGGGGTCGCCACCACTTCAGAGCGGGGGACAAAATCAGAAGCGGCCCACAAGTGGGCCGGGTGGCTACATAACCCCTGCCGTCTGGGGGTCCCCAACACTTCAGAGCTGGGGACAAAATCAGCAGTGGCCCAGGATTGGGCAAATTGGCTTCATGCATGTATTTTTTGTTTTTAGTGAAACCGTGTAATTTTTTTTCTTTGCAGTATAGTCTTGTAACTTTTTTTTCACTTTTTTTTTGCGGTAAAGTCCTGTAATTCTTGTTGCAGAAAATGTGAATACAAAAAAAAATCGTCAAGCCGTGCAACGTTTTTTTTTGGCGGTAAGCGCGAGTACCAAAAAAATTGTTGTGTTGTGCACTTTTTTTGGTAATGACGTGTAAACCGTACTTGCATGTACCGTAAAAAAAATTTTGCAGGATGTGACGATTTCTTACCGCAAAAGAAAAAATAAATGCATTACAACATACACAGCCGGGTACTGCTGTCCCTTCCAGGAACAGGTGCATTTGTATTGTCCACAACTGTGACTGGCTTGTCCAACAAACACATGTGCCCTGGAAAGAGTTGTGGCGTTGAGTTTCTGTGACCTGCAAAACAGGGGCAAACTGTGAAACAACAAATGAGCCAAAACAAAATGCACTTTGTACACTAGCGAGCAATAGCTAGAACACAAGCGATCATTCGTGTGCTGATTCTGAGGACCCAAGGAGAAGGAAAAATAAGCTGAAACATTGATACCTGAACCTCCATGCGCTGAAATTTGCCGAACAGCCCCGAATAGGCAGGCCGGGACTCAAACTTCAGGATGCAAATATCCAACCATCGCACTCAGCTGGGCGATGGAATCTTAAAATTGTGATGTCCACTCAAAACATTAAGTGTAGACAGCTGTGAGAAGCCTATGACAGCCTCCAAATGGATGCTAGACAATTCGCTGCTGAGATTTGTATGGCCCTGTCGATGAGGCCCAAAATATCTTGCACGCCATCGCGGGACACACGATGAAAATAATGGGGAAACGAATGTTGCAACAAGATGCAAATGAATAACAAGTTCACACCTCAAAATTGGGAAATCCAAGGGAAACAATGTGCACGTCCACGGGACGTGCCAAAGCGGCTGCTGCTTTCGATGGCACTGCTGCTGCAGTTGCATTCCGTATGAGCTCTAGCAGTCGCAAATGCAAGTATTTAAAGTAGCTCATCGGCTTGATGCGTTTATTAGCACCCACTGAATGCTGCACATCCCCCCGACGGATATGGATGATGATGTTGTAATGGTTTGGGTCCACAAAGGGGGAAAGCGGGTTGGAGTCTGCTGCACGACGGCGATCATACAGTGCGCGCCAGATGGCAGCAGATGGACAATGGTCAAATGTGTCCTACAGGCAAAAAATGGGATATAAAAACACACCGCAGCGCATTCTGGTTCAGGTATTTCATGCATTTGGCTTGTGATTCCTGTTCCAGCGGAGACTGAGGGAGAGGCGCCGCCATGATGCCTCGATGGGAAAGGCCTTCAAGGCCACCACACCCGCACGCACTATTCCGCCAATTTGGGTCGTCAGACACCTTGGGGTGTCGAGCAGTGCCAATTATTGGCCGCATTTCCTCCTCCTCCTCGAGCCATGTGCATCACTGTATGACGGGGATACGTCCGACGGCTGGCTCCACCACCAGCCTGTGGCAGTACCCGGGCTGGAATGTCGACGCCCACAGGGTACTACCCAAAGGGCGTTAATGCCCACAGCTACCCGACCCCACCTCGTTGCCAGAAGCACAGACTGCTGCTCCCAGGGCAGGGTAGGGAGACCTTTATACCCCCAACCTCCAACCGCCTCTGCAGGCCTCCCATATCCTCCAGGTGGGGAGGAGTCGGGTGTCACAGGCACAGCACTTGCACACAAGGGTTGGTTGGGCTAGGTTCTCAAGGGCAAGGTGTGTCACCGAGTCCAAGGAGGGGGGTGCCCCTCACCGAAGTCTGATACCCATCCTAACGGGGCCCTATTGTCCAGGACACCCTACTCCTTCCGTCAATCTGCCCCTCCCTCCGCTCTCCTCCCGACCCCTCCCCTCCGCTTCACCCTTGCCCTCCCCCTCGCCTCTCCTTCGTAGAGTCCACCCCTGTGCCTCGGTCACATCTCGCATTGATGCCACTATGTTTTTGGCCGCGCCAGGCCGAGCTCCCCTTGGCATACCCCCCCCCCCTCCCAAGTTAAAGCTGCCAGCCCCATCAAAACATGCCTCAACCCGCACACTTTCCAAGGGATTACAGCACGGAAGGCCAGGACCCCGCCCCGGTCCTGCGTGGCCATGAATGACATGGCCCGTGCAGAAGCTAGGCCCCCGTATCGCGGTGAGGGCTCATAAGCTCTTGGGAAGGAGCCCCCCCACGCTACATCTAGGTTGGTCTGTAGCAGTGCTTCCGGAGGTTGGAAGCAGTGTATTGTGTGTCGCATGAGGGTACACACCACTCCGAGCTCCCAGCAACGGCAAAATGTGGGGCTTGTATAGTTGAAACACCTTCATGTACTGTGTGCAACACGCCGAGTGTCTCATTGCACAAGTGCCGCAAGGGCATTTGGAAACATATCTCGGGTTGAAGGGCAACGAGGAACACATCGTTCATTGATGAGTGCATGCTTGCATCCTTGTCAACCTTGTCAACCTAGGCTGGGACCTCCCACAGTCGCCATCCGGAGGTGCAAGAGAAATGAGCAAGAGGGATTGGCAGTGATCATGACACATACCTGTACGAATGATGACCACGTGATACTGCATTGTCGAGCTAATATGCGGACATCTTTATAATGTCATCTACATCGGCTCCTTTGAACTTCGACCATGTTACCAAGTCTACTACCATGTGATCACCCGGGCCTGCACTTTGGCCCATTACGTTGCTTTGCCTTGTAGAGCTCCCTCCTCATCCTTCATCTCTCCGCTCTTTGTGCCCAGCCACCTAGGATTGGAAGCGGTACCTCTCCTTCTCCGCTTCTTGTTGCCCCGGGTGCTCTAGCTCCTTGTACGACAATGCCACATTGTTTGGCTTGTATTAACGCCCCTCGGCTGTTCTTGCATTGAATCTCGGCCACTTGGTGGTGATGATGGTCATTTCCTCTTGTCGCTAATGTCTTGTCTCCCAACCATACAACACTCACTTGCAACCACACTTGGTGAGCCGCCACAGCTTGTCACTGGTGTGGTCCTCTAGCGTTTGCACCATTCGGTGAGCCAATGCTTGATCTTCATCAATTTATAGGTATTGGATCATGTACGCAATTAGGTTGCATCCAACAATACAACAAGGGCCAAGTACTTCAACTGCCAGCTGGGGATAGCCTAGCTGGGGATGGGTCCCCTAACTGTTACAACTAATTGTAGATTATCAGCAGCTGCTCCTTCATGGCCAACGAAATGGGCTATGGTTTGCGTTGTGTGGTGCCTCCTGATAGGGTACTCCAGTTTGGCGTGGCAATATGTCTTTGCACAACAATGGCAAGGCAAACACATGGCATAGATGGCTCCACACAGGGCGGTCCTTAACAGAAAAAAAAAACTGTTCCGGTACACGTTTTTTTTCCAAAAACGACCGCGTGTAGCTCATATGTTCAACCATGGTTGGTGGCGATTGGCGGTTGGCGGCTTGTGGAGATTGCCGGTTGGCGGTTGGTGGTTGGTGGTTGGCGGCAGTTGGCAGTTGGTGATGGGTGGTTGGTGGCGGTTGACAGCGGTTGACGGTTGGCGGTTGGTCGCGGTTGGCGTTGGCGGCGGTTGGCGGTTGGTGGTTGGTGGTTGGTGGCCGTTGGTGGCAGTTGGTGGTTAGCGGTTGGTGGTCCCCTGGGGCGGTCCTTAAGGGCGGTCCTTAACAAAAAAAAATGTGGTCCCTTAAGGACCGCCCTAGCTCCACAAGGGGAGCGTTGCCAACCACAAGCAGTGCCGCACGCGTGTCAACAAGGTCCCCTAGTAACATGCAAAGTGACCACTTGCCGCAACAATCACGTGCCGTGGTGCTTGCCACCCTTTGGACGCGTGGAAACCGGGGCCTATGATGACCACCCTAACGCAACACTACCTTGATGGCCTTTAATTGATCGGCGTAGAGTGTACCGGCGGGTGTGCACACAGTGCGTACAACCAAATGCGCGTCCCGTGTTGCCATATCAGCATGCATGTGCTTCGTTGATCATTGAAAATTCTGTTTGTGGTCACCAAGAAAAGAAAGCAACGTCGGGAGCTTTGGATCTTTTGAGCAAGGCATCATTCATTGGTGTGATACCTCGCCTACCCCATGGCTGTGATATAGTGCACACCCTCATTTTCCACCTGCAATGCTTGCATAGCTTGCACAAGGAACTTGCCCGTTTGTACCTTGGTTTGCTTGGAACGCCGCCTTGTCATTGCACATGAAGGCATCGCTGAAGTGACAACAAGGGACTGCACGGGAAGAAAAAAGGCGCGGAATGGGCCTTGGACATGCGTGTGTTGGACTCCTAAGGCCATACACACGAGGGGCCAGAGTATTGGCACACGTGGCCACTCAAGCTCTTCACCGTTCTTGGATGCACTCAGGTACCCTCCGTCCTCTAGTTCCCTTTCACCGCTCTGTAATATGTGCCCTCCCGTGATGACCTCCCCCCTTGCGACCTTCACATTCGGGCCTTGATTTCGCTCTTTAACCCTTTGCCTTGCGTTGGACTATGAACTCAAATGTGAGAAACACTCGGGTCTAAGATGTATTGTGGGGTGACAACTGCGAGACGCAAAGTGTGAAGCAATGCACAGTGTGATGTAATGCACAGTGTGAAGCACAGCACCACGCCACACTACGAGACCGGAACTAGGCCTGCAACCACAACCAAGCCACCGCTCCCGCACATCAGGCCTCGTTAAAAACGGCCCACGGACCCTTGTGGGCAGGTGGGCAGCAGTTTGAAAAAATGGTGTTTTTTCCCCGTTTTTTTTGGCGTTTTTTTGTGGTTTTTCTGAGGAAAATATTGTTTTTGTCCTTCACTATGACCTCAAATGCAATTTCCAGGACAATTAAAAGGTTTTTAAAAGGTTCACAGGACGGTGTCACTCAACAGCTCAACCAAACAACAACACAAACCAGAAAGAAAACACTGTGTTGCTGATTGGTTGCTTCAGCTTTGTGACCCGAAGTGGCGTTTTCCCACCATTTTCAATCGTTACTTTGGTGTGTGCTGCTAGTTGTGCATTGACATATTCATGTATCACGGCAGTAAGGGTGTTTTTTAGGTGGGTTTGTTGGTATTTCCGTTTGCGTTATTATTTCCTGTTGTGCTCTGGATGGTCACTGTTATTTCCTGGTGTGCTCTGGATGGTTACTGTTATGTCCTGGTGTGCTCTGGATGGTCACTGTTATTTCCTGTTGTGCTCTCAGTGGTTACTGTTATTTCCTAGTGCTCTGGATGGTCACTGTTATTTCCTAGTGTGCTCAGCCGGCACGCTTCATGCCCGTCTGACCGGCCCTCGTGCGTGTGCGGCGTACCGGAACATCGGTGTCTGTGCTGCTAGTGGCTGTTGTGCCCTGATCAGGAACAAACTCTGATGCACTCGCATTGTCAGTCTCTGACCCAAACTCTGAGACCGTGTCATTCTCCTCGGAAGTGCAGGGCTCAAGGTGTCGCAGAGTCACTGTGGCAGGCACCTCTCCCTCACCAAATCCCTCTGTCGGCACCCAACAGCCCAAGATCTCACTCACTGACGCCTCCAGGGCACCAGGCTCTGCTTCCTCGGTGCGCTTGCCTTTATGTCCTACCACCTTCTTCCGCACATGCATGACGTTACGCTTCCTCCTTTTCCCTGCTGTGTACCAACTCTCCATGGCTGTCTGCGGGTCCCATTGGTGGGGGGGTGGTCCGTTGAGTTGAATCTGCATGAGAGAATCCAGCTAGGTACCATGCAATGACAACCTGTGGATACCTTTCAGAAAATTCACCTGTGACCACCCCCCCTCAATCACAGCGGTACAGTCCATCGAGCACAGTGACACCTCAATGATGGCTTGTACCTCTCCAAAAGAAGCCTTGCACCAACCCAACACTGTGGCCCACACTGTCTCAAATACAGAAATCAGCTCTCACAGGGTGGCAAAACTCTGATGCGACGGCAATCTCCTGTCCCCGAGGGTACCTGCTTGGACTTCGCCAAGCGTTCGCATCTTTAGGGCCACGAACTGCTGCTCAGCATGTGTGACAGGCGGCAATGTAGACACAAAATGCTGTGCTATCAAGCGTACACTGTCATTTTCATGAGCTTTCAGGGCATCTGTAGACGACCAGGGCTAGCGGTAGAAGTCTAGGAACACTGTGGCCCTGCCCCTCCCCAAAGCGATCACGGACGGCTTCCCTTTTGTTAACTAAAAGCCTTCTTATTCGTCAACCATTGTTCTCATTAGTGCACTTGCCACGCACCCATTCATGCGCATTTGTTTTTTTGCACTGGCTATTCCTTTTGTTAAATAAGACGTGACATTGCAGCATGGCGGGATGAAGGAAGGAAGGAGGATAACACGGCTAAGCTGATGAACCTGTTGAGACCGGTGCCAAATGCGAACGAAAAACAACAATTTTGTCAAATTGTGAAAATTTTAGTTTTCAACAAATGCCGGAAAAGATGGCACATGCGCAAAAATAGTCAAAAACACTAAAAAAAAAACACCGAAAAACGCCGGGAACCGGGGGGGGAAACGGGGGGGAAACAAAAAAAACAAAAAAATAGCGTTTTTTTCATTTGACCACGTGGCAGGGCACCTATTAGAAGAGGCCTGCAGCACATCCTAACCCATAATGCAGCGCATGGAATGTGGGTCACGAAAAGGTCAACAAACAATGTCCTGGTCTTGGAAGGCCCGAGGAGCACACGCCCATGAATGGATGGAAGACATGAACATACCACAAGCGGATGGAGAGGAGGTGCTCATCGGGCGCTCCTTTTGTGAAAGGCATGTTTGTAGGAAACGCACCCCCAAAGCCTCCCATGCAGTCAACTAACATATCTTGCGGGGTAGGCGGTCGGGCATTTTTGGATGCAACTGTTCGGCAAACAAGGACTACAAAGTAGGAAGTGCACAAAATGGTGTGGTGAATGGTTGGAGCATTGCAAACAACTGGTGCAGGCTATGGTACATCGCACATGCGGCCCGTTGCATATGACGAGTAGGAGCACAAGAGTTTCACGGCTACATCTCCGCCTGCAGGCACCGCAAGGCACGCATAATCCTCCCAAGCTGCAGATGCAGTGAAACTCGCAACAAGAAGGGAAAACCACCTTTCCATGACCATTTGGAGTACTGCTTGTACAAAACCCACAGAGTGGGTGAGAGTTTGGGGGGGGGGGGGGGGCACATTGATTGGTTGACACCATCGCTCTGTACAATGGAAAGACTACGGTCCAGGTTTGAGGGCAGGATTTTCAATGAGCAACAACGGACATTTATATAGTGCCTCGTCTTGTCCAACCTGGCGCTCAAATCACTCTTACACGCCGCCATAGGTTTCGTTTAGCCCAGTTCATCAAATTCTTGGGTGCCGAAATTGGCAACGGATCTGTATTGTCTTTGGCATATCGTTGAGTTAGGACCCAAATACAAGAAATGTCCCCAACCATGGGGGGGTGTTTCTCGAAAATCAGATAATATCATTAAAAAAAACCCAGAGCCAAAATTGAAAAAGGGGAGGGGGGTTGAGGGGTTTGCTACGCGGGGGTATCGCCCACGGGAAGGGCACCCTAGCCCCGCCCCCCCCCCCCCCGCCCCCGCCGCCCTCTGCTTGCCGGACCCAAGATGGAGCGTGTTGCCTAAGGGGTTTGTATACATGTACACCAAATGAAATATATTACTGTACATAGTGTTGGGCACCTCCGAAAAGTTGGATATGCGGCCCAAGTGTGATCTGACAATTCGTACCGCCCCTACCCATCTGTGTGGTAGGGCTTCATCGGCTTGGGTATTTCCAGCAATGGGTACCAAAAACCTCGGGACTGTGGGTCTCCAAGGGGGTCATGGGGTCCGAAATACACCATGGGGTGAGGAATGCATCAAGAGGGCGTAAACGTAGGGGTGTGTGTGATACTATACTGGTTGGCCAGTGCAACTCGGGAGGCCCGAATGGTTGTGGCGGGCCAAGCCTCCCTCCCAGCGCGATTCTGTGGGCCTTCCCGTCCTAGTGTGCGGGCTGCTACAATGGAAGGAGAGGGACAGGGAGGAGGTGTACGGGTCGGGGGGGGGGGGTATCAGTTAGTATCGTGCCTGAGTGTGTGTGTGTGTGTGTGTGTGTGTGTGTCCAACTATCTCTTGCGCCCTAACGTCTTCAGCATGCAGCGCCTCTTAGCACAATGCACCGGAGTGGCAATGGGCCGTTTTGTGCCCTTGGGGTTCACAGCTTTCCGCCCCCTTCAAGGAGATCTTGGGCTTCATCAATACGGGTATCTTTTTGGCTGGCCCCCTTCTTATCTTAGCATCCCAGCCAACTACAACCCATTCTTTCAAATTATTGGTGTTCGGTGGCACAGTGGGATGGCAATGTGCCTGGTTGTGCCAAGTGAGTTTTGATGTTCAAAACCCAAAGGGTGGCACTGCAACTAGGAATCAGGCATTCACCAGGCATATGTTGTTGCTTGCGCATGGCCACTTGTGACTTCAATGTGACTACACAGAGGCACGTGGTGCTGACAATTTTGCGCCCGATAGTCGTGGTGCACATGCCTTTGCTACGGCAACAAAAACCATTGGAGCCCATGCATCCAACTCGAGGGGCCACGCCAAAAGTGCAGGATTCTATATCCCCAATTGGAGGGGCCACCCCAGAGCGTGGGAGCATTGAAGTGTGAATGTCCTTACCCCCAACAATCAAGGGGGCACGAAAAGACGGGAAAAGAAGGAAGGAAAAAAAGAGAAAGGAAGAACGCACTGTGTAACCATCGGTGTCCCCCCTTGAAAGCACAAACAACTCGGGGGCCTCGAAGGGGGCGGAATTGTTAACTAACCCCTGCATTCTCGGGGATCCCTAGAAAAAGGGACAAAATGAAAACTAGCTACATTGGGGGCCAAGGAAAACTGTGGATGTATAGCCCGAAAGAGTGTCACCGGAAATATTTTTCACAACTGGTGTGCTTGCACTAAAAAGCACCCGAAAACAAGCCCCCCCCCTCCGGCAGACCATTTATAAAACAACGGGGGATGGTTGAGGCCATTCTGCAACTCCACTCCAGAGATGCAGAAAAGGTCAGAAATTTTATGAAAAATTCCGATACCGGTCCATCTAAGACCACCAAGCACTATTTGCGTGAGGCTCGGCTCTCTAAAGGAGTGCGTGTTGATGTGGGGGGTGACTGCTCCGACGATGGGGTGAAAAGAGATGAAACTTTTCAACAACTTGAAAAGAAATTTGGGGAGGATGTGTCCCTCATGAGTTTGCTGAGGAGCAAGAGCCCGTGGGAATGGCTAGCTGAGTTGGAGGGGCACGCATTGCCCACGTGGTGGAAGGCGACTCTTGCTTATCCAAACCTCAACTTCCCCCCTAGCACCTCGCCCCTGTTTGGGGATGAGCAAGGCTGCATCCCCCTAAAGGAGGATGTTTTGGCCTTGCTTGAAAATGACAAAATGCCCGTCGTGCCAAAGAGTGGGTGTTGCTTCCTTCAGGGAGTTTTCTCATAGGCCTTAATGGCAAAGATTACCAACTATTTTCATTAACAATCATTAATGCCTTTACTGCCTCTAAAGGCATTAACATCTTCAATGAGAATTGGCCCTGTGGCACCAGAGCAGTTGATCAGCCAGTGAGAATCATGTATCCTAGAAAAGAGGAAGGAAGTCCCATGCATGGGGCCGCTTCCCTCTTGGCCTCCCTCTATGACACCCACGTTGGGTTGGCCAACCGTGTGTTCAACATGCTAACTTTCATTGTTGTGAAGGCAAGCACAACGTTGAAACAGCGCTGGCAACGCGATGCGGACACGGATTTTTTGAAAAAGAACCCCTTTGCCACAAGCTTGGTTTCACTAGCAGGAGCTTGCGCAGGGGGGGGGGGGGGAGAACGGGCCATAAGCCGACTCCCTCCCGGTTTTTAACAAATTTCAGGGAGGGGAATGGCGGCTGGGTTGGGGGGGGGGGGGTTGTGCACCAGTATTTAATGACACCACATGCCTTCACCAATAGCCGTCAATGTTGTATGTTTGTATGCATCGTACGTTAAAGCGCATGATTGCTACAGCGACCCATATTGGGCAATGCCCTCACCAACAAAGAACCAAGTGTGAGAAGCAAAGCACAAGAGCGATGAAAAATGCACCGTGCAAAAGTCAAAATTGTGCAGTGTGCAGATGAGCAACACATGATCGCCTTGTTTCTGGTCCTCGAGACAACCACTGATTACGGCAAAGCTAGGATTTTCATCCTAACCGGTCATCGAGGGTTGCTAGATCCCTTCAAGGCTCTGCCAATTGCCCCCCTCCCTGTGGGTGATGCTAAGGCTGCAGATGCCCAGAAAATCCACAGGGGGGGGAGGGATTCCGCCATTTGGGTCGTTGGACACCGATCATGCGTACATGTTTGCGTCAATCGGCACAAACACGTACAATTATGAACACACTTGCTCGGCTGTGTTGCCTCCGTGGGCCCCATCCTCTGTGGTGGATGGGGAGGATGAGGCCCGTTGTGGCCAACTTGGTTGTGACCAGGTGCTTGACTTGGCGGACCCCGATGTGGTGCGATGCATCGCATGTGGCAACAGGGCACGCTGCCGAAAAAACACTTCCTTGAAGGGATATGCTCTGCATGCCACCAACATCCATGGAAGGTGCCCCACCCCAACACAGAGAGCGGTACCGAGGGTGATGGCGATGCCACACTTGGACGCATGCCCGCGCCGTACCGTAATTTGGCACTTTGTGCACATGGAACATTGTGGAACATAGAATATTGGCATCTTCAACCATGATGTAAATGAACATTCAAATACTATTGGCTTGAATGAAATTTGTGCATTGTGCTTGTTGTGCAGTTGCACATTTTAGGGCGGTGGGTATACGGCCGTATACCCATGGCCGCGAATACGTAGGCAAGCCACAACCTTCGCAAATTCCAAGGGGCCTGTGAGCGCCCTCAGGACGGATACACCTTGTCTTCCTGGTGGACATGGTGGGCAAATATGCAGATGGAACACAAGGCCAATGGCCATAGTGGCTCATCGGGCTAATCTTTTTGTGGAATGTAGGTTGCGGGAGATTTTTGCATCCGTTGGGGGGGGGGGGGATGGTATATAGGTGGTACTTTTGTTCAAGGCCATAGCACCCCCGAGTCAGTGCCTGGCCATTGTTACCCGTGGCGCCTCACCAAGGCAGGACCATGCTTGATTTGAAGACAGAGTAGATGTATGTTTCGAAACCCTTTGGAGGAGAGGGGGGGGGGGGGTTGCAACATGCGCACGACGGTTTCAAAAAAAATAAGTTCTATCCGTGCACTACGTGCAAAAAGCGTACGCATGCACGATGCCCGAACACCGGTTGTAGACCGTCTGTACCAACGCGCCCTTTGCCCTTCATGGGGTTCTCCTCCTTGGGGTCTCAGGCAATGGGTGATTGGAGTGGCAGAGTTGAGGGAGGCGATGAAAGGGAGCCCAATAGCGGTTGTTCAACAAACACTCAAAGTAGTCCCCGTTGTGACTAGATAAATCGCTTGCGGCTCGTTTGATGTCCCAGAAACACGAGGGGGAAGACCACACTGAGCACATGTGTATTTTTGGCGATGAAGAAGAGAGGGAGGAATCGAAGTGGCTAAGTTACCGGGACGGCTTTAGAGTCCCGAAACGCAAAGAACTCTTGGATGGCGGCGATAATGTCTGAGGGGCCTCTCTTCTTCATAGCCCTGGGGAGTGCATCTAGACGCTTCCGGTCTTTGCCCGCTGCCCAGTGGACTGCAATAGCCGTGTCTGACAATCCCCCTCTATAGTTGTTTGTGATTCGAAGGGTGGCATGGTAGGAGTGTGAGATGTTGTCGGTGGCATCCGGGGAGTTCCGGGGGTGGGGGAGAAAGAGAGAGGGCTTGTGATGGCCGCCAACCACAGCAATTCTAAATATCCAATCGTGAGTCTCTTTAGCATATCAACAATCATAAGCATATCGACACATATCACCAACCAACTCGAACATTACCGAAGACATCCAAAAACGCCAATTTCAAAGCCGTCCCTCTTGAGAAGCAACCTGGGTTTCCGAGGGCCACACTCCCCACCTACCTGGTTCGGATACGACCGACATTCACCTCAACCAAAGGCACAGCAAATACAGAGGCTATAAGCCATGCGCGTGAGACCACTGGAACAAGAAAAAGGAGAATTAGCTGGAATCCACGTCAAGCAATAAAACTACGCCTAGGTAGCGCACAACCCATGCAGGTAGTACAAGGGTTGTCGATGACATGTGAAGGCCGATAATCACAAGGCACAGTTTGGGAATCAAAGCAGATTGAAACCATAGAGTGCCATATCTGCATAGAATGGGGGCTCCGCAGATTTCTTTAACCAGTGATCCACACAATGCAAAACGAAGAAATTGTCTCAAAAACCTGCAGAATCCATTAAGGGGGCGCATCACTTCAAAGGCAGCTCATACGGAGTCACCAGCCATAGTCTAAGAGGCAAGCATGACTGAAACCTTAGAGTCCCATAGCTGCAAGGAATGGCGGCTTCGCATCATACAGATCCCGCGACTCGCACGAGACACACCGAACACACAACACAACAACACATAACTCATACACAGGGACACAAGAAGGATCGCCGAATTCTAACACGAAATGCTACCGGTCCTTTTGCTAGATGGCACCAAGTAGCCATCTTCACGAGTATTCCTGATGGGCCGTAGTCAGCAAGTCAAATTGGTGCGGCGGCACAAGTATTAC
Organism: Eutreptiella sp. 'Long Island Sound 2002'; assembly: GCA_964036045.1. Taxonomy (NCBI): domain Eukaryota; phylum Euglenozoa; class Euglenophyceae; order Eutreptiales; family Eutreptiaceae; genus Eutreptiella; species Eutreptiella sp. 'Long Island Sound 2002'. Next base: position 46,827,228 of record OZ038383.1, on the reverse strand, counting down.
ATGCGTTGGAGAACTAGTAAGAACATTGTGGAGCTCCATGTCAAGAACAAGCTACACAAACAGGGTTCCACAGGGCGATTAATGCAAGTAGAGACGACTCCGCTCCAAATGAATCCCATGAGTACATCGTTAAACGTTGAACAACCCCGGGAACCCCTCCTTCGCAGTGTAAGTCCATTGTCCTGAAAAATGTAGGTAATGCGCGCTCCCAACTGTATGGGATCATTGCTCAGATCACGAGGCACAACAGCGCTCGCCTGAAGTCTCTTTAGGACACAATATGTCCTCCTTGCCCGTAGTGGTGATTGCGCACCAAGACTGAGTGACTCGCACTCATTAGACCTCTGCTCATCACAAACTCTATCGAGCATGGTGGGGTAGATGCCAGCAGCCACACACACTGCTAGGGTGATCTCCAATCACCGTTGCAGCCACGGTTCCTACCGGTGGGGCCCATACTGAGGCCGTGATCCAGGAGCTTCCGCAGTTTTGATCGCCGGTGACACTCAACTTCAGGACTTTGACACCGAATCTCGTAAGGATAGAGCCTGTCCAAATCCAACAGCATGCGTGGACACTAGACTTACTCTCAACAAGTACCGATACAACTAGGAGATGGAGCGTTATAACCCTGAACACGGAACACGGCGCCCAGAAAGCGGAAACTCGGCCTACAGCTATCGAATGAGGACCCTTATCTATTTTTAAGAAGCACAATCAAACCGGGATGGCACCAAGGTCATTACAAATCAGACCAACTCCACAAAGGCCTCCGTCTCCGCAACAGACAGTGCACACTGCTCAACATGCTCGGCCTTTTTGACGTCTTTAGCCGGCTACATCTGAACAACAATCGACGGCGTTTTGGGTAAAAGAGAACAGCTTGACAAGAGCCAACTGACTAAATTCAACAAACCGGTGAGGGAGGGGAGTTCATGGGGAGGAGGATCCAGGTAGTTGACATTGAACCATAGCTGTCCTTAGAATAGGTAAGTCATTAGCCCTTTCGTCACCAAGAATCCCTTCATAGAATGGGCACCACAGCACGCTTAACCGATCCCCCATTTCATCTAAAACTGAAAAAACATGTTCCCAAACATCCTTGTGATTAACAGCCGCCCCTGAAGCAAGGTGCCACCCATGAGCTCTCAACATTGAAACCCACAACAACCCATCTGTCACATTCCGCGAATCAATGACAAGCGACAATATGTCCAGATGTATCAGGTTGCGACCGGCGTCCAGGGCCGCTAGGAGTTCCCCTATTGAGTTTGTCTACAGCACGTTGTCCGAAATAGTAGAGAAAATCTCATAATCCCCTAGAGCCGGCCAGCCGTAGCCGCCTATTCGGCTGGCAGTGCTCGTAGAGGACGCTGTTTTTGAGGAGCCATCAGAATAGACAACATGAAAACCCTTGAGCCTATAGTCCAAGATGCGCAGCATAACAACCGACACATCAGCGTTCGTCCGCTCAGCCCAACGCGCAAACTTGGTTTGGGGAGGAAAAGCAACAGAGTACCCCAGCCGCACTAGCTAAGCGGAAATGAATTCTTGATAATACTTCTACAACCGGTCAAACGCTGTAAAAACCTCGGAGTAAGAAAGCAACAACCCTTGCCGGGCATGCATCAGCAAGGATTCAGGCCAATATTGCAAAAAGTAACCTCCGGTAGCTCGCTTAGAAGAGATTTTTACATAGTGAAGCGTTTTCCAATCGGATGCACTCCAATCCAATAAAAGATACCTAGCGAGTAACTCAGTATCTGCACCGATGGAATCTCAAAAAAAGAGCACCTAGAGCCCTTGCACAGAAGTGACGTGAAGGAACCCAAGATAAGATCAGCCAATAGTTGATTGTGACGACACTCAGCAACTGCATGAAATACCATCTCTGCTTGTCCGCACACAGGGGAGTGATCAGTGTCTTCCAAATTGACCATGCGAGAATGGAGCCGCAGCCAAAAGAAAAAAACTTCCAATAGAAACACATGTACACAAGGAGGGGGGGCTTTCTAAAAAGATTAGTTTCCACTCCATGTCCGAAGAGGGATGGACGGAACCGCTATTGGACACAATACTTGTCCACTGAGACTTCGCCCAGACAAACGAGAGGGTGTCGCGGTCCATTTCAACTCACCCTTTTGGAGCCCCGCCACGATGTGCTAACCTATATTTTGAGCGCCAAGCACTCCCTATCAAGCAAAGGTACTGAGGGTTTCTCCAAATGTACCCCAAAGTGACTACCACTTTCCGAATCCGCGAGGGACAAAAGTAGGAAACCCATCTCGTGTCCTTAAATAGATAGCAATGCCAAAATGGAAGGGAGTCTTGTATGATAGTGGCAAACTGAAAAAAAACATAATACTTAGCCCGCGACAAGGCCTTAAGAGCCCACATGCAATATGACAACGATACCTCTAGAACTGGGCCTAAGTGAAATTGAACCAGAGAAGAGGATTCAGAAACAATCCCAAACAGCCGGTAAGCCAAGGTCATGCATTGCTGGGCTATCTATGGAAAAGAGTAGGAGCCCATTAGCACGCGCACCACTAACTACCCAAAACTAAGTGCATAGGTAAGTCTGAGGCCCCCACCAAGTTCAGGCGGCCGATGGGGGAGTGGACCTGTCAACAACCCAAGGTCTAGCCCGAAGTAGATTTTAAAAAGCTGCGCCCAAGAGAAAATAACTGATTGCGAAGGCCAGTATGTGCGTGACAGAAAGCATAGAACTGGGAGGCCCACTTGAGTAGCTAAATCTTATGAACAATAGATAACCCAAGGGAGGATACCACACGGGCTGTGTGCAGAGGAGTGGCCATGGAAGTGGAGAACGCTTAGTTTGCCGAAACGTCTGCCATTAACACACCGAGATAATGAATCCGACTGACCTCTGGGTACCCCAAATCATACATCCAAAGTTCCATACTTGTCCACACATTTTTTTAGGATTAACCTTGAATCTCGAAGTAGCCCAAAATTCATCCGGAGAAAGGCAGTCACCTTGCCGTATCCCGCACTGGGGGAGACACATACCAGGCTGAACTGCCCGGACTCCGACAAATTGTGCGGGGCCTTTATAATAATCATCCGTAAACGAACATAGCTGAGAGGAAGGCAAAAGAAATGTAGGGCTAATGAAATGAACACATGAGACAATGACATAAATTGCCACATAGGAACGTAATATCTCATACAGAGAACACAAAGACCAGAGATGGTACTACATTTGTCAACCCTTAATGGATCGGACGTGAAGAGGGTGGAGTGGCTGAGCCACAATGTCCTCTATTTGAATTTGGAGAACCGTCGTAATCTATTTCAGCTAAGTGTTGCCAACATAGCTGGGACGCATTTTGGAAATGCCTACCGAGTTCTATGTTTTTGGAATCATGTACATTAAGCCAATCAACAAGCCATAAGACAGTGTGGCGCCTATTGTATACTACTGCATTTCCCCCAACAAACGTCGGGAGAAGACATTCGAGAAACACCAAAACATTGAAACCGGCATACCCTCCAATCCAGGGGCCCCATAGCTTGATATCCGATGTAATGCAGCTTGGACCACACGCGGCGACAGTTCATGACACACTAAGTCTATTAAAGTAATAAACCTAAGAGAAAAATTCAATGATTCTAAAAAAAACTCAGACACTCCTCCTCAGACGCCGGACTCGGTTTGCTGAGCAGGGCGGCACAAGATCGAGTCGGCAGTTTCATGTGAAAGAGGTTTTTACCCATTGTCCTTGGGCAAGAAGAGGGCATCCGGTGGAACAAAACGACGAGAGCTACGCAGCGGCAGAGACCAAGCAGAAACTGATTTATGGATTCTTGGTTCATGAAGGGAACTTGTTCCAGAGAGTAGCACATTGCTCAAACTTATACTGGCGAGTATCTGAGCAATCCATATATTGCCACGAAATGTGGGATCTTCGGAATGCGCCCGCAATCCAAACCGCCCAACTATCTCCAAAAACTATGCCCGGCTCAAGGAAACGAAAATTAGTCGTGTTAAACGAGGAACCATACCTGGATTAAAGTCTCATGTTACCATCACAAACCGTAGCAACTCATCTACCCAGGAAAGGTGTGGATGACAAACATGGACCCGTCACCTGCTGGGGAACACAACATAAAGTTGCCCGGGTCCTAATCCGGGGCCCTTGGGGTAAGCACCCAGAAAAGGAGGGTAAATTTGCTTTGCATGGAACTCTTCATTATTTTAGAGACAAACATCTCACGCCTATCCCCAGTCGCTAGGCTGACAGTACAATCCCCACGTCTGGGGATATAGCAATTCACAAGCAACAGGGCGTGGTGGGCGAGACAAGAGTCTAAAAGAGATGCGGCTTTCGGAACATTAAAATGAGCGAAATAGATCTTTTCGGACTCCGGCATCGCCGTTGTTATGAATGATACAAAACGTCCAATTTCCTTTTCGGTGCCGGGGCCGCCGGCTATCACAATTTTTGCAAACGGCAAGATTTGCTTCGCAAGGCTGAGGGAAATATGGCTCCCGTGTGTTGCTGAGACATTGTATACGCGCCGCACAACGCCGACCTAAATAGGACAATTTGGCTTTGCGCGCAAAATTCAGCCTTGGAGAAACCACCGAGTCGCGGGATTTGTTTTTCATCCCTAGGCTACAGCATCGGTTCAATAGATGGCAGGTACTTTTGGCACTGTTGTGATGTGGCACTCATTCAGCCTCACAACACTACCAGGAAGGGCAGTAGTGAACCGTCGCACAGGTGGACTCGGCAACTCGCACCGGCGTCCTGCCTAGCTACTCGAACCAGTCAACGTCCCGTTCGGGAACCAACACTGGAGATCTGTATAGTAGTGGTCAAGGGAGAGACTGCTAGGAACGCGGGGAGGAGAACCCTGTAACAACACGATGAAATAGGGATAGCGACCAGCAGGGACTGGGGGAGCAAGATGGGGAGTGGAACCAGCTGTGAACCACTGAGATAAACAGTTCTGCTTGTTCAAACCAAAATCCAAAGCCGCTGACAAAATATGGGATGTAGTAAAGGAGGTGGACCAAATCAAGATAGTAGTTCGGGAGTTCCGGAACCAACAAGCAAATCCGGGGGGGTTTCCAAGGGTGCTTCAAGCCTATGGCTGACATGCAGGACGGTAGTGGAGGCAAACGTTGAATTGCTGCACAAAAGCGACTAAGTCCAAGTTGGCTCGAACAACAGGATTGAAACCGCCCAATTAAGGACGTCGAGGGACTGATCGTGGGCTCCTTAGCGACGGATCGGCCACACACGCCTCAACAACCATAGTGGTGCGGGCAATCCATGAAATAATGGCACCAGAAAAAAAAAGACACTCCAAAAGTAAAGGAGGAGGAAGAGGAGGAGCACCAAAAGGAGGAGGAGGAGGAGGAGGAGGAGGAGGAGGAGGAGGAGGAGGAGGAGGAGGTGTTGTTGGCATAGGTGTTGGTGAAAGGCGTGATGGAAGGAGTAGGGATGTCACTAGCCACTTTCTGCTTCTTTGTGCCGCTCTTCAGGGCACTAATGTTCCGTCCGCGGACGGATGCTTCCTCCTCCGCATTGTGTGAAATATCAAATGTGAAAACATGCCAATTGCTGGGGACGTGGTGGCCACGTTGATGTGCTACAACACCGTCATCTCCCTCACTATCTTGTAGGTACAAACCGTGACGGGTGCTAATGGCCGCCAAGCTATGCACTATTGTCATTGAGTTGTCAAATAGTATCAACACCCATGGCCCTTTAATGCCATTTGAGCATTGCCCCGGCCCTGATTTGCATGTTTGGAATGGCATGATGAATCCCCGGATCATGCAAGTGCGTGGCGAGCATTGCCAATTTGTGACCCTTGAGAGCAATGTGGAGAATAGGTGGTACCACCACCAGCACATTGAAGGCATTGGCCGAGCCGTGCATTCATTGTGCTCCCACTGTAGTGCCCACTGTTCCACGGGATGCCTATCCTTGTATGCCCACTGCACCTACTGATGATAAGATGGCAACAGAAACTGACCCGAAAAGTAAGGATGGCACACTTGCCAAGAGACCGTGCCACATTGAGTGCTGCGCACGAACATTCGGCAACACGTTCTACGTGGTCACCACATTGAAGGACAAGCGGCCCGGTCCCACGCCAATATTTGTGGTTTTTGTGGAGCATGGGATGAGTGCACAATCCGCTTGCCGTGACAATCGCGGTCTGCACGTAAATGCATGGTGGTGCTGGTCAGCTCTTGCCCATTGCAGCCATCGGCAATGTGCTTGTGTGGGGACATCAAGAACGTGACCCGGTCTCGGTTGGCTGAGGGCACCAGTAGTAAGCATGACAATATGCATTCATGGCTCGTTCAAAAGTGGAAAGGGACAAAAGCAGAAGTGGCTACATCACTCCTACCTTCTCAGGGCCCAAAAGTGGGCGAAAATGCTGGATAACCCCTGTATTCTCGGGGGGGGGGGGGGGCAAAAGGGGGAGAAAATCAGAAGTGGCTACATCACCCTTGCCTTCTTGGGAGCCCAAAAGTGGGCGGAAATGCTACATAACCCCTGTGTTCCCGAGATCCCCAACAAAGGGGACAAAATCAAAGCACAAAAAAAGCAGGGAAAAAAAAGGTTTCCTTTGTGTCCCTCATCCTGCTTGGGGGGGGGGGGGGTCCTGCAGATTGCCGGACCGGGAATTGAACCATGGACCTTTGATTCGCAGAGGCACTGTTTACCCACGGTACGGGCCATCTCTGACAAATGTCTGCACAGAGATGGTATTGATAATTGGTCCAATATGGTTTTCATCCATTATTGAGTTCTCGTGAAAAATATATTTTGATTATAGACATATGGGGTGAAAACCCATTTTTTCACCCTTTGCCAAATCAAGCAAATCTTCCTTATGGCGCTGGCTCTGACGGTCTTGCACTTCGCAGCCAAAACCCAAGAGGGAGGGGGGGGGTCGGCGTAAAGGGTCCGTGCCCAGCGCCCCCCGTGCTGCAGCTAGCCATAGATTGGCACAGCTCCTTTATGCAAATACCTGCCTGAATGGGAAAGTAGGATCCATGAGGGTATTCAAACCATAGTACTTTGGAGCACAAATGCACACACACACACACACAGAGAGAGAGAGAGAGAGAGAGAAGATTGGTGGGTGCTGAGAAGATTGGTGGGTCCTGCATGTCAGTGCACGTAAATGTTCGTAACTGCAATCAAACACGACAGTCTGCAGTTTGCACAACTCTGAGATACATTCTACTTGTCCTTTACACACATTCGTGCAGGACACCACATCCTACCCTTCCAGCTAGACCCGCTGCCCCAGCCCCAGTTGAGACAAACTATAAATGCTGCGTCTAAAACGCAACACATTGCAAGGCTGAAACCATGCTGCTGTCGTCTGGTCTTGGCTGGCGAGGTGGCGCACCCAAAATACGCCGAAAACAGATGGTGGCTCTGGAGAGCTGTATTGGCCCTTCCCAAGGTTGTTTAACGTGTGTTTGTTAAGGGGGGAAGGGGTATTGGAAGTCATCTTGCCCCAATGGCGTTACTCAGCTCAGCTCACCAAGCTCTTCCGACTAAAGCCACTGAAGGGCTACTTAAGCGAAGCTGGCTGGCCAGTCCATCATACCCCAACCCCTGCGGGGACAGCTGGTGCTGCCATCAATCAATCAAAAACTAAATGGTTCTGAAGAAACTGGTCCGGACGATGGAAGCTCCAGACTACGTTGATCTCTTAGTGAAGCACAAAACACACACACACCAGCACGAAGCGAGAAGATGAATCGACACAATCACATATGGGATCCTCAAAGCTACGACTCACGCAATACAAATACAATCCCATACCTGGTGGAACGGAAGTATATACACACGTCCTGGCTGATACTGGTGGCGGATATCTTCAACAATCTCTTCATACGGGGCAACGGTTGGGAGCTGAACCTGCAAAGTGTGGCGTTTTAGGAACAACGGTGCGTACCCTGCACGCTGAGGCTGCCGCTGGTCGACCAGGGAGTCTTTTCACTTGCAAAAACAAAAGGCGTAGGGGGAGATTCACTGCCCATTGCTTTAGATGGTGGGCCTGCAGATGGGGGCGACGCAACAGCCGCTGTGATGGTGCATTGTGTTGCCGCACGAAGAGGTGGGCAATTTAGATGAATAAACACCGGCGTAGATGGGGCACAACGGCCAAGAGTAGAAACTAGCTCATGCGCTGTGACCCACCTTTTGGACTTTTGTGAGGGATTTTTTCCATCATGTGGATGGCTCATGAGTGCAACACAGCATGAAGCTATCGCCGAACATTGGGTCTCAGTTCCTTCCTGTGCTGACAGAACTCCTGGACATTCTAGGGAAGGTATTGGATTCGTGCTGGACTTGGGTTGATAGGGTTGGTGTGCACTTTGGCCGCAAGCTGGTTGTATGACTTGGGTCTTCAATGTAAGCATGCGTAAGCGTCTTTTGTTTTTATGGTTGCAAGGGTTTTGCCAGCCCCCAAGCAAACAAATGAGTACGAGTTGAAAGGCAAAAGTCCGCTCATTCCGTCTTAGCCACAGAGACACATTCTGAAGCCACCAGGTCACTTCAAGCTGCATAGGTCTTGCCATTCATCCATCAAGGGAAAAGACGGTCTGGTTCTGCGATCCGTCCCATTTTTCTTCACCCATCTTCTTGATGAACAAGTGGTCTGCTCCGCCCTGTCCCCAACGCCCCTCCCCAACACCAGTGTCCCAGTGAATCAACGACGTACCGGTCTAATTTGCTCATATTGCCGATGACCTCTTTTTGTCTTTTTTTCAAGATTTGTGAGTTTAGGTTGGGTGCCTCAGTGATGAGACGGGGCAAGCATGAACCTGCTGGAAGTTTGCGTCTTTGAGCAATGACGCGGCACTCTTCCACCCAGCTTCAAACCCAAGCCAATGGTCCCATACTTTTTGATCATGGACATGCCGCGCTTTGATAGTCGGGTGCGCATAGCACAACGACATATTCGCAAGTGCTACTGCTACCAACAATGCCGTATTACGATTGGCGTGGGCATGCCCAAGCCCTTGTGCATCGGGTTGGATGGTGACGTAGCTTTTGCAACTACTTCCCGTTGCCATGCGTGGGGTTTGGTGTGGAGACGTGCACACAAATGGTGTGCACACCGCATCCCCCATGCATGGGCTGCTGCGCACACGGACATGGTTGGCGCGGCTAATACTTCCTGCCAGCGTTGCCCACCGTTGCGTGTCCGGAGCTTGGGATGAGAAAGATTTTCTACCATGTCCTACTTTCTCATTCACGGACTGCCGGGACGCGTGAACTCGTGCTTGCCAACCTTGATTAGCATTTGCATCGGCATCGTCGCCCGCAGTGTTCATTGAGAGCGCTCCGACAATCGCCCATGTTGTGCCTCCGGGTTGCAGCCCAGTGGGGTCACGATCAACGTTCATCTGGTTGGAGTTATTGTCAAGGGTTGCATTCGCGCTGACTGCATGGTACGGCATGGGCTCTGGCACCGCGATATCTCTCGAGTTGGTGTTTGCCTCGACGCCAACATGACCATTGTATTTGGTGTCAAGTGGGACACCCGTTGGTCTAGCACACCGCATGCGCTCAACATCCTCACAAACTGCGGAGGCGTCCATCGTGTGATGAGTGCCCACGTGTAACATCACCAAAGCAAGGGCCGAACCCACGGCAAATAGCAGTGTCAACCTATGCAGGAGGCCCATACCATGCAACTGGTTACAACTATAATTTGGACCACGTTGATCGGTTCACGAAATTTAGATGGTTGATCCTGGTAATTTGGGACTCGGCGAGAGCAGCAATAGTTCGGGAAATAATGTGATCAACAAAATGGTTTGTTTGGTGCACGCAACTCACAGTTGCAAATCCACGCCAAGACGATGTCAGGTGGCTAGTTTACTCAGACACATACAAGGGCACAAATGCGCCAAGATTTGGTGCCATGTGCGCACAGAAACAAACCAAAAGACTCTGCAAGACAAAATCATGCGGAACTCTAACATGCTATGGGGCTATTCCCCAACAGCAATGTATGCACAATGCAAAAGCAAAATGAGATCAGGCTCAACAAAACATAATCTGACGAAGCATGCAGATCGAGAGGCAAGCACTTGGGTCGGTTTTTAAACTCTTCGCAAAGCAATGCATCAGTTGTTTCCACACTATTGCGTTCCTACAGGCATAGCAAATCCAGTCTGTGCTGCTTCAGGTGTTTCCACGTACCTCACCTAGGGATACCTTCCACTTACATAGGGATCCCTAAGTCGCCGTGTGTGCTTAAGCTGCTCAGACCTTTCTAAAGGGGTTGCCACAAATTTGCACGCTACATTTGGTTCCGTGGGGCCCTTGGGACCATCTGGCATGCCACCTATGTGAGCTTGATTTCTTCCATTGGTCTACCATTCAATCCACAATCTTCAGTCGAGGTTGTGGTGCCCTTGAAACTGGTGGTGTTTGCGTCTACCAGTGTGTTTCCTCCTTGTCAAAAACGTGCCCCATGTCAGCAAAGTCAAAAGGCGGCATCAACAAGGACAGGTGCGCTTCAACGGAAGTAAAGTGAATAAGCAAAGTCATTTCTCAGCTGCCTCCCCCTGTTGCACGGGGCACCGACTCCCTCCTACCACATTTAGGGTGGCAAGGGGGGGGCTGGGTTGGGGGGTGGCCGGAGGGGGGGCTCCCGGACCCCAACATATCTAGCTTAAAATGACCGCCTCTTCGCGGTGATCATTTTGCGGTGTGTATGTTGAGATAACAACAATTTGCAACAGCGGGGGGGGGGGGGGTCATGGTAGGTGGTACTTTTGTTTAAGGGCATAGCACCCCCGATTCAACTCCCGGCCACTCCTTGGGGTGGGCGATGGAAGTGGAGTTGAGGGAGGCAATGAAAGGGGGCCTAATAGCGCTTGTCCAAGCGATCAACGCTCCCGGTCTTTTGCCCACCTCCGTGTGGACTACGGGGGAGTGTTTGCCCTGCGCGCTACTTTTATTATGATTCTCCCAGATTCAATCCCCAAGTTCACCATTACCCAATGAAGCCTTGGGTTGGGGAATGTGATGACGGTTGTGTTGGGGAGCGACCACGGACGGAGCTTCCATCACCAAGGGGGTCCAAAGGAACTTCTGGAGGGACGTCAATTGCAGGAATTGATGGGGATGGTGGTGGAGACTCCCGACTAGGGATACCAAAGGAGATGGAGTCCATGGGGCATCAATGATTGATGACCTGCACACCACCTTGATCATGCTCCAACTACACATGCCCATTGTGCAAAAGGCCAAACACCTTCGCGGGTGCTCGAAGCCAATACTCAACTCCATAACAAATAGCAAAAGAGGTCTGAGCACACGAGGGCAAAAACTCATGCTCCGGAGAAGACACGCTAAACGTATCACCATGTACCCAGCTTGGCGTGCCTGTTTCACAATACATATAGCTGAAAGGCGTGAAACGAAAAAGACTAGGTGAACTGGGGGGCAATAGGTGAGGGAAAGGGGTCGGCCAGTCCATATCCTCAACTAGAAAGCAGCCGGTCCATATCCCCGACCGGAAAAGGGCAAATCCATGAGGAGAAATCATCCCACATTGCCCCATCCCACGCACTCACCCATTCACCCATCCACCCATCCGAGGGGTAGAATCCACCCCAAAAAGAGGGGCAGGAATCAAAAGAAGCCCAAAAAGTTGCCCTGCATGTGCCCTGCGCACTAACGCTCCCTTAAGAAAGGGGACAAAATCGGGAGTGGCTACATAACCCTGCCTTCTCGGGGGTCCCAACAAAGGGACAAAATCAGAAGTGGCTGCATATCCACTGCCTTCTCGGGAGCCCAAAAGTGGGCGGAATTGCTACATAACACATGGTTAGTGCACAATTATACAACACCCACCTAGCCTCATTTTTGGGGCACACCACATGAAAAACTGAATTTGGCACCCTCAAAAATCCTCCATCCCATCTCATTGCCCAAGGTACCCGGGTCGCAGGTGCGGTTTCCGGGGGGGGGGGGGGGATGGTGCGTTTTTGAGTTAGCACACAGTAAGTGCACCTTGCACTAACTAGTTAGTGCAGAGTTAGTGCACTAGTTATCACGCGATAATTGAGCTATCGTGCAGTTATCGCACGTAGTTATATCAAGGACCTCCCCTTGGAGCAATTTTTGAGCCTCCTTTTGTAGGGCCCATGCATGCACTCGGTGGGTATGGAAGAAAATTGTGGTCCCCTCTGTTTTTCAGCCCCGGGAGGTGGCAGGACGTACCAGCGGTGCAGCATTGGGGATCCGCACGCCGCATCCAAGCCTTCCGCTGGCCCCATCCAGTCCTCCTCCCCACACCAGACCGCCAGCCGCTCCACCCCGGGGCCAGGCAAAAACACTTCCCCGATCTCCAAACGAGGTGTGTTGGTCCGCCACGTAATGGCGGTTGCATCACAGCGCCAGGCACATCCACCCATCTGCTTATGCCGGGTACACTGGTCCCATTCTAGGGGGTGGAATGGGTACTGCGGCTCACGCGGAAACGTGAGGGGCACCACCCCATCCGTGGGCATGGCCAAAAATGACAAAAAGCGCCGGCCGGTCCGCGTGGGCTCAAGGTCAGGTGACCCAGTTGGAGCCTCCGTGGCAGCAGCGGGCGCTGGTAGGGTTGGTACATTGCCCTCATCCTCGCCCGCAGGCGGATTGGTGCCCGGATTTCCGCCCTTGTCCTCGCCCGCCGGCGGTTCAATGCCCGGATTCCCTCCTTGGTCATCGCCCGCAGGCGGTTCAAGGCCTGGATTTCCGCCTTGGTCGGCGCCCGGAGGCGGTTCGGGGCCCGGATTTCCACCCTCGTCCTCGCCCGCAGGTGCTTTAGTGCCTGGATTCGGAAGGCCCCTGCAACCAAAGTTGGCGGAATTGATGGGTATTGTGTGGGCTGTGCGACTGGCGGTCCGGATCGGTTGGAGATTGTGAACGGTTTTTTTGCACAGCTTGGTTGAAATTGCACAAGTCAAGCTCACAAGGGTCGGAAACTGAGCCGTTGGATGACCCCGCCCACAGCCATCGCAGCCATTGCATCCTTTGCATCCTTCCATGTTCACGCCGTCTTGCATATCATACACTCGCCTTGCATATGTGTACAACAGCCAGCGTCCACGTCCAAGAGGGAAGCGCTGCTACTCTCCACCTGCCACCGGAAACCAACCCAACCAGGCTCCTTTGTGCCGAGTACTCCCCCGGGCTCAGACCCCAACCCAGCGACGCGCCGAAAGGAGCTCCATCAATACGCACGCGGCCGCACAAGTCAAGGGTTTGCGTGCATCGTCGTCGTATATGCGTACGTAGTTGCGTGTGTTTCGCGGAAACCCATGTGCGCAGTGCAGGTTACGCCGGCAAAACACCGCCCGCTCTATCACAACGCACATCTTTGGCGGCGTCAATGAAAATCACGGCCCCGAACCGATCATCCAACACCGCCGGCGGTTCAAATAAGCACACCCCCCCCCCCCCCCCAGCTGTTGTATCCTACGCATACATAGTGGAGAAGTAGGATGCCAACGTTGCCCTATCTGTGCAATCACAGAAGCTAGCGCCTCGAAAACCTTAACCGGTGTTACAGAAGCGCTCTCCAGCCTGAAACGGGACCAAGCATAGGCCCCCGCCCAAATCCTAGAGAAGCCTCTCCGGGGGCACAAATGGCAATGCAGGGTTACCAACAACTTATCTAGCCTCTTTGTGCTCTAGCCGCGTGTTGCAAGACGCAGCCAGGTCAGCATCAACTGTAAAAAGACAAATGGGTGGACCCAGATGAATCGTTCCTTCAAATTCACAATTTTACCCAATGACTTTGAAACCTGCACCGGACTCAATGTACTCTTAGTGCTCACCAGAAAACGGGCCCTCCGGAGGCGGGCTGCCACTTCATCCTGGGTTGCTGGCAGCAGTGCACGGTCAGTAGACAGAAGGACAACATCATGCAAATAATGCACGAGGAAAACACCTTCCGGGACCGCACCTCTCACCACACTGCCCAGGAGCTTGTGAAACAAAAAAGGCGAAACACCAACCAGTGGGTAGCTTGTCCAACGAAACCAGCCCCCCTCTCTAATGGGTGTAGAACTTAAAAATACGCCGTGCCTTGTGCGGTAACAAAAAGGACCAAAAGGCATTGGTAAGATCAAAATGTGTCCCGTATAACTCCTCAGATGGGTCCTGCTGCGCCATCCATCTACCAATTTCTTCCCAAGATGCCAAAGAGTACTTGGGCGGCCGAAAATGCAAGCCCCTATGTATCCCAACAAAACGTAAAATCAATTAGCACTTGATTTCAATTTTGGCTATCACCAATGGAGAACAAGTGGGGGCCAAAGAGGGGTGCTCGTCATGCAGCACACCAGTCCGTCGGATCGCATCAGGGATTCCCTGAACGGGCGCTCTCACTCGCCCGTTCCCCTGTCCGACATCCGAAAATTAAATGTATGCATGAGCTGCAAAAAGTCAGCGGATACAACCTCATCCCACTCCTCATCCATCATTCTACAAAACCCTACCTCCCCAATACCAGACGCCAACACGTGCGGGGTGATCTTCGCCTCTTTGGGCTTTGGGGACGTGGACAAGTGGTTTACTGAGTCCCAAACCCCCGGAGACAAGCACCAAACTGCCATGAGGCAAATAGCCATGGGCTCATCCAAACCATAATCCTCACAAATGCATGCCACCCTAGTAATAAATATCCAAATAGGTCGGAATCAGAAGTGCCATAGCACAATTTAGCCTTGCAGACATCCATACAAAATGTCGCGTAAGGGTAGCCATAATAGTTATAAAAATTCCACCCTTAAAACACGATTCGGGTCGCGTCCCAAGAACTCCGTCAAGCATGCGAGGCACGTGTAGCTCAGCTCTTGGCGCTCCACCTGAGTCTCGTAGGGGCTAAACCGCTCCATCGATCTTAACCACCGGGTAAAGTCCGGGATGATTTCCTTCCGGGTCCACACTCTCCGTCACTCTGTCAACCCCGTCTTTCAATTCGCGCCAACCCGGTGGCAGACATGGTTCAACCCGGATCTTGCGCCAATGCTACCTGCCAGAGACCCTGCCTCCTCGGTGGTACTCAGAGGGCTATGCCACCCACCGACCGATTGACTCCCCTTCCTCCGTGTCTAGCCGCATTCGTCGGCCCCCAAGGGCCCTCCGTCGGTCTTGCTCCTGATCGTCCAGGGGCGCTGTGAACCGGAAGTATGGTTCCCTCAAAGTCGACGACGCTTGTCCCATGGCCCGATCCCCGGAACAATCCCGTTTGTATGCTCCAGCAGCCATTACTGGACTTGGAGCACGCGATGCCTCGTCATCAGGATCTCGGCCCCCTAGCACCGATCCTGATCGTGAACTCCTTCCCTTGTCGGTGGAACAACTCGTGTAAATGTCCGTTCACCTGGCCGTTCGCCAACTTCATCATCCACAGACACACCTGAGTCCGATGCGTCCCATGAGCTCCCGAGGTCCGCAGCATCCGATATCGGCTGACCCGCGAATCTCTTACCCCGTGATATACTGCAGGCTGCACGTTGTCGTTCTCCTCTGCCCCGGACCCGCTTGTTCTTCTCTTGTTGTCCTTCATCGAACATGATGTCTCCCCGTACATGTTGTGGGTCGCCGAACATCGCCCGTGGCTCGGTGTCCCAAACCTGCGGTAAATAGAGAGATCAAACGACATCCTCATCGCTGTAGCCCAATGCATAAGCCAAGGTTGTTGCCGTGGCGACCCATCTACCCAGCTACTTGAAGTGGTGCAACACGGGACCACGCTTCTAGCTACCTCCTCACCTGAAGCAGTGCCACTGGTGACACACCCAGGTTGTCCTCCGCAACAAGTTAGCAAGGGCCTTTTCTAACTGACGCTGCGCCCGCCGGAAACAATCCGTCGTTCCTAGCTCGGCCCCGCTTCTCCGTCCACTCATAAAGCCAATCCAAGAAGAGTCGTAGCCACCGTGGAACTAGCCACCGCTGGCACCCCTCATCTATGGTTTTAGTGTTCCAGAACACAACGTAGCAGCTATCAAGAACTCCCAAGCACACACACTCGCTGCCTCCGCAACTCGTAAAAAACATACTTCAGAAACAAGAGCCATGACCACAACTGCCCGTTCGTCATCCGAAACCGTTTTCTCCACAACATAGCAGAACATAACAGGGGTGGCATATTCGTGCACTCCTGCTTGAGCCCTTGCTTTCGCCAAACACTGGTGAATGGGGTTAACAATGCCGGATACTAGTTGCAAATCCAAACACGCCCTCACGGCAGAGATAATACCTCGTGCTGCGCTTGAGGTCTCGCCAGTTTCCGGGATAGGAGCTCCAGCGAGTTCCCTTCTTCACCCAACTCGTCCTCAATGTAGGCCAAATTCGGAAGGTGTGATGCATACCCCGCTCTTGTGGAAGCCTTCCATCCCCGGATCGCAATACCCACGGTGTTAGTGGGTTCTTCGTGGCGTCGGCACCACTCAAAGTGAGTCGCCATCCACTGGAACGTCAGCCTCTCCTCACCCGTGGGATGCCCTCCCCTAGGGCGTGGTGCGGGGCCCCTAGTTAGAGCAAAAGTTCTAGGACACCCACCTAGCCTCATTTGTGGGGCAAACAACCAAAAAAAATGGATCTGGCACCCTCAAAAACCCCCGATCCCATCTTGTTCCCCAACGTACCCTCGTCATAGGTGTGGTTTCTGGGGGGGGGGGGGGGCAAGGTGCATTTTTCAGCTAGAGCAAAATTGAAGCACGGCTACGGCGCCTTGCTCTAACTAGCTAGTGCACCGGTTATTGCGCGATAATTCAGTTAACGCGCGATAACTCAATTATCACGCACTTATCGCCGGCCTTCTCCGCCTCAAGTCCCTAAAGCCCTTGCTCAAGGGCCGTCATATTCATACAATGGTGCATATGTCGCACCGACAAACTTGGTCTCACCAAGGACCAACGCTTGAAGCAATTTTTCAGCCTTCTCGCGCACTCGTGGTGCTGCTATTGCCTCAACTCAAGAGCCCCTGCTGGGCAGTGAATGTGACGCTGAGGGTGGAGGTGAGGGTGCGCACTGGCGTCTCGGCCACCCCCGACCGCTGCTAGAGGTCATCCTTGGTCCTCCGAAACGCCTCCACCTCCAACCTCGGCTCTGCCGCCTCCACTTCAACCTTCTACCACCCCTCCGTTGCTTCCTTGAGCTCATCTCTCAACCTCTCAATTTGCACCTAGGTCTTCCCCACCACGTCGAGGGCACGGTCCAAGGCACGCTCTGCGTTACCCTGTTGCTTCTCCACCTTAGCGAGGGCAGACCGGCTTTCGGCCTACCTCCCCTTCGTCAATACAGATTTGACCCCCATGAGGGCCGCTTGCTCAACCATAGCTTGGCAAGCGTCCGTCACTGGGGTGGCCACGTTGCGGGCCAAGGCCCCCATGCAACGTCAAGGATGGGGGGGGGGGGGCTTGGTCTGCACCTTGGACCCCTTAGCGGGATTGGGGGAGGGGGTCGCCGCTTTGCCCTTAGGGGGGGGGGGGCACCCTCCTCCCCCACCACCACCACAACTTGCCCACGCTTTGTCGCCCCCCCCCCTTGAGGTGGTACTCCAGCGCCCACCATGCCGTGGCATCGCGGACGCTTTGCGGGGGGTCGCAACCCCCATCTGGAGGATGCCCTACCCCCGTTGCAGTTTGTGCCACACCTCAAGCGCCGTGTATTCCCCAATGTGTACTGACACAAAGCAAAGCCAGAGGAGGAAATAGCTCTTGTGCTGGGGGAGGTCGGACATCCCGAAGAGGCACAGGAACGCAGCGAGCATCTCCCTCTCCGGCACCATTGCCCAATTGCCCAAAGGCTTCCCCGCACCCACGCAAACGTAGGAGGGGAGGATGAGGTTAGTCTTCTCCTCCAGCCTTGACTGCTTTTCTAGGATGGTTAGCTGGTGGTACCATCTTGCCCCCCCCTACCGGAAAGCCTCATCCGCCAGCTCCTCCCACCTCCACGCTGCCCTCTCCCCTAGCTTCTTGATCTCCTCCAGCTCCAGGTCCGCACAGGCCGCTAGTGGCTTGGCGGCCCGTGCGCATGCTGCTCCTGCTAGTGCTGCTGCTGCTTCTGCTGGTGGTGGTGCTGCTGCTCGTGCTAGTGCTGCTGCGGCTGCCTCGGTCACCTCCTTCATGAACAGGCACGGCAGCTGGAGGACTGTTGCCCGTGGGTGACAAGGGAATGTTCAAAAAAAATGCGATTACTCCCGCAATAACTAGCGCGACAACTCAGAAAGAGCCCGATAACCGCCCGCGATAACCCCCGAGATAACTAGTTAGAATGTGATAACCGAGCGCAATAACTAGTTAGAGCACCCACCTAGAGTGCGATAAC
The DNA here is from genome assembly GCA_964036045.1 of Eutreptiella sp. 'Long Island Sound 2002'. Taxonomy (NCBI): domain Eukaryota; phylum Euglenozoa; class Euglenophyceae; order Eutreptiales; family Eutreptiaceae; genus Eutreptiella; species Eutreptiella sp. 'Long Island Sound 2002'. Next base: position 46,808,866 of record OZ038383.1, on the reverse strand, counting down.
TACGGCGATAGCTGGTTAGAGCACGAGTTAGAGCACACACTATTCACACATCTAGTGACATGGGCACATACCTTTGCCCTCCTTCTTGAGGTCGTCAAGCATCAAGTTCATCCTCCGCAGCCACACCAAGTCCCTCACGGCCGCGTACTCCTCCATCTGCCTCCACTCCACCACGTGTGCCAACCCCTCGACCTCCGGAGGGACCCTGGCCCCTCCCCCATATGTTCCCCTCCTCACCAACAAAATGGTGCCCGCTGGCACCGTAATCCCAACATGCTCCTGCGGGCTAGGCCAAGGCACCGCCTCCCGACGGCACACCTTGGCCAAGGGGCACTGGTCGGGGTGGCCTGCCACCAATGTACTTGACGGGAAAAAAAAACATGTGAGCCATCCTCGGCTTCATGATTATGCGTAAGCATAATCAAACAATTAACAATCAAAGTGCCCTCAGGCATAGTGTAAGGGGGGGCATCCCGATGCACGTGCTGCGGTGTGTGATCATAGCACAGGATTGCGGCCATGTCAAGCACCGTGCGGCTCCATCCCCCCCCAACCCCTTCTTCCCCGTGTCGAGGACACGATCTGCAATCCTTTTGAGGACCGGCAGATTGTGCAACTTATGGGGGTTGTGCTTGTGGGGGTTGCGGCCAACATAGTCACCATAAACGGTGCGGCGGGCCCCTCAATCCCTGGGCCTGCCCACCAAGGGGGTGTTCTCATGGAAAATGGATATCCCTTTGTGAGTGGCACCCCCGCAAGGTCTTTCAAAAGACTCTCCAGCAGCACATGACTCAAAAAATCATGCTCAAGCAAGTGGTTCAACACCAACTTGTCCCCCGAGGTATAAACCACAAGATCTCATGGATCCCTATTAAAGGCCCCCATGGGTTCTGCCTCAACCACTTCCTCGGTCTCTCGGATAAGGGGAGGTGTGGCTCCTAAAGGAAAAAGAATCGCGACTTGCCCCGAAAAAATGTTGGGGGTGGTAACCCCATACCAGTCACGTTCCCACTCCCTTGAGGCGCAAAGGGAGTGGATAGAGAGCTTGGTTGCTGGGTCCTCGGTACAGACCCGGTGTTTGTTCTGGGTGTGGGGTTGGGGAAACCAACGATTTGTCTTCCCCTTCCCCTTACCAGGCTTGATTCTTACCTTTTGCACACTAATCATGAGGCGATGGTGGGGCTTGTCCTTCGTCCTCCTAGCCCCCCCCCCCTACCTCCTCCTCCCGTTCTTCCCCCACTTCCTCTTCCTCCTCTTCCTCGTGACCCACATTGAGGGTCGTCTTCGTCCCTGCACCCCTCTCAACGTGGGCCGTGACGTCCTCAACCACCACCTCCAAATCATCCGGATGGAGCTGCATGAAAAATCGAGCAATCTCTGGATTTACCTCCAACAACTCCAAGATTTCGTTGCGGAGAACCGGGGGGTCTTTGTCTTCGGCGATGAAGGAAGACTGATCGACGATGAGTCCAAAATCCATACCCTTCTCAAAATGACTCGCCACAGGGCGCCTCACCGAGGTGTCCCCCATCGTAAACCCCTCGGGTCCGCCAAGGCGTCAAACCCAAGGAGCTTTTGAGGGTGGTCGCACCAAGCATGGGCAGCGGCAAGGTCCATGATAAACAATTTGAGGTCTAAAACCAAGATAGGGAACATGGAACAAGAGCAAATGAAACACGATAACCTCCCCGATAACTCGCGTGATACCTAGTTATCGCGAGACAACCCCTGCCGTAACCCCCTCCCCCACCGGCTATAGCGTCCTCTTGAATGTTGTTAGGCATTTGCATCGTGAATGGGAACCGACAAATGCCTAATGTAGAAGATAATAAGTTAAACTAGTGTTTTGAGCAAGCTCAAAACACGAGATGCTGCTGCATTCTTGGCGCGAACGAGGTTCACGATGTTTACACTTCTCCGCACACGTCCCAACATCCGCTCTTCCGAATGGGTTAAATGTGGAAAATAACATCTCTTACCAAGATGCTTGCCACTAGCAAAGGCATTTGGCGGCACTTGCCTTTCTTTGTGGCTGAACACACACCAACGGCACAAACTACATAATGCCACCACGCCATTAAAGATTATGGTGCAACCAATACAACTCTCCATCTTTTTTATTCGATGGCCGCATACTTGTAATACTCAAACGGGAGTCACGGGTACCAAGGAAGTTGTTCATCGTTCAAGTTCAAAAGCTCCAATTTCGACACCTCCAATTGTTGTACTTGTTGCAGTTCCCGCACCCCACAACACCCGCAACACTGAACGTCGTCGCATACACCCACTTTTATATGCCATTCCTTCGCCAAAGCCACCATGCCGGCAGGCTTGACCTTCTCATCAAGTACAGCTTGCACGAACGCCCGGAAAAATTCACAGCTCTCCGGATTGTCTCCTGGTTGCACCGGAAATCTATCCAACCCCGTTTGCTCCCAAAACCCCCTCACAATGGAAGGTAGTCATGTCCCAACCTTTGATCCCGTGAATTCATCGTGTCGTGGCGCTGCAATGGATTGCAACATATCTTCATCAACAACAGATCCGGCCGGTTCCATCTCATCAGCCCTCTCCAATATGTGTTGAATGCCTTGCGTTGATTGGCTTGGCAAGGTTTCACGTGCACAATTCCAAGCACCACGACAGGCCCCCACTTGCCCCACCCGCTGCTTGTCCTCAATGGAGTTTGTTCGACCGCCAACTTGCCCTGCACACTACTTGTCTTCTTTGGGGCTATGTAACGACCAAGCCGATTTCACTTCCCCAACTTACTACCACACGCTACCGGAATTGTGCGGATGTGGTTTTTGTCACCACATCCAAAACTTTGGTATTTGCGGCTCTTTTTGGGTTCAAACAAAGCCCAAATCCCAAAAGAAAAAAACCGTCGTTTCATGCCGCCGGGTTCCCCAAAAACCTATTTCACCATAGGCATGTGAAAAGGATGGCTTCCTAGCTCCTAGAACGCCATATGGCGTCAAAACCAGACTTGGCGCGCGCCAAGTCTAACCCGCTACGAAGACGTGGAGAACACTTCCGTGGAGAACGCCCGGAGCCACGGCCCCATGTTCTCTGCCATGACTAGGCGGAGGGCATCTCCTCCGCTCTGCCGGCGGAAGCGTGTCGCGGCCGCGCCTGCCACGGTCCCTTGGAGGTACAGCGCCTCGCCCCCGTCGCCACTCAGTGCACTAAGGTGCAGGGCCTCCAGGTCGGCGGGGCGGACCGTGAGCACCGTGCCCTCTCCGCGATCGTACAGGCGCAGTGCCGAGGAGTGGGGCTCCAATGCCGCCACAACCCAGCACCACGCCCGCGACACGCTATGCAGTAGTGCCAGCGAGGCTGCCGGCCTGTTGCTGGAGGACTGCGCTGCCGGGGCCCTGGGGAGGGCCACTGCGTGACCGTGCAGCGCCCTGCACATGACAGCTGCATGCTCAGCCTGCCACATGTTGCTCGGGGCTATGGGCCAGACGTCCTGCCCCTGGATCGCCGGCGGTCGCGTGACCTCCACGAAGACCGCCAGCGCCGGCGGGATGTCCTCGGCCGTGCACCTGTGTGCCCTGCGCACCGGCCCCAGCTCCCTGAGGCACCCCCGGAACAACCGGTAGCAGGCCGGGCCCCTGGACTGCTGCCTCTTGAGCCGGCACGCGGTGACGACGACCCACTCCAGTCCCCCGGTTTCCACCCGAACACAGGCCCAATACTCTGCCCCTTCCAACACCACCACCCGCCCCATATCCGCCACGCCCACCGCATGGGTGGGAGGCACGCTCTCCACCCTCAGCCACCGCTTGGCGCTTTCTTCCCACGGCTGGGGGGCATGCATCCGCTGCTGCTGCATCGCGTCCTGCACGTGCTGCAGGGACACCGTCACCAGCATGGACATCCCCCCGTCTGCTGCCGCCGCCATACACAGCAGGGCATGTTGCATGCGCGCCCCGGGCAACCCCACGCTGTGCTGGACGTCCGCCACGTCCAAGGGAGTGCGGGGCGCCGGAAGGGCATCCAACACCGCTGCAGGCAGCTCCCCCAGGGACGGCAGACGCGCGATGGGCCCCATGTCCCTGTTGAGGACCACCGCCGCCACCCACAGCCTGTCCAGCGCGGACAGGAGGCTGCCCGGCCTCGGCACCCTGAGGAGGGTACCGATTGCGGACATGAGGGCGCACACGCCACAGTCCTTGGTGTTGCCGTCTGGCTGCTGCACCTGTGCCGCCCGGACCTCCGCCAGCGGATGCTCTGCACCCGGCCACCCCGCCCTCTGGCCCCTGGGTGCCATGCGCATCGTCCGGACCGCCATGTCCCATGTGTGCGGCCACTAGGGCGGCGCCCTGGACACCACAGGCCGGTCCAGCGGGTCCACGGTCAACCGCATGTCAGGGGCCACAAGGTGGTGGGCCGTCCAGTGCCGCATGCTCGGCGTCTCCGACCGGTCGAGGTACACCGCCTCCGAGCCCCCCAGCTTGACGTACCTCGCAATGAGGAGGGCAGCCGGGGTTTGGTCGTGCCGCTGGCCCTCCCACCCCTCCGCCAGGAGCATCATGGCGTGGGGGGCCAGGCACTGCACCACGTCGGCTGCCAGCGCGACCACGTCGTCGCTGAGCTCCACCCCATGGTCCGCGGCCACCAGGAAGTGGTGCCTGGGTTTGGAGTACAGGTGCTGCAGGGCGCCCCGCAACTCAGCTGGCGGGGGAGAGGCGTTTCCGCAGTCCGCAGCCAGGGGAGTGCGCCCGGGAGATGCCGCCCTGCTCCTCCTGGCCAGATGGCGGCCCTAAGGACCGGCAGGTCGCGCCAGACAGCTCTAGCGACCGGATCGCGCCAGGACTGTGGCCTGTCGGCTCCCCATTGGAGGACAGCCACCACCACATGCGTGGTCAGGGGCTCTGCCGCGAGCTGCAACGCTGTCCCCCCGTCGGTCTCGATCACCGTGCCCCGTGGGGCAGTGAAGACGTGGCCACCGGTCCCACGGACCGCCACCCATCCCCACAAGACCGCCACTGTCTCCCAGCTGGGGTGGCTGGTTCTCCCGGGCAGGACCACTACCGGCGGGCACGGGCTGTTGGTGGCCAACATTCGCCATTCCACTCCCACCAAATGCTCGTGACCAGGGGGCAGGAACACCTGGGGCCATGCGTCTGGGAGCCGGCGATGGACGGCGGTCCACACATCTGCCCCGTCAGCCCGCGTGAACTGGAGTCCTTGCAGGATGTCCCTGTCCACAGGGCTGGGGAGGCGGGCAGTGCGAAACTCCAGCCCCCGGCCCAGGCGAAACCCTGGCCCCTCTCGGTCTCCCAGCAGCAAGACCTCCTGGTCCGTAGCCGCAAGACGAGCCGCCACCGTGGGGAGATGCAGGGAGACAGTCCACGGCTGGACTGAGACGGGCTCGCGCGGGAGGTCAGGGCAGGCCGCCACAGCACTGCCATCCCTCGCCCAGCTGAGCGCTCTGTCCCACCACTGCGCCCATGCACCCGGCGCTGCCGGCAACGACCAGGACAGGTACGTCATGACCGCCTTAGCCTGCCACTCACGAGGGTCCATGCCGGCAGGATGTGTGTGCCACGTGCACACCCACCCGAGGTTGGCCTCGTGGACGGTGACCATGTCCCTCCACGGGACCACCGGGAACGGAGTGAGCAGGGCCGCCATGCCACATGGCAACGCCACCGCCCACTCGGTCAGGCCCCCACTCTCCACCGCATACCCCACCGCTGGGAGCCCTCCTCCTTGCGCCTTTACCACCACTTCCTGCAGCAACGTTCCGTGGCCCCGGCCGTGGCCCTGGCTGCGGTCCAGACTGAGGGCCCCCACACGAGCCATGGCCTGGAGCATCAGGAGTAATTCCTGGGGTACTCCCCGCGGCACCGGCGGCTGGGGGTGGGCGAACCGGCAGGCATCTGCCCGCATGCACCACCCCTTGGCGCAGTGCCTGCAGGTTGCCACCTCCCCCGTCTTCGGCCCAGCCTTGTTCGCCACTCCCAGCACCCGTGGACCCACCTCACGCGCCTCCTTCGCCCCCACGATCTCCAGCTCCTCGTCCTGCTCCACGGCGCTCTGTGCCCCTTCACTCCTCCTGCGTTGGTCCTCCTCCTCCAGTGCCTCCGTCGTCGGCGGCGGGCTCGCGGCAGCCATGAACCTCGCCAGGGCCGCCGCCACAATGGCCTGCACGTCCACCTCCTCCCCGGCCACCCCAGGCTGATCCTGCTGCTGCTCCTCCCCTGTGGGTTGCTCCCGCCCCACCTCATCACCGTCACGGCCTGTCTCCTCATCACTCCCCACCGGGACCGCGTGTTCGGACCCCTGGGGGGCGGCGCTCTCGTCGAGGAGCGTGCCCACCACCACTAGCAGCTTGAGGTCACCGCCGCGGCTCTCAAGGCGGTAGCTCCTGGAGGTGCGGACGAGGACCACCCCATCCCCGGTCAGCAGCAGGCGGTCCGCGCCGAACACAACCTCTGCACCCTCGGGATGCACCGCCACCAGGAGCGCATGGGATCCCAGCGCCTGGGGCGTGAGGGGCCGCACGGCCTGCTCGCGACGCCAAGCGTCAGCCCCGCCTCGCCACAAGGCCACGTACGGGCCTTCGTCCCGCCGCACGTCCTCTAGCCCTGCCTCGTCCAGCAAGCGCCCCACGGACAGGCGCACCGACGGGGGGAGGCCTTCCTGGGGCTCGGCCGCCCGGACATCACCGGGGTGGTGACCCATGACCGCCGCGTCCCCCGGCTGGACACAGCGGACCTGGCCGTCGTCCGGGGACGCGGCCACCAGGGCCACCTCCCGGGCGACCTGCCCTGGGCGCTGGAGCTCGGAGCGCTCCAAGGCGCTCGCCAGCATCCCTGCCTCCCGCTGCCCCGTGCCCATGCAGCGGTGCCTGTGGGCACCCTCGGCCGCATGGTACCTGCAGTGCCGCCGCTCACAGCTCCCCATTGAGGGGGGGGGGGGGCGGCACCGCAGTGGGCATGGGCCGCAGCGGCGCGTTGGCCGGGTCCACGTCCATGCCGGCGTAGACGTCGGGACCGGCGTCGTCCTCATACATGAGGGCCAGCGCCGACTCGCCGGGCCCGTAGGCCTCCTCGTCCTCCTCGTCCTCCGCCTCCTGCTCGTCCTCCGCCCCTTCCCCAGCCGCAACCATCGCGGGCGGCGTGTCCGGCCGCGGCGGGAAGGGCGCCAGAGGCCGCTCGTCAGCGCCTCCGCCCCTGGCCGCCTCCGCGGCGTCCAGCCGTGCCCGCAGGTTGTCGGGCAGCCGGGCCCAGCTGGTGCCCGCATGGAGGTCCATGCTGTACGTCAGCCCCGCCGGACACGGCTCACCGGGTGCCACCTGGCGCCACTCCCGCCACTCCCACATCCAGTGCTCCACTCCTTCCCCCTTGGCACGCCTCCCACTGGGCTCCACGACCCCGCCGCCCTCCGCCGGTGTCTGCGCCTCCGGCACACCCCGCCCCGCGTTCTGTGCCCCCGAAGCAACCACCTCCGACGGCTTCTCCTTGGCCCCTTCCGCCCTCGGGGCGACAGCCGCGAGCGCTTGCGCGATCAGCTCGCCGGCGTCAGCCCCCCTCCCCGGCCCTTCCGGCGCGGCTCCATCGCCCCCCGCGGCCGTCCGCCGGTACGCCTCCAGGGCCTGTGCGAGCAGCTCGCTAATGTCACGCGGGCCGGCCACTGCCGCCTCCTGCGCCGCATCCCCCGCCTGTTCCCCCGCCGTAGGCCTCCCCATGGGGGCTGCGCCCTGCATCCCACGCGTCGGGGGTGGACCACCACCCGGCACCACCGGCTCAAGCCCCGTCGGCACCACGGGCGGGGCCCCGCGCGGCACGGCTGGATCCGGCACCGGGACCGTCCGCGGTGGAGACCCCGCCGCGGTATGCCCCGGCTGGGGCACCGCCAGGGTTGGCGCAGCCGCAGGCGCCCCCATTCTCCCCGCCTGCCCGGGGGCACGCCACGTGCCTCCCCTTGCGACACCCCCAGCTGCTGGGCGCCCCGCCCCTGCGCAGGCACCGGTACCGGTACCGGCACCGGTACCGTGTGCTGAGGCGGCCGTGGGTGCTGCTGGGGCAAGGGATGCGGGTACTCCCCATGCTGGTGCGGACGGTGATGGTGATGGTGATGGTGAAGGTGGACGGGGTGCTGTGGCACAGCCGCCGGGTGATGGTGATAGTAAAGGTGGACGGGGAGCTGTGGCACAGCCGCCGGGTGTACGTGTTGGTGTGGGAAGTGATGCTGTATCATGGGGAACCCGACGGGGTGATGAAGTAGGTGATGGAGATGGAGTTGGTGGTGGTGGTGAGCCCCAAAAGGCGGGAAGGGCATGGGCCCGAGGCCCGGGGGCGGGGGCATCGGAAACGCACCCGGCGCTGCATACCCCGGCCGCCCCGCCGGTCCCACTGGGGGCCGCCCGCGCTGCGCGTCCTCGAGCTGCCCGAGATCTTGTAGACATCGGAGTAGTCGGTTGAGCAGGTGCACCCCGAACGGCACCGTGCCCGCTGCAAACCGCGGGCACCGTGCCCGCTGCAAACCGCGCCTGAACGGCAGGCGCGTTGTACGGGTGGGGATTGCGGGCCAACATCTGCCGCAAGCGGACGTGGACGAAGTGGTCCCATCCGTTGTCCCTGGCCGGACGGTCCGCGTCCACGCGCGCCTGGAACGCCGCATACGTGTGCGGCCCGTGTCTGACGAGATCAGACACCGTGTCTACCAGGCGCCGGGCACGTCGCCGGAAGGCTGGCAACTCCGCGGGATTGGTGGGGACAGATAGCGACATTTAGCTAACGAAGGCTGTGTGAGCTATGGACATGGGAGAACGGGTGGACTCTGTGGCACGTCCCGTTCGCTGCTGGCCTTATGATGCACGACACTTCGCACGACACAGTTGCCCACCCCTCTTGCGCCCCCCCCCCCTTCCCTTCCGTGTTCCTTTGCCCCCGGTTTTGCCCCCTAGTTGTGCTCCTTGGTTCAACCCGGTTGTTGGTGGGTGTGTTGCCAGGCAGGGTTGGGGGGGGGGGCGCCTGACGCTGGCTCTGGTCCCTCCCTCCGCGAGTTTCCCCACGGGGGGGGCGATGCATGCACTCCCCGTCAGGGTGTAACTCTGTTGTACGGGCTGTCCATTTGTACCCGCTCCGTACAAATGGACCTGCGCCGTAACCAGGTACGTCGGCCCTGACCAAGAGCACTCCCCACGGCACGTACTGCGGTTCGTGTCCTGTGAGGGGCTGCGGGTAGGGCACACCGTGCATCGGGGTAGGCAAGAGACGCGCCTATCCCACAAGGACTCCCCAGAGACCCACAGTGTACCCGACCCCGGTGTGGGGGGCCCATTGGCCACCCCCCCAGGCCGGTGCCACCTCGGGCCGCTGGCCAACGGTCCCGGGCGTAACCCACCTTAGTGCCTGCACTCAGATGGGGCCGATACGGACACCGGGGGGGCCCCCAAACCCCTGAGGTTGGGTACCTCACCAGCGTCTTTTGCGGGCTCTTGCCACCCCAGCCCCCCCCCGTTCGCTGCGGTGTTGGTCCCTGCCTCCCAGCTTCCTTCCCCAGGGGTGTCCCCCTTTCCCGCGCCCCTTGCCGTGCTTCCTGGTTCCTGCCGTGTCCCGTCTGCCCCTGCTGTCTGCCCTCGCTCTGGCGCATTGGTGTCCTTTGTTTTTTTTTTACCTCCACCACTCGCCACTCGTCTCTCCCCCCGGCGTTTCGGTCTGTCCTCTGCCCCCCCTCATGTCCCCTCGCTGTCTCCTCGCTATCCTCGCCCCTTTCGTGGGTGGGTGGAGGAGTAGGGGGTGGGCGGGGGGGGGGGGGGCTTCCTCGCTGCCTGTCCCCTGGCGAAAGCACGTCGCGAGCACGGTGCAGGCACGAGGCCCGGCACTTGTCCCTCTGCAGGTGGGGGGGGGGGCTTGCCGTGTGGCTCCCGTCGTTGCCCTACCTACCTTGCGGTCGCACCCCCGGTGGTCCCCCCGTTAGGGCTTGCACGGCGCGTGCTCCCTTTGAACACGGTCGTGTGGTCCGTCCCGCACCCTCTCTCCGCTGCCTCCCCACCCTGCCGCGTTGTCCTCGGGGGGGGGGGTCCGCGTTCCGCTACCGTCATCCCCCACCCTCGGGGGGGCGGTGGTGTGTGGAGGGGGGGGGGGGCGCCCTTGTCGTCTTCCCTTTGTAGCACGCATGTCGCAGGCACGACGCAAGCACGACGCAAGCACAGGGCGAGGCTGCAGTGGGGGGGGGGGTTTTCCCCTTTGGGGCCCCCATACCCCCGAGGTCAGGTACTTCACCAGCGTCCCTTGCGGGCCCATGTCGCCGCCCCCCCCCCGTACGTCGCGGTTTGGGTCCCTGTCTTTTCGCTTTCTTCCCGTGGCGCGTTGGTTTGCTTTGTTCTTTGTTTTTTTTTTTTGCGTCTCCACCGCCCGCCGCCCGTCTCTCCCCCTGGCGCGTCGGTCTGTCCTCTGCCCCCCCCCCCCATGTCCCCTCGCCGCCTCCTCGCTGTCCTCGCCCCTTTCCTGGGTGGGTGGGGGAGAAGGGGGTGGGGGGGGGGGGGGGGCGTCCTCGCCGTCCGTCCTCTGGCGTAAGCACGTCGCAAGCACGGCGCAGGCACGAGGCGCGGCACTTGTCCCTCTGCAGGGGGGGGGGGCGTGCCGTGTGGCTCCCGTCGTCGCCCTTCCTACCCTACGTTCGTACCCCCGGTGCCCCCCCCCGCTGGGGCTTGCATGGCGCGTGCTTCCTACGGGCACGGTCGTGTGGTCCGTCCCGCACCCTCTCTCCGCTGCCTCCCCACCTTGCCGCTTTGTCCTCGGGGGGGGGGGGGCGCTGTCCGCCCCTCCCTACCTTCATCCCCCACCCTTGGGGGGGCGGAGGTGTGTGTGGAGGGGGGGGGGCTTGTCGTCTTCTCTTCGTTGCACGCATGTCGCAGGCACGACGCAAGCACGGCGCAGGCACGAGGCGCGGCACCTGTCCCTCTGCAGGGGGGGGGGCATGCCTTGTGGCTCCCGTCGTCGCCCTTTCTACCCTGCGTTCGCACCCCCGGTGGTCCCCCCGCTGGGGCTTGCACGGCGAGTGCTCTCTACAGGCTCGGTCGTGTGGTCCGTCCCGCACCCTCTCGCCGCTGCCTCCCCACCCTGCCGCTTTGTCCTCGGGGGGGGGGCGCTTTTCGCCCCCCCCTACCTGCATCCCCCACCCTTGGGGGGGCGGGGGTGTGGGGGGGGGGGCGCCCATGTCGTCTTCCCTTCGTTGCACGCATGTTGCAGGCACGACGCAAGCACGACGCAAGCACGGGGTGAGGCACTTGGCTGCAGCGGGGGGGGGGGGGGTTTCTCCTTTGGGCCTTCCCGCCCTTCTCCATGGTATAGGCTCCGCACCCCAGGATCTCCAGCCGCCGTTGCCCCTTGGCGGTAGTCGCCACGTCTCCGCATGGTGCTCAGTGTCCCGTGCCTGCTCCCTCCTGTGCCCATACTTACTGGAGGAGGTACGTACCCGGGTGGAAACGGATGATGAGGAAGTGCGGGCAGTGGTACCTTCCACAGTCCTTCCACAGTACCTTCCCTTGCACACTTCGCACGGAGAAACACTTCATGGCTGCTTTTTTCTGCGTCAAGTTAGCTCCATTGTTCATGAGCATGATTTGTCATAAAGTATGGACAAATTCATAAACGAATGACAGTCGTGCTAAGGATCCAGGGGCTTGGGTACACATCCCGGTCATCTTCCCAAAGCGACGAAGGAGGGAGGCATAAACAAATGAGAGCCCTGCTAGGGGCCCAGGGTCTTGGTTACCATACCAGGGGTCATTTCTTAGCTCATTTGAAGACCTCCCTATTTTTAAGGGAAGTATTTTGCTTTGTCCATGGCTGCTACCACACACAACATTGTTTGTTGTACAAGCCCGAGGACAGGTTTTCAAAAATGATAACACCTCCACCCCTTCAGCTTGCGTTCACCCTTGCTAGGCCTTGCCATTCTTGCCCTCCGTAGTCTAGAAACCCGGCCGCCTTTGGCTCCAGCTCGAAAACTTCGCTTAGAAATCTCAATTTCTAAAGTCTTGTGCCGCCCTTCCCCTTTGAAAGCCGCAGAAATTGCAATGTGTAACCATGTACCTGCCCACCCCAACATGTAGTCTATCAACAAATGGGCCCACAAGGTAATGGACGTTCCACATGGCTTGTGGAGATCCCCCATTTCTTTTATTTTGTATGGATAGAATTGTAAAATCCTCCACCTACAGGGGACTTGACTTCCAAGCAACATTGCTTGTTGCCAACAGAGATTGTCCCCATCGACGAAAAATGTCCATTCATGAACCCCCCCCCCGACAACGATGTGTTGCAATAGACCATCGTCCTCAAGGTGGTAAGCAGTGACATCCCTACCCTAACTTTTCACCCACTCCGTAGTAGCAGTGTGCTCCAACCGCAACTCCAATTTCTTATCTCCCCCCTCATCCTCCAATTGGACGCCCGTGGCCGTGCATGCTTGAATCCATACATTCCTTTGGCTACAAATGGTACATGGATTGCCAACCCGCGACATTTACCCACACATTTTGCACACATGTACCCACATGTACCTGCGACTTTCCGTGTACCCACTTGTACCCACGGGCACTAATGGAAGGTCAAAATTTCAGTGACCCAGTTTACCCGCGAATTTACCCGCAAATGTACCCGCGCGGATACATTTGCGGGTGAAAATTAACATGTGATTTTACCCGGTTAACCGCGAATTTACCCGCAAATGTACCCGTGCGGGTACATTTGCGGGTCCATTTTGATGTGGTTTTACCCACCAAATTTGGCATGTCCCCACTCATACCTAGCACTTTTACCCGCATGTTTTTGGGGGTACCCGCATCAAGATTTGCAATTTTTCGAGGGGGGGGGGGGTTCCGAGGGGAGGGGGTTGAGGGACCCCGTCCTCACAGTGGCGTATCTGGCCTATGGGGTTGATCCCTCAGGGTTCGCACCGGTCCCATGGGTAGGGATGACACAGGGTTAGCTCCGATTACCATGGGAGCTTCACAGTGGGTTGCCCAAGCCCACCGCCTATCACCACTCACGTGCGCCACGAACTCAAAGACCGTGATCAGCCGCAAAGCACTTCAGGTGCAACCAATGCCCACAGGCTGCACACTTCCATGTGGCCCTCTGGCCGCCGCAGTGTATGCAATACCCCGAATTACCATCGCCGGCCACGGGGCAATGTACGGGACCAGGCCGCTGCAACTTCGGCACATGCGACGCAATGGCTTTGATGCTACGCCATTGAACGTCACGCAATGTTTCACACGGTGCCACCAATTCTGAGTGTTTGCAAATAGCAAACGCGTTGCGGACGGCGTACCGCAGCAAAATCGCACGTACCGCAATTGTCCAGCGTGTAACCCTATTTGGCTCCCGCAATTGCAAGGCCAATTGGTTGCATGTGCCCACGGCAGGGGACATGTGCCGATACATGTACACAGGAGGGGGCAAATGGTACCCTCGTTTGTGCGTGTGCCACCCCCGTGAGACGCTCACATTGCTGAAGAAAGCGACAACACGTGCCGCTTTCTGCCCCTCCTTCGTGTTGTTGTACGTGTAGATTCCGTAGGGGGTATCCTTCCGCACACCACTCCGCATGCTATGCGGGGTTGATCCTCGACTAAGGGCACCGACTCCCGCAGCAGCCCGCTTTGGAAGCATGATTAAGGGGGTACCACGGGCTGCCAAATCGTCCGCCGCGGCATGTGAACTAAAATACGAGTCCACAACCAGACAACAATTCTCGGGGCCCAAAGTGGCCCACTTCTTCACCATTTCATCCGCTGTGGCACGGGCTGCAACCCCCCGTGCCCGGTGCAGTGGGCGCCGTTTACCCGTGTAAAGGTAGACATGGTACACATACGGGCCAGATCCATCGTCCAACACGTACAATTTTAATCCCGTAGAATGGGGTTTGCGGGGGATGAACTGCCGGAGAAGGCCAACTCTTTTCCCCTTGTGGGGTGCCACTGCCTCATCCCCACACATTGAATTGCCTGGATGCGAGGCAGCGTGCCACCACTTGTTGAAGCGCCGCAACAGGGAACCTATTGGAGGCCGGGCCAGCCTATTAATCGCGTAGTAGTCCCCTTGGTACACGCTAGAACACCCAATCTTGTTCTAGCCTAGAAAACGCTAGCTAGATCGTTCTACCCTAGGTAAGATTAATACTAGAACGATATAATAGCCTAGGTAGAACACAAAAAACAAATTCTCACCCACACACACACACACACACAAACACACACACACACACATGCATGAACACATTTTGACGGAGGGGCACTGTGGGGTTGCCCTGCCTTCAAGCGTTGGTTGGGGGGGGGCATCTTTGCTTGTGTCACACATTTTTAGGGAGGGGGGGGGGGCTTGAGAACTACCTTGGGCGGGGGGGGGGGGGTTGAACTCAGGGGTCTGGGTGGGTGTTCTTTTCTTTGTTTCACAGGTGGATTTTTATTGGGTTTTGTAGGTTTCACCTGACAAACTGCAATTTCAAGTTGCAGGTATGCCATGCAATGTTGTGCAGCGTTGTGGTGTGTTATGGTCTCCTAGGGTGTAAAGTGGTGTGCTGTGCTGTGTTGTAGTCTGTTGTGGTGTGTGATCCGCTATGGTGTGCTATGTTGTGTAGTGGTGTGGTGTGTTGTGTTGTGGACACATGAGGTGCGCGGTGGTGTGTTGCGGTGTCATGTGCTGTGGTGTGGTGTCATGTGTTGTGGCCTCATGTCATGTGGTGTGGTGTGTTGTGATGTGCCGTGCTGCGCTGCGGTCTGCTGTAGTGTGTGATTGGCTCTGGTGTGTTGTACTCTTTTGGGGGGTAGTGTGTTGTGGTCACATGACGTGCGCTGTGGTGTGATGTGTTTTCATGTGGTGTGGTTGGTGTGGTTCGCTGAATAGTGTGTTGGTTGTTTGGTAGGTTGGGTTGTTTGGCCGCTTGGGTTATTTGTTGGGTGTTTGGCCTGTTGGGGCAGGCTGTGTGCTATCTCCACCCTGTGGTGTGTGCTGTGGTGTGCTGTTGTATGCTCTGTGATGTCATGTGTGTGGGTACCCATGTAATTACTGCCACCGCAAGGGAGGGGGGGGGGGGCTGATAAGCAGTTACTATTCTTGTTCTAGCGGCGTTCTAGGGAACTGTTCTAGCGGCGCTCTAGCGGCGCTCTAGCGGCCCGCTAGAGTGTCGCTAGAACGCCGCTAGAACAGCTCCCGCGAACGCCCCTAGAACAAAAAAGTAACTGCTTGCCAGCCCCCCCCCTCCCTTGGGATGGCAGCAAATACATGTGTACCCACACACATGACATCACAGAGCATACAACGGCATACCAAAACACACACCACAGGGTGCAAACACCCCACAACATACCCCAAAGGGCTAAACACCCATCAAATAACCCAAGCTGCCAAACAACTCAACATGGCTACAAACCAAAGCATATCACACACCACAACAGACTACAACATCGTGTCATGTGGTGTGGTGTGGTGTGGTGTGGTGGGGTATCGTGCGACAGGGTTGCCTATCTGGTTGGTTGAATGGTGTGTTGGTTGCTTGGCACGTTGGGTTATTTGGCCGCTTGGGTTATTTGTTGGGTGTTTGGCCTGTTGAGGCATGTTGTGTCGTGTCTGCACCCTGTGGTGTGTGCTCTGGTATGCGGTTGTATGCTCTGTGATGTCATGTGTGTGGGTACCCATGCAATTACTGCCATGCCAAGGGAGAGGAGGGGGGGCTGGTCAGCAGTTACTTTTTTTGTTCCAGGGGCGTTCGCGGGAGCTGTTCTAGTGGCGTTCTAGCGACGCTCTGGCGGGCCGCTAGAACGCGGCTAGAACAGTTCCCTAGATCGCCGCTAGAACAAAAATAGTCACTGCTTATCACGCCCCCCCCCTCCCTTGGAATGGCAGTAATTACATGGGTACCCACACACATGACATCACAGAGCATACAGCGGCATACGGCACCAAACACCACAGGGTGCAAACACCACACAGCGTGCCCCAACCAGCTATACACCCAACTAATAACCGAAGCTGCCAAACAACCCAACCTGCCAAGCAACCAACGCACCATTCAACATACGAGACAAGCAACCGTATCCACGATACCCCACCGCACCACACCACACCACACCACATGACACCAGACCACACCACATGACACCCGACCACACCACATGACAACACAGCACACCACAGGGCACATCATGTGACCACAACACACTACCTCCCCCCCCCCGCACCGTACAGCACACCACAGCAGATCACACACTACAGCAGACCGCAGCAGACCGCAGCACACCACACTATATGACACCACTTTACACCTTAGGAGACCACAACACACCACAACACTGCACAACATTGCATGGCATACCTGCAACTTGAGATTGCAGTTTGTCAGGTGAAACCCACAAAATCCAATCAAAAACCACCTGTGAAACAAAGAAAAGAACACCCTCCCGGACCCCTGAGTTCAAACCCCCTCCCGCCACCCCAGGTAGTTCTCCAGCCCCCCCCCCCCCCCCGAAAAATGTGTGACAAAAGCAAAGACCCCCCCCCCCGCAACCAACGCTTGAAGGCAGGGCAGCCCCACAGTGCCCGTGCCTATGTCAAAATGGGTGCGTGCATGTGTGTGTGTGTGTGTGTGTGTGTGTGTGTGTGTTTGTGTGTGTGTGCGCGCCCAAATATGACGAGACATGTACCAAATGTGATGGCTTCTATGTGTCTATGTGCCATGGAACCCCCCCCCTTCCCACATTGGTGTCTTTCACTTGCCAAATGCGTGTGCATGTTTTTGTTCTAGCCTTGTTCTAGCGAAGCGTTCTAGCGACGTTCTAGCGCCGTTCTAGCGGGGCGGCGCTAGAGCGCCGCTAGAACGTTCCTAGAACGGTTTTTTGTACTTGTTGAATTCCAGGTCAAAAATGTGTTTTTCTGAAAAACAAGGTATGGACCCCCTAGTATGGTAATAGGGGTCCAATTTGCACACTTCATACCCCCGCCCCCCTATGCCCATGGGTCGGGGTAACCACTACTTTTTTTCGTTCTAGCCGCTCTAGCCGGTTCTAGGCTAGAACGGGATGGGGTATTCTAGCGTGTACCAAGGGTCCTCCCGTTTCAACACACGCTTCATTATAGGGTTGAATGCTAGGGCGTCAGGATCCCAAAGGTCGTCGATGCGGTGGGGGCAAAGCATGCCAATGCTTAGCTTTAAGGCAAACCAATTAGGCACGAGCTCGGCCAAGCAGGCATGGGCCTGTCTAGCAAGACTATGGCGCATTGATCCCAACAGCGGACCAGTCATGTGGTCCACAATCTCGGGAATTCTCCAATCACCATTGTAAATGGCACTACCAGGCAAGGGTTCCTCCACGTGCAAAGCGACCTCCGCTCGCCGTAATCGTCGGGGGTACACCCGCATACGTGGCATTGCAAACAAACAAAGTACCACACCACATGGGATTCCAACTTGTGGGCGGTGAACCTGGACCTGGTGGACATGCTGAACCTGATGACCTGCTAGATCCCGTTCCCTACCTGCACGCTTCACATAAATGATCAGGCTATTTGTGTACACAGTTCATACCTTTTGCAATTTTTCATGCTGTTACACTATTTTTGTTGTGGTGCTCCACATTTGTTTCCCATGCCTTTCCTTCTCCACACATACAAGCATACAATAGCAAACACGAAGAAAACGCGCAACTGAAACTTTAGAAACACTGTCAGTGATCTTCCATGTACCCTAGGCCAGCCTGAGAAAATTTCACCGCTAGGAAGCATTGCGGAAGAAATGAGCACGGACAACCTGGAGGGCCCCACTCACCAATAGGAACACGCTGCTTGTGGAGCCAGGCATATAGTGGATCTTCCATCTACCCCTGACCTGCTTGAAAAATTTCAGCATTGCAGAAGAAACGAGGAAAAAAAAATGCAATTAGCATGAGATTTATCACCCCGTGAGGGGTCTTCGCGTCTTTTTTGATGGTCTAGGAGAAAAGAAAGGAGAGGAATCGAAACTAGAGTTCTTGCATGGCACATACGAATGCAAACGGTAAAGTCATGGAGGCTAGGCGTGTACATGCGTGTACATGCAAACAAGCGGAAGGCAAGGGGGGGAGGGCTGCATACCAGGTCATTGGCGGGGGTTCATGCAAGGGGTCTTGGGTTGTTAGTGGCTCACCGCGGGGTGGTGGCGGACTGCGGCGGCGCAGTGGGCGCGGCGGGCTGCGCTGGTGGACAATCTGGCCCTGCACAGCGCAAACAAACGGTTAACAAGGCATAAATTGCTATTTTTGTTTTGTACCCACAAATGTAAAATGCAAAACAACGGTCGACAAAGGATAAATTGCTATTTTTGTATTGTACCCGCAAATGTACCCGCGCGGGTACATATGCGGGTAAAGTGGGTAAATTGCCTGTTTTACCGATTTACCCACTTACCCGCAAATGTACCCGCGCGGGTACATTTGCGGGTAAGTGGGTAAATTGCCTGTTTTGTATGCACCCGTAAATGGGGAAATATTTGAACCACCCCTCAAAAAATCCTACAAAGGGAATGAGAGCTAATACCTTGCAATCCTCGACGGGGCGGGCTGTAACTAATTCTTTGGTCCTTGCCCTCGTCCTCGTCACAGCACGAGCATTTGCCCACCTCTACCAGCAAAGCACACGCAAACTCAGGCTCCCGACCAGCGATGCACCAACAGTCTGCCTCGGGTACCTTGTGGCTTGCCTTGTGGGTGTACTAGAGGCGCAAGGGCCAAACCATGGCCACCTCCATGACGTCCCGGTTGGCATATGTCACAACAACGATGGCGGTTGCAAAAAAAGAAAGTGCCTGGCCCTCGGCCCCTCGGTTGCTTAACCTTAGGCATTCGTGATGGTGTTTTTTGCACAGGGTGACACTGAGGTTGTATTCCTGCAGATGTGCATCAACATCTGCGAGGCGGTCTTTGTGCGTTGTTGTGCTGGCGGCCCTGTCCACACGTGTGGTGGCCGGTTTCGTGATCAGCGTGCCCTTCTTCGTTTCTTCTACGAGACAGGGCCGCTTGCGCACATTTTTTCCTGTCTGCGCTTTTTGCCGACATTGCTTTTTCGTCATCTGACAGACTCACACTGTCCTCCCCTGTGTCTACCCGGTCCTCCGCCGGAATTGTCACCCACACGCACAACAACCTCCGCCACTGCAATGTCTCCTCCTTGCTCACCGTGCTTTCGGGCATGTCACGCCCATAGTGGTGGGGCTGACTGAGAGTGAACCTTGCTGCGTCTGCTACCTTCATTTTCCCCCACCAGTGATCGCGTGATCTCAAGGACTTTTTCAGCAGGGCTATCACTTCCTCCCCCTGTGCCAGTCTCCGGTAATTATCGAAAACCGTTTCCCGTGCCCTCCG
This sequence comes from Eutreptiella sp. 'Long Island Sound 2002', assembly GCA_964036045.1. Lineage (NCBI taxonomy): Eukaryota > Euglenozoa > Euglenophyceae > Eutreptiales > Eutreptiaceae > Eutreptiella > Eutreptiella sp. 'Long Island Sound 2002'. Next base: position 46,789,503 of record OZ038383.1, on the reverse strand, counting down.
TTTTGTCCATTCGGGTGGGGGCACGGGCGGGTCTACCTCATCCTCGTCCTCCCCCTCGTCGTCCTCCGCCGCTAGGGGGTTGCTTCTCTCGGGGATGGGGGCTTCCTTGGGCCTCGGATGGGCTTTGGTCTTCTTTGTTCTAGCCATTGATTACGGCCTACAACATCGAGAACGAAAAAAAAGAGAAAGGGACAAAAAAACGGAAACGTGGTTACGGGCAAAAAGGGACACCAAAGACGAACCGAGAAACGTGCATGTACAAATGTGGCACACAAATGCATAGGCACCTTGATGCTTTGGGTTCTCTCGAATTCTTTCTTTTGTTCTGTTGTTCACTTCTTGATTCGGCTTGCACGTAGGGCAACAACACAAATAACAGGGGAGCAAAAAGAAAACGGAATCATTGCATCGGAAAGGGGGCAGCAAAGACGAACCGACAAACGTGCATGCACAAATGTGGCACACAGATACATACTGTGCGTCGTGCTGGCTTTTCTGAGGTTCATGGTGCGCGCGAAAAAGCGGTCCACGCGGCACACAACCTTCTCACCAATTTGTGGTGAAAAAGAAAGTACAACTGTGAGGGGACTAAGCAACGAAAGAAAAGGGAAGAAACACGTACCTGCCAGAGGCTACCGGTCCCTGCAGGGCCTACCAATTAAATCTCGGGTTTCAGAGAGGCCAAGTCCCCTCAGTGTTGCCGGCCCCTTGACCCTTTGCATGGGACATGCCACCCTACAACGACACACTCACCTTGTTCCCTGTGCAAAAGATTTTAGTGGGTAAGACATGTGGGTACATGTGGGTACATGTCTCATTATCGTGCAGGTAAAACCATGTGCCTTTTTACCCGCAAATGTACCCGCGCGGGTACATTTGTGGGTAAAACAACACAAAAAAACACGAATTCTAGAATCCTTGCCAAATGGCAAAATGAAGAAGAAAAAATGTCGGCATCGTGTTCAACACCATCAAAAACCCCCATTTCACTTCTGAACTCATCAAAACCCACAAAAACATTTTCGCGGGTAAAAACACACACGCACCCACACCCATAGCCAAAGGAATATGGGATCCAACAGCCATCGCACCCATTTTACGGCCTTCCCCAGTGGCCACCGATGGAACCTCCGCAGATTTGTAACCAGGGCAACAACCCCATCGTGCACCTGCCACTCGACAGCATGCAACCCGCCGTCCAGTCGTCGGTGGGAAGACAAAACTGTAGGTGCAATCATGCTAGCCCACAACCACTCATGTACAATCACCCCCTTGTCTCATTAGATTAAAGCACGATTGTGGCACGGCTTTTGCTACAAAGCCTGCACACCACCGTACCAGGGTTCTTCACATTAAAATTAGAACACCCTCCCAGACGAACGTGTCCTTTGGTGTCGGCAACAAAGAACGCCACGATGTGGTGTGGGTATCCACCACCATCCTCAAACCGTTGCTGACATACGTCCGCGCTGTCCGCGTTGACATCGTATGTCGGCACGAGATGACAAACAATGGACTTCTTCTCCTGTCCACACAGAAGAATCCAGAAACCTATTGGCATGGTGCCGCCTAGGTTCCCAACCGCAAGATGAACCAAAGACGCGTTCCAAATATTATTGCACTCGAATGCTACTCCCAGCCAGACATTGCAACATAGGCACGCCGGTCCATCTCGATGCCACATAACCTATGAAAAGTGCACAAAAGAAAATCGTGTCACTAGGAGTTTCGGAGATGAACGCTTTGCAGGCAGCTCTTCACCATATGTGCAATTTTTGCCACAGGTTACATGCTGCCCGTAAAATTTCATGGTGCGGAGCACATTAAAATTGAACTTCCATCACTGGTGGGGCCGACAATTGTTTCCACACGCGCATTACGATGGACCAGGGACATTTCAAGGCGTTGTGTGCACGGGTGTATTGAAGTTTGCGCAAGTTGTCCCCATTTTTGCGGCTCTCCCACACATCACCGCAGCCATCAACACCAACTTGGGGGGGCGGGGGGGGGGGGGGGGCGATTGGTGGTCGCAGATGAGGTACATGAGGCGGGGGCCGGGTTGCACTTGAACTTTCCGATCCGTCATCAAGCCCTCAAGGAGGCTTCAAGGTCACGGATCGAGTGTCCTACATCGTGCGTTGTAGCTAGTGATATATTCCCATGGCCGCATAGATAAAAAACAACAACTGAATGTGTGGTTAGCACAGAAACGCCGCCCTGCCCCAGCCGGTACTGAGAACCCGCGCACAATACGACGTTGCACGCCCAGTCCAAAAGTTGGCGCGCGCCGAGTGCTAACTCGGCCAGCGCCAACTACTGAGGCGGCACAGCAAATCTTGACTTGGCACGTGCCAAGCCTCGACTTGCCCAAGCCGCCAAAAGGCATTATATAGCCTACTTCCGAGCCCCATTGGGGGCCTTCTCTTGCGACCCAGAGGTAACCCCCAAGCCGTGCCTCGGACTGCCGTCACCCTCCTCCAGCCATGGCCAGTTGGCAGGGTCAAGCAAGGCAGCCAAGCCCTTGGTGCGCGTTTGAACCCAAAGGTTGTTCCCGACTAGAATATTCCCAATGAGAACAATTCCCGCCGGAACAATTTCTTTGGGAACACCACTGGAACAAGTGTTGCAGGCCAGATAACCAAATCCAACACCATGAGTTTCCAATTTCGTAAATGATGTTTTTTGTCTCTTTCTTGCATGTGTAACGCGTCCAAGGCTTGTCTTTCCCATCGGAGCAATGTTGACATATTGTGGGCCGTTGGTGCCACCTTCCACTAGGTGTACACATTTCGAACTTTTCGTATCCATTTGCAAGCTTGATGTTCCTTGTAGTTCACACGCAGCGTTGTATGACTTTTCAACGGTGGCGTACCTGTTTTCCCGTTTGATTTGTGCATTGTTGCCATGCCAAGGGTCCCATTTTGGTATTTGTTCCTTGCTCGAATGCTCGGTGGGTCCGCAGGCATCTTTCCCATGTGGTACGTATTGCCAAATTCTGCTGCGTAGTTCATTGTTGTAGCTTCATCATGCCTAGATCGCAAACCCGCGTTGGCCAACTAACCACCCACCTCGTCCATTTGGCTAGTGCTGTTAGCCTCCAGGACGGGGATCTTGTTGGGGAGCTCATAGCGGAATGGGCCATCTCCACTCCACACGCCCACCGCCAATTTGCGGTGGCCGTGCGCTTGGCCCAACCAAGCTGTGCCCGAGAGATACAGTAGGGGGGATTCGCCAAGTACGCGTCCGAGGTCCTCCCCCCGGATGAGTGTTGCGAGCTCATCCTCAACCTGTGTGCGCCCGAATCCGCTTGGCGCACGCTCTCGGAAGTGTACACCCTCCGGGGGCTGAAGTACACCGCGACCACGGGCCTTCCATTCGCCCGTCCGATTTGCCCTGAGAGGGCTTTCCAGCAGCGCTGGCAAGATCTACTGGCCCACTTGGAGCTGGCCCCCCCGGTGAGCACTTCGGATCCCAAGGCCACGGGCATCAATTGGCCGTGGGCATCATGGCTGCGCTACATTGCTAGCCAACCCCCGTTGTGCCGCATGGTCGATTAGTCGTTCCCCCTGACTTTCATTGTCAGGGGGGATGGCTACCCCTGCGCAGGCGGGGAGTGGTCCCAATTGTCTGTGTCCATCGCCAACAAGAGCCTTTGGGGACGAAGTGCCGCCTGCGTGTGGGTCATCGGCCTCGCAATCTGCCGGGACAAAGCGATGGCAACCCTAGCAACCCTTTGGGAAGACAATATTAAGGTGTGCCGCGTACACACCGTGTTGTTCCGGCGACGTTCCGATAACTTGTTCCGGCGACGTTCCGGCGACGTTCAAGTGTTTCGTTGGAACCGCAACCGGAACAATCTGGTTCCAACCAAATTGATGTTTTTTTCTTAGGCCATGCAGGAGGTCGTGGACAGCCACCGGGTGGTCTTCAATTCCCGTGAGGAAGCAGCCGATGCCTGGGTCGGTGGTGATTCCCCGTGGGTGCGCCGCATTATCGTGATCACACCGGCCCCACAAGTGGGGTCACTATACAACGAGGGGATTTGGGACTCCGACGCCGCTGTGTGGCGGAACAAAGACGTGGTCCGGACCACCGAGTCGGACCACGCACAGCGGACGTCCTTCTTGTTGCGAACACCATCGCTGAAGGCCGCAGGTTGTTCCGTGGAACCAGTGGTGGTCATTGCCCGGTGGCGCGTTGCCATGTGCATTCTGCACTGTTGCATGGCGATGGGCCGGTTGCAAATGACCAACATTGAGCGGTTGGCAGAAGAACGGCTGGCCGGGGGCGATGAGGTGTCCCGTGCGGCGATTCGGGCGGTTTTGCACGAGCATCGCACTGGGTGCCACCTAGGCAAGGATTGTTCCCCGGATGGTGAGGAGACGTCACGCCTGTTTGCGTCCTGGCCCGATGTTGCGTTGTTGCTGTCGGTTGGGCCGGAGGAGCCCCTCTATAGGGCTGTGATGGGGATGGCGAAGCTTTTGAAGGACCTGTACCACACCTATCAGGTGGGTACGCGTCCCCATTGCCGGGCAGCGGCAGCTGCCTTCCGGGAGCATTGTGCTCCTAGGTCCGCGTCCCATTACCTCCTGTTCGTGGAGGAGGATGCGGATCGGGTTCGGGAATTGGAGGAGAGTTGGCCGTTCGGATTGGCAATGTTCTCCAATGACATTGTCGAAAGCCTTAACCGCTTCCTGAAGCAGGCTTTCAACGAACACAGTGCCCGGGGCGGTGGCCGGCAAACGGCTACTGGGACCGCTAGCTGCGGTCGCTCGCAGGCATCCGTTGACTCGGACGCCGACGCCCTGCGGCAAGTGTTGCAATGGGTTTTCTTGTACTTTCACATTCATCTCCACCAACATGACGCTGTTGGACATGTGCCTTGTGTTCCCAGGGCTGCACTGGAGACCACCCCCTCTGCACCACCCCCGTTCCTCAGCTCTCTTCTTTCTTCTGTTCCTATCCATGGCCGCGCCCGTCAGCGCGGATATGATGCAAATGATGTTGGCGCTTCTGAAGGCCACCAAGAATATTCAGGTTTGCAAATGGGGTCGGGCTTGGGTGCGGGTTCGGGTTCAGGTGCAGGCTTGGGCTTGGGTGGGGGTTCGGGCTTGGCTTTGGGCTTGGGCTTGGGTGTGGGTTTGGGCTTGGGTTTGTGCTAGGGGTTGGGTGTGGGTTTGGGTGCGGATTTTGGTTTGGGCCTAGGTTTGGGTTTGGGTTCGGGTGTATGCTTTGGCGCGCCTTGCGCGCAGTGGAAATCAGTGCGTTGGGTTTGTGTGTTTTGTGTGTTGCCCTGCTCCCCCCGCTCTCCCCTGTGTCCCTTGCGCTCTTTGCCCCCCTAGGAATTTGATGAACCGAACTTCAAGCTCCGCGCTTGGGACCAATTTGCATTTGATTTCATGAAATTTTAGAAAACGTTTAGGTATGCGTGCCTTCCCTTCACAGCCCCATGCCCAGAAAGGGGCTGGGATCCTTTGTTGTGGATGGGAAGGGGAAAACCCAAGAACACCCCGGTTAGTGTGCTTGCCCCATGCCCATAAAGGGGCTAGGATCCTTTGTTGTGGATGGAAAGGGGAAAACCCGAGAACCCCCCGGTCATTGTGCTTGCCCCATGCCCATAAAGGGGCTAGGATCCTTTGTTGTGGATGGGAGGGGGAAATCCGAGAACCCCCCGGTTATTGTGCTTGCCCCGTGCCCATAAAGGGGCTAGGATCCTTTGTTGTGGTGGATGGGAAGGGGAGAACTCGAGAACCCCCCGGTTATTGTGCCATTTGTAGTAGATGTCCCCCCCCCCCACGGGGCCGTAGTGCACGCAGTGCGCCCTGTGCGCGCGCGGAACTGTGTCTATTTTCCACTGTTCCGGCGACGTTCCATCAACTTGTTCTCGCGACGTTCCAGGGGCCACTCGAACGTCGCCAGAACGTCGTCGGAACGGGTTGTTGGAACGTTGCTGGAACAAGGTCTGTGGGTAGGGTTGGCCTCTGTCGCGCATCCTTGTCTGCAGGACGGGATGACCGAGACCGAGGCCCTGGGGGCAACACTGGCTGCGCCACCCCCGCCAGCCCCACCGGGGGCACAGGGGGCCACGCGCTCCGAGCCACGTAGCAGCTCTGCGCTGGCTTCGCTAGCGCCTCCCCCACCTCAGGGCGCTCCCAAGCGTCCTCCGTGGGCAACCCCCGCTCACCGGCCACTGGAGCCGCCACGGCGTGCCCCACAAGGGGCCGCACCAGTGGCGCCTCTCCAAGCGCATCGCCCCCAGTTGCCCGAGCCCTCGACTGGGAGCTCAATGAGTGAGGGGGGGGGGGGGTTCGGGAGCAAGCCGTGGTTTTGCGGGAGCTGCAAGAGGCGAGGGGCAATGTTGAAAGCCTCCGCCGCCGGGTGAAAAAATGCACAGGGAAATTGGCGGAATGCCGGGGGCGTGGGGACCTAACCGGGGGGGGGGGGGGCGCGAGCGAGAGGGTTTTGGAGGGGAACCGGCGGGTAAGGGAGGCGCAGAACGCGGTGGAGGTGCTTGAAAGGGAGTTGCATGGCATGGGTGGGGGAGTGCAGGTGAAACAGGAAGGGGGGGTCAACGATGATGAGATTGTGGAGCTGGGTGAGGTGGTGGTGGATGAGAAGAATGAAGAGCGGAGGGCTAACTCGGGGGTTAAGAGAGAGGAAGAAGAGGGGGGGGGGGGGGAAGGGGAGGGCAAGTGGGAGGGGGAGGGGGATGACGCCGGCGGCGTCTTGCACATTACGGAATGGATGCGCAACCGACTTGGCTCATCCTTGGCAGCAAAAGCCGCCCATTTCCCCTGGACAAGGGGGATGGTAGCCCCCCCCCCCTTGACGTCTGTATCCTACGAGCCCCCCACCCCACCATTTACACGCTCCGTTGCCTACTGCAGCGCTTCCTGCACAAGCAGCTGCACTGCAAGGAGCAGCGCGATAGCCGCTGGCGGCGAGGACGGGTCCACGCCGGGGGGGATCCCGGTGTCCTGGGTGACCGGGCCGGGGACAGGGCGCACGGCACCCCTCCCCAACGACTGGCTCCCCAGCAAGGCGCAGAAGGGCAAATTTCTAACTGCGGGATCTGTCAGTGCGGGGAGTTGCCATTGGCACCTCATTTTTGAGCGTTGGGCCAACCACGGCCTTGGCGAGGTGAGGGCGACGCCCCGCAAGGACACCGTCATCTTTCGGGCCAATTGGACCCGAATCCTCCGCGACGGCGTCTATCTAGTCGAGGACAAAGGCAAATACCATGGCTTCGTCGTTGGCCAAACGCTGTCGCAGCCTTGTGCCCTACGCGTCAAGTGTGAGGACGACGCGCAGCGGCAGCAACAATCCGCCATTTGGGCAGTGCTAGCGGAGCGTGAGCGCACGCCGACCTCGCAATTGCGGCAAGCGTTGGCGGCGATCAAGGAAAACGTGGACACGCGCGTGCGGGTATGCCCCCCCCGCAAGCATGTCCACATGGCCACTAGGGCCCAAAAAATGCAAATGGTTGGCGTGCCCGTGCATTGTTTCGGCGACGTACCAAACAGCCTGTTCTGGCGACGTTCCAATCTGTCACCAAAAAACGTTTGAAAAATCTTTTGAACGTCGCCGGAACAGCTTATTGGAACGTCGCTGGAACACTCATCTTGGCTATCCTATAGGTCCTAGGCTATCCTATATCCTAAAGGTGGAGGACATCCGGATCAACCCGTCGGACCCGCGCACCGTTCGGGTGATCCTTCGTTGGCCAGGAAGCAATCCACGGCCCATCTACTTGGGTACCTTCCTTCAGCAGTTGCACTTGTAGCCCGTCGCCGTGCTCGAGTTCCTCACGGCCATGACGGATTACGTGGCAGCCCGCGGCAGCGTTCTCGCGGCGCGCATCGAGGGGTGGGGCAGCATTGGGGACCTGTCCCCAGCGCCGCCGCACTGCCAACAAGTGACTGCAGAGCCCCCCCCCCCCCCGCCCGCGTGTGCACCGCCCGTGCAACCCCATCCCCCGAACCCCCAGCCAGCCCCCCAAACAGCACCCGAACCCAAACCCAAACCCCAACGCCACCCCAAGCGGCAACCCAAGAGCGCCCCCAAACCACCCCCCAAAAATGGAAGAGGCTCCCGGGGGAGTCCTCCAGCGAGGAGTCGTCCAGCGACTCCTCCACGGACTCCTCCTCGGGGTCCACCACCGACTCCTCGGTGTTCGAGGAGCCCCAGCCCCGCCCCCCGGCCAAGGAGCCCACCCCCCCCAAACCCCCTCGCAAGGCTCCCAAGAGAGCCGCGCCCCCCCCCAACCCCAACCCAAGTCGAAGGCCAAGCCAAAGGCAAGAGGGGGGGGGGGATGCAAATACAAAGCGGGGGAGCAAGTGTATGTCGTTTTTCGCGACAATGGGGAGTGGGGGATCGAGCAGGGCAAAGAGGCCCTTGCCGCGGGTGGCCCCCCCGGGGTTGGGGAGACGTGGATCTCCTTCCCCAAAGACCCCGAACTTTTTGCCATCCCGAGAGCGTCGGTTTGGAAGACCAAGACGCAGGCGAAGAAGTTCCTCGGCAAGATGATGGCGGCCGAGGAGAAGGACAAGGAGGACGACGCGCACGCGGACGAGGAGAACGACGGGGACGAGGGCAACGACGGGGACAGGGATGAGGGAGACGAAGGGGATGGACCGGGGGCAGGTTTGGGTGCTACCGGGGCTAACCGGGATGGGAGCGTCGGGGAAGAGGTCCAAGGGGTGGGGGGGGAAAGGATGGAGGTCGAAGGGGTGGAGGCTGAAGGGGTGGTGGTCGGTGAGGGAGATGGGGGGGATAATGGGGCGGGTGACAAGAAGTCGGGGGCGCCCGCCGGGCCACCGACCACGCAGGACTTTTAGGTGAGGGACACACAAAGAGACTAACCCGGTGGGCCCCCGGGGGCAGCTTACACAACAATGTATGTTACCATTTTACCCTTCCGTGTGCTTTGCTCTTATTGTAGATTGCTTGTTCCGGCGACGTTCAAATCACTTGTTCCAACGGTGTTCCAATGGTGTTCTGACAAAAACTGTTTTTGAAAAAATGTTTTTTTCACGCAGCAACGCGCCAGGCAACAAATATCAGCATACCAGCGGGGACCCCCAAGGCTAGCAAACAACATATTTTGCCACAATGTACGGGTAGGCTTGGTTGGGGGGCAAACAAATTTCGAACTTTTTTTGTACCGGCCAGATAGCCTAGAACACTGGAACAATTTGGCTGGAACAACCTTGGGGTTCAAACGCGCACCAAGGGAGGGGAGGCACCCGGGGTATGCTGCATATCATTGATGGTGTCTTGCTTTGCCCACAAGGTGATTGCAACATGGTGGCACGTGTTGAGTGCACGGTGCATCACAACACCGGCCGCCTGCAAGTACACCCGATGGGGTGTCCCACAATAAGGGGGTGCATAGTAACCCCCCATTAGTGAGTTGGATAATGACCACCTCCCAATGCATGTGTACCGCTTGAATCCTTGCACGTTTCGTGATGCAATACACTACCCTACATCCACTCAAGAGGTGTATAACCCCCCCCCCCCAAACTCCATGACACCACAATTTGCCAAAACCCCCCAAAACTCAGTAACCCCCTTCACTTACCTCCTTATTAATTCGGGGACCCAACTTAGTAAAGGGGTTTACTAACCCCCTTACTATATACCTCATAAACCCCCTTACTACGACAGTAACCCCCCTTACTGACCCCCCTTACTACCTCCGTAACCCCCTTACTTACCCCCTTTACTGAGTTTGGACCAAAGCAACATCGGAGCACAAAAAATCAAGCAAATATCACATTTATCAATCTACCCTTCGTCGTTTGCATGCCAACAAGGCCTGCCCTTGTCCGCTCTTGGCCTTCCTCATTTGTGCGCCTACTGAGAGTGCATCCGCGTTGACCACGTGGGCCATGCCACGGCACGTCACTCTCGGCCTGTTTAGGCACTACCCTCTCATAGAATTTGTCAACCGGATCTTAAAGCTCCGGGTGCGGTACTCGATGAAGATGCTTGAGAACATGTACAAGGACTCATACATCCCCAAACTTTTCCGACTGCGACATGCGGCCCAATGGGCCCATGGTGTGGGTTTCAAGCCCAAGGCAGTCCAACACTCACCAAACTGATGGGTGTGGTCCTAAGCTTGGGCAACTTGAGTGGGCGTTAAGTAATCCTTTTCCCGCCACAAAATGTAATGAGATGCGAAAGACAACATCAATAGGTTAATGGTAGCGTGGACACGCACCCCACTTTTGGCGACCACTTCCAACGGCAAGTGGTTGCTCAAAATCGCAACCAACTTCCGGTGCATTTCGCAATTCCTCCAGAATATGGCACTGGAGGTGAAACCAAACTTCCCGTCCCTGTTTTGTTTTTGCTGGAAGCGTTCCGCAAGTGGGATAGCCTGAGCTTTGGCTTGTACATGCTGCAAAAGAGCGTGTCATTCGTTTACAGCCTCCCGCTTGCTGCGGTTGGCAGGTTGGCAGGCGCAGCGATTAGAATCACCGATGCGACACTTTGGTGGCACGGAAGTAAGAAAAGAGCTCCATCGACAGCGAGCCTCAAAAAAAAGTGGGAACCATGGCGCCGACATTGCCATACAGCCACCCCTTTTCCCCGTGACTACTGGCTAATGTCAGCTTTCCTTCCCCGGTGACAAAGACGTCAAAGGTATACCTTTTCCCCCCACAGATTATGTCCCCATCCCTCTCAAGCTGCTGAACTTGCGTGTTGAGGCCGGCAAGCCGTCGATGGAACGCAGACATCTTACGTCGTCAAGACCATCAAGGGCCCACCATGTGGCCTACCGTCTTACATCCACGGCTTGGCAAGAGGGCCCCCACACGTGGACGCAGACATCGCAGCGTGTGGCCCATGTGCGCCACAAAGGTGTGGCATCCGGGGCTATGGTGACTTTGATTTTCGGTTCCTTAGGGGGCGGCACTGGGCAATGCTGCGCAAGTGCAATTTGGGCACTCACCACATCCCATAGTGGGACATTGGCGGTGGCCCCTTGTGAGATGCCACTGCCAAAAACCGCTAGTGCGTGGGCCTTGTAGGGTCGCATCTCGCGGCCGGCTTAGGCTAGATGGACCCGTGTGCAAGTGCACGGCAGCTGATATCATTGTCCCACACTGCATTGCATGTCGACCATGCGCTGCACAAGGGATGCAATTTCCTGCGAAGGGGTGTTGCAGTCATGTCCATCGTCGCTTGGGGTGCCAAGGCTGATGCCGCCTGTAATAGTCACGCTCCTGAGGAGTGTGCCTAGCAGGGGGGTGGCAACAAGCGCAAGGCGTTCCTTGGGTTGCGCCTCAGTCTTGGGGTCTCTAAGGGCCTCCATGGATGTGAGGGTTAACCGCTACACGCGCAGCTCAAACTCGTGAACCGCAATTTCCATGGTAAAAAGCTATTGAAGAGGGAAGATAATGAAATATTCCTTTGGTCTAAACTTAGTAAGGGGCGTCAGCAAGGGGGATACCGAGGCGGTAAGGAGGTCTACAAGGGGGGGTTACTATGGCAGTAAGGGGGTTACCGACTCAGTAGGGAGGTTGGGTCGGTAACCTCCTTGCTAAGTCAGTACCGAGGCAGTAAGGAGGGTTACTGAATGCCCCTTACGGAATCAGCAACCCCCTTACTTAGGTAGTGACCCCCCCTTGTTGACCCCCTTACTAAGGCAGTAACCCCCTTACTAAGCACCCACCCTATAGACTTACGTTAACACCAATATGGTTAGTTTTAATTTGGACAAATGACAAGGGGTAAAAGTTAACTTGTAAAATATCAATATGTTAACCCAATTTTGGCTCCAATGCCCTTTGCTTGTGCGCGTTCTATGCCCATTAAGGGTTTTCGGTTGGTCAAAGGGTGCACAACGGGGTGGTAGAGGGGTGCGATATTCTTTGAGGTAGTTGCGTAGGCCCACGTCCTTCTCTCCGGTCCCCCTACTCAAACCACTCCCAACTACCCTATTCTATTGTGTAGCTCTTGTCATGCCTTTCTCTCGGGACACCATTCTCGAACTAAGTATGGCACTCGCGCGTTTGAGTGGGGCCAAAAGTTTACGTGACCCATTGGTCTCACAACTCCTTGGTGAATGGGTGGCCTCATCCGCTTTGGTTAAGGCCCGTTGGTACAAGGCCACCGAGGTTGCCCAACTCTCCCTCATCCGCAACAAACAAATAGAGGTCGTGAAGCAATAGGCCTCCATCCTCCTCCGTGCACACGAGTTGATTGGCCTTGGACTTGAATGTCCCGGGATTTGGGCCCAAGTCCGGCTTCGGTCATGTGTCGGAGCTCATGACCCGCCGGAGGCCCGCTTACAACGCCGCAACGGGGTTCGCATTACCCCGACCAATCCCTTCGCGTGACCATTTCTCGGACCCATGGAAGGAGTTGGTGAAGCCCCTTTCGCTAGATCCACCCGTGTCCGTGCCGGAGCCCCCTACAAGTGCCCGCTCTTAGCTGCTACAATCCTACACCTGCAACATCCAATGGCTCCCGACCGTTGTGGACAAGATCACTTTGAAAAGGCCGCGCACTTTCCTCCTCCATGGGGATGCTTACGCGTGCACCGTTGGATGTTGGACCCAAATATCCATTGGGCTCCTCAACCACGGCGCACGGGCCCGCACACCTGCCTACCTATGGGTGATTAGGCTGGCCGTATGGCGGGATCGGGACATGCCCAAGCCTTTTTTGCGATACGGGCGGAGGGGGGGGGGGGAATCTTCGAGGAGGCAGGCACTTTTTCAGGGCAGGCAGTGCTTTTGTCCTACGCCTACCCTAGAGGGGGGGGGGGTGTAGTCAAGGAGGCATGCACCCACTCACCGCCTTGTCCATAGTACCTACCCACCTCTGGTACATCCAGCTCAGGGTTGGAATAGATATTTCATTTTGAATCTATTCCCTCACAAAATCACAGCCTGGCCCAACCTGCTTCGGCTGGCACCTTCATTACCCCAGCGCCCAAGATTTGAACCCGGGACCTCTGGGCCGCAGGGGTATTATATATTACTGCTAGGGTACCCACCAGATCTGGGAACACACTGCTCAGGGACAGAATGAAAATTTTGCTTACAAATATTGTCCCCAAAAAATGCCAACCCACTCTTGGCCTACCCCCACCAGGGGGGGGGGAGAGTGATTCCGCTGAGGGCACCCAGAGTTTCCAAAAAGGCAGGCAGGCACCCCCCCCTGGGGGAGGGTATCCAAGCCACTAAAATAAGGCTTGGACATGGCGCAAGCAACAATATCGTGGAAAAACCAGCATGTTTAGGGCAGTTTCCTTTCGCTTTCGTTTTTGCGTTAATTTCTCGGGGTCAATATTTGATATTTCGCAGATAAGAAAGCCGACCGAAAGAATCTAAGACTAACCTCGAAAAATTAATGCAAAGATGAATTCCCTTTTTTTTGTCGGTGCTGCAGCCCATACATGACTCCAAGAGGTTGTATTGGGGGACCAAGAGGGTGGAGAGTGAGTTCGTCGTCGGGGGTGACCAACCCTTTGTGAAACGCCTTATTGGCGTCTCAATATCAGCCATGGTGGGCGCTATTTAGACTACGGGTGTGTGGGACAAGGGGGCAGCGGCATGGGTGAAGGCGGGGGTCCACCGCACATTGGAGGGGGAGGTGGTGGACAGTCTCCGCTTGGAGAATGGGGGGTGCGTAGGGGACCCGCACATCGTCGTGGAGCGGTGCTTGGTATTCCTATGCATGCTCCACTGTTGCGTGGCCATGAGCCGCCTCCAAGTGGCCTTCAATGAGGCCCGCCTAGAGGACCTTCCTAAGGACAACACCACAGCCGTGCAACGCGTGCTACACCGAGCACGCACGGGTGCCCGGGTGGGCTCTTCCGCCGCAAATGACAGAGAGGAAACACGGGCGTTGTCCCTCGCATGGGAGGGAATCGGGCCATTATTGGCCTATGCCACGGAGGCTGCACGATGGCATGCCGTGGTTGCCATGGGGGACCTCCTGCGGGACTTGTACTCGGATACCTCACCTCGCATCCACATTCGGGCAGCCGAGGTCGCGCGGGCCTGCTGCGTGCACTGCTGCGAGGCCGCCTTCTAATCGAACAGCCTATTCTACCTAGGGGACGACGTGACATTGGCGGTGGCTAATGTGGCGGCGCTTAGGGTTGGTTGGGGCGCGGTGTGCGCCGATACCATTCTCCAGCGGGCCTACAACGATCACACTGGAGGCAATGCCGGGGGCATCGGCATTACAACTGGAGGGGGAGGTGGTCTTGCAAGCTTGGGGGTGGTGGTGTTCAAACTCTGACCTTCCAGTGCAACACCATGGGGCGCCTCATACCGCCTCGTGTACCATGACCAAACTCATGGCCACCCAAAGCCCCTGTACCCTTCGTGAACGGAGGATACGTGGCCGTTTGAATGGGGCGCAAAAAATCACATGAATCCACCCAAAATGTGAGGTTTCCGGGGGGAAACGCCACATTTTTGGTTCCTTCTGAGGGATTTGAGGGGGTAAAATTCTTCCCCGAGCTTCATTACGCATCATCCAGTGAAGGTCTCGCCCCAAAAGCATCCACCATGCCCAAACCGCGCCCCAAACGAGAGGTGCAAAAACCCAGCAAGCTTGTAGCCGATTCATAGGCGTGAATTCACGTGAATTCGTACGGAATTCGCACGAATATCGTACGAATTTCATACAAAATTCACGTGAATTCACGTGATTTTACACAAATGTGACCGGTGTGCACCCCCTAATTTGTCCTAACACCCCAGGTACGCTCTCCAATGCATCCCTGCATGCACCCTAGCCAGAGGCAACAATGGTTTGGGTTCCTGTTGTGATCTCATGTCCGTTTCTTGCGACACCGGAACCGCCGTTGAAGAGTCTGAAGGTGCTACATGTTGGATAGAAGCCGTCTTCTTGTACGGCTTGCATACGTTTGTACACTTATGGGCCCTTGCCCGTTTTGTGCCCTTTTGGTCGCATCTCACCCATGCGACCAGAGGCTATCATAAATGGTTCCGTTGTCCACAACCACTTCCCCTAGTCTCCCCCGGAGGAGGCTTAGGCCCACGCTGCTGCGCAACATGCGTACAGCCTCCGGTGACTTCCCTCCATGGCAAAGCAGCAACACTTTGACAAGATTCTCCACTTCCTTGCAAAATAATACATGTGGTGAATCCAAAGATACGTCCACGGAAGTTTGCCCCACTGGAGCTCATTGCGGGCGGTGCCCATGGCTATGCTATGGTTCCGGAGCCGCCCCAAGTGGGCCCCGGAGAACCATGCGGAACGCCAAGCGTATACACACATTCTTGCAAAATTCTCCCACCATGTTTTGCACACCGACTCCCAACTTTTTCCTCCTGCTTGATGCTGCCTCACACTAGGGTGTTGTAGGCAAGCATCCATTACCTTCTCCCATCCCCTGTTCCGCATGAAATGGATGGCGGCAGCACACTCCATCCCTACCCTCCACCTTGTCTTTGCCACCCTGAGCTCTTGTTTCGCCACCAAATGGACCAAGAAAAGATTAACTCCCTCTTTGCGGACATAGTAAATGCCCAAGAACAGCCTATTCTACCTAGGGGACGACGTGACATTGGCGGTGGCTAATGTGGCGGCGCTTAGGGTTGGTTGGGGCGCGGTGTGCGCCGATACCATTCTCCAGCGGGCCTACAACGATCACACTGGAGGCAATGCCGGGGGCAACGGCATTACAACTGGAGGGGGAGGTGGTCTTGCAAGCTTGGGGGTGGTGGTGTTCAAACTCTGACCTTCCAGTGCAACACCATGGGGCGCCTCATACCGCCTCGTGTACCATGACCAAACTCATGGCCACCCAAAGCCCCTTCGTGAACGTCTGTACCCTTCGTGAACGGAGGATACGTGGCCGTTTGAATGGGGCGCAAAAAATCACATGAATCCACCCAAAATGTGAGGTTTCCGGGGGGAAACGCCACATTTTTGGTTCCTTCTGAGGGATTTGAGGGGGTAAAATTCTTCCCCGAGCTTCATTACGCATCATCCAGTGAAGGTCTCGCCCCAAAAGCATCCACCATGCCCAAACCGCGCCCCAAACGAGAGGTGCAAAAACCCAGCAAGCTTGTAGCCGATTCATAGGCGTGAATTCACGTGAATTCGTACGGAATTCGCACAAATATCGTACGAATTTCGTACAAAATTCACGTGAATTCACGTGATTTTACACAAATGTGACCGGTGTGCACCCCCTAATTTGTCCTAACACCCCAGGTACGCTCTCCAATGCATCCCTGCATGCACCCTAGCCAGAGGCAACAATGGTTTGGGTTCCTGTTGTGATCTCATGTCCGTTTCTTGCGACACCGGAACCGCCGTTGTAGAGTCTGAAGGTGCTACATGTTGGATAGAAGCCGTCTTCTTGTACGGCTTGCATACGTTTGTACACTTATGGGCCCTTGCCCGTTTTGTGCCCTTTTGGTCGCATCTCACCCATGCGACCAGAGGCTATCATAAATGGTTCCGTTGTCCACAACCACTACCCCTAGTCTCCCCCGGAGGAGGCTTAGGCCCACGCTGTTGCGCAACATGCGTACAGCCTCCGGTGACTTCCCTCCATGGCAAAGCAGCAACACTTTGACAAGATTCTCCACTTCCTTGCAAAATAATACATGTGGTGAATCCAAAGATACATCCACGGAAGTTTGCCCCACTGGAGCTCATTGCGGGCGGTGCCCATGGCTATGCTATGGTTCCGGAGCCGCCCCAAGTGGGCCCCGGAGAACCATGCGGAACGCCAAGCGTATACACACATTCTTGCAAAATTCTCCCACCATGTTTTGCACACCGACTCCCAACTTTTTCCTCCTGCTTGATGCTGCCTCACACTAAGGTGTTGTAGGCAAGCACCCATTACCTTCTCCCATCCCCTGTTCCGCATGAAATGGATGGCGGCAGCACACTCCATCCCTACCCTCCACCTTGTCTTTGCCACCCCGAGCTCTTGTTTCGCCACCAAATGGACCAAGAAAAGATTAACTCCCTCTTTGCGGACATAGTAAATGCCCAAGAAGGCCGCTTGGTATGCTTGCTTTGCTTGTGGCCATGCTTACGAGTGATCGGCTTATTTTCTTGGCACCTCATATAATTTTTGTAGGTTAATACTAATAACAACCACGCTTAATACTCAATATATATATTAAGTTATGGTGTTTAAAAATTCACCTCACAATTATCAATGGTGGGTGTCAAAAATTAACTTTTTCATCGCTTTTTTTTTTGCATATGGGGCACCTGGAAGCACACCTGGTAGCAGCAGCAGCAGCCATGTGTATAAAGTCTGAAGTCTGAAGTTTGATTTGGCATCTCGTGTCAGGGACATAAAATAGAACACATCTCATCAAAAGTCTGATAAAAGTGTGGTACCCGACCCTCCCTTCCTTCCTTCATCTCAGAGAGGGACGAGGAAAAGTCTGCCACTCCCCCCCCCCGCAACCCAGCCACCCACCACAAAAAAAACCATCATGAAAATTGAAAGTTGGGAAGAATGGGAGACCATGCAACACAGGGGAACAGCCCCCCCCAAAGAAAAAAAAGGGTAGAAAAATGGAGCATTGGGGAAAATGGGAGGTCGGGAAAAATATTCCATCGAGGTGGTGTACCCTCCCCCCCCCTCTGGATAAATATTCCACTGAGGTGGTTTACCCCCCCCATGGATAAATATTCCACCGAGGTGGTGTACCCCCCCCCATGTGGATAAATATTCCACTGAGTTGCTGTGCACCCCCCTTCTGCATAAATATTCCACCGAGGTGGTGTACCCCCCCTTCTCTGGATAAATATTCCACTTAGGTGGTGTACCCCCACCCTTTGGATAAATATTCCATTGAGGTGGTGCCCCCCCCCCCTGTGGACAAATATTCCATTGAGGTGGTGTACCCCCCCCCTGTGGAAAAATGTTCCACTAAGGTGGTGTACGCCCCCCCCTCTGCATAAATATTCCATTGAGGTGGTGCCCCCCCCCCCCCCCCCCCCCTGTGGACAAATATTCCACTGAGGTGGTGTACCCCCCACCCTGTGGAAAAATGTTCCATTGAGGTGGTGTATGCCCGCCCCTCTGGATAGATATTCCACTGAGGTGGTGCCCCCCTCCCCCCCTGTGGACAAATATTCCACTGAGGTGGTGTACCACCCCCCCCCCTGTGGAACAATGATCCACTGAGGTGGTGTACGCCCCCCCCTGTGGATAGATATTCCACTGAGGTGGTGTACCCTCCCCCCCCCTCTGGATAAATATTCCACTGAGGTGGTTTACCCCCCCCATGGATAAATATTCCACCGAGGTGGTGTACCCCCCCCCATGTGGATAAATATTCCACTGAGTTGCTGTGCACCCCCCTTCTGCATAAATATTCCACCGAGGTGGTGTACCCCCCCTTCTCTGGATAAATATTCCACTTAGGTGGTGTACCCCCACCCTTTGGATAAATATTCCATTGAGGTGGTGCCCCCCCCCCCTGTGGACAAATATTCCATTGAGGTGGTGTACCCCCCCCCTGTGGAAAAATGTTCCACTAAGGTGGTGTACGCCCCCCCCTCTGCATAAATATTCCATTGAGGTGGTGCCCCCCCCCCCCCCCCCCCCCTGTGGACAAATATTCCACTGAGGTGGTGTACCCCCCACCCTGTGGAAAAATGTTCCATTGAGGTGGTGTATGCCCGCCCCTCTGGATAGATATTCCACTGAGGTGGTGCCCCCCTCCCCCCCTGTGGACAAATATTCCACTGAGGTGGTGTACCACCCCCCCCCCTGTGGAACAATGATCCACTGAGGTGGTGTACGCCCCCCCCTGTGGATAGATATTCCACTGAGGTGGTGTACCCCCCCCTCAGGATAAATATTCCACTGAGGTGGTGTACCCCCCCCCTGTGGAAAAATGTGGCACTGAGGTGGTGTATGCCCCCCACTCTGGATAGATATTCCACTGAGGTGGTGTACCCCCCCCCTCTGGATAAATATTCCACTGAGGTGGTGTACCCCCCCCCCCCTGTGGAACAATGATCCACTGAGGTGGTGTACGCCCCCCCCTGTGGATAGATATTCCACTGAGGTGGTGTACCCCCCCCTCAGGATAAATATTCCACTGAGGTGGTGTACCCCCCCCCTGTGGAAAAATGTTCCACTGAGGTGGTGTATGCCCCCCACTCTGGATAGATATTCCACTGAGGTGGTGTACCCCCCCCCTCTGGATAAATATTCCACTTAGGTGGTGTACCCCCCCCCTCAGGATGAACATTCCACTGAGGTGGTGCACCCCCCGCCCTATGCATAAATATTCCACTGACGTGGTGTACCCCCCCCTCTGGATAAATATTCAACTGAGGTGGTGTACCCCCCCCATGTGGATAAATATTCCACTGAGGTGGTGCACCCCCCCCCCATGTGGAGAAATATTCCACTGAGCTGGTGTGCACCCCCCTTCTGGATAAACATTCCACTGAGGTGGTGTACCCCGCACCTCTGGATAAATATTCCACTGTGGTGGTGTAGGCCCCCCCTGTGGATAATTGTTCCACTGAGGTGGTGTACGCCCCCCCTCTGGATAAGTATTCCACTGAGGTGGTGTACAACCCCCCTCTGGATAGTTATTCCACTGAGGTGGTACACCCCTTTCAAGTGGATAAATATTCCACGGAAGAAGTGTACAACCCTCCCCAGCGTATAAATATTCCGCGGAGGAAGTGTACAGCCCTCCCCAGTGGATAAACATTCCACGGAGGAAGTTTACAGCCCTCCCAAGTGGCTAAATAATTCACGGAGGGGTCAAATAATTCACGGAGGGGGGTAAACAATTCGCGCAGGGGTAAAATAATTCACGGAGGGGGGTAAATAATTCACGGAGGGGTCAAATAATTCACGGAGCGGGGTGAACAATTCACGGAGGGGTCAAATAATTCACGGAGGGGGGTAAACAATGCACAGAGGGGTCAAATAATTCACAAAGGGGGGTAAACAATTCACGGAGGGGTCAAATAATTCACCGAGGGGGGTAAACAATTCACGGAGGGGTGAAATAATTCACGGAGCGGGGTAAACAATTCAGGGAGGAATCAATCAATTCACGGAGGGGGGTAAATAATTCACGGAGGGGTCAAAAAATTCACGGAGGGGGGTAAACAATTCACGCAGGGGTAAAAGAATTCACAGAAGGGGGTAAAGAATTCACAGAGGGGTCAAATAATTCACGGAGGGGGGTAAACAATTCACAGAGGGGTCAAATAATTCACGGAGGGGGGTAAACAATTCATGGAGGGGTCAAATAATTCACGGAGGGGGGTAAATAATTCACGGAGGGGTCAAATAATTCACAGAGGGGTGTAAACAATGCACAGAGGGGTCAAATAATTCACGGAGGGGTCAAATAATTCACGGAGGGGGGTAAATAATTCACGGAGCGGTCAAACAATTCACGGAGGGGGGTAAACAATGCACAGAGGGGTCAAATAATTCACGGAGGGGGGTAAATAATTCACGGAGGGGTCAAATAATTCACGGAGGGGGGTAAATAATTCACGGAGGGGGGTAAACAAGGCACAGAGGGGTCAAATAATTCACGGAGGGGGGTAAACAAGGCACAGAGGGGTCAAATAATTCACGGAGGGGGGTAAACAATTCATGGAGGGGTCAAAGAATTCACGGAGGGGGGTAAACAAGGCACAGAGGGGTCAAATAATTCACGGAGGGGGGTAAACAATGCACAGAGGGGTCAAATAATTCACAAAGGGGGGTAAACAATTCACGGAGGGGTCAAATAATTCACCGAGGGGGGTAAACAATTCACGGAGGGGTGAAATAATTCACGGAGCGGGGTAAACAATTCACGGAGGGGTCAATCAATTCACGGAGGGGGGTAAATAATTCACGGAGGGGTCAAAAAATTCACAGAGGGGGGTAAACAATTCACGCAGGGGTAAAAGAATTCACGGAAGGGGGTAAAGAATTCACAGAGGGGTCAAATAATTCACGGAGGGGGGTAAACAATTCACAGAGGGGTCAAATAATTCACGGAGGGGGGTAAATAATTCACGGAGGGGTCAAATAATTCAGAGAGGGGTGTAAACAATGCACAGAGGGGTCAAATAATTCACGGAGGGGTCAAATAATTCACGGAGGGGGGTAAATAATTCACGGAGCGGTCAAACAATTCACGGAGGGGGGTAAACAATGCACAGAGGGGTCAAATAATTCACGGAGGGGGGTAAATAATTCACAGAGGGGTCAAATAATTCACGGAGGGGGGTAAATAATTCACGGAGGGGGGTAAACAAGGCACAGAGGGGTCAAATAATTCACGGAGGGGGGTAAACAAGGCACAGAGGGGTCAAAAAATTCACGGAGGGGGGTAAACAATTCATGGAGGGGTCAAAGAATTCACGGAGGGGGGTAAACAAGGCACAGAGGGGTCAAATAATTCACGGAGGGGGGTAAACAATTCATGGAGGGGGGTAAATAATTCACGGAGGGGGATAAATAATTCACGGATGGGGGGAAATAATTCACGGGGGGTCAAATAATTCACGGAGGGGGGTAAACAATTCACGCAGGGGTAAAAAAATTAACAAAGGGGGGTAAACAATTCACGGAGGGGTCAAATAATTCACGGAGGGGGGTAAATAATTCACGGAGGGGTCAAATAATTCACGGAGGGGGGTAAACGATTCACGCAGGGGTAAAATAATTCACGGAGGGGGGTAAACAATTCACAAAGGGGGGTAAATAATTCACGGAGGGGGGTAAACAATTCACAGAGGGGTCAAATAATTCACGGAGGGGGGTAAACAAGGCACAGAGGGGTCAAATAATTCACGGAGGGGGGTAAACAATTCACGGAGGGATCAAATAATTCACGGAGGGGGGTAAACAAGGCACAGAGGGGTCAAATAATTCACGGAGGGGGGTAAACAATTCATGGAGGGGTCAAAGAATTCACGGAGGGGGGTAAATAATTCACGGAGGGGTCAAATAAGTCACGGAGGGGGGTAAACGATTCACAGAGGGGTCAAATAATTCACGGAGGGGTCAAATAATTCACGGAGGGGGGTAAATAATTCACGGGGGGTCAAATAATTCACGGAGGGGGGTAAACAATTCACAGAGGGGTCAAAGAATTCACGGAGGGGGGTAAATAATTCACGGAGGGGTCAAATAATTCACGGAGGGGGGTAAACAATTCACGGAGGGGTGAAATAATTCATCAAGGGGGGTAAACAATTCACGCAGGGGTAAAAAAATTCACGGAGGGGGGTAAACAATTCACAGAGGGGTCAAATAATTCATGGAGGGGGGTAAACAATTCACAGAGGGGTCAAATAATTCACGGAGGGGGGTAAACAATTCACGGAGGGGTCAAAAAATTCACGGAGGGGGGTAAATAATTCACAGAGGGGTCAAATAATTCACGGAGGGGGGTAAACAATTCACGGAGGGGTCAAATAATTCACGGAGGGGGGTAAATAATTCACGGAGGGGTCAAATAATTCACGGAGGGGGGTAAACGATTCACGCAGGGGTAAAATAATTCACGGAGGGGGGTAAACAATTCACGGAGGGGGGTAAATAATTCACGGAGGGGGGTAAACAATTCACAGAGGGGTCAAATAATTCACGGAGGGGGGTAAACAATTCACGGAGGGGTCAAATAATTCACGGAGGGGTCAAATAATTCACGGAGGGGGGTAAATAATTCACGGAGGGGTCAAATAATTCACGGAGGGGGGTAAACAATTCACGCAGGGGTAAAAAAATTCACGGAGGGGGGTAAACAATTCACAGAGGGGTCAAATAATTCATGGAGGGGGGTAAACAATTCACAGAGGGGTCAAATAATTCACGGAGGGGGGTAAACAATTCACGGAGGGGTCAAATAATTCACGGAGGGGGGTAAATAATTCACAGAGGGGTCAAAAAATTCACGGAGGGGGGTAAACAATTCACGGAGGGGTCAAATAATTCACGGAGGGGGGTAAATAATTCACGGAGGGGTCAAATAATTCACGGAGGGGGGTAAACAATGCACAGAGGGGTCAAATAATTCACGGAGGGGTCAAATAATTCACGGAGGGGGGTAAACGATTCACGCAGGGGTAAAATAATTCACGGAGGGGGGTAAACAATTCACGGAGGGGGGTAAATAATTCACGGAGGGGGGTAAACAATTCACAGAGGGGTCAAATAATTCACGCAGGGGTAAAGAATTCACAGAGGGGTCAAATAATTCACGGTGGGGGGTAAATAATTCACGGAGGGGTCAAATAATTCACGGAGGGGGGTAAATAATTCACGGAGGGGTCAAATAATTCACGGAGGGGGGTAAACAATTCACGCAGGGGTGTAAACAATGCACAGAGGGGTCAGTTAATTCACGGAGGGGGGTAAACAATTCACAGAGGAGTCAAATAATTCACGGAGGGGGGTAAATAATTCACGGAGGGTTAAAAAATATTTCACGGAGGGGGGTAAATAATTCACGGAGGGGTCAAATAATTCACGGAGGGGGGTAAACAATGCACAGAGGGGTCAAATGATTCACGGAGGGGGGTAAACAATTCACAGAGGGGTCAAATAATTCACGGAGGGGGGTAAATAATTCACGGAGGGGTCAAATAATTCACGGAGGGGGGTAAATAATTCACGTAGGGGTAAATAATTCACGGAGGGTTAAAATAATTCACGGAGGGGGGTAAATAATTCACGGAGGGGTCAAAAAATTCACGGAGGGGGGTAAATAATTCACGGAGGGGTCAAATAATTCACGGAGGGGGGTAAACAATTCACGGAGGGGTGAAATAATTCACGGAGGGGGGTAAACAATTCACAGAGGGGTCAAATAATTCACGGAGGGGGGTAAACAATTAACAGAGGGGTCCACCGGAACTAACTAAGGAACGGAGTAACATACCTCCAATTTTTTTTGGGGGGGTTCGGACCTTGGTAGGCTGGCAAGCGGGAAGGCACTGTACTATAAAAGAAAACCTGGAAAAGAAAAACAGGCATACCCTCCCTAACCTCACCACACAAGAAGGGAAATGACAGGGTGGGAGAGAGGGAGGGAGGGGAGTGAGGGAGGGAGGGAGGGAGGGAGGCTCTCTTGGGCGGCCGTAGGGGCTGTGTTGTGCTGCGTTGTGCTGTAATATGCTGTGCTACGTTGTATGTTGTGCTGTGCTGTGGTGTGCTGTGATGTGCTGTGATGTGCTGTGCTGTGCCGTGCTGTGCTGTGCCGTACTCGAAACCCACTACCCCCCCTCTCCACAGTTCCGGCCCAACCCGATGAACCCCCACCCATCCACCCCACGAGCAAAACCGACCCGATTAGCTCAGGTGAGGTTGCTTGGGCCAGACATTCAGGATTCTGTTCCAACTTGTCTTCAGTCACATATGAGCCCCCCGATCGGTTTGAGTCAGAGAGATGGGGTGGGGTGGGGTGGGGTGGGGGTGGGGGGGGGCAGGGCTTCTTTTGAGCGGGGGGGGGGGGAAGGGGAGGTGGGGGTTTTGAGGGGGGAGGGAGGGGGGGGGGGTCGGCCAGAGCACCCCCCCCCTTGTCTTTGCGCACCAAAATGTATCACAGCAGGTTTTTTTCCTTTTGGTGCTGGGCTTTTGTTGTAAAAACAGATCATTCATTCCTGGAGGGTTGCTGTTAATTCATGGAACCATTCCGAACTTCCTGGAGCACTGCACAACCCTTGCCCTAGCCCTACGTATGCAATAGTGGCCCGGTAGAGACGGAAAAAATCTTGTTCAAATGTACTGCATGCTGGTCAACGTGAAACTCATGTTGTTGGTCATTCTCATTTACTCACTCTCTGAACCAGAGCTGGAGTCAGAGCTAGAGCTACCGCCAGAGTCGGAGCTACAGCTGGAGCTCAAGGAGTAGGTCATTGCAGGACCCTCATCTTCCTTGTCACAGGAGGTCATAGGAGCCAGCTCTTCTTCACTATCATCATAACCACTACCCTGTGCTTCCGGGTCCATGTGCATGTGCAGACAAAGCAGATAGAGCAGAGATGTGGAGACATGTGCAGACAGAGCACATAGT
This sequence comes from Eutreptiella sp. 'Long Island Sound 2002', assembly GCA_964036045.1. Classification (NCBI taxonomy): domain Eukaryota; phylum Euglenozoa; class Euglenophyceae; order Eutreptiales; family Eutreptiaceae; genus Eutreptiella; species Eutreptiella sp. 'Long Island Sound 2002'. Next base: position 46,764,466 of record OZ038383.1, on the reverse strand, counting down.
TTGAACACAACACAACAGGCAAAATGGGGGGAGGTGGCAGGACAGTGCAGCATCCCAATGATTCCGTCCTCGGTGTCCTACACTCAATTTTTCCCTCACGAACACCTTTAAAAGCCGAAGCAGGAGGGGTTGCCGGTAGGGGAGGGCCGAGAGTCTCGTAGGGGCATTAATTACAGTATTAAGCTAACCCTCTGCCTTGCTCTCTCGTAGACTCCCTGGTGCCAAGGCGTCCTCTCGGCCCCCCACACCCGGCCAAAGAACCCCTTGGCCTACCTTGGCACCAGACGTGCAGACAGCGTCATTTAACTGACAGGAAAGAAAAGATAACAAAAAAAGAAACAAAACTTTTGGAAGTGACGCAGTCTCAGGCCCCCAGTACCCTGTTTAACGGTGGGAAGAGTCGAGAGCAAGGAGAGAGGGGTAGAAAGCAAATTTGGTCGCCCACAATGAAGGGGGGACCCCCAGTAAGTATGCACTGTCACGAACCACAAAGCTGAACTTTTGCAGAATTGGAAGGGGGTTTGTGGGAGGGAGGGAGGGGGTTTTGGACCCCCTCCCCCCCCTTGATATTTAATTATTCTAAAGGAGCCCTGGGGGGGGGGGGGGCACGTACCATCATTGAAGGGGTTGCAAGCACTGGTTGGGTTTCGGACGCTAGGGTCGAGACCACAACCCACTTCTACACCTCACGGGTGTGGTGACAATGGACAAGTTTGATATTGGGGGGGACATGGGGGGGGGGGGTCTGACACGGGGGGGGGGGGGGGGGTAGAAAGGGTGTTGGGGTGGGGGGGGGGGTTAGGGGTGATGGTCCATAAAAGTCTGAAGTCTGAAGTCTGATAGCCCATTTGGTTACTATACCCATAGCTGAGCAGCAGCAGTACCAGCTGTAGCTGTAGCACGAGCACCAGCAGCTCCACCAGCAGCGGCAACAGCCGCAAAAACCTCGCTGGCGGCGGAGTGCAGGCATTGGCGACAAGGAACGAAGGTCAACTTGACGGCCCAGTGGATGGCAGTGGTGGCTGACGCGCGGCGGTTGTATGACCCCGCCGTGCAGCATCAATACGAGGGCACGGAGACCGGCACGCCGGCCACCCCCACCGCGTTCACAGGTCGCATTCTACCCGCTTCTGCCCCCCCCCCCCCCCCCCCCCGGCGCCCGCCGACGTCATGAGAATCCTGTGAAGGCCCCAGCGGCCTCCACACTATTTCCGACAGCGATGGGCGCTATCTAGGCGGAGGGCCGCCTCAAGTGGTTTTGAGCTATCCTTGTTTGCTTGCTGATTGCCCTAGTGGCCCAAATTAAAGTCAATATGTTAATTTTTAATTTTTAATATATGAAGGCGTTAATATATTAATCTTGCAAATATTAAGAGGTTAAAGTCAAATTTTTGCGATTGGGCCATTTGTATCCATTTTTCCATGCACATATGCGGACCTGTAAGGGGTGTTACGTGGTATATTGTTGCACAACGGTATAGTAGAGAGGTTCCAATGTTGTGTTGGCGGGCGTCTTGGACACCCCCCCTCCGGTTGCCCGCATCCCCCCCCCCGCTCCACACCACCATGTTCCCTTGTATAGCCCTTGTTATACCTTTCTCTCGGGAAACCCTTACCGAGCTTAACATGACGCTCGTGCGTTTGAGCGGGGCCAAGAGTTTGCGGTACCCTTTGGTCTCCCAACTCCTTGGTGAGTGGGTGGCCTCATCCCCTTAGGCCCGGGCCCGATGGTCCGAGGCCATGGAGGTTGGCTACCCCTCCCTTATTCGTACTAAGCAAGTGGAGGCGGTGAAGCAATATGCCTCCCACCTCTTCCCGGCCCCGGACCTCATCGGCCTCCTCATGGACTTGAACGTCCCCAAGGTTGGCTTCCGCCAGATGATGGAGTACATGAGCCGCCGGGGGTTGGCCTACACGCCCGCAACGGGCCTCCCGTTCCCCCGACCGATCCCCACTCGGGAAGCGTTCACGGACGCGTGGAAGGAGTTCGTCACCCCCCTTGACCTACGACCACCCGTGTCCGTTCCCGATCCCCCCGCGAGTGGGCGCTCTTAGCCGCTACCCTCATGGGCCCGGTACGTCCAATCACGCCCATCGCTAGTGGAGACCATCGATTGGACAAGGCCCCAGACCTTCATTGTGCGTGGGGATGCGTACCCGTGCGCCGGTGGTAGTTGGACCCAACTCTTCATTGGACTCCTCAACCACAGCGCACAGGGCCGCACACCCGCGTACTTGTGGGTGATAGGGATGGCCGTATGCGGGAACAAGGACATGGCGGCACTTGCAACGATATGGGCCGACAACTTGAAGGTTTGTGGCCCAGTGGTTGTTTGTTAATTTTTGCGTTTTTTGCCTTAATTTCTCGAGATTAATATCTTGTTTTCGGTAAATATTAACGCCGACTGAAAAATTAACTTAATATTAACCTCGAGAAATTAATGTAAATATTAATCCATGTCCTTTTTGTAGGTATTGCAGTCCATACAAGACTGCGAGAAGTTTCATTGGGTGTCGCACTGGGTGCCAAGCAGGTTGGTCATCGGGGGAGACCAACCGTTTGTGCGGCGCCTTATCGGTGTGTCCACCTCGCCCTTGGTGGGCTCAATTTACAATATGGGGGTGGGGGACAAGGTTGCGGCGGCATGGGTCAACGTGGAGACCCGGCGCACCTTGGACCGTGAGGAGGCGGCCCGTCGCCACTACAAGGAGACCGGCCGTAGCTTGGAGAATGGGGGATGCATAGGGGATCCACACATTGTGGTTGACCGGTGCATGGTTTTCCTATGCATCCTCCATTGTTGCATGGCCATTGGCCGGCTCCAAGTGGCGTTCATCGAGACACGCCTTGTGGACCTCCCCAAGGAGAACACCGACGCCGTGCAACGGGTCCTCTACCGGGCCCGCACGGGTGTGAAGTTGGGTGCGACGGGGGCACCCGACGGGGAGGAGGCCCGTGCGTTGTTCCTCGCGTGGGAGGAACTTGGTCCGTTGTTGGACTACGTCCAGGAGGATGGTGAATGGCAAGCCGTCGTGGCCATGCGTGACCTCCTCCGGGAATTGTACACGGACAAGCCGCCCCGCGGGGACCTACGTGCGGCCGAGGTGGCACACGCCTACCGTGCACATTGTTCCAAGGAGGCGTGTCAATCAAACTACCTCCTCTATTTGGAGGAGGATGTCACCGAGGCCGTGGCCAATGCACGCCGCTTGGGGGTTTGGCTTGGGTGCCGTGTGCGCGGATGTGGTTGAGAGCCTCAACGCCATCCTTAAGCGCGCATACAATGACCACTCGGGCCGGGGGGGGGGATGCCGGGGGCAACCCAATTAGAGCGGGAGAGGGAGGTAGTTTCCCAAGTGTGGGAGTGGTGGTTTTTAAAATTTGACCTCCCGCTACGCAATTACGAGACCCCCCCTACCGCCCCATGCACCATGGCCAAACTCATGGCCACCCGCCCCCCGCCCTCCACCCTTGCTTCCCCACCACTAGCTTTGTTTTCTCCTTGCCATGGACGCCTCGGCCATGCAAAAGATGTTGGCAGACATGTTCAAAGCGAACACCGAAGCCCTGGTGTGTTTTGCTTGTGCATGCTTGCTTGCGTATACGAATTAATATTTCCGTCGATCCGTTTAATATTTCGAGATTAATATTAATAGGCGAGGTCATGAATATTTAATATATTAAATTAATTTTTCGATGGATAATATTAGATTTAAGAAATTAAGTCGGGGGCACAAAAATGAATTTTCTTTTTTTTTCATCCTCTCGCTCTCTTAGATGGCACAAGTGGAGCGACGACTGGTTGCAGCTGCTCCAGCAGCAGCAGCAGCTCCAGCACCAGCACCAGCACCAGCACAAGCACCTCCTCCTCCTCCGCCGCTCAACCGCCAACCGAGGAGTCAAGCGAAGACTCCTCGGATAGGCGGCGGAAGGAGAAGAAGGAGAAGAAGAAGAAAAAGAAGGAGAAAAGGGAGAGGAGAGAGAGGGAGAGGAGCCAGGGGCAGGGGGGGGGTAGAGGCCAGCCTGGGGGGGGGTCAAGGATGAGGGGGGGGGGGGGGGAAGTGGTGGTGGACGAGGGGGACGGGGACGGGGAAGTTCAGGTTGTTGACCCCCCCCAATGACCCCCCCCCTCCCCCAGTGGCTTCTCAAAGCCCTGGGACCCCAATCTGCCACCGCCCGAAAGGCGGGGCCGATCCCTGGTCAGCCCAGGTGCTGCAGGAGGGGTGTGCGGGGGATCAACCCGTTTTTTCCTCCCCCCCCCCCCATAGCCACATGACAGTCATGTGGATTTTTCGGCGGTTGATCCGGTGTTTGATCCGCCGGAAGGAGGGGGAACACAGAGGCACCTGGGGTAAGGATGCCTCCAGTGGGGGGGTCCCTGGTGGCCCCCTTGCCCCCATGCCAGAGGCAATCAGTGTGGGCGCCTTGCCCGCACTAAATTTGCTTTTCGACCCCCGCGTCGTCCGTTTTGGGACGCCGCATTACCTGGTGCTGTTGCAGCACTGGGCCAAGCTGGGCTGGGTCAGGCAGTGGCGCCAGTGCAAGGCTGAGGCCTTCGGGGTGGACTGGGCCACTGTGCTAGCCCTGCCCCGCCCCATCTACGACCCGGGGTGCCAGCCCTTGTACGAGGGCTTGGTCCCCCAGTCCCGCGCCGTCAAGTCGGCGACCGCGGCCGCGACTGCGGCCAAACCGGGGGCCCAGGCGGCCCCGATGGCAAGCGCGGGAGCCCCTGTGGCCCTTGTGGAGGCCCCCAGTGCCTCCGCGCTCTTCCGGGAGGCCATGGGGGCACTGCAGGCAGGCGGAGTGAACGGGAGTTTTGAGGTATGTTGCTTGCTTGCCTGCATTACTTTTTAGGACGCCACGTTTAATTTCTCGAGATTACTATTTAATTTTTGCGCCGCCGGTCGAAATATTAAAAGTTAAGATTTAATATTAAAGGTGAAAAATTAAACATGCCGCCGAAAAAATTAATTTACTTTTTTTTCTTTTTTTTTCAGTTGTTGACGTCGTGGTCAACGCGACGAATGCCAGGCCCATCCGGGTGGCCTGGCGAGACGCCGAAGGATCCCAGCAAGTACCCCTGGGGTCCCTCCACCGCATCGTGGCCCGAGACCCACCCTTGGGCCTTGCTCTCTTGCGAGGTCTCCACGATTGGGAGACTTCGCGCGTGGTGAGCGGCGTATGGGTGGGGCCGCGCCACTTCCGGCCCGCGGAGTGGGCTCGGATGCAGGAGGTGGGGTACGCGGGGGCGGAGGATGAGGAGATGTGGGGGAGCATGGGTGGGGGCCGGGTGAGCGAGGAGGAGGAGGGGGGGGGGGGGGGGTCCACCACCACCGCCCCAAACCCCGCCCCCCAAGCGAAGCCCAACCTCCCCCCAACCCGCCCCCAAGAAACGAAAGTTTTCTTTCGAGTCGTCCGACGAAAGCGACGACGGGGCGATCCCCCGGCCCAAAAGGCCCAAACCCCCCCCACCACCACCACCGCACGGCCTACGAAGGCCGTCCCCGCCCCCAAACCCACCAAACCCCCCAAGACCGCCACCACAAACCCCCCCCACCACCAAGACCGACACCCCCAAGGGTGCCGAGAAGAAGGACGACCGTCCCGAGGATCCGATCGTCGGGACGGTCGTCCACGTACCCTACCCCAAAGGGGTAGAGAGGGGCAGCGTCCGTGGTATCCATGGGCGGAAGTACGGTGCCGTTTGGGTGGAATACCCGGGCGGCACCACCCTCTACGAGGTGAACCGCTCCCTCCTCTTCCGCACCCCCAAGGAGGCCGAGCGGCACCGGGAAGAGGCCCGGGCCGAGGGCCCAAAGAAGACCAAACCCCCCACCCCCACAAACGAAACGCCTAACCCCCCGAACGCAAACCCTACCACCGAACCCACTAACCCAACTAACCCCAGTAACCCCACTAACCCCCCTTCCGGACCCGCAAAGATGTGGGACCCCACTACGGGGTCCCACGAGGTATGAGGGCCTGGATAGGGACCCAAGGGGCCACAATGGCCATGGACAAGAAATATAAACACACACATGATGCATTCCATGTTGCGTTGTGCCATTGTTAGAAGGGTTAATATTTGGGGAAATGAGTGAATATTTGTGAGATGAATATTAATGCCGGCGAGCCTTTAATTTTTAACTTTTCAAATATTAATGGAAAAATTAAAAACAAAAATTAAAGCCGAGAGCCATTTGAACATTTTGAGACAACCACATGGGTAGGACCCCCCCACCAACCTCCGGGGGAAAATGACACCCAAGCCCGTAAGGCAACCCGTGGGGGTCATAATTTTCATGGCAAACCCCCTAACCCCCCCTAAAAAGATTGAAACTTGAGATTAACGTGTTAATTTTTGGCCGAATAATAAACATATTGACTTTAATTTGGGCCACTAGGGTAATTTTTGGTAGGTCGTGTTGAATTAGTGTAGGTTAATATTCAAGTTTGCAATCGGCGGTACAAAAATTAGAATTCACCCCTTATATGAAGTTCGAAAAATTATAAAAGACATTGCCAGTGACAGCGCCAGTGAGCGCAGCGAGGCCTCCGCGCGCTCGGGACGCGCTGCGGGGAGCCGCAGCGAGGCCAGCTCGGCTGCGGGGCGTGGGCAGGGAGCCGGGCGGGAGGTGACCGCCCACCTCGACCGCTCCTCACCCTGGCAGCCCGGGCAGCCGGATCCTGCGTCATAGCAGAGGGTGGCGCTCGGGCCCGATGGGCGGCGGCGGCATCTTTGTGCCGTGTGGGACCTGGCCGTGGGGCCAGGGGGTGCAAGCCGACCTCCGCATCTCCTTCCCCAGCCCCCTTGTGATCCGGGGGGGTTCCAACCTGCCTGACGGGCAGGAGCTGGTGGGCATGTTTGCCTACTGGCTTGTGAGCGGGCACTGGCGGGTGCAGACGGGGGTGGCGGGGATTGGGGAGGAGGGGATGGTGACCACGGCTGGCATCATGTCGCTAGCCGCGGTGGTCAGAGGGTGGGAGAAGCGGAGGGCGGAGTGGATGGACGTCGCATGGCTTGCCATGCGCGTCCATGTGGGGAGGATGCGGAGTAAGGGGGGGGTTGACGTCATTGACATCGAGGGGGAGGAGGACGCCCCCCCCACCCCACCCACCGGGAAGCGGAAAGCCAGCCCCCCCCAAGGGGACGCAGGTGCGCCCCCCCCCCCCCCCAAGGCCCCGCGTACAGGAACCCCTGCGAAGCGGGCAGCACGTGACCGGCCGAGGGGGGTTGTGGATGAATGGGTGGAGCAGTAGCAACAGCAGCGCGCGACGTGGTAGGTCCGCGCGATCAGCGCGGAGGCCGCACAGCGCGACGTGCAGGCCCGCTTTGATAAGGTGAATGAATGGGGTGCGTCGCGAGAAGGTGTGCGCCAGAACCCCCCCCTTCTAGCGCCCTTTTTGCATGATTACGCAAGCCACACCACCTTGTGTGGTTGGAAAGTGGTTTGGGGCCAATCACCACATGTTTACGCCCCTTTTAGTGGCTGAATTTCACTTAACGGTCCGTTTTGCCAAATTTTCTACACCCCCCCCTTTTGCTGGAAGGGGGGGTCTAGCACCCTTTCTGCACCCTTTTTGCACCCTTTATGCGCCCTTTGTGCACCCCCCTTTTTGCGCTAGAACCTCCTTTTTGGACCCTTTCTGCACACCCTTTGTGCGCTAGAACCCCCTTTCTGCACCCTTTCTGCGGGGGGGTTTCTGCGCCAAGGATTTTTGCAAGAAGGGCACCAAATGCATCCACCGGGTTCAAATTTGGTTTCTCAAGCGTACATGCAGTGCCTTTTTCTTCGGTCCATTGTGGCCTCGCCAAGGGCAAGCCTTTGCCGGGCCACTCGGTGTCGTAACCCCACGTCAAGGGTCTCCATGTTCAATACATGGGTGAGACCACGTCGTGAAGCGCGTGGGCGGCGAAGGCACCGCCCACGCATGCTGTTTTTGACAGCAGGTTTGAAAGGCTTATGCCTGTGTTCCGCAGGTATACTGCTGAACACATAAAGGTTACGATACTTTTGGAGCACCGGTCGACAATGGGCCACTGTCCAGTGGACCCATGGGGTTGACTTCCAACCCAATCGGAGCTATGCCTCACCGATTTTACGGCAGTGAGTCTTGGCCTCTTGCACCTGACCATTGGTCAATGGTGTCTTTTGCCTCCACAAGGCATATAGGTTACGCATATTGCGCAGCAACACATCAATAAGTGTTCACGGGAGGACACCACCAAACATGGTGTTACGAATATGGTTCCTGAGGCCATGTACAATTCGAACATGGTACTTGGGGTCTGTCAAGAACAACATAGAGGTGCTGATATCAAATTGCCCTGCCTTAGTGGTCTTTTGGAAAAGCGTGTCAGCAGGAGCCACATGCTTTACATCTGCTAAAAGGGTAGACCATATATCGGCAAACTCACTGGCAATTCGCCGCACTCCAACAACACCCACTGTGAATGTGGCAATAGTTTCTGTTAGGCGCTTCTTGAAAGCATTGGTTACCCGGCCTCCAACCCGCGTGTGCATAGTCTCCACTGCGAATACACCCACTTCGAAGAAATGCCCCCCATTGAATTTTGTTTACCGTGCCCTCTATCAGCACCAAGCCGGTGGCATCGGGCAGCCCCACCTACACTCCCCCCCCCCCCCGTTCGTCAGCATCATTAGTTTCCCATCCCCGGTCAATTTACATTGAAAATGTTTGGTTTCGTTTTTGACACGGAATGTACAACTTTCCTGTAGGTGGATGATTTGGGCATTTCGGCCCGCATCCTCATCTAAAGCCTACAGCCAAGCGGCGTCATCGGGCCCATCCATGCACACCCACATCACCCATTTGTGGATGTCCCCCGCAGCAGAAAACCCCGAGGCCCAGCAGTTTACAAAAACATTCATCTTAGTGACCGATGTGTGCCATAATGACGTTGCCTCGGGGCATATTAAAATCCAAATCTTCTCAGTTTCCACTTCAAGCTCCCCAAGGGTCTGGGCTATTTTCAACTGCGTAAAAACGAGGTCTTCTAGTGTTGCTCTCGCTGCGCACCGCCGCTCGATCATGTTGGGGCAATTGATAGCGTAGGTTGTGGTGGAGTACGGTGTTAACCTTGTGCGCACTTCGGCAAGATTGCGGCGCCTGCAATCGCGCGGGAGGGCCAACATCTGCTATATTGATAACTTCAATCTCCTACCGGCCCACATTCCGATTGCGCGCACTACACGAGGGTCCTCATCGTCGTCGTGCCCGGCGAAACGGATGTACAAGCCCACACCACCCTCAACGACAACTGCCTCCGGATCCACTAAAAATTCCCGCACGATGGTCTGTATGTGGTGCCGCCGATCTGGCCGGGCCTTCCCTTTGATGGCCGTGTATGGCTTGAGCTGTGGGATGCTACCCACAAGTGCGGCAACCGCCTTTTCCATGGTTTTTGTGACAAACGGGAAAGGTGTGACCGCTGGAACCCCTACTGGAACCCCTTGCCGGAACCCCTTTCTGCGCAAACTGTGCGTTCGCTGAGACGGACGGGACCAAGCGCAGCCACTCCCCTGACTGTGTCGCCTCTGCCAAGTCCCAGATCACTCCCTTCCTGGTGAGGGAAAAACCAAGGGGCAGAACGCGCCGAGCACACTCCTCCCACGCAGCCGTCTGTGCTGTGGGTTCCCATTTTATGGGAACTCCATACAGGCAATTCAGAAAACACATCACAGACTTCCAGGCCTGCGGGAGAAGTGCAGGGGTGAGATTCATGAACACAATATATATATATATATATATATATATATATATATATATATATATATGTGTGTGTGTGTGTGTGTGTGTGTGTGTATATATATCCTCCAATCCACACCCCTCTCCCAACTCTAGGTGGCTCCACCACACGGCTCTAAGGTACGTGCGAAGGGCACAAAGTGGTGCATACATGTGGTAGAAGGGGCTAAACTCGGTCAAAACGGGCTCAAAACGGGCTAAAAACACTTGTTTGAGCATCCCAAATGGTCCGGGATCACTTTTGGGAAAACGCGTTTTTGACCCATTTTTGACCCATTTTTGGTGCCAAAATGGCCCATTTTCAAGGCATTTTGGGATTTTCCATGGCCCAAAATGCGCCCCCATGGGCTCAAAATGGGCAAAAACCACTTGTTTGAGCATCCCGCATGGTCCAGGATGACCTTTGGAAAAACGCGTTTTTGACCCATTTTTGACCCATTTTTGGTCTTAAAACGACCCATTTTCAAGGCATTTTGGGATTTTCCATGGCCCAAAACACGCCACCACGGGCTCAAAACGTGCTAAAAACACCTGTTTGAGCATCCCAAGTGGTCTAGGAACAACTTTCCAAAAAATGATTTTTTTCGCCCCGGGGACCCCGGTGGACCCACCGTTGGCCCTCGACGGGCGCGGGCCGGGCTGACCTCCGGCTGCACCAAGTGACCACAGGTGCGGGGGTCTAGGCGTCTCGTTGGGCGATTCTGAGGCTTGGAAACCACAAAAATTGGGGGGTTGCGGGTGGACTAGGTGCCCTCGAAATTCAGATTTGAGCCACGTAGCCCAAGATACGGCACGTGCTTGGTTTCGGGGTGTTGGTGCACATTGTGCAGTTTTTGGGGCTTTTTGGCACCTTTTGGGCCGTTTCTCGGACATATCGTGGAGTTGAAGGGCACTAGAGGGCTCCTTGACACGGCGAAGTGAAGCCGCACGTGAAGTGTAGCCACCGTTTCCCAACAATTGGGCGTTTCGCGCGGGTTTGGGGGCTACTTTGGGCGAAAAATGGCTGTTTTTGGCCCAAAACTGCGCAGATTTGGGAGGACACCTCCCGACTTGGCGCCCCCGCCCCGGGCCGCCACCGGTGAATTTTTGGCTCAAAACTTGGATTTGGCAAGGGCACCACCTAGGCTCTAGGACGGCTAAAGTAGAGTCAAGCCCGAGGCGTTGGGAACGGGCAATGGCCAAAACGAAATGGTGACGCGCTTGTTGCTTGCTAAATTTAAGGGGAGAGGGGTGTAGTAATATATTGTCACAAAATCGGGAAAGGAGAATGCTGGAGTTCGCCGACACGGGTGGGTCCGGGTCACACGGACGGCTGGCCCACCCCCACCACCCGCGCTTCACCTCGCTGATGACACACTCAACAGTGTCCACAGTGTCTACCTTTGGCACAACAAGTGCAGAAGACCTAGTGGCAAATTTTCGTTCTCTTGTCGGGGGGGTTGGCTGGCATGCGTACCCCAGAGACTGGTGGTTGCCCTGCTTAGAAAAGTTCCTGCGCAAGTACGATTTACTGCCTATTGTTTCCCTGGGATCAGTGGCCACGTGGGTTCGGGAGGGCAAGCGAGCTCAACAGGGCTCGGGAGTGGACACGACCGGGGTTTGATCTTTGATCTCTGAGCGTTTGTCTGGCATGAGTATTTCTGTACATGTGCAGTGTATGCCCTGAGGACATAAATCAGGTGGGTTGAGTAGCAGAGCGAAAGGCGGGCTGGGTACAACACAGCGCGTAGGTGGGCGTGCAGGGCGGGAGACAAGGATGGTAACATGGCACAGCGGGTAAGTGCCCCCAAGGTGAACACAGGTGCCAACTGTCATCAGCATGTGTGTACATACCGGGAGCGTTTACACGCGCTCGGCATTGTTGTTGGCCCGCGTCGGCACATTTCCTGCACGTTGTCCTGTACCAGCCTCATGGATGTGATCATGTCTGTCTGAGGAGCTTTGCTACGTTTGTGCCTACTCTTGCACCAAGGCAAAGAGCACGGCTGCGCATGCAGACCCAGCACATCGTGGCTCCGGGGGATTTTGCCTTCCAGTTTTGGCAGCCCGCCATGAGCACTTGCGCTTTTCCATCTGCACACAGAACAAAATGGGACCGCCTAGCATTCCCTTCCGTATCTTTAAAACTTACAGTTGCGGCCTTGTGCAATTCATCATCAAAATCTGTTTCTTGTGAGGCCGCGTAGAGGGTCTCCCACTTTTCACTGTGCCCTCGTAGCCACCAACCGGATAGTTGGTTGGGGCTGGCAGTGCCACCAAGCGTGCAACGGATGTTCGAGGCCTTAGGCCTCGATGTACCATCCACCGCGATAGGCAGCCAATGTCCCCGGGCTGCATGATGTCTGAAGGTGGGGGTGGTCGACACTTGTACAAGTGGCCGATGCGGTCGGGGAGGTAGCAAGTCGCACCATAGATGGCCGTGTCGTCTCCCGTATAGGCAGTGAACGCCCGGGACTCCGGTACAGCTAGCTGCCGAAGCATGCCGTAAGCACACCTGTTCCCATACCACACCATATGTCATGCTCCCCACAAGGTACCGCGCCTCTGTCCTAGAGAGGTGCAACAACCGCATCCACCAAACGGCCACAATCAACCTCTCCTCCATGCTGGGCTAAGGCTGGACGGCCCGTACAACTCTTGTTTTTGGGGTAAGCACTATTTGCCCAGTGTCGGGCAGGTACTTGACGGTGTAGGGTGCTGCCAGCACCTTGATAACAACTTGCTGGAGGTCTTGTAGGCGCCTCCGTCACGTGCGATCGGCTACCAAATGGAACGGCTCCTTGGGCAGAGCCCTGTCACCACACCCCATGGTGTGTGATACAAACCTTGTGGAAATGGGGAGGATTGTATTGGAGGTTTCTACCATCCCCATGCACAAGGTGACTACATTTGGGGACATTCACGTGAAATTCGTACGAATTTCACTCGAATGAATGTGTGTGAATACACAAGGTTCTGTGAAACTCGTACGAATTTCGTACGAATTTCCTACGAATTTCACGTGAATCTGAGCGAATTTCTCCGTTTTCATCGTCTTGTACCGTTTCTTCGTATGAAACATCCTGTGGTTCGTTCCTGTTTGCGTGCGCGGGTACAAGAATGCAACCTCCCTGATTCTCCAGCTTTTTGGGCACCCACAGCAATCGACACGGGAGGGTCACAAGAACAACAATTGAAAAGTGCAATGTGCAACGTGCAAAAAGTAGTAGTTGTGGAAAAGGACATCACGCCCATTGCAAACTTTGCAAAGTGGGGAGTACCCCACATGTCGATCTTTCAAACTCCCCATGCCGGGGGTTAGGGGGGTGGGTAGGTATTGCTTGCATGTACAGATATTCATATATACATATGTATATACAAAAAACATCCGTGCAGGTTAGGTGGGATAGGGGGTTGCGATGTCAAAGACAGACCTACCCCCCGCCCCCTGGAGCAGAGCCAGCGGAGCCGTGGGAGCCCTGCTGCACCGCCTCCAAGAAAGTTGCGTCCATCGCCGCTGCCGTGAGGCGAGGGGGGTGCATGTACTGCCGGCCCGGCTCCTCGTGGGCGGCAGTGACGCGGGCCAGGCCGGGCGCCACGTGCGCCGCCTGGCCACTCGTCAACAAGGCCATGCGCAGGCCCGTGGCGGCAGCCGACATCTGTCCCGCCTCCGCCTCAGCCTACACATGCCATGCCTGCGCCCCGGCCAAAAGGAACCAAGTGCCCCCAGCCCCCTCTCGGGCGCTGGGCTCTTGGGCTCACCCTCCGCTGTCGGTCCCGGTGCCCTACCCCCTGGGACCCTACGCGCCGCCGCCAAGTCCTGCTCCAAGGTTTTCACCCTAGCAGTGAGGCGATTTCCAAAAATGACCAAAAGCGCACAAAGGTGGGTTCCAGCAAGGGTTCCAGCGCAGAAAGGGGGGTTCTAGGAGGGGTTCCATTAGGGGTTCCAGCGCATAAAGGGGGTTCCAGCAAGGTTCCAGCAGAGGGTTCCAGCGCACAAAGGGGTTCCAGCAAGGGGTTGCAGCCGGGGTTCCAGCACCTTTGTTTCACCTTTGTTCCCTTGCATTTCAGCCCACCTGCCTTTGTGGGCCCCCTTGGTCGACTGGGCCAAGGCTGCCCGGGCTGCCGTGGGCACTCGGGGCTATGCTGGCCCCGGTGGGTTGGCCTGCACCGACCTCGCCGCCCACCCCGACACCAAGGTGGTGATCCCCTCAGGCACCACCATTGCCAGCATCCGCCTCACGCGCCCCCTCCTTGCCGCCGACAAGCCGCCTTGCGCCCTCACCGACTGGCTGCACGGGGTCTTAAAGGACAACCCCGTTGTGCCGATCCTGCAGGTCCGGCTGCATGCCGACGACGTGGATGATGTCATCCAAGCCTTCACCGGGAGGGCGAACCCCAACGTGAACAAGACGCAGCGGCGTCATGTGGGGACGGAGGGCACCACGCTCCTCTTCGCCGCCCACAAGCCCGCCACCAAGAAGGACGGGAAGGACAAGTAAGCCTTCAAGCACCCCCACCTCGACACCCTCCGGTACGTGGTGGACAACAAGCCTGCCATGGCCCTGCCCAACTACTCCCTCACCGGCCGCTCCCCCTACCGTTGGAAGCCGGAGCTCGTGGGGTTGACTACGCCGGTGCTGATGGAGAGCGAGGACGCGGTCTTGCCCCTCCCCATGTGCCACGCCTTGCCGCTCATTGGGACAAGCGAACCGGTGAAGCAGATGGACATCTTCCGGGAAGCGAACGAGGAACGAGGAACTCTCGGAGTTGGGTCGGACGGGGCACGTGTTCAAGGAGGAGTTCCTGGCGAGAGATGGCGACATGCTGGCGAACATGAAGATCGAGGCGGACAACGTGGGCCAGAGGTGGGGCGGCATCTTCAACGTGGCATGGCCAAGCCCAAACCGGCCACCCTTTCCAGGCGACAGGGCTGCGGTGTACGCGGTGATTCCGACGGGCAATGGGGGTGAAGAAGGTCTTCAGTTTCCTCACGTTGTACTTTGGGGGCAAAGAGTTCTGCAAGGCCTCTCTAGGAAGTACCCGGGTCTGTTCTTGGTGAAGGTTGGGTACGTCCGGGCAACGTCGGATCAGCCACAACTATGGCATCGGGATCTGCCGCTGGAGTTGCAAACCGTTGGGGTGGAGCACGCCTTCTCCTGCTTCATGCCTGTGAATCTGGACTGCCCCATGGCCGGCCGCGAGAACATGTTCGTGTACGGTTCTGGCTCTAGTGTTCCCTATCCGTGGCAGGAGGTCTCGATGAGCATGCTGGCGGGCGACCTGTGGTTCCTGAGCAGTTACGTCATTCACCGTGGTGGGGCTGTCCCGAGAGATGCGCCGCCTGGATCAACCCGTATCCTCGCCTTTGCCGCCATTGCCACACGCCGCGTCGACTACGAGACCATCGTGCCGATCATCCCGCCACCGTGGGCTGAATTAAGCCCCCGCGCAACAACCGTCGCCACCGTCCCCTGCGATTGAGGTGGAAGGAGACGACGATGATGCGGAGGACAAGGAGCAGCCGAAGGACAAAGACAAAGACAAAGGCAAGGACAAAGCCAAGGACGAGCCAAAGGAGAAAGGCAAGGACAAAGGCCAGCCAAGGACAAAGACAAGGACAAGGACAAGGACAAGGACAAGGACAAGGACAATACAACCCGGGCATCTCAGTCATCGCAGTCGCAGTCCCAGCAGTCCGAGCAGTCCCAGCAAATGGTTGACGCTCGGCCTATGGCTGACGAGGTGGTACAGCGGTGCAACGACTCCCTGACGCAGCAGATGAGTGTGACCCTGAAAGATTGCGTCCCTTCGGCAGTGGCAAAGGCGATGTCTGACGCCTCCAAGAGCAAGGCAGAGACACTGATTGGCCGGCTGACCAAGCAGCTTGAAACGAAGCGCACGGGACGGGCGAACGCCGAGGCCCAGTTGGACAACGAGCGGAAACGGGTCAGGGAGTTGGAGCTGGAGAATGAGAGCATGAAGAAGCAGCTAGTGGAGAGCAACACCAAGACCGCTCAAGCAAAGCAACAGGGAGAGCAGCTCTTGGCGGTGATGGCGGGCAATTACAAGAAGGCGTAGGCACTGGAGATGAGACCTTTTGGGACCTGGAGACGAGACCTGTCGGCACCTGTTGGGACGTGGTGATGAGACCGGTTGGGACCAGGAGAGGAGCCCTGTTGGGACCTGGAGAGCAGACCTGTTGGGACCTGGAGAGCGGACCTGTTGGGACCTGGAGAGCAGACCCGTTGGGACCTGGAGAGCAGACCTTTTAGGACCCGGAGAGCAGACCTGTTGGGACCTGAGATAACACCTGCATGTGCATGTGCATGTACGTGGTGCGCTGAGATGGTGCTCACGGCAATGCGCCACCTTGAACGGAAATCTTTTTTGGTTTTAGCCCCTAGGTTGCGCGTTACCTCGCATAGGACATTAGTTGCAATGTGCCCGAAGTGCCTAAGGTGGTGTCAAGAGTGGGGGGCTTCACATAGCCTACCCCTTGGGGACGTCACCAAGATTTACGCCCCATATGCATGCATTCATTCAAAGTTTTGATATATCATTGTAGCCTGTTTCATTTAGGACGGAAGGGGGTGGTACCATGGGGTGCAACACATGAATACACTGTACGACATTGCAAAGTGTTGACCCTGACGCTGCACTGTGCCTGTTCCTGTACCTTGGGCTCAATGAGAGGGAAAGGGAAAACAAGGGGGGGGGGGGGGCAGTGCTGGAAGGGGGTGCTGGAAGGGGTGCTAGAAGGGGTTCCAGCGCTGGAAGGGTTCGCTGGAAGGGTCCGCTAGAAGGCAGTTCCAGCGCTGGAAAGGGTTCCAACACGGGTTCCAGCAAAGGGTTCCAGCGGTAGAAGGCCCAGAATTCTGATATGCCTCCGCCCACACCGGCAGGCCCCGTAAAGAGGGATTGGTACATGTTAATGGGCGCATTTTCTTCGGCATCTACCACGCCTACGCGCATGGGGGATCGCGAGTCCCTTGAAGCCGGAGGAGGCCGAGTGGAAGAGGAGTGGACTAGAAGGCAACTGAGGTAGGCGCATCGTTGTTCAGGTAGGAATGGGTGGATGCTCTGCAACATGACTACACCGAGTGCCACACAATCCACAATTGTCTGAATCTGCAGGAAATGCCTTGCTGTGTTGTGAGCTGCAATAGCATTCGCCATGTGAGTGCCACACAATGCATAATTGTCTCAAGTTGCATGATTTGCCTTCATTTGTTGTGAAGTGCACTGGTCTTCATTGCGTGTATGAATGAAAACCCTTGCTTTAGTTTTGGTTGTAGAAGGAAGGAGTTTGGGGCAGACAGCGACACCGTCGAACCGGAGGGTGACCTGCCGCCCTGGCTTCTTGAGCACTTCAGGTGTGATTCAGGTGTTGCTGACATTTATATAACTTCATTGGATGTCTAATGTTGTTTCCAGTCGTTGAGGTGACTCCGACACAAATGATCAATGAGGTCACACTTTGGTGTCCATTCATGCTTCAATTGCTTGGGTTTTCTTTGTGGGTTCCAAGAGGGAGGGGGTTCTATGTGCAGCACCGGTTATTAAAGGAATTATAGGCAAAGCTGGTAAGCAACCTCAGGCTCTCCGGCCTAAACAGTTACCAACCACAGTGGCTAATAGTCATTCGACGATTCACATGCGTTCCGCCGCCTCCCCGCAGGGGACCCTACCAAACGCAACACGATCACACACACTCATACACTCGCTTGCGGCACGTCACACGCAAATCTCGAATCTTGAGCACGCAACATACGGGACCGTTCGTCTCCTCCCTAGCGCTGTCTCCGCAGGGGGGGGGGGGGTACAGATCATGCGAGTGCCCAAAACCCCCTCCCCCGTGGCTGACGTGGGGGGCTGACATGGTCATCTCGACACAGCAACGGCACGTCTCAGCCCCAGTGTCCGTGAAAAAGCGGCAGGGGGTGGGGGGGAGGGAAACAAACGGACAAATGCCTAATGTAGATGTATTAAGTTAAACTAGCGTTTTGAGCAAGCTGAAAACACAAGTTTAACCCTAGGGCATGCACGAAACAAAGGCTGACTCAAACCGCAAATGCTTGCCTCAGGCTCTACGGTTAACTTTACCCTACAGACGTCTTTCACCCGCAGCTCGATTACCTACAGACATCAGACATATGCCAAGCCCTCGACCCAACACAGCTCTGGGTATCGTTGGACCACATTCCATCGACTCCACGCATCTTCTTCCGCCCGAAAAAGACTACCCTCATATTCTGCGTCTACTCGGCTCATGCGATCAACCGGGTGCAAAACTGACGGCACCCAAATCAACTTAGCCATCAGGCCAAAATTATGCAAAACCTACGTAAGTGCGCGTAACACACGCAACTGGGTTCTCAGGTATGACGCCGCACGCAACAGAACCGTCTGTGAAATGCCCACCAAGCAGCCTGGAAAAACCGTGACAGATCTCCAACCCAGGCGCACTGCTAGTCGAATCGACCAGGCAATTCCCATGAGTTCCGCTACCTGCTTATTACACGGCCCCTCCGGACATAACCAGGTTCGCACCGTACAATAGCTATACGGGACGAAGCACCAAGAGCACTTTTTTTCAATTGAACATTCAAGAGACTGTGCAAGCAGTACAGGGCCGTGGCATATTTTCACTCACAAACGGGCACACACATGTGGTTGTCCATCTGATCACCTGTGTATGCACTGCTTTCTGTACCTGCACACCCCGACTTTCTAGTACTCTCTACAGCTTGTTGGGGCTGTACGTGTCCGTGTTCCTCGTGGTAATATCACCCTCGACTCTGCTCCGTGTCTGTCGTGGCTCCGTACCGTGGCGTTTACTTACGGTGTGGTCTCGAGGCTTGTGGTGTGTGTTTGTGGCGTGGATATGCTTGTGTGCCCTTGTACCTGGCCACTGCGATGCACTCACGTGTGGGGCGATTCAGGCAGGCCCAGGCCATGCACATGTCCCTCGCCTCCGCATTGCACTCACCTGTGGGGCGCTTCAGGCAGGCCCTGGCCATAGACACGTATCAAGTTACACTGATGCACATCTCTACACGTGTCATGACACCGGCACAGCGTGGGAAACAGCCAGGATATATGCACTTATATATATGCCCGGGGGCATGCGCCAAAACTTCGGCACATGCCCCGCTCCGTCCCTCCCTTTCATAGAGCAGTGGACTGCAGTCTGTGGTACCAGGACAGAGAACGCCTGAGGAGTACCGAAACCCCAGCAATGTCAGGCAGCTCTGCCCATGCATGACAACACTGTAAATTTATCGGCACACCCTCAAAAACGTCGAGCAAAAGAGCACCATACCGGATGATACCCAAGTGTCCCTAGATGACAACACCCCTACTACGCATTTCAAGCCGCGGCTGACTACGCCGCACACCATGCCTGGCGCCTATGCCGGCCGCCCGTAGCGGGGCTCGAACCGGCGCACCCCCCGCCCCCCGGGCAGGCGCACGACCGTTGTACTACGACGATGGGTACCTTAAATATGGCGTCGGTATAACATCACCAGAGACACATCGCCGGACCGGACCATCAATTCCCACGGCCGCCTTAACCGGGGTTCGAACCAGCGCTTGTGAGCCCTCCGGACCAGCGCACTACCGCTGTACTACGTCGCCCACTACCGGTAAAAATGCACCGGTCATACAACAACAGAGCCGCCTCCAGCACATCGCCCAAGGAGGCATTCCATCAAAACAGGCATTCCATAAAAACAGGGGGGCCCCAGGCGTGGCGCCCAAGGCGCCACTACTGTGCAGGCACGCCGCTTCGCCCTTGGGTAGGGGCTGCACGCGCAGCCGTGGCAATTGCTGCACCCAGGAGGGCGGTAGCAGCCGCAACGGTACAGGCTTTTCGGGCATTCGTTGCCCTGCCCTGGGCTACCCACTCAACAAACTGCGCTAGCGTGAGCACCCCGAGTAGGTCTTGGCCTCGGAGGAAGTTTGCAAGTAGGGCAGCACACCCCCTACCCGATACCGGCGCATGTCCTTAGCAGCATCTACAAAAATTAGGTTGCCCAAAAAATCTGCCGGTGCCGCCTGTCGCTCCTGCAGGCACCACCCTCCCAAATGCCTCACCCTCGCCATTCGGTAGCAGGAAATGGGTCTCCATCCGTGGCCTATGTGTGTGATTGCTGTAACCAATCCTTCCAGCACCTTTAGGGGAGTGGCCTTTGCGCGCACAGGGCCGAACCGAGACCAAGCATATGCCCCAGCAAGAACCCCGGAGAATCCTTTACGAGGCCGAGGGTGCCACTGCAGGGTTCCTGACAATTTATCTAACCGGTTTTTGGAATAACCACATGTGGCCAAACGAATCCACGCCACCATAAGCTGCAGGAAAACAAACGGTTGTACCTGGATACACCGCTCTCTCAAATTTACAATCTTTCCCAGCGCCTGCAGTACCTGCACAGGACTCAGGGTACTCTTAGAGCTCACCAAAAAACCTGCCCACCGAATCCGTGTCGCCACCGTCGCTGTAACATCCTCCAGCAAATCACAATCGCAGGACAATAATATAAAATCATCCAAATAATGCACCAGATACACACCCTCCGGCACAATGTCACGCACAACCCTGCCTAGCAACTCCTAACAGATAAACGGTGAGAAAGCCCAACCGAAAGGCAACCTGTCAAGCGACACCAACCCCCCCCCTCTGCCTGGTATAAAACCTAAAAATTCTGCTGGCCTTCCTAGGCAATTTGAATGACCAAAATGCATTGGACAAATCCACATGTGACCCGTACAACTGTTTGGAAGGGTCCTGCTCCGCCATCAACCGCCCTATCAACTCCCACGACGCCAAAGAAAACTTAGGGGGCTTTAGACGCAAGCCTTCGTGTATACCTACACAACTTAGGATCAAGGAACACTTCACCGAATTTTTCGGTATAACGAATGAGAGACAGGTCGGGGTCATTGAGGGGTCCTCGTCGTGCAACACACCCGTTCTGCGAATAGCATTGGTCATACCAAGGACAGGCCTCCTCACCCTACCGTTCCCCTTGGGCATTTCACGTAAGTGAAAAAAACTCCATGAACAACAGAAACTGTGGGGGCACTATCTCGTCCCACTCCCTCTCCGTCATCTGGTAACACCCCACCGCCCCAATGCCTGCTGCCAAAATCTCAGGCGTCACCCTAGCCCACTTGGGTTTGGGGGAGGTAGAAAGATGATTCAAGGAGTCCCAAGCCTCCGGGGAGAGACAACGCACAGCCATCGGTTCATCAAGCCTAAAGTCCTCACATACACTGGTCAACCTAAGCAAAAAAGTCCAGAGCCTATGCACCAGAAGTGCCTCTGCACAAGCCAGCTTCACAGCCAGCCAAACAAAATGCCGAGTTAGCTCGGCCATTATAGTGACGAAAACGCCTCCTTTATAGTGTAGCCCCGGACCGAGGCCAACAACACCATCCAGGACACCCGAAACCTGCATTTCAGCCCCTGCTCCCTCATTACCCAGGACAGCGCGTACTCCGCCGTCATTTAACGGGGCCACGGGGTAAAATCGTGGATCGCTTGCATTGGGGTCCCGGTTCGCGGTCGCTCGTCCGGTCTCGCCGCTGAGGTCTCTCCACCCTTCGGGCACCGGCTCCCCGTCCAGAATTTTGCGCCACCTCCAACGCCTTGCCACGTGTCCTTCTTGGTGGCACTGATAAGGCTCGGCTAGCCAGCGGGCTCTTCCTGGCTCCTGCGACTCCTTGAACAGCGTGCGCAGAGCGCCACGGATCCCTGACTTCTCCGGCTCTGGGTTTGGCCGAGGGCGGCGCCGTGAACTTGAACTCTCCTCCCTCTCTTGCTAACGGGTTGTTTGACCCAGCGCATGTCGGCTTCGCTTGTCGTCCTGCACGCCGGGGCTCTGCACTGGCACCCTGCTGGGCGCCATCACCCGCACCATTGGCCCTTGCACCACCGCCTCGCCCGGAGCCCCGCTTTCCCGCTGCTGCTGGAACAACGCCTCGAGGTGGTCGGATACCTGGACGCTGCACAACACCTTCGTCCGCCGAAACCCGAGAGTCGGAATCGTCCGACGAGCTGCCCAGATACGCCGCGTCGGACCGTGGTTCTCCGGCATACCTCTTCCCCTTGAACATGCTGGGCGCTGCTCTCCTTCGTTTTCCACGTCCCCAAACAAGCTTGTTCTTGTCGCGTCGCTGACCCTCATACATGACGTCGCCCCACACCTTTTGGGGCTCCATGAACAGGGATCTCGGCTCCACATCCCAAACCTGCCGCAAGCAAAGCGGTGCGACAACGTCCTCATCCCGATACCCCAGGGCATACGCATTTGCTGTGGATGTGGCTGCCCACCAGCCCCACCACTTGAAATGTGGTAGTTCCGGACTTCTTTTCCAGCAAGCCGCTGCACCGCCTCTGCGGAAGCAATGCCACCTGTGGCGAACCCAAGTCGTTCCGCGCACCAGGTCCGCCAACGATCTTTCCAATTGTGCTGCTCCTGCCGGATATAACGAATCATCCCGAGATAGTCCTTTGTCCTCGGCCCATTCAAAAAGCCATTCCACATACGGCCGCAGCCACTCCGGCACAGGCCTCCGTTGCCATCCTTCATCACCAGTCTTGGTGTTCCAGAAAACCACGGAGCAACTGTCACGAACATCCCCAGCACGCACACTAGCTGCCTCCGCCACTCGCAAAAAACACACATACGAAACCAAAGCCATAGCCACCACCGCCCTATCGTCCGCTGATTTCGCCGCCTCAACCAAATGATGTAACATGACAGGACTAGCATACTCTTAGGCCCCAGACTGCGCTCCTGCTTTACCCAACCGCCAATGGATCGGCTGCACCACTCCCGCAACCCACTGCAAATCTTCGCATGCATGGACCGCTGATATATTGCCTCTTGCTGCACTCGCACTGCCTCCGTGTTGCACATGTCTTGCAAGTCGCCGTGACAGAATTTCGGGCAGTCGACCCTTTTCCCGCAATTCATCCTCGACATCCGCCAATCCCCGAAGATGAGTTGCATACCCTTGCCGTCGTGGATGCTTTCCAGCTCCGAATTGCAATACCCACCGGCGTAGTGGGTTCTTCCTCGCGACGGAGCGAGTCAAATTCCATCGCCAACCACCGGAACGTCGGCCTCTCCTCTTCTGGCGCTGGTATTCCCGTGACGGCGTCCCGGTACCGCCACGGGTTGGTCCTTCATGACCATAGCGGGCACCTGAAAAACCAATGGCGCAAGTTTTCCGTTTTCCCGGCAGCAGCACACCTCCGGCAATCCTCACTCGGCGATGCGTCTACTGGAATCCAATCTCGGGCCTTGGAAAACCAATAGGCCACGCCGTCCTTGGGCTTGAATTGAATGCTTTTGTAACGCCACGAATCTCCGCCCGCCGCCATAGCTTGTTGAAAGGTCTCCGAACTTCCTTTTGGTCCTGACTTCTCACCATGAGAATACCCTTTGACATAAGCAGAATGTGCAACGTTCAAAACTTTCTAGACCGTGTAAGCCAACGCATCGCCCAAACTCAATTGCTGTCCCTGTCTGCAACCTACGTCGGTAGGTCTACTTGGAGTCGGCACTGCAGCAACGTAACTTTTTAAAACCTCAGGCGTGTCTTTCATCCAAACCGTCACGCGCGCCTTTTTCAGAAATCGCTCAATTTCCTACCAACTCAAATCCGGGATCACTTCCTCTTTAGTCTTTGCGCTTCTCAATTTCCGTTGCCGCCAATTGTGTTCGTAATCTCTCCATCTCGGCATCTTGCTTGCGCAACATCAATTTCAGTTCGGCTGACTCCTTTGCCGTCTCGGAATCCATCGCCGAATCATCCGATACCACAACGGGATCCTCTTGCATACCACTGCTTCCATGGAGACCGGACATGGCAAATAAAAAACAAACGGACAAATGCCTAATGTAGATGTATTAAGTTAAACTAGCGTTTTGAGCAAGCTCAAAACACGAGTTTTGGTTGTAGAAGGAAGGAGTTTGGGGCAGATGTAACTACGAAGTGATGTTTCGAAGTAAATAGCAAAAATAAGACGCAAAAATGGGGTAAAAATGAGGAAGTGATCAAAAACATCATTTTGGTCAAAAATGAGAATGAAATTCAAATCCGGCATGCTAAGAATACCCCCGTGTTCCATGTTCCATGTTGGAAACACCCACAGTGGTCCCCTACCCCTACCCGCAGCGTTCTCTTGTACCTTTGAGGCCCGGTAGCAGGTTTCAGGGATTTTACTTGGTTTTTGCGTGCGTAAAAGGGCCATTTTGCGTGCATAAATTGCCCTTTTTACTTACTGGTTTTTTTTCCACTCGGGACGCAAAATACCCCTTGTACCTACGCAAAATCAGGGTAAATGCCTGCTTTTTACCCCCCCCACCACCCCTTACACGCAAACACAAACCCACATCCCAGGTCCAATGCATGCCATGTGTGCAAGCAAACATGCAGGCAATTGCTGGGATCCTTCTTTGCATTGTACCAATCAGTTTGTCACACATGTCCAAGTGGTATTCCACCACCAAACCTCCCGAGTGTGCACAATAGAAATGTAACATTGTACGACAAACATGCGAGAAACCCTACAACTTCCCCTTACGCATCACCCTTTCCCAATACTGCTTGGCATTCCCATATGCCTCTTGGCGGGTCCAAGAAGGCTGCCAAACGTTGAACCCCTTGGAATACAACCCCCAATCCAGGTTGTCATTCCGAAGCACTTCGGCCCACCCCTTCCTCTGTGCTCGGCGTGCCCCCCGTAGGCGAGACCCCCGTTTCTTACTTCCCCCCTTGAAGCTCCTCTTCCTAATCTCACTCTTCAACGACTGATGCCTCCCCTCACCGTTAAAAGCACTGAATGTGGACAGGGTACCCCACTCCCTCGCAATCCCCCACATGTGGTCCACCCAAAGGTGGGCCCACAAGGTCACCACAAACCCACAAGCTTTGTGTGCACTCCCCATCTCGGACAAAGCACTTCTCAACACATTCATATCGCGAAGGTCCAACCTCCCCTCTTTCCACACAAGGTCACAAGTCACTGCAAATTTCTCTCCCCACAAACGCCAACAAGCAGTCCATGTCATTGTAACACCCCCCACTTGCACCGGGACTTGTAAAAGATTGTCCCCCTCCAAGTAGTCGGCAATGCTATCCCACCCTTGCCCTTTCACCCATGCCGCCGCGGCAGCTTGCTCCAAACGCAGGGCCTTCTTTCCAACCTTCTCTTGCTCGCAATAGCCCGCCGTGGCCGTACGGCTCTCAACCCTAATGTCATCCCAAAACCACTGCACCCAAAGCAATGCCCTCCCCTTTGTCCACCCATGGTGATGCATCAAAGCCTTAACCAACCCACTGCCCGCACAATGCACCAAACGGTGCACCCCATGGAGTCCAAAGTCGGGGGGTCTTTGGAAAGGGAGGACTGCTGGCAATGTCATCCCCCCCCATTGCCAAACCTTGAGCAAAATTAAATTTCCCTGCCCAAACGCACCCAAACAATGAAGACGGTTCCCCCCGCAAAGCCAACACACAGGTGACAAAGGATCATTACACTTGAAATTCCGACACCCGGAGAGGGCAACTTGCGCCTTGGTGTCGGCAATAATGACACACGTCACGGGTGTGGGATACCCTCCCTCATTCAACTCTTGCATCCCATTCACATCCAAAACATCAAGGTTCAAATTTTCCTGGTGGGCCAGGTCGCGAAGAATTCGGGTGGTCTCCGAGCCCTGGAGTAGCACCCATGAACCCAATGGCAGACGGCTACCCAACTCGCCGACCGCAAAGTGCTCAAAAGAGCGTTGCCAAAGTTTGGTTCCATCAATGGAAATGCCCACCAACACTTGGTTACCTTGTGTTACCGGGGGGTTATGCTGCCACATAAGCTGCAGCTTCTCCTTCAGATTCACCCTGGACCCAATCAAATCATTGCCGCCGGGAGTTTCCGACGAGAAATCAATGGGGTGGGGGGCACCCAATGTCTTCCGCACGGAGACAATTTTGGCCCATGGGCAATACCACGTGGATGTGGACCGGCTGTACTGCAGTCGGCGCACACTTTGCCCCTCCTTCCTCGATTCCCACAACACTGCCATGGCATTCAACTCCAAATCGAGGTGATAATCCGTGGGAACATCGGTGAACAGGTCCACCACATTTGTAACCCCACTCCGCATGCGCACATTCCAATCCTCACCCATAATGTCACGCACCGCACGCTGCAAGATGCTGATCCGCTCACCACGGCCTTTGCGATTGCCCAGGGCCAAGTGGTGGTACTGCCACGGATGCAGCGGCATGATAAAGAAAGAACACCTGGGACGCATGTGGCACAAACGCGTTGCACTGCAGGTAGGAGACGCAATTACCGCGCTTTTGCGTGCGTAAATGCGCCTATTTGCGTACCTACCCTACTTTCGTTACGGGCGCAAAAAGGACCTTTTGCGCACGCAAAATGGTGTTTTTCCGCGCTCGCTTGAAAAATAGTCGACGCATAAAACGTGCAATTTGCGCACACAAAATGGTGTATTTGCGTCCCAGGTGTAAGTTGTGCAAGCACGCAAAAGGCGCCATTTGCATACGCAAGAATGGGGTAAAAGGGGCATTTGCAATGCCATGGCACCGGGTGGGTTAGAGGTATGCATGCTACACTCGCACACGGAACGCCCTTGGTTCAAACCCGGCGCACTCAAAAATTGAAACTTGTGTGTAGGCAATTGAAGAACGGAAGAAATTGAAGAGGTTGATGATCAATTCAAAAAAATTCAACCCGAAGAGCCGCAACCCCCCAAACAGGCGCTGAAGACAGGCGGACACCACAAAACCCACCGGTGACCCACTCTTTTGAAAGGAATGACAGACTGATGTTGAAAGCCACCGACAGACAACAAGACAATTCCCCCAGGCCCTTTGGAAATGAACGACACATTGATTTTGACAATTCAATAACAGCGAAATGAACGACAACAACACACTTACCCCACTCACTTTTGAAATGAAAGACACGCGTGCGCGGAACAGAAACACTGATGCCTCCGGGTGACCTCAACGTCACCAATCACCACCTTCCACCAACACCGTCTCCATCCGATCACCATCTCCGACCAAGACCATCACCATCCGATCGGCATGTGCCACCAACACCATCACCATCCAATCACCATCTCCCACCAACTACATCACCATCCGATCACCATCGCTCACCAACACCATCACCATCCAATCACCGCCGGACACCTCAACGGACCCCAGATCCCTGGAACCGTGGAGACCCCCCGGTTGGGGTTCCGGGCTCAGTTGCCCCTTTCTTCCGGGGGGTTTGCAGGATGTCGCTGACCCTGTAGGTCTTCAGCAGCTTGTCCGATGCCTCTGCAGAGGACGGATGGGGCGCAGCCTCCCTATCGACTCGCTTGAGGCGGTCCTCCAGCAGAGCCGTGGCCGTTGCTGCTTGCTGCAGTCCCGTTCGCAACTCCACGGCACACTGCGTCAGCCAGGCCTTGTCCTCCGCGACACCCTGGGGCATAGCCAAAGCCTCGGGAGCGGTGCGCTTCGTCCGACGCTGCCCACGCGCAGCCTCCAGCTCGTCTAGGAGCTTCTTCTCCCGGGTTCGCCACGACGCCTCGGCCCTCGTGGCCGCGCTGCGCTCCGCCAGCAGCTGAGCGTCCCGCTCCTTCAGCAGCGCATCCGCCCGCTGCCTCTCGCCACGCACAGCAGCCAGCTGTGCATCCCGCTCCCGCACCTGCTCCTCCAGCAGGGCCACCTTGCCCTTCAGCAGCTCGTTCTCCGAGCGCTGCCGCACTAGCTCGGACGTTTGCCCGGCCGGAGAGACTCCCGGCACCTTCCTGGGCACCTTGGGGGGGCGGCCACAGGCCCTCTTCGCCGTGAGCACGGAGGATTTCCCTCCGGCGGAGGATTCCGAAGCCACATCCTCGCCAATGGCCTCGGCCACCTTCTGTGCCTCTGCCTCCACCTTGCGCACCATGTCGCTGCGCGCTTCCTTCTCCCACCTCAGCCAAAAGGCTTCCACCCGCGCCAGCAGTGAGGCGGACTGGTCCACACCGCCGACCTCGCGTGTCCCTGGCAGGACACCTGCGATCCCACTCAGCGGCACCCCACGCACCTTCTGCACCTGGCTTAGCTCGTCCTGGGTGCAGAGGAGGGCCCACGTGTGGGAGCTGGGGGGCCGCATGTACAGGAAGGGAACGAGGAACACTTTCTCCTCTTGCCCCTTCTTGTGTTTCGCCCAAAACGGGCAAATCAATGTCACCGCATCGCCCGCCGCCTCTCGTCCACCAGCGGTCTTGGCACCCAAGGGCCGCACCGAAATTCCCCGGAAAATCTTCCAATGGAGCAAACCAGACCAATCCTCCGGAAAAACCATTCCTGCCTCCACATTGGCAACCTTGCCATACCCATGCACATACCGGACGTCGAATTCATCGACGTCCGGAAACGTCACCTCGCCCAAATCGCCTTCACCAGCTGCGCCATGGTCCCCTGGTTGGGCTCCACCGGCAGCTCCGCCGCCAAACCCAGCACTGCTGTCCGCGGGCCCGGGATCCACCAACGCGAAGGGCAAGAAGTTCACGACAATCTAAAAGAAACGGAGGAAATACATGAATTTACTGGGATTTCGCATGCGCAAATGACACGTTTTGCGTCGCGGGTTGAAATCAGGCAACGAAGTAAATACCCTATTTTGCGTGCGTAAATGACCCATTTTGCGTCACACATGGTAAGTGGGCAACGACGTAAATACCCTATTTTGCGTGCGTAAATGACCTATTTTGCGTCCTTGTCGTGCGCATAACCGATGTGCAAACGATGCATTTTACGCACGCAAAAACAGGGTAATTACACACCTTTTCATTACATGGGCATATGTATTCTTTCTTCTACCCGTTCCACTTCACTTTGCCGTCGGCTTCGGCTTGCATGCTGGGCATTGAGGCGGTATAGTGCATCGCCATTGAAGCCGACTGCATCTCACGGGCGCTGGGTGCGCGGGTGAGGACGAGGCTACTGGGACAGAACCCAAAGTAGACGCAGCCGGGGGCGACGGGGACCCGGACCATGTTGTCCGCCATGGGAGATCCACCAACGGTGGTACCAGGGCATCGAGCACTGCTCGGCATTCTCGTCCTCCGGCCCCATTCCCTCCGTTGTGAATGGGCAAACGCTAATGGCAGCGGTCCCAACCCCAGTCCCAACGGCCAACACGTCACCCATCTAGGGGACTTTCTTCTCCATCCCCGGGGGCATTTTTAGGGGCGCCGACCAACTCAACCTTGGGGCAGGTGGTGCAGGGGGCTGCAAATCACTGCCCGAAGAGGTTGCCGGGGGGTCCTCCTCCGCCTCTTCCTCCTCCGGTTCCTCCGGCTCAACAAACATCAGGTCCGGGACATTCTGCGGTTCCACCACATTTACGGGTGTGCGGAATTTTTCTGGCACAAAGGGGAAAAAAATCGTCCTCCCCGGCCCACCAGCTCCACGATGGATCAACGTCCCATCCATCAGCACAACACTGCCCCGCTTTTGCTGAACTACATGCCACGTGTTGGACACGTGGTAGCCATGGCTCGTCCCCGGTGCAATTTGCAGGGATTTTTCTAGGGGATCGTCCTGCAGCGATACGAAAACCACCCTGGTGTCCGGGGCACCGCGCAACGTAAGCATGAAATCGCCGTGCGGCCATTGGTAGCCCGCCATGGGGGGGGTGTCCATCCGTTCCACCAACCGGGGCTCCCGGTCCACCAGTTCATCCAGCACCGGGAAAAGGTGTCCCAAAATGCGCAGCAAACGCCACTTAATATTCGAGGGAAACCACTTGTCCACCGTTCCCGGGGCGGTCTGCCGGCGCCCACCTCCTTGGTTGTGGCCCTGAAGGAGAAAGTCTTCCCAAGTCTCCTCTCCCTCCAAATGCAACGCACACAACTGATCCAAAAAGTCCCCTGGCAGAATGTCCTCCACCAAACGGTAGCATGTGGCCTCATATTCCTCTGGGGTCTGGGATGCAGCGTTCTAGGGCGTCGTGCGGAACCCCTAGTTAGAAAGCAATTTCCGGAACACCCACCTAGCCTCAATTTTGGGGCAAACCACCTAAAAAAATGGATTCAGCACCCTCAAAAACGCCCCATCCCCTTTCTTTCCCCACATAACCCGCATCGTAGGGGTGGTTTTTGAGGGGGGGGTCAAAGAGTTAGAGCACAGTTAGAACAGCGTTAGAACACAGTTAGAGCACCTTGCTCTAACTAGTTAGAGCACTAGTTATCGCGCGATAACTCAGTTATCGCGTAGTGATCGCGGGTAGTTATTGCGCACCCCTCCTCCATCCCTCCCTAGGACAAACAACACAAAACACTTGGCACAAAGCATGTATGGTCTTTTTTCATACAAAGTCATCAATGTCTGAGGCCTTGGCTGCCTCCAGTCCCAAAAGCCCTTGCTCCAGGGCGTTCATGGACATGCAATGGTGCATGTGGCGCAGGGACATACTTGGCCTCACCAAGGACCAACCCTTAGAACAATTTTTGAGCCTCCTCTTGTAAGGCCCATGCCGATACTCCGTTGGGATGGAGGAAAACTGAAAAATGTTCCTCCATTTCTCGGCAAAAAAGGTGGAATGTGTCAAGCACCAATGGATCCACCTGGTGGGGGACCAACCTGAGTCTCCCCAAGCTTTTGAAAATTTTGTGGTCAACGCACGGTGGCGTTCCACTTGGGTTAGAGTGTACATCTCCCTCACCCTCCAAAGCTCATACAAACCCTCAATGCATCTCACCATGACATGCACAACAACCCATAACGGAGGTCCACCAGGGGTCCTCACTGTGGGGACATGCTCTTTGAGGCAATCCACAAATTGCCTTTGGAAGGGGGGGGGGTGTTAGGAAAAATTTGGTGCTTGTAAGATCCAAATATTTTTCTGTGGCCCTTGAGGCCGAGGGGAGACGTTCCCTCAGAGGGATGCCTGAGGTCTCATCCTTGAGGGCTTGTTTGAAGGCCTGCAAAGCTGCAAGAGCTTGGGCCTTACCAGGGGTACCAGGGGGAAGGCCTGAAGAGTGGTCTCAATGCGCTTTGCAATGCCGTTTAGGATGCGGCATGCTACATGTTGGTAGTCCCCCGGCCGCCTATCAGGGGTCACACTTCTCAACAATGCCCCCCATCTTGAGGTGGACTCCACCCCCCTTTGCTCAACAATACCATTGGGGTCTTTGCACAACCAACACTTAGACCCAGCCCCCCCCATTGCTTGCATCCCCTTCCCATCCCCTGTCAAAATGATAGTGCAAGTCAAAAATTGATTTTGAAAGAGGACAAAGTCCTCCTCCACATCCCTCACCTCTTGGTTGAGGTTGACGGAGATGTCCAGGCTTCTCAAAAAAGCCTGTTCATCCCCGCCATCCATGCAAAACCATGAGGCCCATAGCTTCACCTTCGAACCATACTTTGCCCCCCCCCCATACATTAACCCATACATCCGCACGGGTGGAGGATGCCTTCCACAAGGAAGTCGCATCAACTGAAATAACAACAATGGCAACGCCACTAGGGGGGGGGGGTTTCGCAATAACTCGGGCCATAGATATTGCATTTTGCACAATTGATTGCAAAGGCACATGGGCAGCGGCCCTATTGCGGCCTGTGGTAGACTTTACAATGGTTGTTTGGGGAAAGTAGGGCATGATCCGTTGCCGAACGGTCCTTAGATCCCGTTGTGTGCAATGGCGGGGCATTCGCAAAAGGGCCCGTTGGAAGAGATGCATGCTGCATGCCATGCGTAGCATGCTCAGGGCCTCCTGAGCTGTGAATGCAAGATGGCCACCAAGTGGGCCAGACAGGGCAGTGCACGCCCCACCACTTAAACAAACTTCTCCTTTGGTGTTGGTGCCACACACAACTTTCGGGTCACCCAATAGAACTCGCACCAGCCGCCGAACCGCCTTCAAACGCCGCCGCCGGGCCTTGGGGCACTGCAGATCGGTGTACCGCCGGAGGTTAGCTGTGTTGAGAGCCCTCAGGGCCTCATTGACAGCATTATCCATGAAGAATAAGAGGGCCCGGGCAGGAAATGAGGGAGGGTTTTGAAGCAAGGGCCCAAAAAACACACGCGATAACCCACGCGATAACCCCCGCGATAACTAGGTTATCGCGCGATAACCCCCGCGATAACCCCCCGCGATAACCAGTTAGAACGCGATAACCCCCCGTTCTAACTAGTTAGAGCACCCAATTAGAGCGCGATAACTACCGCGATCACTAGTTCGAGCAGGGGTTAGTGCGCACTAACTGGAGGGGTTCGAGCAAGCATTGGGCACCCTAAAACCCATGGCCACCAGCTGCTGCCGCCACAGAGGCGCGCAGTGCAGCACCCCCCCCCCCCCCGCACTGTAAAAAATCACGCTCCATCGCTCGCCCTCCCATGGCAATGGAGCGTGTAGTGCACTCGTGTTCAACAACACCAGGGCTTGGGGGGTGGCGGTGCATGCCCAACCCTCCACCGCCCTACCCTTGCACACACTGGTGTGCCGCCTTTTTTCCCTCAGGGAGGGATTCAGCAGGCCACCACTCTCCACCCAAATATCACCCCCGTGAAAGACCCCACACACACAATAAGCGCCATGGGCGCCCCATCACGCAAATGGGCGTGAAGGCCCATGGTGTCCGTCCCTTGGGGGCGAACAACTTGGATGCCACACCATGTGAACCATGGTGGAGCATTGGAGGTGCAATAAGCATTGAGGTCTGCGACCAAGGGGGTGAGGGCAGGCCTCGGGGTAGCAGCGGCCATGTGGGTCGCCCTCAAATTAGAGGGGTTGGGGTTTCCGCTTCCCACGAGGCCGAAGTGGCACATGCCCACTTGGGCCCCGTATCGCTCCTCCCCACGAAAAATGCCCTTAGGCAACCCCCTTAGCAAACCCACGAGTCATTGACTCCCACTCCTACTCCCGCTACCCTGACTCTGCACCCCTTGCGGCCCAGCCTGTGCTGGGCGGTGAAGGAGGCTGTGAGGGTGGAGGTGAGGGTGCGCACCTGCGCCTCAGGTACCCCCAGGCGCTGCTGGAGGTCATCCCCCCTCCTTTGCTGCCCCTCCAACTCCACCCTCAGCTGGGCCGCCTCCACCTCCGCCTTCCGCCTCCCTTCCTCGGCCTCCCTCAGGGCCTCCGTCATCGCCTCCACCTCCTCCCCCCTGTTGGAGGCCAGGTTGAGGGCCTAGTCCAGGGCACGCTGGGTGTTGCCCTGGACCGTTTCGGCCTTCGCCAAGGCCGACTTGTGGTCGGCCGACCGACCCTTGGCCAGTGCGGCCTCGACCCCCGTGGCGGCCGCCTGCTCCACCAAAACCTGGCAAGCGTCCGTCACGTGGGTGGCCACACTGGCCCCCAAGGCCTCCACATCCAGGGCCTCACGGGGGGGCTGGGCCGCCACCTACGCCACCTTCGACGGCTTGGGGGAGGGCTTGGGGGAGGGGGTGGGGCCCTTACCCCTATGGGGGGGGGGGGCATCCGGCTCAACAACCACCACCTCAGGCCCCCGCTTCGTCTGCTTTCCCGGCCTTGCCCCCTTGGGTGCATACTGCCGAACCCATTCGGCAGTGGCCTCCACCACAGAAGGGGGGGGGTCATACCCACCAACCTGGTGGATGCCCCCCCCCTTGTGCAGCTTCTGCCACACTTCGCTCCCCGTATACTCCTCCTCCCACAAAAAACACACCCTCAAAAGAAAAAAATTTTTCCTTTGGGGGGGGTCGCTCATCCCAAACAAACACAAAAAAGCCGCAACCGTTTCCCCCTCAGCGGCATTCGGCCACTTGGCCGTTTCTCCCCCAACCCACACATAGGAGGGGTGGGTGAGGTTGGTCTTCCTCTCCACCACCCCCTCCTTCTCGGTGATGGTGACCTGCCGGTACCATCCCGTCCCCCCCATCCTGCACGCCTCATCCCCAGGCTCCCCCCACCGCCACGACGCCCCCTCCGGCAGCCTCTTCTCCCCCTGCAGCTCCACACGGGCCGCCACCGGCTTTGCGGGCCGTGCTCCTGCTGCTTCTGCTGCTCTTCCTGCTGCTCCGGCTGCCTGGGCTTCGTCCTTGACGAAGAGACGGGGAAGCTGCATGATGGTGGCCTGAAAAAAACAAAAGAAACAAAAAAAACCACGCGATAACTACCGCGATAACTCGCGCGATAACCTAGTTAGAACGCGATAACCCCCGCGATAACCCCCCACGATAACCCCGCGATAACTAGTTAGAACGCGATAACCTAGCGCGATAACTAGTTAGAGCACCTTGTTAGAACGCGATAACCTAGCGCGATAACTAGTTAGAGCAGGGCTTACTACAGGGTGTTGTGGGAAGTATTCACTTTTGCTAAAACCAGAAGCAAACACGCAAACAGGAGGCAAAACACGCACGTCTCTTGTAGTACATCTCGTCAGTGTGCCGCCTCCTCGTGGGTCAGTGTGCCGCCTCCTCGTGGGCAGTCACAAAAGCCCACTCTGGGCAATAGAAGTCGCAAATAGCGTCATTGGGTGGGACAGGCGGGCTGCTGGCAACAAGCAAAAATGCTCTACAGGTACAAAGGCTCACGGCACACACGCATGCACACACACACACACCACCCGACGAGCAAAACCAGAGCTCAGGCACGGCTGAGCTAAGATTTTGCTAAAACCAGAAGCAAACACGCAAACAGGAGGCAAAACACGCACGTCTCTTGTAGTACATCTCGTCAGTGTGCCGCCTCCTCGTGGGTCTCGTTCATGCCAAATTGCCGCATAACCCCCCCCCCCTTCCCCCCTCCCCCGCTCAACAATCGGTGCAGTTCTGAGACCTAGCAGTGCCAGCGCGACGCACGCCGCGCCCACGAAGCATACGGTCGCCCAAGACACAAAGCGCCAGAGGCGCCCTGCACACAGCGGCACGTCTCGTCAGGCTTCAGGCATCCGCAGACCAAGCCTAAGAGAGCGTGGACGACCCCTGCCACCGCCAATGAGGAAGTGGCGAATGCACAGCGACCGTCGGGGACCACCGCCCGGGCGCAAAGCAGCCCGGTCAGTCCAGGGCAGCCCCCCAAAGTCCCGCACCAGATCCAAAATTAGTGGGCCAGCGCTCAACACAGCACCAAGCCTAAGAAAGCATGGACCCCGGACCCACAGCAAAGTGGAAGTGGCGTAGGCCAATGGACCAACGCCCGGCACACAACCACGAAGACAGCCTCCAACATCAACGCAGGGCAGGGCCTCCTCTACAGACAATTGCCCGGAGGGCCCCCGCCTGCTCATATTGGACCTGCCAGCGCAGAGAGAAAACGTCCCACACACAACAATTACAACACCGGCGCGGCCATGGAAACCAAAAACGCCTGCAAATGCGCAAGCACCGCCCGGGCGCAAAGCAGCCCGGTCACCCCAGGGCAGCACTCAGAGACCCGACATAGACTCAAAAGTAATGGGCCAGCGCTCACTCCCATCCCAGCCCCCGAAGACAGGCTTACCCCCCAAAAAAAGACTACACCAACGGCCTAAAGTGGCCAGCTAGTCTCACCACCAAGGGGTAAGACCCCTGCACCCACAGATACGGCACGGGGGTGCGACGACCCCCGTTCCAATCCGTCAGTGACACAACCACCCTCTGTCCTCCCCCCGTCCCAGCCACCACGTCCCACATCCCCCCGCAAGTGTGTCTGCCCCGCGGCTTCACCCTGGGGTCCCCGACCGCGGTGGTGCGCCTTGTCGCCCGCCCCCGAACCCTCTTGGCGAGGTCCATGGCCGCGGCACCCAGGAAGTCGACCCTCTCCCCGGGATCGTCAGGCACGCCATACGCGACGTACAGCTGCACCCCGTTCCGGAGGAGCACGCGGTGACAGGCCCTGCGGTCCACCAAGGCACCCAACTTCTCCCGCAGCGCAGCGCGTCGCCACGCCGCGCGCCGCTGAACGGCCTCCTCCGAACGCTTGCGCGAGCGGCTCTTGCCCCGCCTCCGCTTGCCGCTGCGCGCATGGCGATTACGGCGGCGCTGGGTAATGATCACATGTACCAAGAAAAACGACTGCTACAAGCAGGCGCCGGAACTACACAACATCAAGTCATCGCACCCACCGACTCCTCCAAGCACTACTGCAAAAAGACCTCGTGGAACTCCGCCCCCCCCTCACCATCCCCTGGGGGCCACAGGCCCGCCCTCCACGCAAGCGGCAGCACAAAGGGTCCCATAGGCACCCCCAGGGTCCACAAAAAACTGTGCGCCTATCGGGGAAGGCCCACAGATCCCCAACCCTGCGCGTCGCCACCTCGCGCGCCAAACCCAGATCTCCATTGAAGTTGTCACACAACCTACTGATAGGATCAGCGGGATTATGGGAACCACGCACCCAGTGCATGTAAACCGTGAAGCCCGGGCACGAAGCCCATAGGTAGCGGAAACGCTTCAAAACTCACTGTTGGAACTTATGCCCCACCTTGGCTTTACACCTAAGGAACTGCACTAGCGCCGCCGCATTATCCCCAAACAAATGGGCCTCACGAATGCCTACATTGAGTACGAGCTTCAAGCCCCACAGCAGCGCCGCGGCCTCCGCACACTGCTGGTTGGGCGGCTGCTCCGCGGGCACAACCAACCGAGAACCCACATCCATGGAAAACAGGCCGGTACTTACCCGCGTCCAGCGCCGCGTCGACGTAAACAACCAACGGCGACCGCTTAACCACTCCGGGGAGGGACACCACCGACCATTGCCTCCTGGCCAGCACGCACGCCACGCACATAGACTTAAGCAAACGCGCAAGGGTAAATGGCAGCCGGGGGGGCGCCGAGAGCACATGAGCCCCCACAACAGATAGATGCGGACTGTGTCCCAAACCCGGGCGACATATCCACTGCGCCCGCCCAAAGAACTGCTGCAGCCGTTTTACCCTACACGGCCCCACAGACAACCTCAACCAATGCGCAAACAGAGCCTCCCACGCGTTGCCAGCAGTCCGCACCTCCCCCCCCTTCAAATCAATATCCTTCCCGAGCCACACCAGCCATTGCACAGGCTCCAACGTACTCTTCGGGCTGACTACAACCCCTGCACGGCGCAATGCCTCCGCCGCTTTCGCCGTCTGTTCGCGCACACACGCGCGGCCGCGCCCCACAACCAGTACATCATCCAAGTAAATTAAAACCAGCACCCCCGACAGCCCCGCGTCGGCCATCAGTCTCTCTAACACGCGCTGGCACAAGAGGGGGCTGAACTTCCACCCAAAGGGCAAACACCGGAATGCCAACACCCCCCCCTCTCCATCCGAGACGCGAAAGGCCCCCCAGAACTCGCGCGGCAGCTGAAGTGACCAAAAGCAATTGCTCAGGTCGATGTGGCACATGCAAAGCTCATCCCCCCCCCCCCCCCGCAGGGACAGAACGTCCCACACCGGCCTCATGCAACGCGCCCGGGCATAAAAAGAGGGGAGGAAGAAAGAGGACCCCTGCTGCGCCACCTGCGCCAAAAGGGCCAACACCTCGGGAGAGGGGAGGGAGAACTTCTCCGGCCGAGACCGCATCTCCTCATTAAGGGGCACAAGATTGACAATCGAACTGCATTTCTCCTTCGTCTTGGGAATAGCAAAACCTCCCCCATTGGGCCCAGGCGACCCTGGCGGCAGGGGGAAAAGCAAACCCTGGCCCCGCAACGCCCGCATCATGACCACTGCCTCATTCGACGGGGGTACTATCCCAGAAAACTGCCTGCCCGCCAAGTCCGCGAAGCTGTCCGGCACACAACTATCCCAGACCTCACGGGGGATATCCACTCGCCCCACCAACCCCAGGCCCCGCGCCAAAACCTCCTCCCTAATACGCTGCATAAGCGATTTTGGGACGTCCAATCATGCAAGAGAGACTCCCAAACTTCAGGGCTAAATGAGGACAAAGCAACAGCCAAGACTCGCAGAAAAGCCGGTTGCCTGAGATCCCGGGCAGCTTCACGGCCCCACTCAAGAAACTGCAGGAGGCGACGCTCCAACAAACCAGGCGGCGCGCGGGGCAGACAAGCCCGCAGGGAGCACAACCGGTCATCCCACTCACCGGTCTGAAGGCGCTCCCGCACCCACTGACCCAGCTCCGACGCGCGGGAAATTGCCGTTCGGGCAGCCGCACCCACAATCCTGGCCGGGCCTGCGGCCTTCCGCTTGCCCAAGACGGACGCGACCTCACCCGTCTTGCGGGCCGCGATGCGCAACCACCTGATGGAGGAGCCTGCTGCAGAGGCAGGTGGGGGGTCCGCATCCACGTCAATGACTTCCCCCCCCCCCGTCTCCCCGCAGCCAGCGCCCGCGACCTGAGGACCCCTCAATGGCCGTAAGGGCCGGAGGGGCCCCCGGGTCTCGTGCGCCAGCCCGGTCCTCCCTCCCAGCAGTCCCCGCAGAGGCAGAGCTCGCAGACTCCCCTGGGCACGATCCACCCCGACCCCCCGCTGACCCATCTCCATCATCTCCCCATTTGGGGGGCTCATCGGCGTCAGGGGCACATAGCTCCAGGAGTTCCCATGGGAAAACGTCCCGGGGGGACACGGCGCGCCATACGAACTCTCCTGTCGGGTCGTCAGAGGGCCACGGGAGGACAGCCTCGGACGTGACGACGAAGTCGTCGGGTGCGTCGGCGTAGTGGACTGCCACCATCTCCGACAGCCACCGCCCCCACCAAGCCAGCCACTTGATGGGTAGCCCCAACCATCGCAGGGCCGCGGAGCCCCCCCGCCTCCATGCGTGCCACCTGGCGTGGGGGTTGTCGCTGCCCCCCAACGCGGCAGCCATGACCGACTGCATGAATGCTGGGCCCTGCGGACAGAATTGCGCTCCAACGACAGCGGACGTGGCCCCCTTGGCATCGAGCCAGCCAAGCCATGCTTGGGCATACTTCCCGAGTCGCCTGCGCACGATGCGTGGTGCCACCTTGACCGTGCGGAACGCCAAGCCCCGACACCGTGTACCCTTCGTGAACGGGGGTTAAGTGGCCGTTGAAAGCCGAGATTCACGGTCGTGAAGTTCACGCGAATTTGACCCGTTTTTGGTGTTTTTTTGAGAAAACACTACATTTTAGCTTCAATATGACGCATTAAAGGGGGCAAAAGTCAAGTTCCATTTGCAATCCCCATGATTCAATGAAGGTCCCGTCCCAAACGGACCCATCAGGCCCAAACGGTGCCCAACAAAAATCCGGGAATTATGTCCCGGGCCCTTTGGGCCTGAATTCGAGGAATTCGTACGAATTTCGTACGAATTTCGTACGAATTGGTAGGAAATTCGTACGAAATTCGTGCGAAGGTGGCAGATTCGTACGAATTTCGTGCGAATGTCGCGCGCGCTTTCTGCGAATTTCAGCCGAATCTCCGGATTCGTACGAAATTCGTACGAAATTCGCACGAATTTCGTGTGAATTTCGTAAGAATTTCGTACCAATTTCCGAAATTTCCAAATTTCAGCAAAAAATCACCCAAATTCACGCGAAATTCACGCAAATTCACGCATGCGTGAATTTGGTAAATTCACGTTGCGTTCACGGTGATTGAGCCCAACATTACGAAGGTACCAACAAGGTTAAACATCAAATTTCAAGACATTTCTAAGGACAACGTTTTGGCGAAGATGGCACAAGAAACGCAAACGATGGCGCCAAGTTACGAGCAAAACAAAGCAAAAATTGGTGAAATTCACGGTACTGTGAATCTCGGATTCAAACGGCCGGTTCACGAAGGGTACACGGGAGCCCCCCCGACGGAGGGGCGCGGCTTCACCCACCCGCAGAAGGCAGGTGAATGCCAGGACCGCCATCCCATAGACGGTCCACTGCGGTCGCTCCGTGCAAGCCAGCGCGAAGTTGCGGAGGTCGTCCAAACTAGCGTAGGGCCGTAGGGGTGGCTCCGTGGGCGCCCATTTGGCACAGCGCCAGACCCGGCGACTGACGAACGCGGGCAGCCATCCCATGTCCTCCAGCGCTCGGAATGCCGACACTGCGACCTTGAGAGAGCTCCCCGAGTACCCCAGTCCCCACAACTGGAAAATGTAGCGGCACGCGGCTTGTTCGAGTTCGGATGTGGGCGTGTAGCCCACCCAGAGGGCCATTTTGCGGAAGTGGGTACAATACGTACCCATGGTGCTTTTTGCCCAGGAGGATGCCTGTAGCGCGTCCACGGAAGTGATTTCATCCTCCTTCCACATCCGTCTCCACGCTGCCCACACCAGGCGCCAGACCACATCCTCGCCATCCCGGAAGTCCGACGGTCCGAGGACCACCAAGGCCCCCCGGGGCTCTAGAGGGACGGGCCGGATGGGGCGGCTTCCCCATTAGTCAAAGCCGGGGCACTCGTGAAACCAATGCCGCTTCACTCCCCTCCCGGCGTTCTTGCATGCCCTACACGCTGTCACCGGGGCATTGGTGACGTCCATCGGCTCGGCTCCCGGCTTGGCGGTGTACAGACGGCGGCCCCCCTCGACGCGGAACTTACCCTTCATGGCTTGCAGCCGTCGTCCCACCACCTCCTCGTCCGCCGCCCCCGTACAACCTGCGGACAGCACAGGCACATCGGATGCATCCTTTGGTTGTAACACAGTAAGGGGGTGCATAGTAACCCCCCCTAACTGAGTTTGACTTTGCCCCCCCTCCCAAACATGTGTCCCGGTTGTTTTTCTCCACCCTGGGTGGTCCAACACACTTCCCTATGTCCACTCTAGAGGTGTATAACTTCGTTTACCCGGAACTCCATGGTGTGTCGATTTCGCGAAACCCCCCCAAAACTCAGTAACCCCCCTTACTGACACCCTTACCACCGCAGTAACCCAACTCAGTAAGGGGGGTTACTGACCCCCTTATTGACTCATTAACCCCCGTACTCACTCAGTAACCCCCCCTTACTGACCCCCCTTATTGAGTCAGTAACCCCCTTACTGACCCCCCTTACTGTGTTTTAACCGTAGCAACACTAGGGCATGAAGAAATCAGGCAAGTATCAAATGTATCACTCAGGCCTTCGTCGTTTGCCTGCCAACAAAGCCTCCCCTTGTCCTCCCTTGGCCTTGCGCAATTGTACACCCACCGCGAGTGCATCCGTGTTGACCACATGGGCCATACCACGCCTCGTCACTCGCGGCTTCTTCAAGCACCAACCTCTCATACTGTTTTTCAACCGGACTTTGAAGGTCCGGTTGCGGTACTCAATGGGGATGCTAGAGAACAGGTACAAAGACCTATACATCCCCAAAATTTTGCCACTGTGACACGCGGCCCAATGGGCCCACGGTGTGGGCTTCCACCCCAAGGCACTCCAACACTCGCCAAACTGACGGGCATGTGCCTGAGCTTGGGCAACTTGAGTGGGGGTGAGGTACTCCTTTTCCCTCCACAGACTATACGTACCTGCGAAAGACCGCAACAATAGCTTAATGAGGACATGGGCACGCATTCCTCTCTCCCCGACCACCTCACATGTACCCTTCGTGAACCGGCCGTTTGAATCCGAGATTCACAGTACCGTGAATTTCACCTATTTTTGCTGTGTTTTGCTCGTAACTTGGTGCTATCGTGTGCTTTTGTCGTGCTATCTTCGCCCAAAGTAAGATCCAACAAATGTGTGCAATGTACAGTTTTGAAGTAGCCGCATGGTTCAACACATTTGGTGAGATCGCCGTGAATGTGAAATTCACGCACCCAAATTCCCGCATAAATTCACGCTAGATTCACAGATTCACAAGAATATGAAATTCGCACGAATTTCGTACGAATTCGTACGAATTTCGTACGAATTTCGTGCGAATTTCGTGCGAATTCGTACGAATCGGCCCCAATTTTGTCTTGTCACTGCTATTTGTTGCACACATTGGATATTGAACAATTTGTTTTGTAGATCCCTAGATACACGCTAGCACGCACAATTTCGTTCTAGCCTAAAACGACATCGCGAGGGCGTTCTAGCCTACAACATCTAGCTAGAACGTAGACTAGAACAGGAATCATTCTAGCCTAGATTTGTTCTACACTAGAACACACATAACAAATCAAACCATTATACACATTACATTTCTTATGCTTTGTTGCGTTGCTTACAAATTTGTTGGGAAGGGCATAGGTTATAGGTGATAGTGGATGCAGTGGTGGGGGGTCCATTGGGGTCAAACCATTGTTGCATTGCTCACACAGTTGTTGGGAAGGGCAAAGGTGATAGTTGCTAGTAGATGCATGAGGGTGGGGTGGGGGGGTCCATTGGGTCAAACCATAGGAGCGTAATCAACCACGTCTAGGGTTGGGAGGGGGGGGGGGGGCAAGGAGACCCCCACTTACACCTGAGTGTGTGGGTGTGGGGTTAGGAGGGTGTCTTGCTTGTTGCAGTGCGGTTAAGGTTAGGGAGGGTACTCCTTTTCTCTTCACAGGTTTTTTCTACTGTTTGATTCTTCGATGCCGGCTCTTCCAAGCTTCTCACCTGCAACTGGGTAGAAGAGTTGGATTGTTCACCCACCAACAGGGATCGTGACACGTGTTCACACGCCATGGGGTAGCAGCATCCGTGTTCATGGCTCCGTGCGATTGGGTGCATCCACACTGAGGTATGTTGCGTGTAGTTGTTTCGTGCTGCCACATACCGTGTGTGTGTGTGTGTGTGTGTGTGTGTGTGTGTGTGTGTGTGTGTGTGTGTGTGTGTGTGTGTGTGTGTGTGTGTGTGTGTGTGTGTGTGTGTGTGTGTGTGTGTGTGCTCCTCGGGAACTGTGGTGCATGAAATAAGGGGTGGCCCCCCGGTGATCGACCAGGGGGGGCGCCAGCCCCCCCGGGAGCTTCTTTGGATATTGCGGTACATGAAAGAAGCAGTGGCCCCCTCCTCCTGTGTGTGTGTGTGTGTGTGTGTGTCTGTGCGGTGTGTGTGTGTGTGTGTGTACATAGCTGCACTTTATGTGTGTGTGGGTGCCGGGGGGGGCAGGCATAGGGAAATGTGTGTGGGTGTGGGGACTCCGGTACATGCATAGGTGGTGTTGGTGTGGCTCTTCTGCCAGTGTCCTGCAAAAATGGTGCGAGATTCGTACGAAGTTCGCACGAAATTCGTACGAAATTCGTGCGAATTTCGTACGAATTTCGTACGAATTTGGTCCCTCAATACGTACCGTGAATGTGGTTGTTACGAATTTCGTACGAATTTCGTACGAAATTCGTACGAAGTTCAAACAATTTGCATGAATTTGTGTCATTTTTGTGTGTGTGTGGGTGTGCCTGGTCGGAGGGGTTGTTGTTTGTGTGGGCGTGGGTGCATGGTGTGTGCGTGCCTGGGTGATATGTGCATGCATTGGTGGTTCTTGGGTTCTTGGGTGGTTTTGTTGAATCATGTGGGACAATACTTTTGTGTTGTTTGTAGTTTGTGACTGTCTGTCGTTTGTGTTTGTTGCTG
Organism: Eutreptiella sp. 'Long Island Sound 2002'; assembly: GCA_964036045.1. Taxonomy (NCBI): domain Eukaryota; phylum Euglenozoa; class Euglenophyceae; order Eutreptiales; family Eutreptiaceae; genus Eutreptiella; species Eutreptiella sp. 'Long Island Sound 2002'. The sequence goes on along the minus strand of OZ038383.1, from coordinate 46,721,308 downwards.
CTGAATGTCATTATGTGGGTTTAATGCCTGCTTTTCGACTGCGTTGGTATCGCTGTTTTGCTTGCTGCTTGTTGTGCTTCGTCTGTCTGCTGCTCCTCACGGGTGACTGTTGCTGATGACCTGACTGTGTTGTTCTTCTGTGTTGTTGTTGTGTTGCTGTGCTGTGTGCTATGAGTGGGTGTGGATGGTTGGATGGGTGGCTGCCTGTTGTTGAATCATGTGGGACAATACTTTTGTGCTGTTTGTAGTTTGTGGCTGTCTGTCGTTTGTGTTTGTTGCTGCTGATTGTCATGATGTGTGTGTAATGCCTGCTTTTCGGCTGTGTTGGTACCGTTGTTTTGCTTGCTGCTTGTTGTGCTTCGTCTGTCTGCTGCTCCTCATTGGTGGCTGTTGCTGATGACCTGACTGTGTTGTTCTTCTGTGTTGTTGTTGTGTTGCTGTGCTGTGTGATATGGGGTGACTGTGTTGTTCTTCTGTGTTGTTGTTGTGTTGCTGTGCTGTGTGCTATGGGCCGAGTGTGTTTGTTCTGCATAAAAATGATACAAATTCATGCAAATTGGTCGAAATTCGTACGAAATTCGTGCGAATTTCGTACCATTTTTGCAGGACACTGGCAGAAGAGCCACACCAACACCACCTATGCAATAACGAAGTCCCCACACCCACACACATTTCCCTGTACCTGCCCCCCCCCCCCCCCGGCACACACACACACACACAAACACACACACACACAGACACACACACACACCCATGCACAAACACACACATACCCTCAATGTAAGCAAACAGCCCCCCATGCACTCGACCCACACCCACACACTGCCCGCTCACACACCCTCATACGTACCTGGACAGTGGATGTGCCACGGTTAGATGTTTAGGGGGGGGGGGGGTTCTATGTGTGTGTGTGTGCGTATGTGTGTCTGCCTGTGTGTGTGGATGGGTTTCTGCGGATGTGTTTGTGTGTGTGGGTGGGTGGGTCGTTGTGTCGATGTGTAGTTGGGTGTCCGGTTGTGTGTGTTTGTGTGTATGCGCGTGTTGGTGTGAGGTGCAGGAAGGGTGTGTCTGTATGTGTGTGTGTGTGTGTGTGTGTGTGTGTGTGTATGGCTTGTGCGTATATCTGGTTTGGTGCTCCTCACATCCTCAGCCGCCCCACACACACAGGCGCACGCCCACACCCATAACCAAAAAAACAGTCATACACCCCCCCCACACACAGACACACACACACACCCATGCACAAACACACACATACCCTCAATGAAAGCAAACAGCCCCCCACTCGACCCATACCCACACACTGCCCGCCCACACACCCTCATACGTACCTGGACAGTGGATGTGTGTGTGTGTGTGTGTGTGTGCTGATTGGTTTGTGCGCGTGGGTGCGTGTTTGTGTGTGGGTGTGTATCCATGGGTCCGTGGTTGTGTGTGTGGGTGTGTGGGTGTTGGTGTGAGGTTTGGGACGGGTTTGTGTGCGTATGTGGTCGCGTGGCCCCCACATCCTCACACACACCAACTCACAGACGCACACCCGCACGTAGAAACAAACAGGAAGTCACGCATCCACCCACATGCAAACCCAACCATACAACCATACCCAAACCCACACAAACCCACACACCCCACACAAAGGCACACCCACACACATGTGCACATGTTGCCTGTAGCCAGGGTGCCTGCAGGGGTGTTTGGGGGGGAGGTACCCCGGGTATTAGGACAAACGAGGGGGTGCACAAGGGTGAAATTGGTATGAATTCACGTGAATTCACGTGAAATTCGTACGAAATTCGTACGAAATTCGTGCGAATTCATGCGAATTTCGTACGAATTCACGTGAATTCACGGCCGTGAATCGGCTACAGGCTTGCCGGGTTCCGGCACCTCTCGTTTTGGGCACGTTTCGGTCATGATGCATGCTTTTGGGGCGGGACTTTCATTGGATGATGCGTAACAAAGCTAGGGGAGGAATTTTGGCCCCTCAAAGCCCTTGGAATGAACCAAGAATATGGCATTTTTCCCCAAAAACCTCAAACTTTGGGTAAATTCACGTGAAATTCACGCAATTATTCAAGCGGCCACTTAACGGCCGTTCACGAAGGGTACACACTCAAAGTGCCTACACAAGATCACAACCAACTTGTGTGGTGTTTGGTGGTTCCTCCAGAACAAGGCACTGGAGGTCAGACTAAACGTTCCGTCCTTTGTTTGTTTCTGCTGTAAGCGTTCAGCAGGTGGGATTGCCTCTGCCTCAGCTTGTGCATGCTGCCGGAGTTCCTGTAACTCCTTCACGGCACCACGCTTGCTGTGGTCGGCTGCTACCCAATCCTCAACCATCCAACCCACCCGTGTCACAATGGCATTTAAAACACGGCAGGCACAATGATTATAATCACCAATGCGCCGCCTTGGTGGGACGGAGGTAAGAAAAGAGCCCCAACGGCACAGGGCCTCGACAAAATCGGTGGGAACCATGCTTCCCACATTGCCACAACACCAACACTTGTCGCCAGGGTTAGTGACTAACATCAGCTTTCCATCCCCGGTGACAAACACCTCAAAAGTGTACCTTGTACCCCCCCACATTATATCCCGATCCCGCTCAAGGTCTTCAACCTCCCTGTCTAGGCCGGCAAGCCGGTCGACGGCACGGAGGCATCGTCCATCGTCAGGACCATCAAGGGCCCACCATGTGGCCCACCTCCTTACATCGTTGGCTCGACTCGGGGTACCCCACACGTGGACGTAGACGTCGCAGCGCGTGGCCGATGTGCGCCACACGGGTGTGGCATCTGGGGCTACAATGACCTTGATCTTAGTGTCTGTAGGGGGAGGCAATTGGCACTGTTGTGCCAATGCAACTTGTGTGCTCACCACATCCCATAGTGGGACGGCGGCAGCGGCTCTTTGGGACATGCCGCTGCCAAAGACAGCCATCGGGTGGGCCGTGTACGGGCGCATGTGGCGGCGGGCTTTATCCAAGTTGGCCCGCGTGCAAGTGCGTGGCACCTTGTATAGCTGCCGCACACTAGCTTGCATGTCGATCATCCGCTCAACAAGGGAAGCAGCCTCCTCCCCGGGGGTATCAGAGTCGTCACCGCCGTCACTTGGGATGCCCAAGGTAATCGATCCCCGTGCCCGCTATGGTAACGTTGGTGACGTTGGTGCCTAGCAGGGCGCTTGCCACGCGTGCAAGGCACTTCTTGCGTTGTGCCTTGGTCTTGGGGTCTTTGAGGGCTTCCAGTGGTGTAAGGGTGAGACGTTGTAGGTGCGCCTCAAACGTATCCACCGCCGCTTCCATTATAAAAAGCTGTGCACAAGGAAAACGGCATCCTTGTTGCGTTGGTCTCTACTCATCAATTGGGGGCAGTAAGGGGGGTCAGTAAGGGGGTTACTGACTCAGTAAGGGGGTCAGTAAGGGGGGGTTACTGAGTCAGTAAGGGGGTTACTGAGTCAGTAAGGGGGGGTCAGTAACCCCCTTACTGACTCAGTAACCCCCCCCCTTACTGACTGCCGTAAACGAGGCAACCCCACCTTGAGCAAACCAATGCTCGAACTCGAGCAACTTTTCCTTGACCTGGTTAACCATTGGGGCAGGGGGCAGAACAATGGTGGTGCGAGGCTCAGCGCTACCTAGCAAACATGGGCCGCTCTGGAGTGGTAGGGCTAAAATAGTCCCGGTGGTGTATTTCGTTGGTGTTGTTGCACCAAGAAGGTCTTCGAGCCAAGCTTGTGGTTGGCGGCTGTGGACAGAGTAAACCGGCATCCGCTCCTCACAATCTGTTGAGCGAACATAGCGAAGTTGCTGCACGCATTGTTGGGGGCACCATTGTCCCTCTTGAAAATCGCGAGGTTTCGGCTTCTGGACACTAAATTGAACTGCACCATGCAACGGTGCAACCCAAAGTTTTTGAGTTTTGTTCACTGTTGTGGTGATTTCCTTATCGAGCACTTTGGTAAGGTGGTCATACTCTGCGAAAGGGAGGCGGATCTGGAAACACGGCACGTGGGGGTGGCGAGCTGCGATGTCGAGGATAAAATCGGAAAGCACACACGGTGCCCTCTTGTCGAAGAGGGGGAAAGTCACCTTGACGGAACCAAAATCCGTATCCGCGGGAAACTCAACGAACTCACTCGCATGCTTAACATCCGCACCATGCTCGACAAACCCATCCCCCCCCCGTACCTGCATGTTCCAACTAGGTTATTGACATGGTTGACCCACGTTAGGACGGGCGGGAAGGCAGCCAGCAGCCCAGCACAAGCCATGGCACTCCGGGGCCACAAAAAGTCTAAAAGGAGAATTAAAGTGTGCAGGAAGGACACAGCGCAAAACTCAGTAAGGGGGGTCAGTAAGGGGGTTACTGAGTCAGCAAGGGGGGGGTTACTGAGTCAGTAAGGGGGGGTTTACCGAGTCAGTAAGGGGGTTACGGAGTCAGTAAGGGGGGTTCAGTAAGGGGGGTTACTGCTCAGTAAGGGGGTTACTTACCCAAGGTCAGTAACCCTTACTGACCCAAACGGGGGGGGTAACTGACTTTTTTCAACTTTGTCTACCCAGGGCATACGGGCGGAGAGACACATGTCCTCCCCTATTTTGGACATGGAGAACATAAATATGCGCCTAGGTCCTAGCAATATGGGCAGATGTGGTAATGGCAGAGGTGTCCATTTTGGGGGGGTTACTATGCACCTCCTTACTGTGGTACACCCCACTCGGCCGCGTCCGACCCCTCACCGATCAGCCCGGGGTCCAAGCCCTTCTTGCCCTTGTACGCCGGCAGGCTAGTCACCGTGAACGTCCAGACCGCTTGGACAAAACCCCGAAGGCGCGTAATTTCATCATCATCCATGGACTCCAGCTGCCACACTTCCGTGTCCGCGGAGTCCGCGTCCACCACCGGCGCCAGCTCGTCCAGGGTGGCGTCCGTGAACTTCTCCTTGTCCTTGTACTTGGAGACGTACTCGTGTTGGGGCACCTCCCTGCGCCACAATAAAGTGGACAGCGCGAGGAGGCTGGCGAAGACCCACTGGGGCTTAGAATCCAACTCCCTCACCTTCACGACTTCCGCTTTACACAGCGGCGGGACCTTCGCCATCTTCCTCTTGGACTCCGCCTCGGCCTTGGCACTGACCGCCTCCAACTGCTTGCGCAGCCCTTCCATCACGACGGCCTGCCCCTGAACCAACTGCTTCAGCTCCGAAAGCTCCGGTGACACCGCCTGCGGCTGTTGGGGCGGTACTTCCATCTTCACAAAGCCCAGCGACGCCACGTCCAGGTCGCACTGCGCCATGACGCAGAACGAGGCGATCATCTTCACAAGCCCCACCTCCCCCAATTCGATTCCGTACTTGGCGACGAAATTAGCCTCCCACTCTGACCTGCGTTCCAGCAGCACTGACAGCTTCATCTCCACCTGCGAGGCAGCCCTGGCTATCTCCAGCATGGGAACGCTATCAATGAAGTGGGAACAAATTGTTCCCTTTGCGAAAACGGCAAAATCGTCAACAGACATATCCACAGACCGGGTCGTTCCAATGTGTCACGGAGCAAGCTCTACGTGTGACCACCTATGGTCTGCTGGCAACAAGCAAAAATGCTCTACAGGTACAAAGGCTCACGGCACACACGCATGCACACACACACACACCACCCGACGAGCAAAACCAAAGCTCAGGCACGGCTGAGCTAAGAACCTGGTGACATGGGCACATGCCTTGGCCCTCCTTCTTGGCGTCGTCCACCACCAGGTTCATCCTCCGCAGCCACACAAAGTCCGTGACGGCCGCATACTCCCCCACTTGCCTCCACTCCACCACCTGGGCCACCCCCTCCACCTCAGGGGCCACCCTCGCCACTCCTCCATACAATCCCCTCCTCACCACCAAAATGCACCCTGGCGGCACCCTAATCCCAACATGCCCTTGCAGGGAGCGCCAGGGCAGTGCCTCCCCATGGCACACCTTGGCCAAGGGGCACTGATCGGGGTGGCCTTCGACCCGTCCCACCTCCTCATTCGTGAGGGGGGCAATCACCTCCCTCCGATTCCCCCACCCCGACAACAAAAAATGCCCAGCTGTTGTTCCCACCGGGAGCAAGCACTGAGCACATTGCTCAATGCTGACCCCATTGGGGTCCGCCACCACCACCACCTCCTCCCCCCCCTCCACCTCCTCCCCGTCCTGGCATGTCATTGGCACACAAAGGCCATCTTTGTGGGCGGTGCACAAAATCATCCGATTGCATCCGTAGCAATTGACTACGACCTGTCCCCTACACCTAACCGCCCCATCACACTGGACTGTCTTGGCCACCCGGCCACCAGGTGCCCCCAGCTGGGGCCTCTTAATGGACTGGGTCACGTGCAGGTTGGGGAATCGAAGATTCCCCCCTTGGGTTAGCTCAATGGCAAAAAATGCCATGAGGCGGGGGTCCCTCACCCCCGTGAGAGAGGCCTTGGGAATCCCCGACACCCGGTGGACATCAAGGGCATTAAAAAAAAAGGCAGTGCCCCTCTTGAATGGCACAGCCCTCTCCACCCAAGGGTCAGGGAACCCCGAACTACTAGAGGGCACAAAAAGAAAATGTGACCCATCCTCCTCCTCATGATTATGGGTTAGCATAATAAGGCAATTGATAATCAATGTGCCTTCAGGAATGGTGTAGGGGGGCACGTCGCGATGGAGGTGCTGGGGGGTGTGGTCATAGCTCGAAATTTCGGCCATGTCAAGGATGGTGCAGCTCCATCCGACACCCCCCACCACAGTCTTCCTCGCCGTCTCAAGCACACGATCTGCCACCCTTTTGAGGACTGGCAGATCATGGAGCTTGTGGGGGTTGTGCTTGTGGTGGTTGGCACCCCCATAGTTGCCATACAATGTGCGGCGGGTCCCAGAATCTTGGGGCCTGCCGACAATGGGGGGGTTCTCATTGAAAATGGGTGCCTTCTCTGAGAGAGGCACCCTATCCAAATCATCCAAAAGACTTTGCAGCTGAACGTCACTCAAAAAATCGTGTTCCAGGAGGTGGTTGACCATCGGCCTTCCCCCCACCGTGAGCATGTACCCTTCGTGAACGGCCGTTAAGTGGCCGTTTGAATAATTGCGTGAATTTCACGTGAATTTACCCAAATTTTGAGGTTTTTGGGGGAAAATGCCATATTCTTGGTTCATTTCAAGGGCTTTGAGGGGCCAAAATTCCTCCCCTAGCTTTGTTACGCATCATCCAATGAAAGTCCCGCCCCAAAAGCATGCATCATGACCGCACCGTGCCCAAAACGAGAGGTGCCGGAACCCGGCAAGCCTGTAGCCGATTCACAGCCGTGAATTCACGTGAATTCGTACGAAATTCGTACGAATTTCGTACGAATTTCGTACGAATTTCACGTGAATTCACGTGAATTTACACAAATGTTACCCGTGTGCACCCCCTGATTTGTCCTCACACCCCTAGTAAGCCCCCCAGCATGCACCCCGGTCACAGGCAACAATGGTCTGGGTTCGTAAGGTCATCTCATGTCCGTCTCTTGCGGCACCGGAACCGCCGCTGTGAAGTCTGAAGGTGCTGCATGTCGGTTAGAAGCCGTCTTCTTGTGCGGCTTGCATACGTTTGTACACTTATGGGCCCTTGCCCATGTTGAGCCCTTTTGGTCGCATCCCACCCATGCAACCAAAGGCTATCGTCAATGGTGTGGTTGTCCACAACCACTTGCACCCCTAGTCTCCCCTGGAGGAGGCTTAGGCCCCCGCTGTTGCGCAACATGCGCTTTAGCCTCCGGTGACTTCCCTCCATGGCAAAGCAGGAGAACTTTGACAAGATTCTCCACTTCTTTGCAAAATAATACATGTGGTCGATCCAAAGATGCGTCCACAGAAGTTTGCCCCACTGGAGCTCATTGTGGGCAGCGCCCATGGCTATGCTATGGTTCCGGAGCCGCCCCAAGTCGGCCCCGGAGAACCATGCGGAACGCCACGCGTATACACACATGCTTGCAAAATTCTCCCACCACGTTTTGCACACCGACTCCCAACTTTTTCCCCCTACTTGATGCTGCCTGACACTAGGCTGCTCTAGGCAAGCATCTATTATCTTCTCCCAACCCTTATTGCGCATGAAATGGATGGCAGCAGCACACTCCATCCTCACCTTCCCCTTGCTGTTTGCCTTGTCATTATTTAATGAGGCACGGGTGCAAGTTCGTGCAGCCAGCCGTGCCTCATCTAAAACCGGTTGCAGCATGGTGCGTGCCACAGTGGCCGGTGCCTTCCCTGTCAATTGTACAACTAGGTCCCGTGTCCCGTTGACTGCACACAACAGGACACGAAGGACCCCATGGAGGCCATAATCAGGCACTCGCCTATCACTCATAATGGTCCTATATATAGCACTTATGGCAACGGCTGGTTCCCAGTTGCCGTCTATCGCACTTGCTGTGCCAAAGGTAGCAAGGCACAGAGCACGGTTACGCATGCAGACCCAACACACAGTGGCACCAGGGGATTCTGCCTTCCAGTTTTGGCAGCCCGCCATGAGCACCTCTGCCTTACCATCTGCACACAGAAAAAAAAGGGACTGCCTATCGTTCCCTGCCGTATCCTTAAAACTTACGGTTGCGGCCTTGCGCAACTCATCATCAAAATCAATTTCCTGGGAGGCCGCGTAGAGGGTCTCCCACTTTTCACTGCCCCCTAGTAGCCACCAACTAGATAGTTGGTTGGGGCTGGCGGTGCCACCAAGCGTGCAATGGACGTACGAGGCCTCATGCCTCGATGTACCGTCCACCGCAATAGGCAACCAATGCAGCCGTCGGTCCCCGGGCTGCATGATGGCCGAGGGTGGTGGTGGTCGACACTTGAATAGGTGGGCGATGCGGTCAGGTAGGTAGCAGGCCGCACCATTGATGGCCATGTCGTCACCCGTATAGGCAGTGAACGCCCGGGACTCCGGCAACGCTAGCTCCCGAAGCATGCCGTACACCTGGTCCCATACCACACCGTACGTCATGCTCCCCACTAGGTACCGGGACTCTGTCCTAGAGAGGTGCAATGACAGGATCCTCCACACGGCCATAATGAACCTCTCCTCCTGGGTGGGCTCGGGCTGGACGGTGGCTACAATTCTTGTTTCGGGGGTAAGCACTATTTGCCCCGTGTCGGGCAAGTACTTGACGGTGTAGGGTGCTGCAAGCTCCTTGGTAACAACCTCCTGGAGCTCTTGTAGGCGCCGCCGTCGTGTACGATCCGCTACCAGATGGAATGGCTCCTTGGGCCGTGGCATGGTGTGAGATACAGGACCTGTTGAATGGGCAGGCAGTCATCGCAAAGTTTCTACCATCCCCCTCCCGCAGACAACTCTCTCTACTGTGATTGGGTGCAATTAAAAGAAATTCACATAGATTCGCACGAAATTCGTACGAATTTCACATGAATAGAAATGTGTGAATATTCTGAAAATGTGAAATTCGTACGAAATTCGTACGAATTTCGTACGAATTTCGTGCGAATTTCACATGACTGTCACAGAATTTCTGCCAAAGCCTCATCCTTGTGCCCTCGTTGACGCTCACAAAGCAAGCTCAGGATGGTGCTCATGGGCTATCACACACCCAGTCCAGTGGCTGTCATTCCGGCTGTCACTCAGCCAGCAGTGTAACACGTCAGGGGGCATAGCATACCCCAAATAAAATACAAACAGTTCCGCAGAAAAAAATTGCAAACAGGTCAGGGGGCACACCGTACCCCAATTAATGTACAAACAGTGCTGCAGAAAATTTCGCACAGTGGGGGGGGGAGTACCCCACATATCGGTCAAACTGCCCATGCTCGGGGGGGGGGGGGGCAGGATAACATTCGTCGTGGTTAGAAAGGACAGGTGCTCCGGAGGGTACCTACGCACCCCCGCCCCCGGGAGCAGAGCTCCGGCTAGCGGAGCCCTGGAAGCTCTGCTCCGCCACCGCCTCCACAAAGGAGGGGTCCATGGCCGCCGACGTGAGGCGGTGGGGGGGGGTACTGCCGGCGCACTTCCTCCATTGCGGCAGTGACCTTGGGGGCGTCCGGGGCCACGCTGTCCACATCGACCTGCTGGCCACTGGCCATCATGGCCATCCGCAGGCCGGTGGACACTGCGGACATCTGGCCGGCGCATGCCTCGGCCTGGGCATGCCAGGCCTGTGCGCCGGCCAGGAGGTACCGGACACCGGCAGCACTGGCCCCCCCCCTGTCACCCGGGGGCGCGGGGGCCTCGGCACCCTCAGCCCTCTCCACTGCCTCTGCTGGCTGTGCCGCTGGCTTTGCCTTGCGCAACGTCGCCACGTCACGCTCAAGAGTCTTCACCTTGGTGGCCAGCCGGTCACGCTCCCTGGTGACGTCCGCCAACCGCGACTCGCAGTCGCGCCTGTCCTCGTGGACCCTGGACAGACGGGCCTCGAGGTCGCGGTTGGCGGCCTCCGCGCTAATGGCGCGTGCCTCCCACGCCCCCGCCCGCTGATGGTCCACCCACTCCTGCACCACCCCCCTCTGCCCCCGCCCCCCCACCGGCTCCGCCTGCTCCGCCCGCCCTGCCCGCTCCCCCGGGGTGGCCGTACGCGGGGCTTTGGGGGGGGGGTAGGGCCCGTGTCCCCTTCGGGGCGCCCTTTCCGCTTGCGCGTGGGGGGGGGTTCGTCCTCCTCGACGTGAATGACGTCAGCCACCACCCCCTTCCGCTGCCTCCCCACATGGACGCGCATGGCAAGCCATGCCACGTCCACCCACTCCGGCCTCCGCTGCTCCCAACCCGTGAGCACATTCAGCCCACAAATCCCAGCCGTCGTCACCGTCCCCTCCTCCCCGATCCGCGACACCCCCGTCTGCACCCGCCAGTGCCCACTCACAAGCCGGTAGGCAAACATGCCCACCAGCTCCTGCCCTGCAGGCAGGTTGGCCCCCCCCCGGAGCACAATGGGGCAGGTGAAGGAGATGCGGAGGGTGCCCTGCACCCCCCGCGACTCCAACTCCATGTCCCACACGGCACTGAGGTGCCGTTGCCGCCCATCCGGCCCGGGCGGCACCTGCTGGGTCCAGGCCGGATCCGGCTGCCTGGCGGCCAGGGTGACCCGGTCCAGGGGGGGGTCGGTGTGGGCCTCGCCCAACTCGTCGCGGGACGGCTGGGGCACCACCACCTCGCGCGCCATATGCCCCCTGGCGGTGCTGGCCTCGCTGCCTCCCGAACGCCGAGAGCGCTGCGACCCCTCACTGCGCACACTGCCGCCCTCGCTTGGTGCCCGTCCACCGCCGGTGCCTGCGGGCTGGGCGCAACCGGGGCCTTCGGCGGGCTCGGCGTGCTCCTCAGGCAATCGGGGCCGGGGCTTGTACTGGCGCTTGGTGTGGTGCCGAATATCCGGCGACCAAGCGGTGAACGGGACCTGCATGCAGATGTGGGGAGGTGTGCAAGGCACAAATTGAGAAAGGGGGAGTGGACACGAGGCAATGGAAGAGCAAAGGGAGCAAATTGGACGAAATTCACAAAAATTCGTACGAATTTCGTACGAATTTCACATCTCGAGAAAATTCACACAAATTTATTCACGTGTAATTCGTACGAAATTCGTACGAATTTCGTACGAATTTCACGTGAATTTCGTCCAATTTGGCAATACACAAAGCAAACACACAAGCAAGCACACCTTGCAGTCGCATGGGCAGGTGATGCTCCATGCCCCGGTCCTCGCGCACTTGGGCGACCGCCACGCTGGGACCGTGTTCACCAGGTGCCACAGCGTGGTCGGCCGACCCCGGGGGGCAATGCCGGACAAGGCGAAGTGGATCTCCGACTCCGCGTCGACATCGCCCCCCTTCACGACCTCCAGCTGGTGCACGCTGCCCAGGAAGCACAGCATGCACTGGGGGCCGACCTCGATGACGGCGAGGTCGCAGGCCGGGGCCGACCGGGAGATGAAGGTGGGGTGGAAGGGGCAGGTGGGGGGACCTGCCGGGAGCGTCTGCGGGGGGTCGGCGAACAGGGCCTGGGCAGCCTCCCCCTCCCACAACCCCTCCCTCCCAACCGCCCCCTTCCCCACCCACAACACCTGGTCCACGCTGGGGAGGTCCCAGCTGGACAAATCCCCAGCAACGTCCAAGGCCTCCTTGGGGGGGATGGCGTCCAAGTATGTGGTGTTGGCCTGGTGGTGTTTGTGTCGGGGGTCGGGGGTCCACAAGTTAAAAAGAGCCCCCTGCAGCCCATCCTTGGAGTCGGGGAGGGCAGGCAATCCATGATGGCGGCTGGTGGCCACCATCAGCAGCATGTCCCCCTGATGCAGCTGAACGGTGTCCCAGCGCGCCTCCCCCGCCTCCCCCAGGGCCGTCCCCGCCTGCACCGCCACCTGGTAGTCCTCTGACAAGCAGAGGAAGCTACTCAGGTGGCAGTCCCCCACCGCCTTGTCGCTGGGGGGGAGGACGTCAGGGTGGGTGGCCACGTCGGTGTCGGGGAGCTGCGGCCCACTCCCCACACTGGCCACAATGACGCTGCCCGGCGTCATTGGGTGGAGGTCCCCAACCCCAGGGACACTTTCGGTGAGGTGGGGGTTGAACTTCTTGAAGAGAGGCCCCCCCACCCCCGACCCCAAGGCGCTCTTGCTTTGCCACCGGCGGGGGAGCGCAGGATCCTTGGCCTGCTCCTCACTGCGCGCGGCGTTGAAAAGCAGCTCAAAATTCTTTGCGACGACTTTTTCGTCGCCGCTGCCCCACGCCTTCATCACCTTGTTCCACCCCACCTCACAATCCCGTGCCTCCACAAGCCCCCGAAGCACAATGTAGCCGTTCCCATCAACAAAGTTGAGGGGCGGCTGAGAGGGGCCAACCCTGTCGGGGGCGGGGTCAGGGCTGCCCGTCACCCCATGAGGGGGGTCGGGAAGGGGTTCGGTGCGGAGGGGGGGTTCACTCGAAATGAAGGGGGGGGGCGCATGAGGCACCACGGTACCATTGCAAAGAAGTTGTGCTATAGAAGGTGGGGTGGGTGACGTCGGGGACGTGCACCTGGGGGGGGATGGTGGGATGGAAAGGGGCGACGCCCAAATCATCCCACCACCGGGGGTTGGCAAGATGCCAAGAAAAGGGGAAAAAAGAGTGGTCCGCTGGTGCACCTGCAGCAAGATCGTGCAGGCACACCATATCGCAGTGGGGGGGGATGTGGACAAGGTTAGTGGTGGGGTACACCTGGACGTGGGCGTCCTTAGGCTTCCCCACAGGGTTATTCCTCATCGAGTTGAGGAGCTGGTCAACACTGGAGGGGAGAGGGGTTAGATGGAGAAATTTGAGGGTGGGGAGTTGGTGGCGCAGTTCCCTCCACAGGGTTGTGGCCCATCCCCTCCCCCCGAGGTAGCTGTTGCGGGTGGGGCTGCGCATGTCGATGTGGATGACATCGGGGGAGGGGTCGAGGGAGGCTGCCCAGCCCACGATGTCATCCACCCCCAGTGCCTCCGACTCGTACGTTGCCTCCTCCAATTGATGGTGGGCAACGGGGAGGGCTTGGTAGTGGGCGAGGGTGTCGGCTGCGGGGTCGGGGCGCGAGGCCAGGCTGGCGAGCTGCGACATAGTCTGCTGGGACATTGTCAAAAGAGAATGCGAAGAAAGGCTTTGAGAGCTGTGAGAAAGCGAAACATTGGAAATGAGGGTAAATTCGTACGAAATTCGTACGAAATTCGTACAAAATTCGTACGAATTTCGTACGAATTTCGTACGAATTTCACATTCTGTGAATCTGTGAATCTAGCGTGAATTTCTGCGTGAATTTAGGTGCGTGAATCTCACATTCACGCGAATCTCACCAAATCTGTTAAACCATGCGGGGACTTTAAACCTCTAAATTGCACCTATTTGTTGCATCTTATGGGATGCAGCGTTCTAGGGCGTGGTGCGGAACCCCTAGTTAGAACGCAATTTCTGGAACACCCACCTACCCTCAATTTTGGGGCAAACCACCTAAAAAAATGGATTCAGCACCCTCAAAAACCCCCCATCCCCTTTCTTTCCCCACATAACCCTCATCGTAGGGGTGGTTTTTTGGGGGGGGGTAAAACAGTTAGAGCACAGTTAGAACAGAGTTAGAACGCAGTTAGAGCACCTTGCTCTAACTAGTTATCGCGCTAGTTATCGCGCGATAACTCAGTTATCGCGCAGTTATCGCGGGTAGTTATCGCGCACCCCTCCTCCCTCCCTCCCTAGGACAAACAACACAAAACATTTGGCACAAAGCATGTGTGGTCGTTTTTCATACAAAGTCATCAATGTCTGAGGCCTTGGCTGCCTCCAGTCCCAAAAGCCCTTGCTCCAGGGCGTTCATGGACATGCAATGGTGCATGTGGCGGAGGGACATACTTGGCCTCACCAAGGACCAACCCTTAGAACAATTTTTGAGCCTCCTCTTGTAAGGCCCATGCCGATACTCCGTTGGGATGGAGGAAAACTGAAAAATGTTCCTCCATTTCTCGGCAAAAAAGGTGGAATGTGCCAAGCACCAATGGATCCACCTGGTGGGGGACCAACCTGAGTCTCCCCACGCTTTTGAAAATTTTGTGGTCAACGCACGGTGGCGTTCCACTTGGGTTAGAGTGTACAACTCCCTCACCCTCCAAAGCTCATACAAACCCTCAATGCATTTCACCATGACATGCACAACAACCCATACCATAGGGCCCCCAGGGGTCCTCACTGTGGGGACATGCTCTTTGAGGCAATCCACAAATTGCCTTTGGAAGGGGCGGCAGGTTAGGAAAACTTTGGTGCTTGTTAGATCCAAATCTTTTTCTGTGGCCCTCGAGGCCGAAGGGAGGCGTTCCCTCAGAGGGATGCCAGAGGTCTCATCCTTGAGGGCTTGCTTGAAGCCCTGCAAAGCTGCAAGAGCTTGGGCCTTACCAGGGGTACCAGGGGGGAGGGCCTGAAGGGTGGTCTCAATGCGCTTTGCAATGCCGTTTAGGATGCGGCATGCTGCATGTTGGTAGTCCCCCGGCCGCCTATCAGGGGTCACACTTCTCAAGAATGCCCCCCATCTTGAGGTGGACTCCACCCCCATTTGCTCAACAATCCCATTGGGGTCTTTGCACAACCAACACTTAGACCCAGCCCCCCCCATTGCTTGCATCCCCTTCCCATCCCCTGTCAAAATGACAGTGCAAGTCAAAAATTGGTTTTGAAAGAGGACAACGTCCTCTTCCACATCCCTCACCTCTTGGTTGAGGTTAGCGGAGATGTCCAGGCTTCTCAAAAAAGCCTGTTCATCCCCGCCATCCATGCAAAACCATGAGGCCCATAGCTTCACCTTCGAAGCATATTTTGCCCCCCCCCCATACATTAACCCATACATCCGCACGGGTAGAGGATGCCTTCCACAAGGAAGTCGCATCAACTGAAATAACAATAATGGCAACGCCACTAGGGGGGGGTTTCCCAATAACTCGGGCCATAGATATTGCATTTTGCACAATTGATTGCAAAGGCACATGGGCAGCTGCCCTATTGCGGCCTGTGGTAGACTTTACAATGGTTGTTTGGGGAAAGTAGGGCATGATCCGTTGCCGAACGGTCCTTAGGTCCCGTTGTGTGCAATGGCGGGGCATTCGCAAAAGGGCCCGTTGGGAGAGATGCATGCTGCATGCCATGCGTAGCATGCTCACGGCCACATGCTCCTGAGCTGTTAATGCAAGATGGCCGCCAAGTGGGCCAGACAGGGCAGTGCACGCCCCACCACTTAAACAAACTTCGCCTTTGGTGTTGGTGCCACACACGACGTCTGGGTCACCCAATAGAACTCGCACCAGCAGCTGAACCGCCTTCAAACGCCGCCGCCGGGCCTTGGGGCACTGCAGATCGGTGTACCGCCGGAGGTTAGCTATGTTGAGAGCCCGCAGGGCCTCATTGACAGCACTGTCCATGAAGAATAAGAGGACGTGGACACGAAATGAGGGAGGGTTTTGAAGCAAGGGCCCAAAAAACACACGCGATAACCCACGCGATAACCCCCGCGATAACTAGGTTATCGCGCGATAACCCCCGCGATAACCCCCCGCGATAACTAGTTAGAGCGCGATAACCCCCCGCGATAACTAGTTAGAGCACCCAGTTATCGCGCGATAACCCCCGCGATAACTAGTTAGAGCAGGGGTTAGTGCGCACTAACTGGTGGTGTTAGAGCAAGCGTTGGGCACCCTAAAACCTTCACAAACGTTGATTTTGCACCCAGGAAAGAGGGGGTTGTGGGGCTTCTCCTTCCTCCCCCCAGCCCCCACCCCCCCCGCATCCTCTTCCTCCTCCTCCACTTCCTCCTCCTCCTCCTCCTGACCCACATAGAGGGTCGTCTTCGTCCCCGCACCCTTCTCGGCATGGGCGGTGACGGACTCCACCACGGCGTCCACATCGTCCGGATGAAGCTGGATCAAAAATCCAGCAACCCCTGGATTTACCTCTAGCAACTCGAAGATGTAGTTGCTGAGAACCAGGGGGTCTCGCTTGTCCGCCATGAAGGGGGACTTATGGACAAGGAGTCCAAAGTCCACACCATGTTCAAAGCGGGTCGCCACAGGGCGCCTCACATTGGCATCACCCATCGTAAACCCCTCAGGACCGCCAAGGCGACGGACCCCAAGGAGCTTTTGATGGTGCTCGCACCAAGCGTGGGCAGCAGCAAGGGCCATTATCAAAGAATATGAAAGCTTTGAGAGCTAAAGCGAAAAGGGGAAACATAAAATGAAGCGCGATAACCCACGCGATAACCCACGCGATAACTGGGTTATCGCGCGATAACCCCCGCGATAACTCCCGCGATAACTAGGTTATCGCGCGATAACCCACGCGATAACTAGTGCTCTAACCCCGTTCTAACCCCGCGATAACTAGTTAGAGCACACAAAGATCAAATCGCAAAAAGTGCAAAACGGGCAATATCGAGCAAACGAAACATGGAAGGCACATTGTTGCATCATAGTGCACCCATGTAACATGTGAAATTCCGGGTTCCAACCATATTAACAACACCCAAAATTGGGGGGGTTCCGCACCACGCCCTAGAACGCTGCATCCCATACTTTGGGCGAAGGTAGCACGACAAAAGCACACGATAGCACCAAGTTACGAGCAAAACACAGCAAAATTGGGTGAAATTCACGGTACCGTGAATCTCGGATTCAAACGGCCGGTTCACGAAGGGTACACACAAGGTCATTGGGGTCCCTATTAAAGGCCCCCAAGGGCTCGGCGGCAACCACCTCCTCCGCCTCCCCAATAAGGGGGGGTGTTGCCCCAAATGGAAAAAGAATCACCCCCTGTCCCGAAATAATGTTGGGAGTGGTGACCCCATACCACTCACGCTCCCACTCCCTTGTGGAGCAAAGGGAGTGCATGGGGAGCTTGTTTTCGGGGTCGTCAGTGCAGACCCGGCGGGTGTTGTGGGTGAGGGGTTGGGGGAACCAACCATCCGACTTCCCCTTTCCCTTACCCGGTCGGATCCTTACCTTCTGGGCACTAATCATGAGGGGGTTGTGGGGCTTCTTCTTCCCAGCCCCCACCTCCTCCAGCTCCTCCACTTCCTCCTCCACTTCCTCCTCTTCCTCCTGACCCACATAAAGGGTCGTCTTCGTCCCCGCACCCTTCTCGGCATGGGCGGTGACGGACTCCAACCACGCGTCCACGTCCTCGGGATGCAGCAAAAGATGAGGAATCCAGCAACCCCTGGATTTACCTCTAGCAACTCGAAGATGTAGTTGCTGAGAACCAGGGGGTCTCTCTTGTCGGCCATGAAGGGGGACTTATGGACAAGGAGTCCAAAGTCCACACCATGTTCAAAGCGAGTCGCCACAGGGCGCCTCACGTTTGCGTCACCCATCGTAAACCCCTCAGGACCGCCAAGGCGACGGACCCCAAGGAGCTTTTGATGGTGCTCGCACCAAGCGTGGGCAGCAGCAAGGGCCATTACGAAGAATATGAAAGCTTTGAGAGCTAAAGCGAAAAGGGGAAACATAAAATGAAGCGCGATAACCTACGCGATAACTCGCGCGATAACTAGTTATCGCGCGATAACCCCCGCGATAACCCCCGCGATAACTAGGTTATCGCGCGATAACCCACGCGATAACTAGTGCTCTAACCCCGTTCTAACCCCGTTCTAACTAGTTAGAGCACACAAAGATCAAATCGCAATATCGAGCAAACGAAACATGCAAGGCACATTGTTGCATCATAGTGCACCCATGTAACATGTGAAATTCCGGATTCCAACCATATTAACAACACCCAAAATTGGGGGGGTTCCGCACCACGCCCTAGAACGCTGCATCCCATCCTAGAGGGCGGATCCAGGAACGGATGCCGAGACACAGGGTATTTCACTGCGATGTCTGGCGACGGCAACCCATGCCAAGCGCAAAAAAATCGTCCTGCGTTACACAAATTGTGGGCTGCGTCAAATCAGGGATGGCCGGTCCTTTCAAGGCCTCGCGCCGACCCACCGACTGAATCGCTCCGTAGGCCGACCAGTCCTGAGATTTGGACTCCCGGAAAAAAATGTGTGTGTCCGTATCGAGCTTCTCTGCCCAATGTTTCACCTTGACGGGGTCTGACCACATCCGTCGGTTACCGGCCTCCTTTTCCCGGTCTACATCCGGCACATTGTACACCGACACATATTGCCTTTGGGGGCCTTGGGCACGTTGCATCATGGCAAACAATGCCGTTAGGGTGTCTGCGCTGAGTTGCACGAATATTCCCATTGGGGCAGGGCTCAACCAGTGGTATAGGCCTAGGGCAAAATTGCTCAAAACGCCCTTGGACAAAGCAACTCAACCGTCCTGCAGGTTGACCCTCAACAAATATTTCAAGGGTTCACCTTTTTCCTGCTGCAATTTTTGCAGCCGCTCTCTCACCGAGCAAACATCCTCGGGGATAGCCGGCAACCCCTTAATCTCGTTCACGGAGAGTGCACAATCCAACACCTGGATCCCAGTTCCCGCCACATTTTCCACACCCACCACCTTCACATACTCATCAACAATTAACCTGCCGCGTGGGCTCATGGGTGGTGCGGGGAGGAGGTACGGGCTTGGGCGGTGGCTGCGGGTCCCCGGGGGCATGGACAGCGGCCTTGGCTTTGGTCTTCTTGCCAGGCATGTCCCATAAAAGAGAAGCCCCTAAGAGTGAAAGAGGCAATTACACGGATTTTGCGTGCGCAAAAGGCCTAATTTGTGTCCGCAACAGAATTCACGAGACAGGTAAATAAGCCCTTTTACGTGCGTAAATTACCCTTTTTGCGTCCGAGCTAAACTTATAGTAACCACGCAAATACACCCTTTTACGCGCGCAAAAAGGCTGTAAAGAGCAATAATTGCGTGAACATGGTGGTGTTGTGGTGCAAGAGATGTAAAAGTGGCAAAACACCTCCGTTTTCACCCATGTTTCAGCCTATTTGCATGCAAATGTGTGCGTTACACATCATAAGAGAGGGCAAGGCGAGCAAACACGCACATAGCAAGTTATTGATTTTTTACCCATTTTACCTGGTTTTTACCTGGTTTTTACTTGAGAAACACTTTGGGCCTTTACTTCGTAGTTACAGACAGCGACACCGTCGAACCGGAGGGTAACCTGCCGCCGTGGCTTCTTGAGCAGTTCAAGTGTGATTCACGTGTTGCTGACATTTATGTAACTTCATTGGATGTCTAATGTTGTTTGCAGTCGTTGAGGTGACTCCGACACAAATGATCAATGAGGTCACACTTTGGTGTCCATTCATGCTTCAATTGCTTGTGTTTTCTTTGTGGGTTCCAAGAGGGAGGGGGTTCTATGTGCAACACCGGTTATTAAAGGAATTATAGGCAAAGCTGGTAAGCAACCATTTGCAGATTTGGTCGGGCGGGTTCACCCGGAAGGGGGGGGGTCTTGGACTTCTGAAGCTACAGCTTCAGGATTTGAAAAAAGGACGGGTCCTTACAAGTGATAGGCAAGTGCCTGATTATGGCCTCCATGGGGTCCTCCGTGTCCTGTTGTGTGGCATAAACGGGGCACGCGGCCTAGTTGTACAATTGACAGGTAAGGCAGTGGCCACTGTGGCACGCACCATGCTGCAACCAGTTTTACATGAGGCACGGCTTGCTGCACGAACTTGCACCGTCGCCTCATTAAACAATGACAAGGCAAACAGCAAGGGGAAGGTAAGGATGGAGTGTGCTGCTGCCATCCATTTCATGCGGAACAGGGGATGGGAGAAGGTAATGGATGCTTGCCTACAACACCCCAGTGTGAGGCAGCATTAAGTAGGAGGAAAAAGTTGGGAGTCGGTGTGCAACACGTGGTGGGAGAATTTTGCAAGCATGTGTGTGTTCGCTTGGCGTTCCGCATGGTTCTCTGGAGCCGACTTGGGGCGGCTCCAGAGGCAGAGCATAGCCATGGGCGCTGCCCACAATGAGCTCCAGTGGGGCAAACTTCTGTGGACGCATCTTTGGATCGACCACATGTATTTTTTTGCAAAGAAGTGGAGAATCTTGTCAAAGTTCTCCTGCTTTGCCATGGAGGGGAGTCACCGGAGGGTGAAGCGCATGTTACGCAACAGCGGGGGCCTAAGCCTCCTCTGGCCTCCGGGGGGGACTAGGGGTGCAAGTGGTTGTGGACAACCACACCATTGATGATAGCCTTTGGTCGCATGGGTGGGATGCGACCAAAAGGGCACAGAATGGGCAAGGGCCCATAAGTGTACAAAGGTACGCAAGCCGCACAAGAAGACGGCTTCTAACCGACATGCAGCACCTTCAGACTCTACAACGGCGGTTCCGGTGTCGCAAGAAACGGTCATGAGAATACAACACGACCCAGACCATTGTTGCCTGTGGCTAGGGTGCATGTAGGGGTGCATTGGGGGGGGGGTACCCCGGGTGTTAGGACAAATCAGGGGGTTGCACAAGGGTGAAATTTGTATAAACTTGCTTTCACGTGGAATTCGTACGAAATTCGTGCGCCTATGAATCGGCTACAAGCTTGCCGGGTTTGGCACTTCTCGTTTTGGGCGCCGTTTGGGCATGGTGGATGCTTTTGGGGCGGGACTTTCACTGGATGATGCGTAATGAAGCCGTGGCAAGAATTTTACCCCCTCAAATCCCTCAGAAGGAACCAAAAATATGGATTTTCCCCTCGAAAACCTCGAAATTTGGGTTAATACGGGTGAATACTCACACCCCATTGAAACGGTCACTTATCCCCCGTTCACGAAGGGTACATATATGTTTTCCACAATTCCAACTAAAAAGAAAAATAGTGCCTTCAAGCTTGACCTTTGTAACTGCTAAGATCTGTTCACATAGACGCGTACGTGTTGAAATCTCAACACGTACGCGTTGGTTTTTTCTTTGTTGGAAATTTGTCATTTTTCATGCAAAATTCATGTGTGGGGTATCACCTTACCCAACCCAACCCCTCTTTGCACTTCCCCTACACCACTGGGTGCCACTGCAAACATTGCCGACCGTAGGTCGCCTTCTCCCTCTGCAGAGTGTCCCGAAAACCATACTGAATTTCCCAAAACCTTGCTTTCAGATTGTCCTCTGACGCGTGCGTGTTGGAAGTGCAACGCGTACGCGTTGGGTGCGTGGCGCGTACGTGCTGGTGTTTCGACGCGTACGCGTTGGTAACTTAACACGTACGCGTCGAAACAGCAACGCGTACGTGTTAGATTACGGACGCGTACGCGTTGATCTGCTGGTGCGTACGCAGTTCGTACGCACCGCCTACGTGTTATGTGCTATGGCAGCTGGTTGGTCTAGAGGTATGAGCATGTTCCCTACGTTTCGGAACCCTGGGTTCGAACCCCTGCACACGCACTGTGTCTGCACCTTAGGATGAGGACACACAAGAGCAGGAGAGGGCGTGAGGCGACCCCAACCGCATGACCAGGGGCCCACAAAGGAGGTGGATTCCGGCTGAAGACGCGACGAGGAGATGCTTGCCAAAGACCTACCTAGTGGGGCAACCAACAAACACAGGCGCTGAAGACAGGCATTGAAATGAGACCACCAGCTGCCCTTGGTTTTTTTAGCTCCCTCCCTTGCAAAGCACATCACTGCACCAGAACACCATGTTGAATGCAATGTGCATTGAAGACGTAGTATACTTGCCCAAAGCAATTCAATGGAATCCCAAATCAAATATGTTACACAAGAGCTCAAACACCATACAGACTCCTAAGGCGCGTTGGCCTTCCAATACGTTTTGTGTTCCTTCACGTGTGCTTGCTGTGTCCATGCACGCACCCATACATCCCACCCCCTCTTTAACAAACCCCAATCCAGATTATCATTTTTTACAACTTCCCTCCACCCTTTCACGAAAACTTGCCTCACCAGTCTACCTCTCCGTCCCCGTACCCCCCCTTTTACTTTCCTTGCCCCCCCCTTGAAGCTCCTAAACCGAATCTCTGTTTTCAGAGTCTTGTGCCTTTCTTCTGCCTTGAAGGCAGCAAAGGCGCCAAGGGCATGCCACTGCTTAGCAAACCCAAGCATGTGGTCAACCCAAAGGTGCACCCACAGGGTTTGCCCCAGTTGGCACCTTTTGTGATGCACTGCCATTTGGGGTAGCACATTTTTTAGGGCTTCAATCTCTTGGGCTCCTAACAGCCCCTCCTTTTTGGCAATGGTTGCACTTTTGTGGAAACAGTCCCACCACGAATCAAAATTTTGCGCCCAAGTGTGACCCCCTTCCACGACATGTTGCAAGAGACCTTCATTGTTCAGCCCTACAATGAGGGGACCCCAGGCCTTTGTCGAAACAAATAGAATTGCTGCGCTCTGTTCACAACGGAGTGACGGTTTGTCACCCGCCTGCCCTGCGATGTCTTGCGGTGCAACACTGTGTGAGGCAACCCTGCAAGGATTTACATGGGTCTGCACCCATGTAATAGCGCGTCTCTTCGTGAAGCGATGGTGCTGTACAAGAGCCCTCCAGCATCCATCAAGGCCACTGTGGGTTACACGTGTGACCCCATGCAATGCATAGTCAGGAGGCCTGTACTTGGGCACAATGCTACGTAGCACCTGCCCGTACCAGGTCCAGTGTGACAGAATGGGTGAAAGTCCCTTTCCAAAGTCGCGATCGCAATGTGCCCTGCATTTGCCGCATACCCAGCACACTGGGTCCTCACTGGTGCAGTTCCATCTTTTGATGCCTGCCATTGCCTGTTGTGCAACGACATCTGCAACCAGGAAAATATGGGGTTTTTCCATGTAACCCCCTTGTACCTCATACCTTGTGTTTAGGGCCTCTTGCACCTGCTCATCCATTTTGCTAACCCTTGTGAGCGATCGTAGCACAGCACGTTTTTCAGAGCCGTGCAAAATGCACCAGCTACCAAGCGGGTTGCCCGATCCAAGCACTCCAAGCATAAAATGCTCGAAGTGCCGCTTGTGTAGTTGTGTGCCATCCACACATAGCCGTACCCATAGGTCCGGGTATAAATTTCCCTTATGGGCGGCCATCATGAGTCCCAGCTTCTCCCTCAAATTTGTACCGGCCCCCAGCAATGCGTGGTCCCCGTCCATTGCATTGTAGTCCACTACTGGTGGTGCACTAAGATCCTCCTTCACACGTCTGATTTCATCAAGGGGGCATTTGATCCTGGACGTGGGGATGGAGTACTGGAGGGCCCGCCAGCTTTTGCCCTCTTTGCGGCAATCCCACAGGAGGGCCTCGGCATGCCACATGTGATTTTTGGGCATGGGCCCTTCCGTCGTTTTCAAAATGAGGGTGCCCACGTTTTCGCCAGCTTGCACTTGCCAAGTTGGGCCAAGAATGTCTGTGACTGCCGTTTGCAGTTCGGCCATCCGTTCCCATCTCTTAGTCCTTCCCAGCTGTTGGTACTCCTTGAACGGGGGCATGTTCCTTGAGGGGGGGAAAAAAAAACCTAGGGAAAGACAACAGGGGGGGGGGGTGCATGGACACAACAAGCTTCACATGTACAAGCAACATGCAACACGTACGTCTGCGCGTACGAGCCGCGTACGCGTTCCATTCTTAATGCGTACGTTCCACAACACCGAATCGTACGTGTCATGAACCCTACACGTACGCGCCAGAAAAGCGAATCGTACGCGTCATGACCCCAGCGCGTACGCGCCAACACAGCAACGCGTACGATGCAACACCGTAACGCGTACGCACCACGTACGCCAGCGCGTACGCGCCCCTGCCACAACGCGCGCGTGTTGACGCACACTTCACCCATCAATCATTAATGCACAATGCATGCACATGCTACCCGGCACACAGCCGGAACCCAAGACTGCGCAGCAGCACGAGGTCCTCCGAGGACACCTTGCCAAGACCGACCTGGGTAAAAAACACCAGTGCGTAGCGCTCACCACGCCACGGGGCTGGCATGTGCAAAGCACCACTGCAAAAAACAACCCCATTCCGGGCATCCAATGCCACCCCATCCTCATCCACTCTGTCTTGGCCCTCTGGCCCTGCAACACATGCCATTGTGTAGGGACGGGTTCCCTTTGTGGGGAACACGAGCCCCGCCTCTTCCACACAAAACTCCCCACCTGAAAAATCACCAACAGTCACAATGGCACTCAAGGGCAAGTGGTCCTGGTGCTTGTGCCCTGGCATAGTGCTTGAAGGGCACCACCCAGTTCTGCTCCACCGCCTCCGCAACACTAGCGGGCGCCACATGCAGGGCATGCCCCATGGCTGCCCACTCCATCCATTCCGGCCCATCCTCGTCCCGCCTCAACACGTAACCACACGTGGCAAACGTGAACACCAACGAACCTTTCTCAACCGTAAACCGTGTCCCGCCGTCAAAACTTGCCTTTGGGAGGTACCAACGGTGAAACCGGGCCAAGGGACATGGTGGCTCCTCGGGGCCGGGTGGGCACTTAAAAAAGAAAGTTGCACCATGCACACCATGGCCCAAAATCACAACGTCACCACAATAGGGGATAGCTTGCCGTCGCCGAACAAGCAACGGAGCCGAAAAATGGGTAAAAGATTCCCAAGGGATAGGAACACCTTTGGCATCTTTCAGAAATTGAACCATAGGAGGAAGGGCATACAATTGGCGAGCAAGATGCACCTTTGACATGGTGGCAGCATGCTCCAAAGGGACAAACGGGATGAACAAAGTGTAGCGCCCCTTTTCCCCACCACCTGCCCCGCGATGAAAGGTGCAACCTTTTAAAAGAAGGATGTCACCCAATTCCATGGAACACACATCCCAACGATTGGACTCATGTTGCCCAACCTGATGTGAACCCACTCCGACTTGCAAAGCACACTCGGGAGGAACATTGTCCAAGGGAATAAAGACTTGGATGCAATCCTTCATCCAAGGTGGACCCATAAGGTTGTGATCCGAATGGACCAACTGATACCCATCCCATGGGGCACATGGGGTACAATGTAGCAATTTCAGATCCACGGGTTTCAACGCACTCCACTCAACACCCTCAATGCGCGTCACCGCACCCAACACTTGCGTGCGCAACTCCTCGGGCAACCATTTCGACGACCGTTTTGTTTGCTTCCGAATCACGTTGGCACTTGCATAAGTGTCATCTTCCAACGTAATCACCTCCCAATCACGGGGGGCAATGTCAACGTTTAAAATGGCTTCGCCAATAACAGCATCAAACGAATGCCGTTCAATGAAATAACCGGCATGTGCAAACCCATGCACATTTTCGACGGGTGCGTCCGGAAGCAATTGGTTTGAGGGCAAGGGCATATCACAGAAAAATGGTGTGGGTGCACCGTAACCCAATGCAAAAAACTCTGCTGCGGTTGCATACACATACGGCGTTGAGCAATCGGGGTGGTAATTTACCGAAAGGGGTGGGGGCACGCATTGAATGGGGCCATGCTCATTCCATTCATCCGATGCACAACCCATGTACCGGACAAAGGAGTCCGTGCGACAAATGCTATCCACGGCACTGGCAACGGGATTGGGGAAAAGGGTACCATCATTGAGCACCGCATATTTGTGGGTAAGGGTCTTGGCAACTCTCTTACGCAAGGACGCATTCATAGTTGTGAAAAGTGCGTCACGCTCACCAACACTCAAACTAATGGAAACCATGAGCAAACGCTCACCCACAAACTCATACAAAGCAGCAGGGAGAAGGGTGTGGGGCATTGCATCGGCATTGGGCCATGCAAGAACGGAACGACTATCAACAACAGCAATAACACCTAGTGCTTGCGCATTCACATCCAAAAGCAAAAGATCTTGCCATGAACTTGGCAATTCCGGGAGACCCTTAATGTCTTCCTCACCCAACGCTAAACGAACAACAACACCACCATGAACACCGTGAGCAAGATCTCCTGCCTCACGAGTGTCCGTGAACCAACGCTCCACCGATTCATCCTCCTCCTACAACCCAACCTCCAAGGCCCGCCTCACAATCTCGGCGGGCCTATTGCCGTCGGCCACCACCTCATCCTCCTCCTCCACCTCCTCCTCCAAATCCACGTCTCCCTCCACCACGTCTTGACCCACACTTGTCCTTGGCGCCCTCCTTGCCACGGCCCCGGCGTCGGTGGGAGGCACGGAGACCTTCCTCGCCACCTTCTTCTTCGCCGGTTTTTTCTTGCCGGGCATGTCGTGCAAAAAAGCAATAAGAAAAGGAAAACAGACATGAAGCAAAGTAAAAGTTTTTCTTTGTCACGTCAAAAGCAGCACGATTCAACCGCCAGTACTGCAGACAGCGTACGGGCACCATAGGCAGCACGCACGCGTTGCGATCTGAGTGCGTATGCGCCAAAATACCAACGCGTACGCGCCAAAATACCAGCGCGCACGCACTCAGAACGCAACGCGTACGCACTCAGATCGCAACGCGTACGCGCTGGTTCGCTGGTTCATGCGCGTTACAAAACCAGTGCGTACGCTAACGCGTACGCATACATGTGAACAAAATGGGGCAGATCTTAGCAGTTACATTGGGCATCTTTTCCGGGGATCGTCCATTACCCGAGCGATTTACACCAGGCGGGGTCTATTGTATCTCGTAAACAACCATGCACTGAACCTTGGGTTGCCTCTGCGGAGGGCCCAGAGGGATGGAAGTGAGATCCAATGGAAAAAGAGGAGAAAAAGACCCAATGCAGCTGGGGACCAATGACCCCCCCCCTCCGCACCAACACCACAATTGTGAGAAAAAATGGGGGGTTGGTGGCCAAGTTGCGTTCGGTAATCCTCTACATTGTCCATTTCCATCACTACGGTTGCAGGGGCAAATCCTAGTGCGCATACCAAAGGCGAAGTTCATAACGTGACGTCACCGTCTCGTTAAGAGGCGGTTTTTTTTTCCTCTTAGAGAGCAACACTGGGGCATGAAAAGCCTCCCTTGGTTTTTGCTAACTCATCGATATGTCGGAGAAATTCCAATTTTTCGAAGACCCACGAATTTCGCAGTTCTGCGCAGCTGCCCGTTCGCGAAAGAGGCAAGGGGGGAGGCGGGAGGGTACGTGTGCATTGGACATAGGTCTTTCACCATGACCCCCCCCCCCTATTTTGAGGGTGCCGGATCCAAAAAGAAGCACGGTTGGGCCTCATATGCCGCCTAGAGACTTGTAACTTCCCGAGTGACAACCCCTTCATCCCAGAAGCACAACATGCAGCAGAACACCAGTGTATCACCACACAAACCGAAGGATGAAGAGGTATTATTCCTTTTGCGGTGCGGAATACTTTCTCTTCCTCATGGGTGGAGCAAATCGCGGACCCCATGCCTCGGATTGTTCAATCACCATGTACAAATCTTCCCCTGTGCCCTCACCAGATGCGCGGATGCCAAGAACATCATGCTCACTAGCAGACCTCATCTCCAAAGAAGCAAACACCTTCCCCAAAAAGGTGTCCGGATCCCAACCACTTTGTTGGGCAACCACCTTAACCTGGTGTCTGATGGCTTCGACGGCTTGGCACACGAATGCACCAACACCAACACCATGAGTCATATGTACTTGCCGTAGCTCGCGAGACAGCTCAACATCACACATATGCCAGTAAGGGAACATATTATCAGGGGTTGGCCAAACGAAACGGATAGTGTCAGCGAGGGTTGATGCAAATTCGCAAGCAAGTTCCACCTCATCACCACTCAGCCGAAATGCACATAACAAAGGCACCAGGTTGCAAAAATTTCGAGTTTTTGTCACCGAGCAGTCCTTCGCTAAAATCGCGACACGGGGCTAAATCGCTACGGGCTGAGCTGCGACCGTACCAGTGGTAGTGGTAGTGGTAGTGATTTTTGTCTTCAGCGCCGGTAAGTGGTGTGCACGCGTCTGACCTCAACATGATCACAGCCGTCTTAATGCAATTGCAGTTGCGCCTCGCCGATGGGGCCGGAGCTGTGGCACTGTCTTGAAGCACCTGTGTGTAGCACATGTGGGACTGCAAACCCTGGGGATGGGGGTTCGAACCGAGAATGGGGGGCAGGGATCTAGGGCGCATACCTCTGGACCACCAGCCCACACGGCAGAGACATTGTTACTGTGCATCATTGAACTGGGGTGTGGGTCCCATGCTTTTGGGGCGCCATTGAGCACAAAAAACGTGTCTTCGGCGTGTTTTCATGTTGTGCCATGCTCTTTGTTGCCTCGTCCTCCGACTGGAACGTTAGCTTGAGCACTCCTTCGCACACAGCCCATAGGCCAACGTGTCTTTAGCACCCAAGGATTTGGAGTGCCATAGTGCATTGTCCATCTCGTCGTCCTTATTGTCAGAGATAGCTACTCCATGAACCGGCGGTCGTCCAGAGTTTTCAGGAGGATTGTGCTGAAAACAGCCCAAAAACGGCTGCTTTTGAACATGAAATCGGCCGCTGAACGAAACCAGTTTTTGGTGATGCGCATTTGCTCTTGCAGTCGTTTTGAGCTACTTGGATGCCGGTTTTGACCCACGGTGTCCGCAAAAACAATTTTGTTGCGTCTGTTGTTGTTGCTGCTGCTTGCTGCTGCCGCTGCTTGCTAAAATGTGTTGCTCATCCTTGGACCCTAAGAAAGGGTGCAAAACCTCGACAGGGTAAACCCAGCTCGGTAATCAAGGCTTCTACTAGGACCGAGCTGGGTAGCAGATGTCATTGCTACATTTGAGACACTAGCTTAGCAACATTGGTGATCGTGCTGAGTTTTCAGCAGGATCATCCTGAAAACTGCCTCAAACAAGCCCCGAAAATGGCCATTTTTGACCACTAAATCGGCCATAGAACGGGCTAGGTGGCTGCAAATGGCACAAAACTTGTTGATGGTGATTGGCATTTGCTCCCCGGTGGTTTTGAGCTACTTGGATGCCACCTTTGAGTCACACTAACGATCGCCCTGCACGTTCAGGACGATCGTCCTAAAAACTGCCTCAAAACATGCTGAAAATGGCCATTTTCGAGCACTAAATCGGTCGTAGAACGGGCTAGACGGCTCGAAACAGCACCACACCTGTTTCTCCAGATGCGCATTTGCTCTGCGGTCGTTTTGAGCTACTTGGATGCCGGTTTTGAGCCACAAAGCCCTCGAAAGGAGTTTTCTTGCGTCTGTTGCTGCTGCTGCTTGCTGCTCGCTAAAATGTGTTGCTCATCCTTGGACCCTAAGAAGGGGTGTAAAACCTCGACAGGGTAAACCCAACTCGGTAATCCAGACTTACACTAGGGCTCAGTTGGGTCCTAGTCTTGCTCAATGCATTGGAAATCACTGTGGAAGAAAGACCGCTTCCGTTGCAGATGTGCCTCCACCGTCAGAACGATTTTCGTGAAACACGGCCCAGAAAATGGCTCGTTTTCACCTCAAAATCCACCACCGCGTGGCACCACGCCATGGCGCACGCCTTATTGAACACCCATTTGCATTCTTTTGGCAGCCCAATTTCCGAAGAAGAAGAACGGCCCTCATGGAAAACGCCCACTTGACATAGCCGCTATCGATGTAATGTGTTTGTGTGTAATTGCGTTTAATTGCAGGTGTACGATCACTAGCACCCGCTGTACCCACTCAATGCATGTCAACTCAGTGTGCTTTGCTGCCTACCCTGTCCGTTTCATGGTGGAGTTTACATCTGTAGCGAAGTCCTCCAAATCCACATTGTGTGTGTCGGTCGAGGAGTCCATTCGATAGTCCACCACCTGCATGTTTCTTGGTGGATCTACCACTGAAGTTGTGGAAACACTATCCTGCTCAAGATCCTCTAGATATGAATATTTAACAAAGGAAATAGCCGTCTAGCGGTCAGCTCATCGGAGTCTGCTCCCTGGTCCGTTTGTCGGTCCAAAAAGGGTGTAAACTCATCTGAGGCCACCGAAGGGGTTGGCTCACTTGCCGTTTTTAGGGTGGCACCTCCCATCTCCCGAGGCTAGAATAGGCGGTCAGCGTAGTGGGGTTACAAGGACCTGCACTGGGTCCTTCACCGACAAGTAGAGGGGGGTGGCCGTACACAGAATCCATTGCTACTGCTAATTTTCACTATTCTTGATAGCAGTGCTCAACTGTGTTGATAACTTCGTGCAGCTCAGCACCGCTCTGTTTACCATTTGGCATGATTGTGGTGGGAGGTAGGAGGAGCTTTCCCATCTCCCTGTCTCATGCCACCCATACCCCTCCATCATCTTAAAGGTTGTCTCAAAGGTTGTCTCAAAGCGTCGTCTCAAAGGTCGTCTCAAAGGTCGTCTCAAAGGTTGTCTCAAAGGTTGTCTCAAAGGACCACCCCACCGCCGGCTCACATTTCGCCAACCAGTTAGTGTACATAGCCGACCAGTTCGTGTACACCATCGTGTACCCTTTCGCCATCAGTTCCTGAATCTTTTCTTGTGCTTGTTGTGCCAGCGCCACCTTCCTCTCCTCTTTTTCCCTACGAGTGTGTGCATGCTCATCTTCATCAATGGAAGAGGGAACGTGCACTATCTTGTTCACAATCAGCGTTCCCTTTGAGACAAGACTGACAAATGCCTGGTTGAACTGCAGGAATACTTCTGAAAACTTGCTGAGTGGCACCCGAATGAATGATAAAGCTACCAATTTAACCTAGATAGACATAAAACAGTCATACAACAGGAGTCCTCCCCTGAATAGTGAGCTGCGCAGCGACTAGTGGGCAGATTGCACCGTCCAAGTCATGATACCCAAAGGCCCAGTAAAGGAGAGCTGCACTGGTAAGGTGCATGAGGTGTAGGTGCTTGAGTCCTTCTTCACAAATTCCCAACATTCTCCTAGCTCCGCCAAGCGATGAGCTCTTTCATTGCCCTCCAAATGGACGTGACTCGGTACCTTGATCCATACAAACTCAGCCCTGGGCCCCTCAAGAAGGTGGAGGAGCTGGCATTGGAAAATGAAATTCATTATGGAGGGCGACATTCGGGGAGCGCCCGGATGTCGTGTGGGGATCCGGGGCTAAAGGTGGAAGTGTATCGACTTTCGCCCAGGACTGGATCCAAACTGACGTCAAAGACCAGTCCGTGACAGGGACTGCCCAGAAAAACGACTCCATGCAGTAGACATTACGCCATGTGGGACAAATACTGCGAACCAGATCCTGGTGGGGGTGTCCATTAGAATCAAACAGGGCACTCTGACGATCCCTTTTTTTAAGAGCGCAGGGCAATGATAAGTGAGATGTTTGTCTGACTTGAAAATGGCTGAGTGCCATAGGGTCAAGTGTGAAATCACATCCTGATTGGCAAGGCCGTCGACCATGTATCTGCGTGCAACCCAAAAAGATTTAAGCTGTGTGACAGGAAAACAAATGTTTTGTACGGGACTGGCCCTAATTGCAAATACAGTATCGCCCAGAAGTCAAGCAGTACCCCATACGGCTTTCACCATCCCCCGAAAATTGTCTGGACTGTCAGCGAGAAGGTCTGGGGATCCAGGACAACCTTATGAAACGGTAGCGCAAATTGAGCATGCAACCACACCTTCGGCGTGGGTAGCTGGTAGCCCCTCAAGTGGGGCTCCTGGGCTAGTTCATGCAATGTGACACCCCGACTGCCCACACCAAGAGCAGTCTGGTAGGGGAGTCTTAGTGGTTTCATAGTAACCTCAGACGGAAAATACGCTTGTGCAGGGAGCAGAATCGTGGGCAAACTCCACTTCCACTGATGGACAGTGGAAGGGAGGCGACCACGCAGGCCCTGCGGTGCGCTTCCCCAGCGGCATTGCGTAGGCAGCATCACTGGTGATGTTTCCGACTCGCACTCCCTAAATACTTGACATGCTGATGTATGGTCATACCCAAGAAATTGTCCCCTTGGGGGTTTCGCTAAGGAATAAAAAAACCCAACTCAATTTGTATAGGGGCATCATGGAGCCCAGTTGCACCCCTTAGGATTTCGAATTCTCAGAACAAACATGTCTTTTCCTCACATAATGGCAAGCCCAGGTCCAAAGCTCAGCCCAAAAGGGGTTTATGCTGAGACTGTGTAATTTAACATGCAAATTCTGTTTGGTGTGTTGCTTTTTTTGTGCTTTGTTTCTCAAAGGGACACACCAATGGACGTTCTGCTTCGTGCATGCAAGTTTGTTGTGTCTTGTGCAAGCATTGCCTTGTCCAACCCTAACCCCGTGGGTACACACGGATACACCGCACCTTGTTGAGGGTGTAATGCCTGCAGTGACGACCACTGTCAGATAATGGCCAAGCCCAACCCTCTGCGGGGAACCGTAATTTGTCTGAAACCTGGGCGGTGCTTACACAAGGGGGGCTGGAACAAGTGCGGTTGGTCTCAGTATGATGGGGTTGTTGGTATGCAACAGGGCAGCCGTCCTCAATGCCCCCCGAAATTACCTGCCTCCAGTACGCGTGCTGATCTTAAAAGGGGCTGGGCAAAAGGAGCCGTCAAAACCCCGAACTTGGCCACACCTGGATCGCGCCTGGCTCTGTCCTTCTTGTCTTCGCTTCAGGGTCTATTTTTTTCCTGTGTGCGCTTTTATTGACATGTGACGAATGAAGGCACTAGCGACACCCCCCAATGGAAGGGGTTGACAAGAAGGCCATCTTCCGTGCAGTCAAGAAGGGTGATGTTGAACTCACCCGCCAGCTCCTGAAAGCCCATCCGGCAAGTGTTGAGCTCACCGACAATTTGTATGGAGCCAGTCTGCTCCACTGGGCCTGCGATGGGGGACACAAAGAGGTCGCCCGCGCACTGTTGCGGAAGCGAGCCGACCCCAACGCGCGGAACCGCAGGAACGCCACGCCCCTGCACTGGGCTGTTCGAGGCGGAAGCTTGGAATTGTGCCACCTGCTCGTGAAGTACAAGGCTGCCATTGAAGTTGAGGACGATGGGAAGGTGACACCATTGGGCATGGCGGAGCAGCAGGGCCTGGGCGAGATTGCAAAATTCTTGGATCATGTGCTGCAGGCCCCTGGCACTCAAGACCTCTCCGAACCTGAGACGTCAGAGGCAGAGAGCCATACGGACTCGGCAGAGGCTAGGACCCACTACAGGGATGTGTCGGCGCAGCAGAGCGTGGGGTACACTGCGACGCTGTCTTCAGCCCCCGCCTTCAAGACCGCACACTCACATCTCGATGTTCCCGGGAAATCCCCAAAAAGGAAGCAGCCCTCAGCTCAGGATGAGGGCAGCAACCGAGTGGACGCCTCTCCGTCAGCCATCTCTTCAACCTCAGGGGTCCCTGACTTTGGGGCCCATCGTGAGTTCTCTGTGTCCATGTCATCGTTCGGGGGCATTGAGCTTCTGCAGGTGCTGTGCATGTCTTTGGAGGGGAGGGTTGTTGTGTAAGCTGGTGGGTGAGCGGTGTGAAGTGCCATGTCTTTTGTGTGACGTGTGTGTTGGTCGAGGTCAGTTGTCAGGAGGGCATGGGGGGGGGGGGGGGGCGAGGGCAACCAGGGAGTTGGGCGTAGTCTTGTGGGACGCTTTGGCATTACCCAAAGCACGTGCTACACCAGCAGCCTACCACAACGACAGCCATCCCATCCACCCGCCCAACTGCAAGCACATCACTGGACACACCCGAGTTGCTCAGGAGTAACACCGCTAAACTATGGTGCGTGGCATCTGGGTAGAGGCCAAACAGATAAAGTGTACGGTGGGCAGGTGCACCTGAGCTTGAGGTGAAACCGTTGTGTGCCGTTCCTTTGCAACTTTGGGCCCACTGGAGACTGCTGCCTTCTGGTCATGAGACTTGTGTTTCAACCCGGGGCACTTGTGATGTTGCATCGGGGTTCAGAGGAAACATGGTCAATACAGGGCTTCCAGGCCACGCACAGTAGCCAGATCATTGTCCAGCCATCACAGCTTTCTTCCAGAGTCTTCCTGTTGGCCCATGTGGTTGCCACTGGCTTTGCAGCATGCACAAGGAGGAGAGGCAACCACCCCCACCCCATCCTTCGTGGAGCCCCCTGCCCTCCATCCCCCGCCCGGCCTGTGCTCTAAAGGGTGATTGGATGGACCGGCAAAAGATATCTCGACTGGCGGTGCAAATTTTATCCGTAGGCAGCACCGGCTGGCATTGGTGTATCGCTACGCTGTGCCAAAGCCAACGCCTCCCCCCCTCACTCCCCCCCTCTTCCCGTGCCCCCCAGCGCTCCCCTGCCCCCACAATGTAATCCCTTCCCACTCCGTCCCTCTCCGTTTGTCCTGCAGCTCACCATCAACAACCTTCGGCGTGAGAAGGAGCTGCTGCAGGGGTTGCTGGCTGGCAAGGGAGGGGCCAACAGTGACGTAATGCATGAGCTGTCTCGCTGCACGGCGGAGGCGGAGGCGCTGCGGAAGGAGAACTTGAAGCTGCAGGGCCTGGAGCGGACCGTAGGGGAGCAGCGTGCACAGCTCTTCACGGCGCAGGTGGAGAAGGAGAACCTCCTCGCTGCTGTCAAGCATGCGGATGTGCTGAAGTCGACGCTAGAGCAGGTGCGAGCGAGCTGGGATGGTTGTGGTCTGGAAAGTGAACACCCCACTACACACTGCAGAACATGGGCCGTGACCTCAGGGGTGCGCTTGACGGGAAGGGGCATTGAAAGGGGTGAAAGCGATTGCAAAAGCGCTCATTGGCAGAGAAGCGGTTGGGGGACAAGGTCTTGCAGTTGGCGGCGACCAGAAGTGCTTGGGACGGAATGGCACGGTTTGAGGGGAAGCAGCCCCCCCCCCCCCGCCCCCGTGCTTCACACGTATCTCGGCCTCTTGCAGTGGCCTGCCCACCTGTCCCCGCAATCCAATCCAATCCCGCAAAACACAGACGGCTGAGAAAATACAGCACCCTGGATGATCCGGGACCTCTCAGCACCCTCTGCACGACGACAGCCTCACTGCGTATGACCAAAATTGAAGCATACTGGCGCCATCAAAGGCTGGGGCAAGAACACTGCAAATGTGAGATGTGGTACCGAAGTCTGACTTCCACCCACGAAATGGCAGGTGTCACATCCCCAGTGCGTGATGGCCGCTGCACCCCTGCAAAGCGGGCAGCCCACATGCTGTATGGCAACACGGAGGCCTGCTTCTGAGCAAAGACACTCACAAATCAATGCAGGTGTGGTGGCTGGCCATTTCCTTCCCCTTCATGGTCCGGCCACAACCCCCCAGAGGGATACCGTGTGTGGATACCGGACTGCCGGATGGTTCTGGGTTTGACCCACGACTATACTGCATGGGCAACTCGTGCTTGAACTTGCGCGCTTTGGGAGCGCGCTCAGGTGGTGGTTTCCTCTCAGTGCAGTGGGTACAAATGCCATCGATGGTGCAGTCCAGATGCATGCGAAAGTGACACCCGTGACATTCAACGCTGTGGGATGACGCCTCGTTTCCACATGCAAGGCAAGTGCATGACAACAGTGATCTGTTGATCCCACAATGTGGTTTTTTACTCGCCCAGGGCTGCGGCAGGATGCCGTGTGCGTGGTCTCTGCAAAATGCCCCCCCCCCCCCCAAATAAACAACAGCATGTAGACAACATCAGAGCATGAATAGTGGCATCCAAAAAGCATATGGGGATCTTTGGAACATGTCCCAAAAATAAACAGCAATGTGCAAACAGCATCGGACCAGGAACAGCGGCCCCCTAAAAAAATACACAAGGCTCTCTGGAGAATGTCCCAAAAAAAATAAACAGCAACATGCAGACAACATGAGAGCATGAATAGTGGCATCCAAAAAACATACAAGGTTCTCCGGAAAATGTCCCAAAAAATAAGCAACAACGAGCAAACAATATCGGACCAAGAATAGCGGCCCCCTACAAACATATACAAGGCTCTCAGGAGCATGTCCGAAAAATAAACAACAACATGCAAACAACATGAGAGCATGAACAGTGGCATCAGAAAATATGCACGTGTCTCTAGAAAGTGTTCCAAAAATAAACAGCAACACCACGCAAACAACATCACACTAAGAATAACTGCCTCCAAAAAAGAATATACCAGGCTCCATGGGAATGTCTAAACAGTGACCAACAGAAGCCATCCCAAACTAAACTACGATTTCCTCCAAAACAGAACAATGATGTCAAGAAAGACGCAAAAACAAACACCCAAAACACATCCGTAGAAAATATACATAGATAAATAGCACCAATGTCATACAAGAAATTGTTTCCCATAAGTTTGCCATGGAAGGATCTGAACAAGGGAGACAAGAATCATGAAAAGTTTGCCGCAATATATACAACGAGCTGGTCACTGGCTAAATGGCCGTTTGCCAATGTTGATTTAAAGCTCGGGTGTGAGGTGATATTGGCAGATTTGAAGGCTAGAAATGGGCCCCGTTTTGGGCCATGCTGCTAGCGGGGGGGGGGGGGGGTGCACAATGAATATTCTGTTGGGCCAATTTTCTAACACATATTTTTGGCCCCACATTTGCTGTATGATTGCGCTTCGGTGGGTCTCTTTGCGTACCGTTGTACCTGGGTAGTATCCGGAAGTTGTTGACGCGAGGAATATCACTGGGGCATGTTGGTTGTCTTTGGAATGCGAAGACACACTTGCATGCCTAGTGTCATATTCAAACACGTTCTGTTACTTCAGCTAATTCTGCCACACTCAGTAGTATCACTGGTTGTTGGATCTTTTGCCTTTGTTACATCGAGGTGTCATCTTCTAGCACAAAGGGGAGGTGTGTATGTGACCGTGTGTGTTTGTGTGTGTGTGTGTGTGTGTGTGTGTGTGATTGGACGGGTTTGTCCTAATTCTTCACTTTTTTTTTCATGTTTCTCCTTCCCTCCCAATGAGAATGAAAGATTTGTCTAATGGAGTGAATATCAACGGCTCCTCCCTTCCCATTGTGCGGGGTACTGAACTTAGAGTTTGCTTGTCTTTGTCCACAGGGGTGGACAAGTGCACAAGCATTCTAGACCGCCCCATCAAATTTGCTGGATACCACCTATTGGTGATTTTACTCTCCAAAAAGGCGCCTAGCCTCCATGAATTGTGGCATGTTCATCGCTTAATTGTTGGCCCGACGAGGAGTCTTGACGCCAAGTCCCGCCTGTCGCAGTGCCATCCTCGGGGCATTTGTGTGGGTGTTGGCGTGTCCGCATTGTGTGTGGTTTCCGCCATTGACATGTACAGTGTTCCCTTGGCGGTCGTAGTATTCCCCATTGCCATCTTGGCCGTCCTAGAGGATGTTTTCATTCTCATTTTCGTTCGGATTGTCACTCTTGCGCCTCTCTCGTTCTCACTCGACGCTGTATGTGTGACCTGACACCATCATGATGTTCCCGTTTCGATGAATTGCGCGCGTTGTCATAAAAGTACTCATCGTGCGTATCAATGCCCGCCAGTAGCGGGCGGCAACAAGGGTGCCTGGGGAGAACGGTCGAAGCCACCAAGTCAATGCTGGAACTGCCAAGGCACTGACTATGACGCATGGCACTGGGCCAACGAGTGCCGAGTTGCCAAGGGTAGGCTCGGCAATCATCAGTTTGTTCCCTGCCGCGTCCCCAACCATTGGAGAGAGGCATGTCTACGCTATGACGCCTCGGAGCACACCCCAACACATCCACACATAACATAGTCTCCTCCGGAACCATGAAAGGGGGAGTTGAGTATGATGCTTGCAATGTGGAGGCGACACCTTAGCTACCTGCGGCTGCTGCAGCGCCGCGTTGTCCCTTTATGGCTCCCAAATCAAACGGGCCCTCGAGTGGACGTGTTTCAAAGGTCATATGCTCGGTGAATGCAGTGCTCGCAGATGAAAGCGAAAAAGATATTTTCAAAGTTAGCGCGATGGATGCGTTGTTCGTTGCAGCCATTGATATTGTTTTCAAGGGGAACTCGTCAATCAAAAATCAGGGCAGTTCTCATGTGGAAGGAGGATGTTGGTGTCGCCATAAAACAGACCTTCAGTGGGTTGTAATCATTGGAGGATTGGAAGTGACGCCACGAGCAATCATATCTCGAGTTATTACCACCTCGCGCTTCAACTCCTGCGTACGTAGCCACTTTGCCGAGGTTGAACAGCTTGCTGTTGCGGCCGTGCCATGGAAATCATCTTATGAATACATCAAATGCAGTCCACCACCGAATTTGGCAGAGCGAATATTGGCGCCCACATGCGTTGGTCATCCATGAGCAAGTGGAATTAGCGGCAACGTTTCCACGATTTGGATGCGGATCACAGGTCCCCTGTTGATACTGCCAACCGCCGACACACCACATGGGCGTCCACGCCGAAAACAAGAGCCTCATCATCGTCCTCCCCGTCATCTCCGGGGGCGGCGGCCTTCGCTAGTCTCCTTGGGCCGTTAACGAATACTCTTGGGCCACCATGGTTTTGCCTCCCTCTCCACGGGTGCCTCACTTGCCCTTGATTGTTTATTTTCTAGGTGGAATTGAGATAAAGATGTTGGATTCCAAGGGTGCGTGGCTTAACATGCCTTGGAGGAAATGGCCAAGACAACTCTAGCGCTGGCCACCCCGACTAATGTAGTGACATCACGCAGCCTTATAAGGCTACTCGCATGTCACTAGACGTGTTCATAGACATGCATGTTGCCACGGCAGGTTTAGTGCAGGGGGGCGGGCGCTTTCAGGAGACATATCTTGGGTCCTTCGATCAAGGAATTGACCATCGTTCCCTCTTCCACTTTTGTGTGCCACCCTCGCTGATTGCCGACCCGCATGGTCTTGAAACACATCAAAAAACATCGAAAACTGGCTTCAACAGTTTGGTCATTCAAAACATAGCCGCCTATGTTTGTGTAATACACACGGCACCATATTACAACCTCACACACACACACACAGAGAGAGACACACACACGTCTCTAGAGAACACCCCATGGCACAAACAGTTGGGCATGCACACAGATGCTGTCTCATATGCATTGTCGATGTGATGAACATGAGCTGGTTGATTCAGCATTACCAACAACCAAAATGGTCATCCCCACCATACGGTACAACGACCGTTGTGCATCCCCACACTTGATTTCCGAAGCATTCCATGGTGGATTGCGGCGGGTTTCCAATGTTG
Source organism: Eutreptiella sp. 'Long Island Sound 2002' (assembly GCA_964036045.1). Lineage (NCBI taxonomy): Eukaryota > Euglenozoa > Euglenophyceae > Eutreptiales > Eutreptiaceae > Eutreptiella > Eutreptiella sp. 'Long Island Sound 2002'. The sequence goes on along the minus strand of OZ038383.1, from coordinate 46,681,886 downwards.
TACAGGGGACATCTCTGTGGTTTCATCCACATTCTTGGTTCAATGCATGCTAGCCGTGTTACAACCCAGCGTATAGGGTAACATCCACTCTCAACGACTCCCCTATCACTATTGGAAAGTGGGCAACTCTAAGATCCGTGGCCTTGCAGCACCTTCACCACCCTCTAAACACCTTGCAGTACATATTCCCCTGGCTGTGTTTCCGAGAGGCGCGTGTGACACCGGGGGCACCTTAGAGGTAGAGCCCGAACTTGGGACTTTCGACGGTGCCCGACACAATCGTCTAGTCCATTTTTTCTAATTTTTTTTTAGGTCTGCATTCTTCACTCCGCACTTCAGAACGGACTTAATGCACGGCGGCTGTACCTTGGAGAGGTACACCACTAACTAGCCGAGGTTTTGATGGTCTATACAGGAGGACACAAAGAACATGTAGAACACGGACACAACTCCAGAGCCAAGTGCAGAGACAACGTGCGGCATGGCCACGCCGTCCGTGAGGACCCACGACGGTTTTGGAGCCAACACAACACGCAAGACGCAAGACGCAACGGAACACGCACAACACACAACACACCCGTTGCAATATTTAGGCAATTCTTGTATTGGTGTCCAAGGCGACCAACATGGCTGCCATCTGCATCCGACTCCAAAAAATCTTCCAACAACAACTCCAAGCTATTCGAAAACTGTTTGTCATTGTAGCACTTGTCCATGCAGGCTGGCCATGCAGGCACACACAGCGCACGGCCTTCCACCTTACAGTGCGGCCTTCTGGCATTTTGGGCGGCCTTCTCTTGCTTTGCGCGAATCGCCAAGGGGGAGTCCATGTCAACGCAGGAACTGGTTGTGCCAGTGGAAGAGCTTGGTGAGCCGCCCGATCCATTGGATGATGAGCTACCGTTGTCCTCACTTTGGTCCTGGTCATCCTCATCGTCCTCCTTTTTCCAAAATCGTGGACCTTCGGGCCTTGCGTATGGGCTTGTTCTGAAAAACCTTGGCCTACACCACCACCTTCGGCCTTTTTAATGCTCATTTTGGCGGCCGCACTTCCTTTCTTTTCTCCGTCTTCTTCTCCTTCTCCTTCTTGTGGTGCTCGTTCTGCTTTGCGGGTTCACCCTTCTTCTTCTTCTTTTTCTTTTTCTCCTCTCATCCTCCCTGGCCACAAAGCCCCCAAAACACCCTTCTTGAACTTGACTAGGCGGATCCTCACATTTTCCGGTGTTGTCAAGTTGTACACTTGACCATTGGTGGTGTCCGCCTGAAACGTGCACGCCTTCGGCAGGGGATAAGGATGGCCTCGCCCGAATTCAAAAAAAGGACGTGTTGGGAGCGTCACCGCATCATAGGGCTAGCACAGCGAGTTAGCGAGATTCTAGGAGTCAAGCGGGGTCGTAGGGACATGCTGAGTGGGTTGCTGCTAGGCATAGGAAAGGCCGTGGTGCAATTACAACGGGGGGCGGGGGACACGCACGACGTGCGAAGCACTAGGGAGGGTAACAGAAGGCGGGGCCCTCAGTGAAGATGAGGAGGGCTACTACTCCTCATCATTTGAGCAAGGGACAGTTGCCAACGCAACCGCATGGGTGTGGGGCAAGCGGGCCATGTGAGGGTGCGTGCAAACTTGTGGGACATCCCGATGGGATGACCCAAAACCGTCTACACCGGTACCGGAGGAGGGTACGGAAGCGGCGGGCAACGAGCGAATGCCGGCAGAAGGTGGTTGGCCATAATTTCGGTCACTCTTTTCTCTTTGTCATTTATTATATGTGGGCGCTGCACTAAGCCTGAATGGTACCCACCTTTGCCACAGCTGGACCATAGTTTGCAGCCAAAATAGAACGACGAAGACTCGGCCGACGTGCATCCGGTTTCTCAGCCCCAGTTGGTGACAACATACGCGACGTGTGCGACGTCCGTGTTGCTTGATCTGGAAAATTATTGCGGCGTTGCAATCCGGCGTCACGGCCTCCATATTGGAGGTGTCCACCATCTCCAAGTGTGTCCCCGTGAGTTCAATATCTTTGGGACACAACGGATGTGCCATCCTCACATTACAAAGAGCCGCATGGGCAACAAGACACACATGAACTCCACACCCAAGACCCGCTGGCGGTGGACAGCCACAACGGCCAGAGCGCCATCGGATGTCAAGCATTGAATGGGTAGGCAATCGTGACCTTTAGGTCCAGAGGCCTTGGCACCAAAATATAAGGAATTTGGCTGAAAGATCAAGCATTGGCATTGGTGAAAGAAAGCTCTCCGCGGTCCATGCCATCCTGCACTTCCCAACCATCATCGCACTGATGTTTGCCGGCCACCTTCACATTTGAGCTGCCCGCATTTGACATTTGTTGTCAAGCGACCCCTCTCAGACGACGCTCAATGTCCTTGGACGCACATGGCCTTGGCCTGCAGCTTGGCCTTGGCCTTGGGCTTGCCTTGCTGCCCTTGGGGGGGGGGGCGCCTCTTCGTTGCTACTCTCCAAGTGGCGGGGGCGGGGTCTTTTCTTGGGGGCCTCGGGGGGGGTTTTCGGGGCCTTGGGGGGGGGTGTCTTCCCCCCGCTGCTGGTGCTGCTGTGACTGCTGCTGCTGCTAGTGCTGTTGCTACCGCTGCTGCTGCTGTCATCCCCCCCCCGGTCCTCCAACCTCCCCCAACCCTTGCGCTGCGGGTCCATGCCCCCCGCACTCCTGCCCGCTCCCCACCTACCCAAACCCTCCAGCACCCAGAGGGCCAAATTGGGGTTCGTCCCCAACATCCGGCTCAACTCGGTGACCCCCCACGAGGCGCGTCCGCCCTACGCCATCGAGCCACTCCACGCGCACCCCGCGGGGGTCGGCTCCACACGTCTGCACGCTAACAATCTGAAGACACAAACAAAATGTAGGTGCGTTCTAGCGGCGTTCTAGGCAACTGTTCTAGCGGCATTTGGGCGACTTTCTAGCGGCGGCGGCACGGCGCTGGCTAGATCAACGCTAGAACGGTTCGCTAGATCAACGCTAGAACGCAAACAACATACCGTGCCTTGGCGGTCCAGGGCGGGGGAGATGGCCCCTAGTGCCTTGGCGAAGGCGTCCGCGGGGTTGGGGGGGTGCAGCTGCGGGGGGGCCCTAGCGGGGGTTGCGGCGGGGTTGGGCTTGGACTTGGGCCGGGAGGCGATGCCGTGCACCACCCCGGCATACACCCCCCGGTTCGCCGCCTCGGAGTTGAAACCCCCGAAGTCCAGCAGCGCCGACCAGGTCGGCGTCCAGACCCAGGCCTTCCCCACCCACTCAACCCCCCCCCAAGCCCAGCCCGCTCCCGCATCCCTCGACCCCATCAACCCCCTGAGCCACTGGCTCACCCCCCCTGCCGCCTGTGCCGCCATGACCACCTTCGTCTCCTCCTCCTCCTTCACGATCCCCTCCTCCATCTCCCCCTCCACGTCAACCTCCACCACCTCGTCCACCTCCTCGTCCTTCACCCTCGCCACCACCGCCGCGAACTCCCTCTTGCTTCGCCTCACCGCCCGATTGAACCCCTCGATCGCCTCCTCCTTCTCTGCCACCTTCGCCTTCGCCTTGCGAAGGTTGGCCTCCCCCCAGCGGATCATCTCCTCCTCCGCTCCCTCCTCCCGGAGGCTGGCCAATTTGCCTCCCAGGCCGAGACTTTCGTCTCACCCCTTGCCTTGGCCGCCTTGGAGGCGGCGCGGGAATCCAAGAGCCTTTGGAGCTCCCCCCGCGCCTCCTCCACCTCCGGTTTCTCCTCCTCGGGGACCGCTGCCGCCCCCCGCTTCAGGGCGACCAATGGGGGAGGGGGTGGCGATGGTGAATGTGGGGCTTGGGGTTGGGGCTTGGGCTTGGACTTGGGCTTGGCGAGGGGGGCTGCCTTGCCTTTCGGGGCCTGCTCGGCCTTAGGCTCCGCCTCCTTGGCCGGAGCTGCACGCCTCTGCGCCTCCAGGATCTGTTCTAGCCGCTTTAGCCGGTTCTAGGCTAGAACGAGATTGGGTATTCTAGCGTGTACCAAGGGCAGGAGTCCATAACTCACAGCTTTGCCCGTTTTGGTGCAGACTGGTTCGGCGGGGGCCAAAGAAACTGTATACCCCACACGGGGTCATGGGGGTGATATGTTGGCCGTAGGTTTCTCCTGAAGACCTCGCCCTCTAGGGGGGTCACCACTTTTTCCCAAACCCCCGAGGGGGCCTGGTCCCATACCCGCCATCCCTGAGTCTCCCCCATCACCTCAATGACATGGGTGCCACTGATAGTGGCTTTCAACGCACTATGGATGGTCGCGTGCGGTGCTTCACAGAAAGCGTCATTGATGATGACCCTTAACGCATCAAAGGGGATGTGTATAAAAGAGGGGGGGGGGGACTCAACATTGCGTGATTATCATTATGTGATAATTCTTTTTACTGCGCTTCTTGACCTTGGCATCTTTAAACCAGGACAACACATCACTCTGCTTCCACTCCAGCGCGTGAATGATTGGCTCACGATGGGCTGAAAGTACAGACTTGAGGAGTTTATAGTGGTCACGGAGACGCTCATCTGCCTCTTCGGCAAACGTATGCTCTGTATTATATTTGTGGTCAGGGCCAACTATACAAGGATTCCTATACCGTATGCCGTAACTTGTTTCATGCTTGGAGGGGGTTGTCTTGCCCATGGCCTCCCTCGTGGTTAAAACCGGGATTTCAAATTTTTTATGCAGGAACATTGCCAACAATGTATCTTTGGGTGAAATCGCATACTGCTTAGGTGTGACCGTATCTAGAAAAACCCTTAACATTCGGGGCTCAATTGTCTGAGACGTCTTATGCCTCAGACATAGTGCCGCCAAGGCATTTTGAAGACGGGACTGCATGTCCCCGGGTTCAGGTAATTCCACATTGACAACGTTAGCATCAATCATCTGTGCCTCAAACTCCAAACTTCCTCCGTCCTGTGGCCCTTGGGGTCCTAGGGGCCTGAAGAGGATGCACTGCCCTAGTTGGCGTTGGACATGTCTATTGCCAATGGCGGAGCAGAAAGTGCAAAGTCACACAAGAGCACAAGGTGCAGAGAGGCGCAACCAACACGATGGACACAAATCTTGTTCACAAATATTTGTACGTACCGGGAATGGCACACACATCACGTGAAAGCAAAGAAAGAAGGAAAGCCCCCGAATGCCTCCTTCTCGAGTCGGGGAGCAGCTCGAGGCAAGGATCTTTAGTCGTCTTACCGGATTCGGCCTAGTGTTAGCTGACATAGGAAGCAGACATCTATAGAGTGTGCAATTGACAAAAGACACGAATCTTGTTCACAAATATTTGTAAGTGTCGAGAATGGCATGTAAAGCACGTGAAAGCAAAGAAAGAAGGAAAGCCCCTGAATGCCTCCTTCTCGAGCCGGGGAGTAGCTCGAGGCACGGATCTTCACTCATCTTGCCGGATTCGGCCTAGTGTTCTCTGACATTGGCAATGGACATCCCCAGAGCGTGCATTTAACAGTGGACACTGGACACAAATCTTGTTAACAAATATTGTTCATGGACCACCTTGCAGGCAAAGCAAGTACCAAGCATCCTATTAAAGTTCCAATACATTGCGGTTCCACACATGCCACCAAAGTTTCTTCCGAGCGTTCCATGGAACCTCGGCTGGAAGGTCCCTAGAACATTCCAAGCGATATTGGTTGCGTTTTGGGGCTCGAGCAGGCTGCCAAAACTTCCGAGCTATTTTTTGGGGGTTGTACCCAGCCGTATCTAAAATGGGGGAAGTGACCCCACCGAAGCATATCGCACGCACCTCGCCGGGTATCCCCCGAAATTGCCCCCGGTGATGGAATATTGCTCTCTCTTGCAATGTTCTATGCGAGGCACCGGTGGTACATGTGAAGCACTTGATGTGCAAGGGTGCGCTGCACACCTTGCACAAGTTAGCCGTCGTTGTCGTACGGCAGTGGTTGCAGAGTTGCCTCCCGGCAACCTTCACGGGAGCATGCACCACTTGTGGTGACATGGTTAGTGCACAGCATTTTGGCCCGGCGAAATAGCGGCGGGGGATAATGTCCCATTAGAATTCCCACATGGTAGTTGCGGGTTCCAAGAGACCAAGAGCGTTGCATACCGCAAACGCGTTGGCGGCCGCGTACTGCAATATGAAGACGCAAACGCACTGGCCCACGTCATTTGTCGTGTCATGATGCAGAGTTGGAGGCCCATTCGGTTGGCACCATTCACCGCCCGTGCGAACTCGCGGTAGCATGTAAGTGCGGGGCTAAACGGATGCCCGCCTAGGATCTGGACTTGTGGCAACCCAAACCAACAATTCGTTAGGAAAGAGACGAGGTGGGGGGGCTTTAGCCCAACCTTGGGGTTTTTGTAAACCAGCAATTGGTAGGCGTGGGCATTGATCACACCACGTGTCACGTGCCCCTCTGCGAGCCGTTGCTTCGCGTCCGTCAAGGCCTTGCCCTATTTGTTGCGTTTTGACAACGTCAAGAAGGGCCGCTTGTTGGAGGCGAAGTGCTTCGCAAGGCCATGGCTCCCAAAGTACGAGTCCCCCACCAATTGGAGCGCCCGGAAGCGCATGACGGCTTTCACATCAACATTTTCGGCGCCAGTGATGGTTTGGCGGATGCAGCCACCGAGTCCAGTGCACACGTGCACATCCACAACGTAGCTGAATGTGTTGTCGCACAACACATACTAGCCCGTTAAATTTGGACCCCGTGTGGGGCACAACGGCCTCATCTCCGCATACTGCCCCTCCCCGACCTCCCACACGGACAACCACGTCGAATTGCACTCCTCTATGAGGTCCGTCAGATCCGTGCGCAATAGGCGGTTGAGACGATACTGTGGAATTCCATCCTCCTGGTGCGGACATTGTAGAGGTCGCCATTGGAGGCTCCAATACAGGCCCTCGATTCGAACAGATGTCCTGGCCGTCTTACGTGTGTGTGGTTGCTACAAACTAGTGTGCGGACACTGGAGGTACAAATGCAACGTATTGTCTATCCCACTTGCAGATTGGTGGCGGCAACCACAATGATCAAGCAGGGTGGTGTTGTACTGGCTACCATAGCATCTGAAAACGTGTGGTGGGTGAGGCGGTTAGTCCCATGGCTCCCTCTGAAACCGCGAAAAGGAGCACGTCCAATACATGAAGACACTTCCTGAGCCATAACCAGAGCTGACGCGCGGGATGTCCAAGACATGGCGACACTTCGAGAGTAACACCCACAGCCAAAGCGTGAGACGTCCAGGAAACAGAGAACAACAAATACGGGTTCCATAGCGGTCAAAGAACTTGACGGATAGGGCAAGGAGCACACAAATGTCGCTTCATGTTGTCTGTGTTCAAGTGTTGCATCTCGTGGCGCATCACTAGAGCCCAGGTCTTGTTGGCAACGTCGCTCCGGTCATTAAATTCCGCTTCCAACACACAGTGCGTGCGACACACCGCCTCAATGATGCCTGCATAGTTGCTCACGAGATTATCCTTGCTGAGTTCCATGAGATCTTGAGCTCAAATACCCGATACATCTGAGATTTCATCGCCACATCGCCGCCACTGTCCTCCTCCGCCACAGCCACGCTATGCCGCCTTCGCATCCTAATCGCGCAGCTTGTTGAGGAGCACGGCCTCCTCCTTCGTGACCGGCTGGGGCATGTCTTCGAAAGGGGGTATATCTTCGCACCCATTCGGGCGATATTCAAGGGCGCTCACCATGAAACGGGGTGCACGATGTGCTCTAGCTGTCGGGTACGGCTCGTTAAGGTAAAGGGCGGCCTTGGTTGCTGTTCAAGGGTAGAACGAATTTTGGGGGATGGCTCTAGTGTTCTACATGTCTTGGGTGTTCTGCTTTAGCCTTGTGTGTGCCTTGCATGTCGCACGTGTTTTGGACGTCTCGCCCGTTGGCTTTAGTAGTTGTGGCTCTTGAGATTGTGTTTTGTGTTTGCATATTGTGCGTGCTCTACGGTGTGCAAGGGTCAAGGGCAAGCAACACGGAGGGGGAATGGTGCCCTTGAGACCTGATGGCTATTGCTGCAAGGATTGGTTGCCACCGCCACGTGTGTCTCCTCGTAGCATTGTTTCTTTCCTCTCATGGCCCAAGGAAAACACACACAAGGACGAGGGACGTAACGAAAGCAAGTGAGGACTGCATTAGCAGTGGGCCGAAGACGGCAAGCAAAGGTCGCCGAGTTGCAAAGCAGGCTGCGGGGCGTGGGAAGGGTGCTCGTGTGTCGAGTCATCCTCCGGAACGGTGTGTGTCTCTACATCCAAACAGCTGTGTTCTGAGCAAATAGGGCGGGCATTTTGGCATAAGCCGTAGGCCAAGGGCAAGGGCAAATCCACCCCCCCCCCAAACCCCAAGCCCCCCCCTTGCAAGAAAGGGGCCGGGACCCCTATGGGAATGTGCCTGGTGTGGGGGACACCCGGTATCTCCCTTGGGCGGAGGGGGGCAATGGGAGGACCGTCAGCCAAGTGACGGTGTTGGGGGATTGGGATGAGGAGTTGGACCCGGGGGAGTGGTGGGTGGTGTCGCGGGGGTCCAATGGGGAGGGGGAGGGGGGGAAGAAGGGGAAGAAGGGGAAGAAGAGGAAGCGGGACAAAGAGGGGGGCACCTTGCGGGTGGCGGGGGAGCTCCTCTTCCTCACCGGAGAGGAGGCGGAGGCCCACCTCCGGGAGGCCTTGGAGGCCGGGGACGACGGGGACGACGGGGATGACGGGGATGACGAGGGGGACGAGGGTGGTGACAAGGGGGAGGGGGGTGACAAGGGGGGTGAGGTGGGGGGTGACAAGGGGGGTGAGAAGGAAGGGGACACGGGGGGTGAGAAGGGGGGTGCCGGCAGCAAGGATGAGCCCCGGCAAACCCCCACCGCGCAGGGGGGGTAACCTGCGTGTCGCAACTCGAGAATGGGGGCCTGGGGGGGCAGGGGGGCTAATCGGGCTAACCGGGCTAATCGGGCTAACCCACCACCAAGTGACCCGGCGCCGGCCCGCCAAGTGACCTTCCAAGTGACCTATGGGGTGCGGTGGGGGGCTAACAGGGCTAACCGGGGGGTGGGGGTGGGGAACCCGGCGCTCCGTGAGTCGGTTCCAGCATCGGGACCCTGTGATTGGCCACGGCTGGCCATGGTAGCCGGGGCAGCTTCTCTTTGAGGAGTGGCGGAGCATTCATATATATCGTTCTAGCGGCGTTCTAGCAAACCGTTCTAGCGGCGTTTTAGCGACGCTCGCTAGAACTTCGCTAGAACGCCGCTAGAACGAAATTTTTTTGGACTCCAAAATTAGGTGAAAACAATGAAATTGTGAAAAAAAGGTATGGGCCCCCGAGTATGGATAGGGGGGTCCAGGTTAGAAACCTCTTTCCCCCCCCCCCTTGCGGGGGGGGTATCCCCCTCTTTTTTTTCGTTACTGCGCAATCAGCGCCTGGGTCGCTGCATTCTGTAGCACAGGAGCGTTCTAGCGGCGTTCTAGGCAACTGTTCTAGCGGCGTTCTAGCGACAGTCTAGCGGCCGATTGTGCTGCCTAGATCAAGACTAGAACGATTCCCTAGATCACCGCCAGAACGCACAGCACGACATATACCCGCCTCACCAGCTCGTCCAACTGCTCTTGCAGTGTCATCTTGTTGCGAAATACTCTCGTTCAGGGAAGCCTGCATGTGACCCTGGCCCCTCCTTACCTCCATGGCATCCCCGCCCGAGCATGGCACTTGCGACCGCGGCCCCCCATGCACAACCCACAACACGTCAAAGTACGCAAACAACCATGTCATGCACTGCGCTTGCACCTTGGCCTCCCTGTGGATGGCCGACCACTGACGACCTGACACCTCGTCCACCCCCTCCACCCGACAGCCCCCCCCCCCCCCGGTTGCCGTGCTCGTTGTGACCATGTTTCAGAAAGCGGTTAATGCTTTCCGAAATGTCACCGAAGAACATAGCCTAGCCAAATGGCTTAATGTTCTGCAACATGGTATCTACATCCTGCCCAAGGCTTAGTAGATACCATGATGCTGTTCCAACAGTACAGTGTCGCCGGAAATTGTGCGCCACAACAGCACAATTCAATGGGTTAGGGCCTTGATATGTACAATAGAGGGCCTGCAGCAGGTCCCACATGTTCGCGATGGCCTTGTACTTGGCCGTGCTTGGCCTAATGCCGAGGCACTTAGCAATATCCGGCCATGCGTAAAAAAAATTGGCCGTCTCCTCCCCGTCCGGGGATGTTGACCCATAAACGCTCCAACCTGCACGCCTCTCCGACAGGAGAACTTGCAGGTCCTTACGGAGCGCAGGGGTGACCGACCTAGCCTCCCGGTGGACAAACTCCCCCAACAAGCGGCCCATGGCCATTGTCAAGTGCAAAATGCACAAGACGACCCAGGCATGGGGCAATTTCAAAATGGGCTGCATACTGCAGCCGGCGGCTTGCAAGGATGGCGTCCCAAGGAGGAAGCCCGTGTAGTTGGCCTCATCACCCTCCATGGTCCGCGGGTTAGCACTACCCTCCCAAGTCTTCGTTGGGGCATTCCATATCCCCTCATTGAACATGGAGCCCACTTGGGGGCATGTGGACACCCCGATCACCGGTCGCGTCCACGGTTGATCCCCCCCGAGGATCACCTTTGCCTCCTCCTTGGAGGCCCCCCGTTGGACCAGCCCCGTGTTGATGATATCTTGAATCACCTAAACACGAGACATGGGGAGTGGTTAATTTCGTTCTAGTCTCCAATCTAGCCCCTAGCGAGCGGTGTTTGAGGCCGACTAGATCAAAACTAGAACGAGTGGAAGGCACTAGGTGAGAGGAGTACCCCCCAATTGCTCTTCCACAACATCCCAAGGCTGTCCATGGCCTTGTCATCACAATTGGCCATGCTCAACACCCAAAGGCCCGCCGGGGAGCGGGCCAAGCGCTCGACATTGGCCAAGGAGATGGTGAGTTGGGACCAATTGCCCCCGGCCACGGGTAAGGCATCTCCCCGGACGATGAACGTCAACGGGAAGGTGCGGTTGATTGACCGCAACAAGCCCGGCCGGGAGAGGATGTATGTGACCCATGAGGCGAAGGGCCATGAGATCCCGGTGGCCTTGGGCAACACCGTGGCATTGGGGTCATCCAATTGCACCGGGGCGACCAACTCCTTACAACGGGCTTGGAAAGCCCGCTCGGTACAAATTGGACGGGAGTAGGGGCCACTAGGGACGGTGCGGTGATACTCCAACTTACGGAGCGTGTAGAGCTCCGAGAGGGTCCTCCACGAGGACTTGGGGGCCCTCATGTTAAGCACTAGTTCACTCATGGCGGTGGGGGGAAGTAGGGAGGCGGCGTATGCCTCAACGGCGGCCTTGCATGCCTCACCCGTGGTATGGGTAGAAGTGGCGGAGTTCACATATTGGACGGCGTTGTTAAATTGCCGCCGTGCTACGGGGCATGATAGCGCCCACGTGGCCAAGTAATGGCCCACCCGCTCATCCTTGAGGTTTGAGGCCCCACTCAACTCCCGTAGTGCCTTAGACAAGCGGGAAGCATCCTTCCCGGTTGAGGAGGGAGCAAGGGGGGTAGTGGCGGGGCGTTTCATTGCAAAGAAATGTGCAATATCTAAGCGGGAAAGAAGGAAGCATGGAACAATGCACTACGGACAATAGCAAGGATGCACGGCGGAGCAACAAAGAAATTGGGATATGTTGGTCGCCATTATATCATTCTAGTATTGATCTAATCTAGGCTAGAACATTCTAGCTAGAGCGTTCTAGGCTAGATCAAGATTGGGTCTTCTAGCGTGTACCAGGGGTGGTTGCAAGCCAAGGATGAACAGTCCACACCCCCAGCCACAAGGTAAGTATGTGTCTTTCTTTCAGTCCCTGTAGCCCCCCCCCCCCTCCCCTCAGAGGATGCACTGTTTTGGTAAGGCCACTTTTCTAAATGTCTGCTATTTCTGGTGCCATGGCTACGCGCTCCAACTTTGCCACTGGCGCCGGACCGACAAAATCTTCCGGCCGCTTCCCAATTGCCCTCTTCATCCCCTTCGCCGTAGGGGTCAGCCCCCCTATGGGCACCCCCCACCCCCGCAGCAGCACCAGCGGCTGCAGAAGAGGAAGCATGGGTCAGATTCTTCATAATCGTCTCATGACAGCCCTGGACCTCAATGGCAACCCAAGAAGTATCAGCGTGCGGCTCTACATAGTTAGGGGGAGCAGGGGTTGGATATGGACGCCATGTCAAGTGATGGTTGTCCCGTGCATATGCTCAGTGAAGGGGAGTACTGCATTCACAGTTCCAATTAAGGACAAGTAAGGACAAGTCTTACAAATTTTTTCAGCATGAGCGTTGCCAACAATGTATCACTGTTCCATTTCAGGCCCAGTTTTCTTTTTTTTTTTGCATGCTGCTTTGCTGAGGTCAGGTATATGGGTGGACAGCATTGCCCTCTCTCAACGTAGCAAATTTCAAATGAAAATCGCCTAGAAGTTTCCCAAGTTGCCCGGAAAAATGCTCGCAAGTTTTGGCAGCCAGCTTGGGACACAAAACGCAACCAATATCGCTTGGAATGTTGTATGGACCTTCCACCCAACCGTCCCCGGGTAGCCCGAAAGAAAATTTGGTGCCGATTTCTGAAATGTACTGTGCGAGACGAGTCCCATTTGCTGACGATAAGTGCTAAGTGTTTCCAAAAATCCCCTGCAAAATGCCTAGCTTTTTCCTGCCATTTTTTACCTTCTATGCTGTGCGTTCCAGCGCCATGTGTTGGCCCGGCACATGACGTATAGGCCATTAACGACGGTAGCACGATTATGATGGCGCACATGGATTGGATTAGACGATCATGGAGGCCAAGCCTTTGCCATGGCATGCCAGTGGGACCCCCGCGTAGGCCGGATCCCCAGCCGTGAGGAAATCCCCCCCTCCCCCCCAAGCATCCACCTGCTACCACACAAATACTTTAAGGGGTAGGTCCTGTGTGTTGTTTACATCCCAGGCGTCGCACACAAGTGGGTCTACAATGGCTCCGGAACCACCTCTAGCAGAGCCAAACGTGTAGACACCCGCGACACCTAGGACGGTTGCCCTGGAGGCTATCATGTCCCGCAAGTGGCTCTAGCAAAAAAAGCAAGTTCTATAGTCAAGGCAATATAGTTCTGGGTAAAGGAAACCCACCGCGCTGCATTTCTCTCCCTACACCCAATGCATGAGACACGAGCTGAATGTCATCCCCACATCCTGCATGTCCCTAACGCCACCCTATGTCGGGTTAGTAGAATCCACATACAACGGCTTCACTTCTTTTTTTGGCATGAAGCGAAATTTTACTTTCCGTATTTCACACCCGCGCAGATAACACAAATTTTTGGTGCTTTTACCCTGCAAATCAACGAGGGTTGGAACAGCTGGCCCATCGGGACCTGAGTAGAAGTGGTGCGGGAAAGAATCCACTTTGGCATGTTCGGTTTTCACTTCGTGGAGGGGGGTCAATGGATCCCCCAAAAAATGGGAGGGGATGGGGAAAAGGGCACCATTGACAGGCACCATTATATAGTCATTATGAATGTGGGCGCCAAAGGCGCCAAAAAAATTGTGAGCCCTAAAATCTGTCGATTTTTTTCACCGAATATATGGCAAATCATGACTTTTCTGAACTGCCTCCACGCGCTGGTTCAAAAAATTACATTTTCTTTTTCTGATTCTTTGGTCTCGGTCATCTCTGATGCCCAAAGGTCACTCTCGGTAGGATTGCACGGGTCCTGTCAATGGAGCCCTTTTGGCGGGGGTTCCGGCCGGAGGGCTCTATGAACCCCCCCGGAAACGCAAACCCGGCCTCCCTTTCTCCCATTTGAGAAACAAACACTCAGCCCTTCGTATGATGTGTTGTCCTAGCCACGTTGGCGCATCCTAGTCACACCCCCAAAGAATGTGCTTTACGTGGTACACCACGTACACCTTCACTTGATGTTTATTGGTATCACCACAATGCCAATGGCACCAGTTGCTGAAGAACATGACAAACACACTATCCAGCTAGCACTATAGTAGCCTGCATAACAAGATGTTTGTCACGGATTTGGTCATTGGGGTATCCTTCCGCTCCAATTCCTCGGCGACAGCGTGCCGTCATGCACTTAACAAGGTGGTGCGAGGTATTGCCTCCGATGGCCACACCTATTGCCACAAGTGGCTAAACCAGAATGTTTTGCTTCGGGGAAAAGATGTCACGTGACTTTAGAAGGGTGAAATTCCTTCAAGCTTAGGTCTTGGGTTTGACTGGGAAACTCTCCATTCCGCTACACACTTTTGGGACATGCCGTCCTGCCCAATTGCAAACATGCACAAACGACACACCTATGCTTAGTCACTCGTTGCATGATTTCTAGTTCCCAATTTTCGGCGTGGGAGAATTGGCCGATACATGAGTCCATTCGGGTGATACAGTCCAATCCATGCACGGTACAAGGTTTTTTCAGCAAGCATGCTCGGCAGCTTGACACATCTCAATCCAGACCCGTGTGCACGTGGCGGGCAGCAGCACCTTTCCATGCACACACCCGATGGGCACGCAACTCCCGTGCCACTCGTCTTTTATTTCTGTAATGGCCACATTGCGCAGTCGAAAGACTCCATCTTGATGCATGGTGACTGGGCATGATCCACGGCGATGCATTCACTGTTGGCGCTTGGCAAACAGTTGCGAGCCGTCCCGACTTAAAAGCCAATGTACTAGCGTTCGTCAAGCCCCACGATGGGAAGGCAACCCGCGACACAACTATGCACCTACACCGTGGTAAGGCGAAGAGCCTTCACAAAGTGGACTCGTCCTGGAGGGGCATTGGAGTGGCATCTGTGCCACTCCAATGCCCCTCATCTATAAGCGCTCACTACATGTTGCCGCACAAGCCTTTAACTGGTGAGCCCAAGCCTGTAAATAGTGAGCTCAAGCCTTTAAATGGTGAGCCCATGCCTTTAAATGCTCATCCTAAACGCTGTAATGCCATGCCCAAGCCTTCGAATGTTAACCGGGGCCTTTGATTGGTGAGGCCAAACCTTTAAATCATTAGCGCAAGCCGTTAAATGGTGAGCCCAAAGGTTTAAATGATGAGCCAAAGGCTTTAAATGGTGAACCCAAGCCTTTTAATGCTGCGCCCAAGCCTTGAAATGGTGGGCCTAGGCCTTTTTCATGTTTCAGCATGGTTCCAAGGCTGGATCGCATCGGGGCAAGATATACTCCGGAGCTAGTTTGTAAAGATCAATTCAATCGAATCAAGACCACACAAGCAGTACACCACCTCACAGAGGCATGGTAGTGGTTAGTGCATCGCCGGTGCTGGCAAGCATGTGAAGTGTTGTGGTCCATACAAGCGGATCAACGGCCGAACAAGGCAAGGAAACGGGCCTCATGAAAGTTTTGGTATCTCATCCACAATTACGTGATACGGATTGTGAAATTTGACTTGATTGAGAACATAGATGCTTGGGTTGCGGGCCGGCTCCAACATCGCTGACAGGGTATTCCCATGGGGCACCTTTTTTCGGCACAATGTGCGAACTTGCACAACGCAGGCAGGGTGTATCACGGTAGGCACCGCTTGTTTGCCCTCGGGAAGCCGGAGTTCTCAGACGAGAGATTGTTTCTTGGACTAACAACCACGGCGCGGCCAGTGTGTGCCGATTTCGTGTTGACATTCTTGTGGCTTCAATGCACCCCGAGTCGCTTTAAGTTTTGTTTAATTTGTACATATTGTATGCCAAATGTTGCAACATTAATGGGGGTCAAGGGTCCTCTGTGGTTGCCACAACCCCTACACCGCCACATGTCTAACCCCGGCCTAGAGACCTACGTTAAGGCCAATATGGTTAATTTTTCATTTTTAAATTTTGAAGCCTAGTAAAAATTAAGAGGCCAAAAACTGACCGGTTGATGCAATTTTGCATCATCGCTCATTTGCTCATTTGCACCCATTTGTTTCTGCGCGCATTGTGCCCCCTTCAAGTGTTTGGGTGGTCAAAGGGTGCCCACCTGGATGCCACAGGGTTGCATAGTCTTAAAGGCGGGTATGTAGGCCCACACATCCCACCCCGGTCCACCCACTCACCCCACTCCCAACATCCTTTCGGATAACGGATGGGAGGCAAAACGCAAGAGTGTTTTGATGTAATGTACGGTGCCCGATGATAGCCGAGGGGCCTCTGATGATGTTGCGGATGCAATTCTGGTTACGCTGCCGAGTTTTCAACTTCTTCAAGAGAAATTAGGCCTTGTTGAACACATTCCGCGGCAAACAGTCGAGCTACTATCCCGTACCACACAACACGGTCACAGCCCCCTTCGGTACACACATACTGGAGATCTAGATGCCAATACATCCTAATACATACCTCCATAACCACTGCTTGATTGGGGCCAAGGGGCAAGCGGCTGAGAGTCACCTTTCCACAGGGTTTGCACATGCGCCGCACCACGCATCTTGGGATGACATGGAGCATTTTTCAGCAGATACGACAGGTGTTGCTCCGATGTTGTATGACCAAAGCCAGGTGATGCACACTCTGTCTGACACATGTGTCTAGCAAGGAGCGGCCAGCCTTGCCGCTGCGGCTCAGCTTTGCCTACAAGTAGGGGGGCCTGCCGCTACCTGCAATACATCATACCGTGTGGTTGCCGTGTGGGCTCTTGTTGGCGTACGTCTCTATGTGATGAACGTGCATGCTCACCTACAACACTGCTCATTGTGGGTGTTAGACACGGCTCTATATGAGTTTTTGCGCATCCTCACTCCTCTTTTTTTGTTGTATCCCTGCTTTGCGTAGGCATTCTTATCCATCTGTAGACATCCCCGGCAGCCGTGGTTGACACCGACGAGGTGCACTGCTTCCGTTTGTTCATAGTCCTATTCGAATGTGGAAGTTGTTTTCTCCCGCGCACGCAGACACCACGTAGGAGGGCTATATGCAGTGCTTTCACTAGGCAGATGCTGTTTGTTTTGGCCCATAAGAATCTCGGCAAGTGGGCTGAGCTGCAACAATGTTGAGTTGACTGGCTTTCGTATCACAAGGGACAACACGAGGCGCGAAGGGTCACTCATGTGCACGCATGGTACGTTGATGTAAGGCCACGGGCACATTCAGTGTATTTTGTGTTTCATTTTTACATGAGCATTCTTTCTGTTGGCCAAACCCACTTGGCCCCAACTCAGCGCATGCGTAAGCATGTGGCGTACGTGGCCGCTGGGGTTGATAACTCCATCCTACACCGCCTTATGGCTACCAGTGAACTAGCGCACTTGGGGATAGGTGTGCGAGAGTACGTTGGGGACGGCTGGTGGATGGCGGTGAGAGAGCGTGCGTGGTGGTGGCAGTTGCGGCAGTGGGCAGGTAATGACATTCCGCTTGGCATTCCCGACCAGGCCGCTGGGGTGACGCCATCGACACGGGGGTGGTTAAATGAGAGGGTATTGATTGAGAGTCTTAAGGGAACTGCGGAGTGCATCGGACAACAATGATTACAATCGGGCTAAGTTTTTGCAGTTTGATTGGCAGGGCATGGCACAAGACCTACAAGGTCTGTTAGACCTAACTTCGTCGATCGTTGTGCGTGATGTGACAAGACTGCTATGTGCAGAGTGCTTCGCCGGGTGCTCACAACTGTGGACATGAAAGCTTGGCAGCGGCAAGCATACTTCCGCCTGATCCGCGTCCTGCGCAACAGTCCGAATAAGCTGCACACTTTTTTTGATTGGAAAGTGAAACAAGCGGACTTGGCTGCAAGTAGATCCGAGTGGTGTTGCGACGCACAACGCGCAAATTTAGAAAGGGTAGAAGGCAGGGCTCAGAAGTACCCAGTTTTGGTACGTTTAGCGGAACACTATCCGGGAAATGGGCCAAGGTAGGAAAAATGGAGGAAAATGGGGGTAAATGAGGGAAATTCAGATTGCTTAGTGGGAAAATTGGGAAATTTAGGGGGTGAAAAGGCCCAAAATCAAGGTTTAGGTTGGCAACAAGGCTGGGGGGCGGGGCGCATTGGTGAAAGCTCCCGAGGAACAATGGGGAAAAATGGGGAAAGCTCCCGAGGAAAAATGGGGGAAATGGGGGAAAATGGGGGAAAATGGGGGGAAATGGGGAGGAAATGGGGAGGAAGTGGGGGGAAAGGGGACCGGTTGCACCACCCAAGTTTCCTTATTTCCCCCCATTTTCCCCCATTTCCCCCCATTTCCCCGCCATTTTTCCCCATTTCCCCCCATTTTCTCCCATTTCCCCCCATTTTCCCCCATTCCCCCCCATTTTTCCTTGCCATGGGTACATTGTGGGTACGTTTGTGGGTACAGCACCCGCCACCGGAGCCGGGTACTTCTGAGCTCTGAGAAGGAGTGTGTGAAGCACAAGGTCATCTAGTTGTGGTGCCTATTCAAAGAAAACGCGCGATGGACCGCTGCTTCGTCCACGTGACGGACTCCCAGTCAACGGGCTGAAGACCCGTGAAGTTGCCTGCAACGCGATCACTGCGTTCGCTCAGCAGGTCAAGGGTGTTGTGCCCAATTTGTCCACATCCCTCCCAGCCAGTTTTTTTCCTGAAACAAGGGCATACTTCAAATTCGTGCAAGCCACTGTGGCTGACCTGTCTTGTTTGTTGTATGTACGCATTGCGGATAAGGGACCGCGGGAATTGTGGGGCTTCTGTAGGGCGTGGGCTTGGGACGTCATGCACGAGTTTCTAAGGACAGAGGGATACCACCCTATTGTTGACACTGCCGCTGAGTGCCATAGGCTTTTGTGTTGCATTGTTGAAAAACAAGGGTGGGCAGTGAATTCGAAAGCAAACGTTTGCAGGTTGTATCTACTTGGTAAGGCTAAGAGTTTTGTGAAGGGCACCCGGCTGTGGAGGCCCATTCCTGTTAACCCTAAGCCAGTGCTTCATAAATCTGAGTTGACTACGGCAGCCCGAGCATTCACAACACTTTGGCGTTTGCTGATTTGCGAAGTCCTAATGAGTTTTTAGGTACTCCGGGTACAGGATGTGGCACGATGGTACCGGTGGATTGACTCCCTGCAGCTGACCACCCTCACTGAGCTTGACTGCAAGGAACAATTCAATCGTGTTAGTCTAGATTGGGTTGTGGAACACATGCGTGACGCATCTTCGTGGCTGTACAAGAAAAAGCAGTGGCGCGGTTCATATTTGATGTGGAGTAATTATAAGGACCATAGGAGACTGGATAGAGCAGGGCAGGCATGTGCTAAAGTGTTTAGGCATTTGACACATGACCAACTTGTGGCCCTGGTTGAGTTTGACCTCAAGTCAAACCACCGGTGTACTGCTGCAAGATAGGTTTGGGAACGGGTGGGATGCATTCCCATGGGCGGCCCGTTAATTCAGTGCGGAGGCTACAAATTTGCATTATGTTTGGGCTGCATACCAGCACAGGGGCGTGTTCCGGCGACTAGGTGACCTGCATGTATCCGAATCGGGCTTCGTATACTAGGTGGGGCCCATATTGTGGCTATGTGCCAGTTTCGTGATAATATTTTAGTTGCAATAGATGCCCCCCGTGAAGCATGTGCTGCACTTGTTGAGTAGATCAGGTATGTCCTGCAGACATCATGGGGTTCCCAGTGGTTTGTGAGTGTAATTCTGAGAAACAACACATATGCACTGGCCGCTGTTGTGGCCCGATCTGCAAGGCCATGGGCATGGATATGGTCAAGGAACCAAAGGGGACAGGATTGGTGTTCATTGAGCCCTCAACATTGACGTTGACCTCGGGCTTGTGCTTGGGTCCGCTCCTACTGAGTCCACATGCAATGGGCGTACCATGGGTACCTTGGTTACAGGGGTGCTGAAAAACGGGCTCCCGTTCAGTGACTCATGGGGAGCCCAGATTTTGAGCGCTGCAGCGAGGCTACAAGTCACAATTTTATCTGGGTGTGGGAGGGGAGTGGCGATGCATGCGATGCACAGGGGGGTATATAGAGCGTATGCAATGTCTCCACACGACGTGCAGGCAACAGTGAAGGCAATGTACTCTGTGTCTTACATTCTGCCAGCTATACAACAGACCGTAGCGAGTCATGTTGAGGTTGGTGCGAAAACATGCTTACTGGGAGGGGGATGAATACAGCAGTTGGTATGCACCTGGGTTCTGGCACTCCAAGGAGTAACAGGCTATTGGAGCTCTGATTTCGCTTGCCTGAATCTTCTGGGGACGGGGGATGCCCACTTTGTCCACTTTGCATTTTCATGTTTGTATGTGGTATGTGCGCGCGCGTGTGTGGAGTCCGGTTACGGGGCTTCGAGCCTTTCTGTTTGCAACGCTGCAATTTATACATCCTACTAGAGTGCTGGTGAGAAGAAACGGATAGTGATAGTATTTGGTGGGCTGGGTGATGAATTGCGGTGCTGGCAACTAACCAGAAGCGGAACTCTGTTGGTCTATCGTCCGGGTTCCTGGTGAGGGGTAACAGAGGGTAGGGACGGGGCTGAACCCACCCTGAGGTAATTTTGCAGAGCGTTACACTCTGCCTGCTGTACAGGCATGACCGAGGGCTTGCCCAAGAATTGCATGCAAGCTGCTGGCCCTAAAAGGTGCCTAGTGCAGGCAGGACATGCTACTGTTTTTGTTCTGCTGTGCACCTGACAAGATCTAGTACATCCAGGCCGCCTTTCTCTGTGCCCTGTTTGTCACGTCCATCGTGTGTGTGTGTGTGTGTGTGTGTGTGCTTGTTTGTCTTTGTGTGTTTGTGATGCAGTGCTAGTGCTGCAGTCTTGTTGATTTTCCTCTGTGTTATTGTCTTAGTATTTGTATGCAAGCCATCTTGCATGTTTGACCACAGCTCACTGCATCACCCCCAAAAAAATTCATCTCGCTGGTGTTTGAACCATAACTCTACCCGGCGGGGATTGGAACAAGCGAAATTTAGAACGGCAAAATTGAGCACAAGAAAAGTGTGCCAAATGATGCCATGTTATTTTAGTGTCATTGTTACCGCTCTTGGTATGCACATTCCCCTTGTGCATGCACAGTCTGTTCCACAGGGTCCAAGCCTCCGCAGGCTCCAAGCCTCCAGAAAACAACATCAATCAATGAAAGGGTAGGAGGACATCACAGCCATCGTTCACAGCCTATGATAATAGTGCCACAACCCTGGAACTGTTTACCAATTGTTTTTCAAGTGATGTTCAAGAATTGGTGCCAACTTGTCTCTGCACCAACTTTCGCCATTCCAAATTGGGCATGTTCCAATTTTCCCCTCCCCGGTGTACCAGTAGTCCCCCCCCTCCTGTGGAGAAGCTTCCACTGATGGGTGTGCCAAGGCTGTTGCAGCCCGAGGATCACTACATTTTTTGGGGGATGACAAGATCTGCCATCTTGAGGGCACACGGATGCGCGTCCCTTGAGCAGGAACATGCTTGTCTGCCCTGTCCATACATCCATACAGGCGTACATGCATGGGTCTGCAATGCTGAACAGCCCTGCTTGTGCCCTCCTCCAACTCCTTGGTGCCAGGTGCAGGTGGAGAACACCAGCCTCCGGGAGAACGTGAAGCAAATGCAGCAGCTGCAGCAGGAGCTGAAGAGTGTGCAGACTGAGAAGGTGCAATTGGAGGCTGGGCAGCAGAGTCTTGAGGAGCTGCGGCAGATCATGGCTGGACTTGACGAGGAAAAGCGCAGACTGGAGCAGGACGCTCAGGAAGCGGACATGCTGCGGGTAACTGCCACTTGTGGCACCCTGACCTTGACGTCCCCGTGCTTGTTAAGGCCCAATCTTTCAGTCTTGAATTAAGGTGTTGCCTTCGGATAGTTCGTGGCCGACTATCATCCGTTGACAGCCGACCACAGTTCACAGCAAGCGCCATCGAGCGAGCAACTGCAAAGTAATTTCCTGACACCATTGGTGCCCTTGGCTGTTCCAAGGATGGATGTAATGATCACATCTTTAATTTGGTGAGGGGTGGGGTTGGGGGGTCGGGGGCTCTCAGGGCGATTACAATTAATCACAATCACGAAACTCGTTTGTACCTCATATGGTAAAGGGTAAATTTTGGTGCCAAAGCCACTGAATTTTTGGGGCGCCAAAAGTGGTCCAAAATCGGGGACGAATTTTTGTCTCCAAAAGTGTCACGAGTCCCATTAAATTGATCAGCGGAAAGTGCCAAACACAAAGATGTTTGTGGTGGGGGTTTAAAAGTGACATTTTCTTCCCAGGGTCGAAAGGAGTCAAAGTTGGTTGGTCGAATATCGTCATCATCATTTCGTCACCCGCCCTTCCCCCCTCACATTCCCCTAGATCTGGGACCGGAGACTTTGTCGTGGTGTGGGGGAGCGTGGTCCTCAGCACACTGCCAACAGGCCGGAAAGGGGGTCCCGAAGCGAGGATCGGGAAGCTTTTGGTGAGTGATAAAGAGATTGGCAATGACCCACCCCTCGCCTTCCAATCATGTACCCAACCGCTCTGTGCAACCGCTAGGCCCCAGGAGCGGTTCGCGACAGGGGAACAGAGGGGAGTCTGCTTCAGCTGATAACAGTGGCTGGCTTCCCACGCCGGCTTGTAAGCACATGCCTTCTCTTCATGGCTGAACTTCACAACCTTCCACTCAATCAGTGCCCTCAGAGCACCCCTTGCGAAACTAGCCTATGTTCCACTACTGTTACAAAACATCTCAATCCATCAATGTCTCAATGTCGTGCCTTTGCCTTCACTGCCTGCTACCACCTAGCACCACGGGTCAAAATTCTGTCAGCTTCAAAAAGCTGTGACTCATGTTCTAGCAGTATTTTCCCCGCCAGGGGATAAGACACATGTCACTCATACACAAAGCACGGAATGCTCAAACCTCAAGCATGATTTGAAAACTTGCCGAGCATGTCCCCTCTGCAATCTGCGCGTCAATTGTCACCGTTGCTTGTATATCCTGTCTGAATCCATTTCTGATGTTTTGGCATACCTAGGAATTTCAGAAGCTATGCTCTCGAAATCGGTCATGGTGACCGCTTCCTATTTCGGAAGCGGTGCTTTTGATGATCGACCGCACTCAATATGACCACATTTTAGGCATGTGCCACTGTTTGACCATTACACCCACCCACCTTCGCCCCCCCCACCTATTTCCATCCATGAGAGTCCCCGTTCACCCTCTAACCTAATCCATTCTCCTACAACCGGATTGTGCCATGTTGGGGCATGATGTATATTGCATTTGCAGACGGGGTGGCACAAGACGGAGTGGGCTTTGCAAGTGGGTTGCCTTCCAGATGCAAACCCTGCCAAGGTGCCCTCTTTTTTCATACAAGTGCCCTCTTTTTTTTGTTTTTTTTTAATTGAGGTGTTTTTGCCCCGCTGCGAAAGCAAGGCAAAGGCCAAGGCTCACAAACATGAGTGAAAGTAAGGGAGTGTAGTTGTTGCGCCCCGTGCGTCACGGGTGATAGTTGTCCTCGACCCAACTCACCCAAACTTGTCCGCTGAGTATGTGCCACCAGAGCATGTATTCGAGGCAGAGGGCTCCACCCAATGCACCCAACCCATTCATGTAGTGAAGCTACATTGGTGCATCGCTTGGCCGTGTGTTTTATGTTTTGTGGATGGGTTCATTAGATTTGGGGACATCTTTGTTCGCCTTTCCTCTTGGGGGTATGAACCTGACATCCGAAGGTCTCGGCCCCCACCCGGGATAGGTAGTTTCACTGTTGCAGAAAAATGACCACAAACCCCCAACAAATCTTCATATTTTCGAAAACACCACTTTTCAACCAACACTGTTTTGGGGATTCCTCTTGTGCCACCCCAACCTGCCAAGGGTTTCACTGTCAACAGTGAAACCCTTGGGTCACGTTTGTGCTGTACTATGCTCTGGGCTGTATGCAACCCCTTAGTCCTATCTACATACCCCCCCTTGGGATGGTATTGGTGGTTCATCTTTGGGGGGATGGATTATATGAACACCAAAGTGTGCTTAATAGTGCAGGTTGGTTTCACTGTCAACGTTGAAACTCTGCCTTGCTCCGGAGGATATGGCATAGCATCAATGACTGGAGCATACAACTGCAGGAACTCGATGACCGGAAACAGTTTCACTGTTGACAGTGAAACTATCTGTGATACCGTGGTGTGTGTGTATGTACTGAGAAAGCGGTGACACGCATCAAGCACTTTCACTGTTGACAGTGAAACTATTTCCCACACTGTGGTGTCCAGGGGTAAACAGGGAAAGCGGGTACAGTGAATTTTATGTTTTGGAAGAGGCCTGTAAAAAACGGAACCGGAAATATCACTGGACCGTCGTCTGGTCCAATGGTTATAACCCTCGTCTCGTGATTCTGGGGGGTGGGTTCGATTCCCGCTAGATCCCCCATCCTAGCCACCCTGTGGCGTACCACACCAGTACATGGTCACCCACTAGGCATGGTAAGTGCCCCGTTGCAGAGGGGGTACACTACTAGTACTACCAAACCGGTAGTTTTTAGACATGTTTTGCAGTATATAGTTGACTATGTAGTGAGACACCAGATTTCTAGCCCTGGCTGTAGGAAAAGTACCCCACCAGGACTTGGAGGCATCAGTAGAGTTGTACCACACCCGTTATGTCGTTGTGTGCATGTCGTTGTGTGCATGGGGGAACAGTGGTGTGCCAGGTGAGGATCTCTTTGACTTTATCCCCCCCCCCCCCCCCATGTACTTGCATTCACTCTATTGCCCACCTGCTTTCAGGTGGGAGGCATCGGATCACAAGGACTTTCACTGTCAACAGTGAAACCATTTACAGCCACTGCCTGTTGGGTCCACATGTTGTCTTTTGTCTCTGCATGAGTTGTGTTATTGTACCTGCTGACACCTTCTCTCCACTAACTTTCACTGTCAACTGTGAAACCACTGGTTGTTGTCTGCTTGTTCTGTCTGTATGTAATCTGCCTGTACTGCCTCAGAGGGCATTATGACTGACAGCAGTGCCTCCCCATTCAGTCTACGAGACTTTTGCTCGGGGTTGTATGACGTCCTGGAGTGGGCTGACATGTACCAAGGCGGGGACTTGCTGGTGCAGTGCGCTATGGGGGGAGGACCAGCTTTGACTCTTGTGGAGATGGCCCTGGAGTTGCGTATGAATCCTCGAACAAGACGAGGTATTGCCGACCTGAAGCAGGACTTGCCGAGTCGTGGGTCTAAGCAATGGTTACTGCGCTTTGTGCCTGCTGCATTCAAGGTCTTCCGCTGCATGCCGGTGCTGGCAAAGCCGATGAAAGTGGCAGAAACGGTACCCAGTACAGGGGTTATGACAACATTGACCAAGGAACAGCGGCTTGAGTTGCGGGGAAGTGGGCTTACACTCCATCGGGAATTACCATTGGCCAACCGGGTTGCCCTTGCACAAGAGCGGATCCGCGAAGAAATGACACAAGGATGCTATGTGACATGGGCAGACCAACTTTGCAAGAGCCGGTACAGCAAAAATCCAGATGGACCACGGGACATCTCCTTGTCATGCACTGCTGTTGCCGTCCTCACAGGCCTGTCGGTGAGATTGTCGTACGCTGGGTGGCCTTCCGCGGAGAAATTGACAACACGGGTCAAGGATGTGGCACTGCATATGTGGGACTCGGTTAGTGAGTTTTTGACCGTTGTGCAGGACCTGGCATCGGATCGACTGCCCCTTGGTCTTCTTCGCCGTCCGTCCGATATTCGCCGGGGCAACCCAAGGACTTCATCATGGCAGCCATACGGGTTATGGGACATCAATGTCACCAAGACGGCGGGATTGGGGGACCTGTTGGTCCGGTTATTGCAAGACAATCCTGGGAACCGGAACCTAGTGAAGGTATTACTTTGTGACATGAACATGTGGTGGAGGGTTGCAAAGGTTGTGTACAATAGGGAGCATGCTGCTTCTCCAGTACGTGGTGCGCTCCGTGACATATGCCTTGTCTATGGGATTCGGCACGCTTACAAGGCGTGTGTCACTGCTTTATACAAGGCTTTTTCACCTTTTTTTATCTGCCTGGAGTATGATTGCTTCTTAATGGATCCAACTGCCACACGGATGTACCAGTACCCCGCTCTGATTGTTCTTGAGAGGCTCATTCTTTCGTGCTACTTTGCGTATCCTGCACTGCAGTCTCAATTCGACCGTGGCCTCCGGAGTTTCACTGTTGACATTGAAACTCCCCTCTGGAAGGAGCGCTGGGAGGCGCTGCGGCAATTATTGCAGGCTTATGTTCCTGCTGTCTTGCAGTTAGGTATAATGGTGCGTGAGTGCTCCTGGAGACATCGTGCCTCTGGCACTGGTGTTGCAGCACGCAAGGTTTTAGAATGCAGCCTGTTTCTGCTGCGGAAAATCAAGCCGACACGTAGTGACGGCAACTATAAAAACACTATCCGCATTGCTCTCCTTCTTTGGAGTTCGCTCCATGATGCATTGCCAGGTACTGCACATGTCGAAGAGAAAGGCGAATCTATGCTGTCTCGTCTTGTGAAAGCATCAAAGCATGATCTCAGTGCTACCATACTGGAGCAATATGAGTCCTTGTTTTTAACCATCAGAAAGGCTCGACAAGGAACCACGTTCCAGCAAAAGCCCCATATAACATTGGGCTGCGTCCAGACGGTGCAGGGTAGGTTGCAAAACTTGTTGCACTGTTTGACCTCAGGCACGGCCCCCTTTGTAGATATCAGAAGAGGTGAGATGGAGGATAATCCTAAGGCCGCCTGCGTAACAGGTACCAACATTTGGCCACACAGTTTCAAATTTCCACCAGCCCTCATGGACTCAACAAGCGTGGTTGAGTCGGGGTATATCCTACTGCACCAAAGCCTTCACACTCTTTTTTACCTCTCCGGCAAAGCGTCTGACAAGGCAGACCGCTGGGCTGTAGCTGATGAGATGATCCAGCACCAGCAACCGCCCCGGGGTCGTGACTATAGTTCCTCTTTTGATTACTATGCAGGAACAGCTGCACACCTACGTGGTATGTTACCACATGATGCTATGGCGGTGGGACTGCCCATTTGGGAAAAAGTACCCAGAAAACGCAAAAGAGCAGGTGATGTTGGTGACCAAAACGAGTCTCAGGTAGACTCCGATGATGATGTGGACCTTGATGCCGTGGCATTGGCTGACAATGAGTTGTGCTACGTTGATTCTGAAAGCGATGATGACGACTGTATCTTAGTTGGGTAGGGCTGGCAATGCTCCAGGACACGGATGCATATTGTGGCTAATGGACCTGTCGTACTGCCAATGGTTGCGGTTCCACACTGTGTCCACATACCCCGTGTTTGTTGATGCTTGTGTGTCCAGCGCAGTGTCCAGTGCAATTGCCATCAGGTCGGGGGACAGTGACTGACTTTCACTGTCAACTGTGAAACACCAGGTGAAGGAGGTTGGAATGTATCATACGACGATTATGCGATGGTGAGTTCATAATGATAGAAATGGCATGCAAATCACGGATCACTTTCACTGTTGACAGTGAAACCCTTGGGAAAAGGATCCAAAATGGGGGACGGTTCAGACAATGTCCGGCATCCAGTGCAACGTTCTACGCGCGTGGCATATGATGCCTGTGGTTTCCCTCCTCCCTGCCTGTTGTGGGTCTGTGGCAAGCACGATATCA
This sequence comes from Eutreptiella sp. 'Long Island Sound 2002', assembly GCA_964036045.1. Classification (NCBI taxonomy): domain Eukaryota; phylum Euglenozoa; class Euglenophyceae; order Eutreptiales; family Eutreptiaceae; genus Eutreptiella; species Eutreptiella sp. 'Long Island Sound 2002'. The sequence continues at coordinate 46,654,320 of OZ038383.1, read as the reverse complement.
CTCATGCTAATTAATTTGCGCCGTCATAGGTAAGAATTTGGAGTGCATTTGAAGAAAAGTGGTTACTGCTTGTGTGGTTTTGAGGCTTTGAAAGGGCTTTGGTCACGTTACCAATCATTGGTGAAACAAACAACCAAGCAAGGGTGAGACAATGGAATATTTGGTCTTCATACAGAACAAGGTTAACCGAGTATCTGGCATGATAGTGACAAACGAAAACTAGTGCCCTATTGATAACCAAAGACACATACTGCTTTGAACCAAATGGCTTGCAACACACTTTCACTGTTGACAGTGAAACACCGTTCCAAAGGTGCCTCCAACAGGCAATCTCAGGTCGTTTTGGGCTATTTTTCTGCTACTTGTGGCTCCTCCTTGTTCTCTGCATGATCCAGTAAAATGGAGAACCCCCCTGTGGAGCCTCAGCACCAAGACCAGGCGGAATCTGGTGAATTGCCTACAGATGAGAAACAGGAAGACGTCAAAACGGAGCGCTCATCTGGCGGTGAAGCACATGCTGATGGTGACGAAAGTGGTTTGGGTGAGGAGGAGGAGGAAGGTTCTTAGTCTGAAGAGGAGGAAGAGGAGGAAGTTGAGCCGGAGCAGGATGACGAGACCAAAATACAATCGCGACCGTGCATCCTGGAGGGTGGAGACGCAGAGGCTCAGCAGGTCAGAAAGTACATCATCGCAAGGAAGTAGGTTCATGTCAGCAAGTTGATCTGGGATGACGAGCTGAAGTACGGTCAGTCAAGAAGGTCCGCGGTTATCTACTGGACAGAGGAGGTATATGCCCCAACCAGTGCAGGCTTTTGTATCAATCGTATCACCGTTGACAATGAAAGTCTCCTGTGCTGTCCCGATCGTTTCACTGTTGACAATGAAAGTCTCCTGTCCTGTGGCCCTTGTCTGCCTGCAGGAGACATCCAGCTGGTGCTCGGCGGACAACACATGTGCGCCATTGTCAAAGAAATGTGGCTCGCATTGACATCACCGATTGAGCAGGGGGGTCAAGCTGTAGCTGAAAGCGATGTACCCCGAGAAATGCGATTCATCTATGGCGTTATACTTCGTGAAGAAACACCACTGGAGATCTGCCGCCTTGCCGCTGGCCTGCACCAAAGGGCCCAGAGGAAATTCTGTGAGACTACTTTCTGTGAGGTGGCTGCTGCATTTCTGCAACGCTGTGCTGAAATCGTGAAGAGGACCGGCCAGAAGTACGCAACGCCCGATGCTGGTGAGATCTGGAAAGTGGTCAGAGATGTTGGGGTGCCATACAAGGAGTATATGGACATTGACACAACGGTATGTGACAAGCGAATTTGCACTTAGAGGGCCGTGTTTCCACTGAGTTTCACTGTCAACAGTGAAACTATCTCTGTCTTACTCCTCAGCGTACCAAGGCTGTCAATGAGTGGAGGGGTCTGGCGCAGTTCTGTGGGATGATGCTGGATGTTGGCGACAAGTTCACCTCGGCTGTTGCGGCGTTGGACGAGAAGAAGTGTTTCAGTCATGGTGCCTTCAAGGAAAGTGCTGGGCTACCGCGGGCGTACTGTTTGGAGTTTGTCGACTGGCTGGCGAGTCCAGGGTCCACAATCAACACCAATACAGTCTCCCAGAACTTCAGATACCTGAAGTGCCTCTATCAGGTCCGGAGTCATGTGTCTGCCAAGGCAACCCAGAGATCCACGAAAGCCAACGTATGCCTGTTGGCATCTACTCACATTCGTTGTTTCCTGATTCCACTGCCTGACGTCGCGCTGTTTCACTGTCAACAGTGAAACTCATTTCGTGTCTCCTTGCAATGCACGAACTGAGGCCACCGTGCAGATGCTCTGTAACGCAGTCAAGTGGGATGAGAGATATTGGGCACTGGGTGCAACAGGCCGCGAGGCAGCGAGGTACCGGCTAGGAAATGGTCAACCGACATGGCAAAATTTGCGGAAGGCAAAATTCCGGCAAGACCCTTTGCGCGCTGACACACGCAGGTCACTGCGGGAAGCACTTTGTGCCGAGGAGACTGAAGCTGGTAGCGGGGGAGCTGCATCTGAGCTGGATGGAGTGTGCACGGCTGCCTTTGCTGGAACCCAGAGGACGATCCACTTCACTGGAGACATGGGCAAGCATCTGTCTGCCAAGGCCCAGCCCCTGTATTTTGAAGTCCCAGAAGGAAGTGAGACAGCACTTCCACCGCCGGCATTCGGAAAGAAGCTTGCTGCTAAAGGGATCCCAGCAATCTTGTTCGGTGCGAATGTGAAGTACACCCTGGCACGTCCGTTCGAGGAGGCTGCACCACTGCGGGAATGGCGGTACACCTGTATCCGGCTGTGCACCCCCCGGGAAGACCTGATGTTTACAAGCAAAAAGCCTGAGCAGTTGACGACACGAACCCTGTGCGCTATCCTGGTGACACCCGGAAGTATTGCATAGCACCCGCCATACGCTGCTACGAATTTGGAGTGGAGGTCATCGTTGTTCCGCTGGCTCCTGGGATTGTTGGCTGGAGGACTTGTGGTACCAAGTGCACACCAGAGCTGCCGGCAATTGTGGTGATGTTCAGCGCCCTCCGCAAACCGACACAAGTGTATGGGATGACAGCAGCACTGATTGCTTGCTTGCCTGGCGGGTTGTTGCGGCTCTGGGTACCGGATGCCTGGGGCAAACCTGGTGCGGGCTGTAAAGCAATGTGCACGGGAACCAGCAGCAGACTTGCAAGCCGAAGGAGAGCTGTGGCAGTCCGGAACGCCGGTGAATGCGCAGCAGCTGCGCCTGCTTGATAAGAACCTGCGACATGAAGTCAAAGCGGCAGAGAAACTGGATCACAAGAGGCCGAAGTTGGTTCTGAAGCAGCGGGAAAAGGATGAACTGGCGGCGGCGGAAAAGTCACTAAAGGAGAATGGTGCAAAGGTTGTTGACCACAGGCAAGGAAGCCAGCATCAGAGGCTCCTCGACAGCCCATTTGGTGCCCCCACCACTCCAGAAAACCGGACTGTCCGAGGAGGTTTCACTGTTGACAGTGAGAGTGTCGGTCCTGAAGCTGCCTCATCCAGTGCTGTCGATCTTGGGGTTCATGTGCCCCCAAGTGACCTGGAGCCCGCTTTCCATGCTGTCAGTGCTGATGCAAAGCCAGCTCCAAAGCCAGCTCCTGCGAACAAGAAGGCGAAGTCCAAGACCACTGCCAAGACGGGTGCAAAGGGGCAGACTGAGCAGACCACCCTCACTCAAATGGAGCCGGAGGCTAGGGTGGATGTACAGAGTATTGACAAGGCCCAGCTGTAGGCAATTGCAGTGCAGATCGAGGCTGCCAACAATGCGGGATCTGGCGGACGAGGAGCTCCAGGGCTGAAACGCAAACCCAAAGCACAGGCCGTGACCATGCCCAGTGTAGCTTAGCTTGAGCAGGCTTCGCGGAGGACCCGCAGTGCAAAGCAGTAGGCTGAATGGGAGGACCTGTCAGTTGTTCTTTTTTGAGAACTGCTTGTGTTTGTACTGTTGTTGTCCTGTAAACACTTGCTGGTCTGCTGGGTCATCACATTGTACTGTTCACTGCTGCACTGAGTTTCAATGTCAACAATGAAACACACTGCCACCATGGCCTCTGTGGCCGAAATGCCTGAAGCCATCATTCGTTTTTCTGCTGTGTGATAATATACTGCTTCATTGGGCAGTGCACTGCCCTCATTTCAGCTTTTGTTTTCAACAGACAACGAAACAGGGTTATAAGTCCTAAATTCTGCCCTCCAGCTGCTGTCTTGGGCTGTTGTTGTTGCATCACCCGCACTGTGTATCTGCTGACTGCATGCGGTCGAAAGCAGGCACAAAGTTTTTATTTTCTACCTGCTATTTTTTTTATTATTTTTCTATCTGCTTTTGCCGGGTTGCACCTCTAAGTGCATTGTAAGGATGTGTTTCACTGTTAATAGTGAAAGTGTCTCCCATGCTGGTGTGATTTGCCAGTTCCAGAGTGTGGCATCAGAAATACAGTGTTACAACACATGCAACGACACCGTGTGTACACGTACCGTGCATGTGTTTGTGTTGCATATTTACATACACGTCTTTATCACAGGGGAAGTTGTTCGAGTATTACTGCAGTCCACCGCCGTAGACTGCATGGAAGGGGGGGGGTCTGGGGATACGGTCTGCCACACCTCAATGCTTCCACAACAGCAAGAGTTGCGCCGTTGACAGTGAAACAATATGAAATACGAGCCCCACACTGGGGTTTTGGGAAATTGAACTTTTCTGTGAGTTTCATGTTGGCCACGAGGGCCAACAGTGAAACTTTTTGCCTGTTTTTGGGGGCCCCGACGACCCGGTATGTCAGGTTCATACCCCCAAGTTCCTCTTTGTAGATCAGCATCTCCTCACACGTATGTGTGTGTTGCTCACCATTGCTTACCCATCTTTGGTGGATGGAGATGGTGCTTGTCTTTCCCTCATAGACCCTTGGGTGCACCCTCCATTGTTGTTCGTCCTGAGAAGTCCCCACGCGACAAACGCTGTTGTGCCTCCACTCCGTCGCGAGATATGCAAATCAACAACTTCCCACCTTCACGCGTTCCATGTGCGATTTAATAGGCAGTACGGATCAAAGAGACCACAGTATCTCCGAGTGCCTCTCACCGACCGATACTTCCAGGCCCCTCAGTTCTTCTCACCCTAGAGACCTACATAAAAACCCACATGGTCAATTTCAATTTTTGATATTGGAAGGGGACCGAACCACCAAACCGCCCAAAAATTAACGGCTTGAACCAATTTTGGACCAATTTGCACCGCTTTTTTCATGTGCGTATGATGCCCACTACCCCCCCCCCCCCTCTGCTTGCATAGCAATTGCCCTTGCGTAGTAAATCGGGGGGGGGGGGCGAGGGAACGGGCACTTTTTGTTTTGCAAATTTACCCAGAAGGTCGGATATTCAGCTTCTCCCGTGTGTTCGCTGCTGGACAAGGTAGTATTATTGGTGCAATGTTGTGTACTTCAGTTTTTGGCATCAAAGGCACTCCAGTGTACCGTGCATTATGTAGAACACATCAATTTTTCGCAATTTCGGCCATTTAAGTTGATCATATTGACACATACCTAGCTGGTGTTGTTGTCAATTTCAAGTGTTTTGGTGGCAGTGTTATGCCTGCTAAGATTCTGGGCCCCTAAGAGTGCAATGTTGACTATCGGACCATCACCTATGAGCGCTTTGGTAGTGTGTTTCTCGGTAGACCTAAACATGCATCCCAACAGGCAGTTCCCGGCCCATTTTGTTGTTCATATGCCTTTGCGCCTGCACATCTTGTTGTTTGTTGCACCTCCTTTGCGTAATAATCGGGTGTGAGGGAACATCACCTCGGGTATTTTGGGGTATGTTCCCTCGGAGGTGCGAGGGAACCGTCAGTCACGACCGCTTCCTATGCAAGGGTGGAGGGGGGTAAGGGTTTTTAGCTGGTAGCATGGTGCACAACAGGATGATAGAGGGGTCACATCGTCCTTGAGCCGGGTATGTAGGTTCACACAACCCTCCTCCGTCCCGCGACTCATCCCACTCTACACCACCTCTTTCCCTTGTGTAGGTCTTGTTTTGCTTTTCCCTTGGGACACCCTTGTGTACGCAAGTAGGAGGCTTACACGTTTGACTGGGATGAAGAGTTTGTAACACCCGCCTATTGGGGGAACGTTAGCGCGCCGGGCGCGCGCCGGGGATCTTTTGTGACCCGTGCCCCACCGGTGGACTGTTGCCGTTGATATGTTGGGCAACATTATACGGATTTGCCCTTTGGCCCCCGGGACATCAGCAGATGTTTTGATTTGGGATGGGTATGGACCTTCTTGTACCCGAGGTGATTTCTTTGATTTTGAAGTTGACACTGAATAGTCCCATATGTACAGTGGCGGCGGTGTCAATCGACTTGGACAAGGCCAATCTTTCGACTGAGTCCCACAAGACACTTGGATTCACCATTTTTGACCTGAAACTGAGGGATTAAGCTCACATTGGCGTGTGCCAAAAATACAACGAAGCTTACGGACCTCAGAGGTTGCTGTTAGAAGTCCCTACAGCCTCTTTCTGAAGGTTGTCTCAACAATTGACGTTGGGGTTTCGTGCAACAATGGCAGAATGAAGGACAAAGTTGAGGAATTCAAGGTAAATTCGAGGATCCTGGACCTGAATCTGGACTTTGGCTTCAGCATCAAGACAGATGAAGGCAACAGATATTGCTGTATTATGCAACGTGCTTTGTAGGGAAGGTGTGCAGTGCAATGTGGTCTACTTGGGGGGCTTCTCCATGACAGGGTAAATGTGGGGCTGAAGTCGGGATAGTTAATAGAAAAGTAGCGCGCCGGGCACGCGCCGGGCAAACATTCGCCCATTGATGGGTGATCGGAAAGGTAGGTGCGGCGACAAAGACATGGCCACATGACTACAATATGGGTTGAAAACTTGCATGTATTCGGCCACTTCGTTATGCACCATGTTTTCTGTTAATATTTCGACATTAACAATTAATGTTTGGTCAACATTAACGTTGAACCAAAGAAATGTCTTAAAATTCTCTTCGAAAATTTAATTGAAAAATGGACTGATTTTCTTTACGTATTGTTGTCTGCTCACGACTGAAAGAAGGTGTGATAGGCAGCACACTGGGTGTCCGGTGAGTTGGTCATTGGCGGAGACCGCCCCTTGGTGCACCGCTTGGTAGGCATCTCCATATCGCGCTTGGTCGTGGCGATATACAATATGGCTGTGTGGGCCAAGGGTGTGGCGGCATGAGTGCACGTTGATGTCCGGCGGACATTGGCACAAGAGGAGGAGGGGGGCAGCTTGGAGATTTGGGAATGCGTAGCGGAGCCCCACATTGTGGTGGAGTGCCGATTGTTTTTTCTTTCCCATCCTCCAATGTTGCATGGCCAATGGCCGCCTCCAAGTGGTGTTCTTTGAGTCCCATCCAGGGGAACTCCAAAGGAGAAAGCTTCGCTCGTGGAATGTGTACAATACTGGTCGGGCACCGGAGTCAAGTTCAGCGCTTCACCTGCACCGGACGGGAATGAGGTGCGGGCATGGTTTCTTGCGTCGGAGGACATTGCGCCACTACCCTGTGTCCTAGAGGATGGCAAGTCGCAAGCTGTGGTTGCTATGCATGTCGTCCTACGTGACTTGTACACCGAGACCACACCCCGCTCCGATCTATAGAATGCGGAGGTTGTGCGGCCTACCACCTACATTGCTACAAGGCCGCTTGCAAGTCCAACCATTTCCTCTACTTGCAAGGTCACGTGACCATGGCAGTGGCCAACACCTTGCGGGCAGCAGTGGCCAACAGCTTGCGGGTAGACGTCGGGTTGGCGTTGTACGCGCCGATGTCGTTGAGGGCCCCACCACCATCCTCAAATGGGTGTACAACAAGCACACGTTCCGGGGGAAGGGAGGGGTTGCTAGTGGCAAAACCATTGGAACCTAAGGCACAGGTGGTGTTGCGGGTTTCGGAATGGTGGTTTGTGAATTTTGACCTTTCATTAAGGCACTACAGGACCCCCCATACGTCCCCAATGACCATGGCGAAGCTCATGGCCAGCCAAAGGCACCCAGCCTCCAATTTTTCGTCACCTCCCTCAGCTCTTTCTGCCCATGCACATCTACCATGCATTGATGCAAGCCATGCTAGAGCCCATGCTCAAAGCCCACCAAGAATGCCTTGCATGTTTTGGTTTTGGTTTATGTTTCAAAGGATGCATGATCGTTTGTAGCTTGCTATTAGTGTCGACAACGATTAAGAAAAAACTTGATGTCATAATGTTGGCTTCGAAAAGTTAATAGTTCGCGGCCAGATGGGGCAAGTGGAGCACCGGCTGGCTGTATTTGCTACGGCAGTTCCAAAAGCTCCCACGACTCTAGCAAGAGCACCTCCACCAACAGCAACACGACCTCCGCCGAGTCAGGCAACCATTTAATCAAGCAACCCTAGAGACCTACGTTAAAACCAATATGGTTAATTTTAATTTTTGATGTATGAAATGGTGTAAAAATTAACCTATCAAACATTAACACGTTAAACATATATTTGCACATTTGCCCCGCTTTGCTTGTGCGCGTTCCATGCCCATTTGAAGTGTTTGGGTGGTCAAAGGGTGCCCAACGGGTTGCTACAGGGGTTGCATAGTCCTATAGGCGGTTATGTAGGCCCACACATCCCTCTCCGGTCCCCCCATTCACCCTACTCCCAACCTCCTTTTTCCCTTGTGTAGCTCTTCTTCTGCCTTTCTCTCGTTACACTCTTCTGAAGCTTAGTATGACGCTCACGCGTTTGAGTGGGGCCAAGAGTTTGCGGGACCCTTTGGTCTCCCAACTCCTTGGTGAGTGGTTGGCCTCATCCCCTTTAGCCAAGGCCCGGTGGTAGGAGGCCACCGAGGTTGCGCAACTCACCGTCATCCGCAACAAACAAATAGAGGACGTGAAGCAATATGCCTCCGTCCTCTTCCCCCCCTCCCAGGCCCCGAAATGGTGAGGCACCAAAGGTGTGCACGCCCTCTTGGGGCGTGTCAGTGTGTATTATGCCTTTTTCTTTGAAGTTAATGTTTGAATCGGTGATATTAACATCTGTAGGTTAATATTAACGCGAGCGACGATCAATATTGAATATATTAATCAATATTTGGTCTGATAATATTTACCTGCAAATATTAATTGTTGGGTCCCAAAATTTGATTTTGCGGTTGTTGTGGTTTTTTTTTGCATTTGACACGTGCAGGGGTGGCCACACCACTGCACACCACAAACCAAAACCCCATAGGCCCACACCTCACTACCCCACACACCAAAGCCCCACACGCCACGCCCCGCAAGCCCACACACCACAGCTCCACACCGGCAGCGCAACACCCCGCAACCCGGGTGGTATGGGCGGCTGTGGTGTGTGTTTTGCGGGGCGTGTGGTGTGTGGTGTGTGTGGGGTGTGGGGTGTCGTCTTGTGGGTGTTTGGCCGTGGTGTTTTGGGCTGCAGGGCGTGGGGCTGCATGGCGTGGGCTGGTGGCGTCCCAAGTTGTGGTGCTTGCGGCTGTGGGAGGTGGTGCTGCGGGGCGTGGGGCCGTGGGGTGTATGTGGTGTGACCCCTTATACCAAAGCACCACAACCCACATCCCCACCCCCGATAGCCCGAACCATCACAACCCGGTGCGCCAAAGCCCACACCCTGCTGCCCAACACCCTGCAGCCCAACAAACTACCCACTGCCCCAACCATCACAGCTGCCTACACCACAACCCTTTACATCGCAGCTCCACACACCGCAACCCAACACACCGTATACCCACCCCCCACAATCCCACACACCCCAACATGAAACCTTAGACACCCCGACAGGACATGCGCACACAGCAAACCCCCACAGTGCCCCCATTCTTTTGGGAAAATTTTTCGACTACGTGGTTGAATATCTGGAGGTTAACATTTAATTTTTGGACCGGGGTTCCAAATATTAAAATTTACCTTTAATATTAACCTACAGATATTAATGGGACCACTTCAAAAGTTAACCTAACAAAAATAGATGCTAGGCCGCACTTCAAGCGGTTGTCCAAGTGTTGGGGTGGAGTGCTGCAGGTGGGGGGGTATGGGAGGCGTTTTGACCCATAGCCCTATAGTGCCACACCACAGCACCCAACACCAGAACCTCGCATACCACAGCCCACACACTATAGCCCTACACACCACTGCAGCCAACACCACAGCCCCGCACACCACAGCCCTTGAAACTAGCCCTGCACACACCACAGCGCCTAACACCACACCCCGGCATACCAGAGATCTGGAACCCCCCACACACACCACAGCACTAGAAACCACACCCCCAGACACCACAACCCTAAACCTCACACCCCAACACACGACAACCCCAAAAACCGCATCCACACACACCAGAACCCACGCACCACATGCCCACACACCATAGCCCTGCTACCCACCCATCCCCACAACATAGCCCAGCAAACCACACACCCAGACACCACGCCCCCGCCCCCAACACATCTCCAGACACCACAACCCCAAACATCACAATCCTACACACCACAATGTGAAGGGGGGGGGATAGCCAATGAAGTTGGAACTAGCCCCTATATTTGCTTTGGGGCAATGTGCCAACTACAACCCCCTCGCAAGCGATGAACACACCAACATGCACACACATACACTCCTACAACCTTTTCTTCTGTCCCATCGTAAATCTTTATTTCCATCATCCTAAAAACGCCTGCACAAAGAATGGGGCATACCCTCCCAAACCATAACCACAAGGACAAGGGGGGGGCAGCAAACTGGCCATGGGGTACAAATATGGGTACAAAAACTTCGTGCAAAGGTATTTCTTTTCTTGTTATGCATTTATAGGGATTTTCAGGGAGGGTTAATCTTTGCAGAAAATAGTTAATTTTTACGAGGTTGATATTAGCGACGGCGACACATCAATTTTAAATATTTCAAATATTAAACGAATAATTCAAATGAAAAATTAAACACGAGGACCATTTTAGGATTTTTTTCCATGGAAGAAGGTGAGAACCCGCCCCCCCCCCCCAACCCGAGGGTGAAAATGACACCCGATCCCGTAAGGCACCCTGTGGGGGTAGAGTTTCTCCCGTTTAAACCTCTCACCCCCCCCAAAAGGGTCAACTTTGGGTTAACGATTAAATTTTGCCCCAAACATTAAACATATTGGTTTTAACATAGGTCTCTAGAGAAGGAGTGCTCTGACAGGCGGAGTGAGGGGAAGAAGAAGAGGGGCAAGTCAACGAGGAGGGAAAGGGAGACACCGAGGCACAGCTAACGGGAGAGCCAAGTGGGTTTGATTTGATTTGATGTGCGGCTGATCCTAAGGCTCATAGGTCCCCCGGGTGGCACACGATGTTTTTCCGACGACTCTGTACATCGGCCGGCCATGCGTGTGATGCACACTTCGTGCGCCGCCGGGAGGGTGGGGTAGGGAGCATTGCAATGTCCTTGGGCAGTTGCGGGGGGGGGGGGGGGGGCAGCGTTGTGTCTTTGGGCCGATGGGTGGGGGCAGCTAGACGTCAGCACAGGGCGATACGCACGGCCTCAGGGAAGCGGTCCCCATACCCTGTGCAAATGAGCATAGGGGTGGGGAACCCACGCCTCCGACCTATGCTGATATGCCCAGGGGTGGGGTACCCTATCCTAGGCCCTGTGCTGTGGTGTAATGGGGTGAGGAACCAGTCTCGCTGCCTTGTGGAGATGCGCCCTAGTCTAGGGCCTTTCCCATCAAAGGGACATGTGGCCATCCCTGCGCACCGAATCTCCAGTTGGAGGGTCAGGCTCCCCACCACTGTGCGCATGACGTATAGGGGGATGAGACACGTTCCCTACCCCTGTCAAAATCAACATAGGGCGGTGGGACAGGTTCCCCAACCCGTGCACATTAGCGCAGAGTTGTGGGACCGGTTCGCTTGCATTGCCCCCTGAAGGTGCGTTGCGCATAGCCAAGTGGCCCTGCGCGCAAGCATGCCGCCCAGAGGGTGCTCTGTGGGTGACCATGTGCCCTGCGAGAACCCGCATGGCGCTCCAAGGGTGCGTTCCAAGTAGAAAGGCACCTCGGATGGCTAGGTGCCCCGCGTGAGCCAACATGGCACTCTTGGGGCGCGTCGTGCAGACCTAGTGCCCTGTGTGCACTTGTATGGCGCTCTAAGAGTTCCCCGTCGGTGACTAGGTGCCCCGCGTGCACATAACCGGCTCACTGAGGGACACCTGTAGGTCACTGGGTGCCCTATTTATGGCGCCGCAAGGCTTCACCGCACATGGCCAAGCGCCCAGTGTTGCGCCCACATGGCACCTTGAGGGTGCACTACGCGTGAATTGGTGCCCCATGAGCGCCTATATGGAGCCCCGACGGTGCACAACAGATGACCCGGTGGTTGCTACGCCCGCATGGCGCCCTGAGGGTGCAAGGTGGATGATCGGGTGCCCCATGAGTGCCTATATCGTGCCCTCAGGTTGCACTAGATATGGCAAGGTCCCCCATGCCCTAACATCGCGCCCTGAAGATGCATTGCAAGTTACCCGGTAACACCGTGTCCCGCACCCGCCCACCCCGGCAGTGCAGCGTAGGGTACCCCCCCCCCCTCGACGCAGTAGATCCACAGGCTCTTGTGGTGCGGCCTCCTCCCCCCAAGAGGGGGAAGAAGCGGCGACACCACCGAGCAAGGGGGTCCTTAAGGGACCAGATCTTTTTTTGGTTAATTGACCGCCCTTAAGGACCGCCCCTAGGGACCACCAACCGCCAACCGACAACCGCCGCCAACCATCAACCGCGATCAACCGCCAACCGTGAACTGCCTCCAACCGCCACCAACAAGCCATCACCAAATGCAAGCTGCCGCCAACCGCCGCCAACCGCCGCCAACCACCAACCGCCAACCGCCAACCAGCAATCTCCACCAGCTGCCAACCGCCAATCGCCACCAACCATGGTTGAACATATGAGCTACACGCGGTCGTTTGGAAAAACCATGTTCCGGAACTCTTTTTTTCCCCCGTTAGGGACCGCCGTGCCGCCAACACGGGGAACCGGGGTCCCGATGTTAGCCGGCAGGTAGTTCTCCCTTGTTGTTTCCTCTTCCTAGTGTTTTTCCCTCCTTCTCCCCTTCCTACAGGTGCATTGCCCTGTTCTCAATTGCACCACAGTGGCGACACAATGTTCCTACCCTATGCTGACGTGCGAACATGAGGGGACACCGCCCCCCCCGCCCTCGGCTGTGCACAAGGGTGGGGAAGACGTCGCTCCCCCTTGCATTGATGTGCACAGGAGGCGAATGAGTCCCTCCGCCGTGGGTTTATGCGCAGGGGAGGTGACTGCGCCCCTTTGCCTTGTGCTAATCCGCACAAGGGCCGGGAACGAGCCCTCCCGACCTGTGGGTGCATCAGCACATGGCGGAGAGATAGGGTCCCCTCCCCTAGTTGCGTTGGCATAGGGCAAAGGGGCATGGTCTCCTCCTTTACACGCACTAGTATAGAGTGTAGGGACTCGATCCACACCCTAGTGCCATGAGCACAGGGCAGAGGGACACAGTCCTCTCCCTTATGTTCACTAGCACAGGTAGGAAACCTGTCCCTATGTCCTGTGTTGGTTCGCACAGCCAGGGGATCTAGTCCCTTGGCCCCTTGTGGATTTGCAGAGGTGGGGGGGGGGGCTGTCTTTGCGCCCTATGTTGAAGGATAGAGGAGCACGGAACATATGCCTCTGCCCCATGCTGTTGCACATGGGGGGCAGGACCCTACCCACGGCCCACTACTGATGCACGCAAGGGTGGGAAGCTTGTCGCTCCACCATCTGCTGTACGCACAAGGGAGGGGAACCTGTTCCTCCGCTATGTGGTGGTCTACACCGGGAACTCCCTCTCTTTCTCCCCCCCCCCCCCCTTCCTCCATGGGCACAGGGGAGGGGACCCAATTGCTCTGCCCTATGGTTGGTGTGCACCGGGGAGGGGAGCCTATCCCTCCGCAATTTGCTGCAGCGCATAATGGCGGGAACCTGTCCCTCCTCGTTGCGCACAACGGTAGGACCCTCTCCCTCTCTGTGCTTGGTTCGTATGGGGAAGGGGAAACGGTCCCTGCCCCCAGTGCTGGTGCCCACACGGGAAGGGACCCTATCCCTCTGCCCCTTGCCGGTGTGCACAGTGGAGAGGAACGTGTCCGTCCACTCTGCCGGGATGCGCTCAGGGGAGAGGATACAATCCCGCTCTATGCTTGGTGTGCACAAGGGAGGGGAACCCGCCCCTCTGCCCTATATTGGTGCGTGTTGGGGAGGGGAACTAGTCCCTCCGCCCTATGCTGGTACGCACACGGGCAGTGTTTCTGCGCCGAGGTGAGGGGACCTAGTCCCTCTTTGTGTTTGGGGTGTACCGAGGACGGGAACCTGCCCCTTTGCCTTATGTTGGTGGCTAGTGGGGAGGGGAATCAGTCCCTGCGCCCTGTTTTGGTGCGCACAAGGGTTGGACCCTTTCCCGCTTTGTGCCAGGTGCACAGAGGGGAGGGGAAGTTTGTCCTTTGCCTAGGGGTAGTGTGCACGGGGGACAGCATCCCATCCCTCTCTGTGCTTTGGTGTGCACATGGGAGGGTAAACTGTCCTTTCGCCCACTGCAGGTGCACATGACTGAGGGGACCCAGTCCCTCAGCTTTGTGCTAAAGCACACAGGGGCAAGGCACCCGTCTTTTCGCTCTGTGCTGATGCGCATAGGGGCGGAACTTAATCACTGTGCCCTACGATGGTGCGGACACGGAGGGGAAACCATTCCCTCTACCTTGTGCTGGTGCGCATAGGGGGGGGGGGGAAGCCCCTCCACCCTGTGCTCGTGTGCACCAGGGCGAGGTCCTTCTCCCTTTCTTTTCGTGGTGGGCACAAGTGAGGGGAAATGGTCCCTCCGCCCTATGCTAGTGTGCACAAGGGCGGACCATGTGTCCCTCCGCCCTATGCTAGCGCGCAGAGGAGAGGGGAAGCGATCACTCTATATCGATGCGCAAAGAGGTGGGAACCAACCCGACCACACTGATCTCTTGTGCGCATGGGCACAAAACCGGTCCGTCGGCTATATGCTGGTACACACAGGGGAGGGGAACTTGTCCCTATGCCTTGTGCTGATGTGCGCAATAGAAGGGAAAGTGCGTTGTGGTCATGCATGCAGGGGTGAGAACCAGTCCCTCCGCCCTAAGCTGTTGCATAGGATGGCCGTGAACTTGTCCTTCCGCCCCCTGCGGGTGTGCACCGGGGAGGAGAATCAGTCCCAGTGCCTTGTGCTGAACCGGAAAGGGGGCCGGACCCCGTTATTTCGCCCTGTGGTGCTGCGTGCAAGGGTGGGAACCAGTTTCTACGCACTAAGCTTGTGCATTGGGGCGGGAAATCTATCCCTCAGCCTTGTGCCAGTTTGCAGCGGGGAGCGGAATGAGTTTCTCCGCCCAATGCCACAATGCACAAGGGCAGAGAACCCGTTGATCAGCCCGATGCTGCCTGGCACGGGGGAGGGGACTTAGTCCCTCTACCCTCTGGTGGTGCGCACAGGGGACGGGACCTGGCCCCCCCTTGTGCCGGTGCGCACAAGGGAGGGGGCCCAGTTCTTGTGCTCTCTCCTCCCTGTGCTGATGTGAATAGTGGTAGGAAACTTGTCTGTCTGACCGGTGATGATGCGCAAAGGGGTGGCGAGCATGTCCCTATGCCCTGCGCTGAGGTGTAGAAGGGCGGGGGACTTGCCGTGCGGCCCGCTGCTGTACCGCACAAGGGTAGGGAGCCTGTCCCTCCGCCCTGTGCTCATGTGCACAACGTTAGGGAAAGTGTCACTCCGTCTTGAGGTGCTATGCATAGGAGTGGGGAACCCCCCCCCCCCCCCCTCCTCCCCCGCTGCTCGACCCGGGCTGCGGATCGGGTGACATCTGTGAGTCTGGCGTGGCCAGAAAAGTGGCACACATTGCGTGGTCCCCATGAGGGTGGCGCAGGGAGTGGGCGCGGCGAGGGGCACAGGGTCGGGCTCGCTCTCCATACGGATCACACGGAGCGGGGGAGGGGCGGCGAGGCGCCTTGCCGCGCATGGGCGGACGCGAGGAGTGCAATGGGTTGTGGTGCATGATTGTGGGGAGGTGTCCCGTCGCGCTAGGCCGTGGCGCACGGTGGTCACAAAGGCTGTCGCTTTGCCCTGTGTTGTGGTGCATAGGGATGGGGGAACTATCACTCCAATCTCTGTGGCGGTGCACAGGGTTAGGGACCCGTGTCCCCCTGCCATGTACTGTGGCTCATGGTGTTTGAGAACCCGTCCCTCCACCTGGTGCTATGGTACACGGGGGTAGGGAGCCCTATCCCTCAGTCTATTGTTCATGTGGACGGGGGTGGGGAGCCCTGTCCCTCTGCCCGGTGTTGTGGTGCAAAGGAGGGGAGAACTAGTCCCTCCACCTAGTGATGATGTGCACGGTGGTGGGCAACCCAGCCCCTCCGCCCGGTGGTGTGATGCGCGGGAGTGGAGACCCCTATCCCTCCGCCCATTGTCCTTGAGGAAGGGGGTGGTGGGCTGTGTACCTTTGCCCTATGATGTGGTGCACGGGGGTGGAGAATTAGTCCTTCCGCCCTTTGATGTGGTGCACGGGGTGGGCAGCCCAATCCCTCCAACTTGTGGTCTGGTGCGCAGGGGTGGGGAGCCGTGTCCCTCCGCCTTGTGCTGATTTGCACAGGCTAGGGAGCCCCTGTCCCACCGCCTTGTGCTGTGGGGCACAGGGCTGGGGAGCTAGTCCCTTAGCCCTATGCTGTGGTGAACGGGGGTGGGGAACCCAGTCCCTCCACCGTGTGACATGGTGCACGAGGGTGGGGAACCTAGTCCCTGCACCTGTGCTGTAGTGCGATAGGCTGGGGAGCCCTCTCCCTCTGCCCCATGTTGTGCTGCACCTCACCAAGGAACCTAGTCTCTCGGCCCCGTGCTGTGGTGCACAGGGGTTTGGAAACCCCGTCCCTCCGCCTTGTGCTGCTGTTGTTGTTAGGGGTGGGTAATCGGTCCCTATGTTGCGGTGCATACGGGAGGGGCCAATCCCATCGCTTTGTGCTGCTGTGCGCGGGGGTGGGCATCACGTCGCACCGCAGTGTGATGATGTGCACAGGGCTTGGGCACGTGTCCCACCACCATATGCGTGATATGCACATGGCTAGGGTGCCTGCCCCTCCGCCCTAATCTGTGGTGTGCACGGATCGGGCCCTGTCCCTCCGCCCTGTGTTGATGCCCACAAGGGTAGGGACCCGGTCCCACCTCCTTGTGCATATGTGCACACAGGTGGGGAACCTACCCCTCCGCCTTGGGCCGATATGCACAAGGGTGGGCCGTATCGCTCCACCCTATGCTGGTGTGCACAATTGAGGACAATTAGTCCCTCAGCCCTGCGCCAAAGCGCGCATGGGAAGGGAACCCGTTTTTCTGCCCTATGGTCATGCGCGCAGGCATGGGAACCAGTCCCTACGCCCTGAGCTTGTGCACAGGGGCGGCGAACCCGTTCCTCTGCCCTGTGCTAGTGTGCACGTGGGAGGTGAAGCGCATAGGGCCTGAGAAGCTGTCTTTCCACCCTGTTCCTACGCGCTAGAGCGGAGAACCTTTCCCTCCGCCCTGCATTTCATTCTTTTGTTACTCATGTCTATCATTCTTGGTTCCCATCAACCGGGTTTGCGCACATTAGTTTCACAACGCTCAAGACTTGTGAACGTGCCCACTATCGATGTCCGTTGTTGTTTGCTTGTTGGCATTTCCATTGGGGCCAACAATAAAACCACTAGGTGTATGGGGTTTGGACGTTTGTTCACCGTGATCAAAAGTGCTAGCTATATCTTGGTGCGATGATCATTTTGCAAGATCTGGCCAAATTGGCACGCAATGTTTCCTTCTTTCTTTTTGCCTGTACAATGTGCCCATGTCGAATTATAGGTGTTTGGTAGTTGTGCGCAGGTCATTTGGGGTTTGTGGTAACACCCACTAGGCATACGGGCTTACGGCTTTTGTCCAGCGTGTTTTACAATGGCAGCTATTTCCGGTTGGCATCAACGTGTTGATAAATCTTCCAAAGGTGGGAAATATTCATTCCCTCTATGTTTTGTGCTTGTGAACATGCCTCTGGACTACCTATGTTGTTTTTTTTTTGTACACCTATTGTTCTTGGCCGAAGGCTCCACCCACTCCTGATATGGGTTTCAGCCTTTCGGCCACCCTTGTTCGAGTTGTATTCGAATAAGTTGTTCCGGTGGTGTTCTAGTGGTGTTCCGGCCAATTGCTGGAACGGCCCCCGGAACATTGGTTCCAAGGATTTTTGCATTTTCTTTTTTAGGAAATACGGCAAACCTCCACCCCCCTCCTGCTCTGTGGTCGTATGCTTGGTGTATTGGGGGCTTGGTGGGTCTGCTCCCTCCCCTCTCTTTGCTTTGCCACCCCACCCCCTTCCTTCCTTGCTTCTCACTGTTAGCTGCCTTTGCGTCTCTTCTTTCCGATGTGACCGCAAATACGATGACTACAACGAGGAGCGCATAAACTTTTCTACAACTATGGTGCCCCTTGCCCTCTTGTTGTGTGCCGTCGTGGTGGACGTGTTGGTGGGTCACGCGATTGGTTTTTTGGTGTGCTGTGCGTATTTGGGTGCGAGCCATGTGTATATATGTGTGTATACACACATATCCTCCGAGTCACTGAAACGTCGGTTTCGAGAATTGATGAATTCACATACGCCCATTTGGAATATTCCCATTCTGCTTGCACTGACACCAATACGTCCCACGGGGTCAATTTTCTGTCCCATTTTTCTTCACAAAAAGATGAACAGTGTGCGGCAGACCCCCAGCTTTGTGTTCAACACCAGTTGTCCCCGCGGTACAAGTCGCTACAGCACTCACCACAGCCGCCCCTACAATTTCCAATTCCTCAGGGATGGGTGAATCGACGCGTCTGTTTGTCACTCGGGGGCACTACACTGTGGTCTTCAGCACATTCCTACGTCATAGCCTGCAATCGCCGGCTCAACGTCCCTGATCCACCCGCCGTTCTGGGACAATCAGTACACGCGGTCAGCGTATGGCGTGATGTCTCACGCATCTTGCAACCCTCCTCTTCCGCCCTCCCTTCCTCCCCTTGTATGTTTGACCAATTGCCTCACCCTCTGCAATTCTGGTGGTTTTGGTGTCATGATGACAATGCCGCCGACTCGCAGTGTCCCATCCATCTAGACACCTACCAACAAGTAGGGCCCGTGGGAGAATTCCAGTTAATTGCACCTACCCAAGCCCTGTCCCATGTCTCTGAGACCCAGTACCAGCGCATACATTTGCTTTTCCGAGACTGCGGATATTCATCCCTGCCCACCATCGTAATGCCATAGCAGGCTAATGTTTTGCGCGCTTTGACTATGCAAATTGGTAAAGCCCTGGCTGACAAAAACTTAGGCATCTGGTGCCAGCTGATGCAGCACCGGCTGCGGTATTTGCCGTACCACTCACACCCTGTGTTGGCCATGGCACGACGTCTCAATTACGTCGACGAGTGGCAGTTGGCCATCACCCCTCCAGAAAATGCCATCCATCTCATTTTTCATTTGTACATGCATGTTGCCTACATCGGGATCACCACAGTAGCGTTCATCACGCGCCTACGCAAACATATGACCGACGCCACGTCATGCGACGACTGTGCCACGCTTCACCCAAAACTGAGCACCACAGACATGTCCCACTGGGGCCTTGTCCCATTACAGTTGGTCACTGAAGATTTCCAAGCGAGTGTCCGCGAGAGGCACTGGTGGTACGTCTTCCGCCGGTATGCCCTCAATGATGTTCCTCCCGGAATCAACGGGTCAGAGGACTCTAAGGAAGCAAGGGGTTTTCTTAATAAAAGAGTGCTCGCCGTCTTGCACGGCATTCATGAGGCAAGAGGACTAGATGGTTACCCTCGACTGAGGTTATTAAAGGATTTTCTGCGCATGCTAACCACAAAACTGTCCGTTCCCCTCCAAACTGTTTCTGCTGTATGTGTCCCCAACCTGACCTCTGACCAAAAGGCGGTAATACACACAACCCTACGTCAGGCAATTTTACACCGTGATGTACCTGCATGGGAACGACAAGCACTACTGCACTCAATCCGTGTCGTGCGTACAAACCCGCACACGTGCAAGCATGCGGCTCTGTCTGGACACGCACCCGCTGCATTCCTATGGGTGGAAGTTTTTCGGCTCAAAGTGCCGACCTCCACAGCTCCTGGGCCTTGTACGAGTGCCGGCGACTGTTGTGATCCCTGGGCGACCTGCACTTCACTCACAGCGGGTTCCCGTACTGGGAAAACAGCTTGGGACGAGTCACCATGTGCCGATTCCGGGATAACATCCTAGTTGCCTCTTCATATCCGGACTGCGCGCACACCAAACTCATTCACAACATTTGCCATGCCCTAGGTACAGCTTGGAACCTCGATGTGCTATGTGAATGCCAGTCCGCCAAACTACCTTGTGAGGGGTCATGCCACATTTCCTCAGTCACTGCCATGGGTTTTTGCATGGTGCGGGGACCCGATGGAATGGGACTGGCATATGTCCACCCTAACGCCCTCAACCACTCATGGGATCTCAAACAGGGGGCACCCCTAAAGAACCCACGAGCATAGCACCAGGAATACGTCACAGCCATAATTACATGGGCGCTCGTTGCAGGGGCACCATGGTGTATGACATGGGCAGGGCAACTCCTCAGCGTAAGTGCATGGTGTCAATTGGCCATTCTTTCAGGGTATGAACACAAACGCGTCGCCAGATGGGCCCATAGCGCAATCCAACGTACATATGCATGCACGCCACACACATCCGAGAAAACTGCAGGGTACATCCATCAACACATAAAACTTTTTCCGCGACGGCGATGTTGTCACGTCCGGGCCATCCTCCAATGGCCGCAGACACATGCCTTCTGGAAGGGGTCCCAACATTCCAGTTGCTGTGTGCCTGAACGTTTTTCGCCAAATGGAATAACAGGGGCGTGGTGCCACGACTGGTCTGCAGTGTGCAAGCTAGGGGACATGTCCTGCTGTGACTGCCCCCATTGTCCCCCATTGAACCCCCTGTCCGTCCTCCCGCATGTTGTGTGTGTGTAGCCACCCGGTTACGGGTGGCCTGCCAGCAACAAGATGTATAGTATGCGCTGCGACTCATCAACAAATTTCCTCCGCTTTTCTCGCCGCGGTAGACAGCATGGGTTACCCAACGCCATCACCTGTGAGGTGTGAAGGATTGAGGCCACACGCATTGCGTGTATAGTGCATACACGCCTCCGGCACGCAGTACGCCCCGGAGGCACCAATTTGTTTCCTCCCCTTGCGACTTACTTTGAACAAATGCGGAACTCCAAGGCGCAGTTCTGCTTGCCTCAGCCTGTAGGTCCCGCCGCACTGAGTCCCGCTGTCTACTGCAGAAAGGCGCCTAGTCGCCCATGTCTATTGTCACATGGACGGCCTAATGAGCTGATGAGTTTCCCAGTGCTCCGTTTTGCCCGCAGGGGTTTAACGGTTCGGTTATTCTTTACATTTACATTATCTTTACATTACATCGTGTGTGTGTGTGTGTGTGTGTCCCAGAGCCCTCAGACGTGCCATGCACGTTGCGATCATCAGAGGCCTGTCAGCCTAAGACCACCAGCCACAGTTCGTAGTTCGGTTCATGCACCAGATATCCGAGCTTCCACCCCTCCCACGTTGCTGTGCTATCCACAAAGTGCTCCACTGGGTGAAACACCATGGCTAGTGGGCGGGAGGGGCATACGCCACATGGGTGCTCCCAAAACACCTAGCGCAAGTGGGTATCACAGGAGACTGAAGCCACGACTACGGCCCCCTTCACGATCATTGGGTCTCGCTGCAACGACTGGGACATGTGTGTGTGCGATCGCGCGGTTACGCGTGGTCCATGATCTGGCCTGCATGACCTCCCCTGTCTCCCCTGCCTCCCCTGTATGCCTCCCTCCCCTCCCATAACAGTCAATCCAGGAGCATGTGAGTGATGCTGCAAGGTAAACAATGTCCTCCCCTCCTCAGACCTAAAGGTAATGACGGCTGGGAACACTGCAGTGACTCCATGGGAATAGTGGATGAGGAACAATGTGCCCTGTCCCATTACCTTTCAGAAAGGCGCCTAGCCTCCATGACAATTTTGTAATTGTGGCCTAACGAGTCGTTTTGATTAGTGCCTGCCTGTCTGCGATCAACAGTGGGTTTGGTTCTCTTGATCACTGTCACGAAGTGTGTGTGTGTGTTTCTTTTTGCTCGCCCCACTCAACCCCCTCCCCCCCCCCCCAATGCGGGGCAAAGCAACGAACGAATCCCGCACTGCGCGCTCTCCGCGTAACCCCTTCATGGGTATTGGGCAAAGGCCACTCGCGGCGATGGCATGCCATGATGCATAGGCAACAAGGCATGGGCACTATAGGGGCTAGGATGTGCTGTTGTGCCTGGCGCCAATAACGGGGCAAGGGTCTGATGTGGTGCCCCACGCCAATAAAGGGGCTACGATTTGATGTATTGCCCCAATGTGGCTACTGGATGAGAGTTTTGGTGCCCGAGTGCAGCTATTGGATGACATTCATGGTGCCCCCGCGGGGCTAGTTAATTGAATTTATTGGTGCCCTAGTGGGGCTTTCGACCTACAGCCCCCCCCCCCCCCTTGCGCGCGACCATAGTGCGCAAGGCACACCTTTTGCACGCGAGAAATCACCTCGAATTTCTTGTTTGTTAATTTCTCCGCTGACGTTCTAGTAACTTGTTCAAGCGATTTTGTGGTGGTGTCCGGCGGCCATTGGAACGCCGCTGCAACGTCGCCGGAACAAAAGATCGGAACATGGCCGGGACAAATTTCTGAGGCATTGCAGGCAGCTGGATCACTGACCACAACCCACTGCACAAACCACCCACCACAAATCAGAGATCACCAACCACACATCATGGACCACTAGCCACCAACCACCAACCACCAACCACATATCACCGACCAGAACCATTTGCACCAACCCTAGACCACATCCCACACACCACAGATCACCAACTACCAACCAGCAACCGCAGATCACCGACCACACAATACTGCACCAACCACATGCTGCATACGATAGACCAATTACCACAGACCACCACAAACCCCTGACAGCACCTAGCCCACCACTCACAACCCACACCCCACCACTCACAACTCACATCCCGCCACCCACAACCGACCACCCAAAGCCCATACCCACCAGCCACAGCCCACAACCAACCACGCACAGCCCACAGCCAACCACCCACACCCTACAACCCACTACTCACCCCCTACAACTCACAGCCCACAACCCACCACCCACAACCCACCACCCTAACCTTGTCATAGGGGCCACTTGGCCTAGGCAAATTGGGTGCATTTATCCACGAGAAGTTGTTTCCGCGCGGTTTTGATGGCTTGTTTTGGTGATGTTGCAATGTAGTACGGAAAAAAACGCTAGAACGTCGGCTGAACAACTTTCCGGACGTCTCCAGAACAACAAAAAAAGGGAGCAGCATTGTGCGCCCAATAAGCACCGCACCCACCATGGCCTAGGGGAGGGGGGGGTGGACCCTTACATCTCTTGTTCTTCATAAATGATTTGGTACGAGGATGGGGGTGAACACCACATGGACCTTCACACAAGTATGTTCCCTTTTTCCCTCCTGTTGTGTCTTATTGTGGTGGATGTGTTGGTGGGTCACTGGATTGGTTGGTTCCTATGTTGCGTTTATTTGGGTGCGAGCTATGTGTTCATGTGTGTGTGTGTGCGTGTTTGCTCGTGAGGCAAAGGGGTGAGGTACGCAAAGCAAAGAGAGGGGAGGGACCAAGAAACCGGAGCCGGCCATCCTAGATACACACCAGCAACACAACTATCAACCAAATAGACTAACAAATCAGCCAACCGTCTCGGCGACTAACCACCCCACTTACTCACCAAGAACGTGGGAAGTTTGTGGGAGTCGGGGTGGTGGGGGCACCCCCGGCCACCGGAGATGAAGGTGTGGGGGTAGGGGTGGAGGGTTAGTTTGTGTTGGTTAGACAGGGAGAAGGGGGGAGTAGTGCGGCTGATTGGAAAAGTTCCAAGGGACTCCTGGCCCCGTCGTGCAGACCCAAAACTACTAGGCAAGGGTCAGGCAAAGTTATTAACCCCATGCATCCTTGATGGCACCTTAACCAACAACTTATGTTGTAATCACCCTTCACCCACACATTGTTTTTTTTTTGGCCGGTGCTTGTTTGCGTGGTTTTCTGGTGATTTGTTCTAGCAGCCTTCCGGTGGGGGTCCGCTAAAAACTGTTTTTGAAAGAAAATTTTTTTCGCAAGACAACGCAGAAAGCGATCAATCTAGCGGGAGCCCCTAGGCAAGCCAAAAACATATTTTCCCATCATGTATCGGTGGGCTTGGTTGGGGAGTAAAGGGACTTTGGACTTTGTTTAAATTTTTTTGTTTCAGTCATTGTTGTTCAAACGCTAGAACTGTTTCACCAAAACAATCTTTGCGTTCAAACACGTACGAAGGGCTGTCCCTCCATCCTATTCGAATGTGCAGAGGGTTGGGGGAACCTATCCCATGCCCCATGATTTAGCCTATAGGGGCGGGGGGCTTGTCCCTGCACCCCGCCGTCAATTGCACTGGGTAAGGGAACCCGTGACTTGTGCCGATGCGCGCAGCGATGGCGCAACGGTCAATCCTCTGTGAGGTGTTGTGCACAGGGGTGGGGAAGTGGACAACCTCGCCCCCCTCTCTCTCACCCCCTCCCGACTAGGGGTGCCAATCGGGCGACACCCATGTGTATTGCGCGGCCGGGGGAGCGGCGCACACGGCGTGGTTCATAGGAGGATGGCGCAGGGAAGGGGCGCGAGAGGGGTGGAGTTGTCGGCTCGCATTGGGTACGAATTGTAAGGAGGCGGGCGGAGGGGAGGCAGGGTGCCTTGCCGTGCACTGTCGGGAGCGAGGAGTGCACTCAGCTTTGTGGCAGAGGGATGGGGAGCTGGCCATGCGCCATGCGTTGTGGCACACAAGGGTGGGGCAAGGGGTCCCTCCATCCTGTGTTGTGGGTCACAAGGGTGGGCAACTTGTCCCTCCAACGTTTTTGGCGGTGCACAAAGGCTAGGCCCCTCCGCTCTGTGCTGTGCCCCACGGGGATGGACAACTAGTCCCTGAGCCGCGTCCTTTGGTGCAAGTGGGTGGGGAGCCGTATCCCTCCGCCTAGTGCGCACATGCACTGGGGTGGGGAGCCCCAACCCTTTGCCCTTTGCTGTGGTGCACAGGGGCGGAGAGCCCCATCCCTCCGCCCTATGTTCCGGTCCACACGGCTGGGTAGCCGTGTCCCAGCGGCCCAGGGTGTGGTGCATAAGGGTGCAGAACCAGTCCCTCCGCCATGTGGTGTGGTGCACAACGGAGGGCAACGAGTCCCACCGCTCCACACTAATGTGCGCGGGGTTGCGCAACTTCTCCCATTGCCCAGTGCGTGATGTCTACAGGGCTAGAGAAGTTGTCCCTCCGTGCGTGTACCTGCTCATGATGCATCAACAACTTGACCTTCAAAGCGTAGACACCTTTTTGCCTCATCAACACCGTCAACCACATACCATGCAATTTCACCTCCTAAAGTCTCCCCATTGTCTCCATACTCCTATTCAACAACATCTGCCTCAACACCCACACCTCTAGCATCGTCATCATCATCATCTTCTTCCTCATCAAAGGATCTTCCATGTCCACCTTGAGTGCCATGTTACCTTTTCCGCCGTGCGATGCTCCAAATCGGTTGAAGTTGGATTACCAATGCCCAAGTCCAAAGACAAGGTCACCATGGTTTTGACTATATTGGAGGCCACTGGTGCTCAAGATGTTGTCGAACATTACTTCAAACGCAGTGTGCAGCTTCACCACGATAAGTCAAAAGACTCTCGGGCAACGGACTGCTTTCAATTGCTTTTGAAGGCATATAATCTCTTGAAGGGCAAGTATAAGTTGCATTGAAAAGCCTAGCAATGTTTTTTGCCTGAGGTGACAGTTCCCAAGTGGTAGCAATGGGTTGAGCTTCACAGCTAGTGGTGCTGGTAGCACCATAGTCATATGCGGATGCTTGCCAAACGCCGAAGGGTGATTCAAGAAGTAAGAGAGCAACCCGCACTTGCGCAAGGTGCTTGCCCAACTGGGTGTTAAACAACGCGAAAGATCCTTGGTTGCCGCTTAAGCCGAGCCACCGTCTCTTGCACTATCCACTCATAGTGATACTTTTGCTCGCCCCATTCCACCAAGGAAACGTGGGTTGCTTTGGACATGCCCTCTTGCAAGATTGTTGGCCCAAATTGAAGCGGGTTTGTGGGTTGAGGACGTGGCTTTGTATGAGCTAGATTTTTTCTCTTTCGTTCTTTTTTTTTTGGAGGCCCGTAGTGCCGAGTTAGCTCGAGGCTTGCCAAGAGGTGGCACTATGGAAAGAGGGTGAGCAGCGGGGCCCATGTGCGAAGGGGTTCTAGGTTGAGACATCCGATGCGGATAAGGGTTGTGTAGTACTTCGATCACAGAACAATTGGGCGGTGAAAATGAGGAGATGTTACTGGATCCCAGACAACCCAAAAATCAGAGAAAGAAAAGAGATAAATTTCTTGAAGTCACGAAAAAGACGTCAAAGAGCAAACACGCGCAGGTGTGATGCACCTGTTCGGTTGCTGTGCACCCTTTGAGTGCCACGCAAGCGCACATGGGCCAATTGGTCGCCCACAATGCACCCTTAGAGCGCCATGCAGGCACGGACCGGGCCCCTCGTCACCCTTGGTACACCCCGGGAGCGCCATGTGGGCGCACATGGGTCACCTTTCCATTTATGGTGCACCCTCACAGCACCGCGGGGCTCCTCGTCACCAGCTATGCAGCCTGTTGGCGCCACGCAGGTACACGCAGGGGCTCCCATTTCCTTGCGGCACATCCTCATGGCACCGTGCACACACAGGCACACACACAAGGCACTTGGTCAACCGCGGTGCTCCCTGAGGGCGCCATTTTGGCACGCATGGGGCACCTGTTCTGCTTTAGTGCACCGTCAGAGTGCCATGTAGGCACTCCTGGGGTAGTTGGTCACTTGCAATGCACCCCCGAGCCGTAATGTAGGCATACACACAGAACTTGTGCACTTGCAATGCACCCTCGAAGCCACATGCAAGCGCTCACACATCACATTGTCACGCACGGTGCACCATGACGGAGCGTTGTAGACGCCCACGGGGCAGCTGGCCACTTGCCGTGCACCCATGGGGCGCTTTGCAGGTGCACACGGGGCCTATGGTCACGTGCGGTACATTCTCAGGTTGCCATGCACGTGCATATGGGGCACGTGTTCACTTGCGGTGCACCCCTTGTATTAAGACACTTGCATGGCTCAGCGTTTGAGCAAAGCATCTGGCAACTAGCAAGGTTCAATCAATATCATGAACTACATCAATACCGAGACCTCTTTGTGCCACCAAATCCCCAACGGCTAGTGCATGGCAGTCCGGCACATCAAAGCGTCGATGGGTTGGCCCCTACACTTTCCGCAAAGGACCGCAATGCGATCTCTTTGGAGCCTGCCGAAGAGCCCCACCGCAGCTCCGGAGACGACTCCGCAGCAGGAGCCCTGGTAGGCCCCCAACGAGAGTCCAACGATGGCCTTGTGGTAGCAGAGCCCAAGAGAGGGGTGCCGGACGTTGCTGCTGCACCGCTTCCTCCCACTGCTCCAAGGGGCGCCTTCGTCACTTTGTACGGGTAGTGGCAAGGGGAGGGGGGGGGCAACACGCGTAGGGCGGGAAGGCGGTTTGGGCGGGCACGCGGGGGCGAAGGGGGTTCAGTGGTCTGGCCGGGGCACGCTAGCCCCTCTGCGGCTGCGCTCCTATTCTAGGTGGTGTGCCGGGCTGAGGGCTTCCCCCTCCGCCGTGGGGCCTCTCGGGGGCGCAGCACTAGCATTGAATGGTGAGGGGGGCCGCCACCCTTTGACCACCAGCAACAACATGGCCATGTGTGCCCCTATGGCCACACTTCGACCGGCATCCCAGCGAGGGCAGGCTTGTCGTGGTGGCCAAGGCACGGGGGTAGAGCAAGTAATCCACCCTTGACCTTACCAGGTGGCGGTCGGTTAGTAGCCCTACCTCACGACCGCCCTTGCGGACCGTCGCTTGACCACCTTCCCCTGCCGCATTGCGATTGCACCTTTGCACCGCCCCCCCCCCCCCTTTGCCTTGCAGCCGGGGCTCGGGGGGCACAATTGGTGTGGCAGTGGTGGTTCGGCCCCGCAAAGGCTCTAGCCGTGATGTTGCGGTGTTGGTGCTTGCGCCTATTGGCTTGGACTAGCGGGAAGGCGTGGTTGGGCGGGGGTCGGGAAGTTGTGGCTCTTTGTGGGGGGTGTCCTTGAATCCCCCTTGGATCCCTATAGCTCGCAAGGGAAAAGGCGCCGAATTCTGCCATGATGCCTGAGGTGTGGCAATCCACGTATGGTCCCCCGCCTTGTCCTCCTTCTACCTCCTTCACCCCGTACCCCCGGTCCCGCCCTGTCCCTCTCCGGGTGTTCGTCGTGCCGTAGGGCCACTTGGAGGGGTTGGTTGGCGGTCTGAGATAGGCAGGTCTCCGCTCAAGCCATTCCGTGCGAGTTTAGATGGAGCGGGAGTGAGGTTGGATGCAAGGCACCCCCGTTTGCAGCTGTTCTGCGTGCACCGTTGGGATCGGGGTGGGAGGTGAGCTCAGCACCTCCCGGGTGTGGCCCTTCCGCTCGCGCCAGCAGGGGGGAGAGGCGGCTCGGGGGTACCACCAGGCTGTTGCAACCCGGTGTGGGCCGTTGCGGTTTGGGTGTAGTCATGGGCAGGGCACCCACTGGCCATGCCGGCTGAGCCGCGTGGGGAAGGGGGCGGGGCGTGGCGAGAGGCCGTCCGTTGCATGGGACCTCACAGCGCTGGGTGCCGGTGGCCAGGGAAGGGCCTTGTCACCGCTTGTCCCTTGTGCGCGGCTCGCCAAACTGCACCTCCGGCAGGCGCGCTCGACGTGCTCGCCCTAAGTAGGTGTGGGCGGGAGGGGGGTGGGCAGTGCGAGGTAAGTGCCTTCCCCCTTGGGCAAGGGCGCCGTAGCTGCGGGTTTGCGTTCTTTTTTGGGTTGCGGTGTCTACGGCGTGGGGTGGGGGGGAGGCGAGTTGGTCGGGCTTGCTTGAACCCCTGCCAGTCTTGGGTCCTTTTTCTCTTGACATCCACCTGCGTGGCAGCCCGCCCGCCAGCGGGCCAGCGATTCACTCCTCCAAGGTGGCCCGCCGCCTCTTTGGCGGCACACCCCTGGGTATGGGGGGCACGCCTCCACCGCCGCTGTTTGGTGCGCGTGCTTCAGCAGTCGCCCAGAGAAGGTGGCACACGGATGAGGGGACATGGTGGTTGCTCAGTGAACAATGCCTCCACCTTAGGTGCGGAAGCACATCTTTCTTCGGGCGTACAATTGTGGGAGGGCACATCTTGGGTGGGGATGGGCAGCGGCGTTTGTGTGGGGTGTTTGCAGTACCCTACCGGAGGAGGGCCAAAGTGTACGCCGTGTTTTGCGGCCCCGGCAAGGGGTGGAGCCCACGCAACACTCTCGCCTTGTGGTGGCTAAAACTCGGGCTCATTGGGAGGAGAGAGAGAGAGAGAGAGAGGGAGAGCCAAGTGTGTGCAGGGGGGTGGGTCGGTCAAAAGACAAGGGGGGGAGGTTGTCGTAGAGGACGGGGATAAAGAGGCAGCACGGGCTGACGTTATTTACAGCAACGTAGCCCCGGGCCCAAGACAAGTTTGCGGACGCCATCGTGAACTATGGGGAAGCGCGGTGCGCGCGTATTGCCTCCATGCTGAGGAGCTTGCACCACCTCCTCGCCCAAGATTGTGGCTTGGACTGGGTATTCCTTCAAGGGCTTTGGGATAGCAAGCAAGGTTGGATCTCCTTGCAGTTGCGGGAGGCATCAATACAAGCAATACAGGGCAAGGGATTCGGGTTTGACGGCGAAGGTAGGGTGCACAAGCAGGCACAACGGGGATGGGGTCGGGATAGTGTTGCAGCCGACTGTAGGGGCACTGCAAGGGTGCGGGGGAGCACAACCCCCTCCCATCCCAACCCAAGTCTTCCTGCCAGCAACGGTGTTTGCAATAGGTGCAATTGGCACTGCTACGCCGACGCCGTCGGCATAACCCCCCCTTCCCCGGTATAAAAACGACCCCCCCCCTTCCAAGGCCACCCCCGGTCTTAAAGACTGCCTCTACCCCAAAGACCACCCCTACCCCCAAGGAGAAGGGGGACACGGAGAAGCCGAATGACCCTACCGTTGTGATAGTGGCCCACGCCCGCTACCAAGAGGGGTGGAAAATGGGCACTGCCTGTGATGTCCGCGTCAACAAGGTGGAACAAAGTGCTCCTTGGTGATACCCCATGACGGGGGTCCAAATGGGACGAGGGGTAGGCGTGTACGTGACACAGCCCGTTGCAATTGACAAACTCAGGCATTGTGGCCACGGAAGACATATTTGATGATTTATAGAGGTGCTTTGTGCATTCTTGTGCTTTTGTAATGTGGGTTAATTTCTGCAGATCACAATTACTATTCGGCAAATCACCTTGCACAGGTTGTTAGATCAAAGCCAAGCAGGCGTATATAGGGGAAAACACCACATACCGTCCCATTTTTGTCATTTTTGGGCCTATTTGCATTCCCTACCCCAAGGGTTTGAGTTGTTAGTTTAACTCCTTGTAAAATCATTATTTTTTCGAACAAATGCATCCTCCAACGATTTTTTTGGTCCGGACCCCCCCTAGGTCCCCCCCACTTGACACCCACTTTTTGGAGGTTTTCAAAAAGGCGGGGGTGAGGTCAAAAATGACCCCCTTTTTCTGAGTTAAAAGTCATGAATCTTTTGGTTTTTTTTCTATTTTGAGCCAAAAAAGTGTTTCCGGGTCCATGGGGTTTGTACGGGGCGGAGTCTAGCGAGCGCTGGTGCAATTTGATGCACTTTTCAGCCGTTTTTGCTATGTAGGCGGTTTTTGCAACCTCGGTGACCCCCGTGCTAGCCACTCTCAGGGGTGTGAGTGGGGATGTTGTGACGCTATATGCCTACTAGGGCATGAAAGGACGTTTTTTGCCGTTTGTAGCCTTGCGGAGGGCCGGTAAAAACCTGTGCCAAAGACACAAAATGACTGTTTCCAACAATAATGGCCCGTGAATGGGCCCGTGCACAACGTGCTTATGCATTTTTTCACTGTGGATTGCTCAAAACTCAAAGTTGTGCAAACTTATTTTTTTGATACAGTGGTCACCCCAAATGACCAACCAAGGTATCTAAAGCATTTTTTAGGCCGTATTTATGTGTTTTTCACCTTATTTATTTGGGTATTGAGGGCGCGGGGGGGGGGGGGGGGTGGCAAGGGATTGGTGCACAACTTGCTTATGAATTTTTCACCCTAGGCAGCTCGAAAATCAAACTTTCCAAACCGCATTTTTAATCACCTAAAATGACCATCCAAGATATTTAAAGCATTTTTTAGGCCGTATTTTTGTGTTTTTCACTTTATTTGGGTATTGGGTGCGGGGGGGGGGGTCCAAACGGGAGTCGTACACAACATGCTCGTGCACGTTTTCAAGCCCATACAACTCAAAAATCCAAGTTTTCGAAACTTAATTTTTTTGTATTGTGATCACCCCAAATGACCATCCAAGATATGTAAAGCATGTTTTGGCTCGTATTTATGTAGTGTTTACCCTATTTTGGGTGTGTGTTGCTCGCGGTAGATTATGTGCGAGGTGGTCTTGCCAAAGGCAATAAAGTTCACATTAATGTCCATCACAAATTGGTTTCAAATCTTTCAAATATTGAGTCAAAACTTAAAACCGAAAATTGAGATCCGGGAGGTTGACATTGATGTCGCCGGCTAGTTATTTTTAAAGATTTGAACAATTGATTCAAATATGAAAATCAAACATTAAAGCCGTACATCATTTCAATAAAGTTTCACAGTCACGCCGGCAACCCCCCGCCCCCCATCCCAAGCCCGGTGTGAAAATGACACCCATACTCGTATACCACCCCGTGGGGGTGGTAATTTTCACTAGTTACCCCGTAATCCCGCTCCAAAAAAGGTCAATTTTGACCCACTTGTCTTCACTTTCAAGGAGCCAATCACCTCGTTTGATGCTTGGTGGATGTGCAGTTCGCCGTTCAGTAGCTTATGTGCTCCGCCTCAATCCCTGGATGCGGATTTTGACCCTAATGGGAATGCACCTCTTTTATTCTCTGGTCATGTTGTTGCCACTTGCTACACCAATGTCAACCAATGTGCAGATCTGCTAGCGTGTATTGTGGCCCCCCACCAAACTAGGTTGACGCGCTTGTCACTTGCACCACTTCGTGCGCAATTTGAGGTGTTGACCGGCTACATGATGCTTCTGCGCACGCCCTCCCCTTGGCTCACCGGCCGTGCCTCTCCTGCGACATGCGGTGTTTAGCCGGCCTTAACCACGCGCAATACCTTGCTTTGATTTCTCGTGGGTATCGTGGATATGTTGCCATTTCGCTCTTGTGCACTGAAATATAATTTGCTTTGGACCATGCCCCACCATGGGGCTAGGTTGTGAGTCAACTCGCCAAGCGCACTATAAACTTCCAACACGAGATAGGTGCAGCTCTTTGGGTGGCTGCATCTGTCTTGTTACATTATCTTTCTCTTTCCCTCCATGAGAATCGGTTGTCTCGTTCCCATGTTGTGGAATGCGTGCCCCATATGGGATGGTGCTCCTAGCTTTCTGTAAGTAGTCTCCCCTCACCCTTCGTTTTGTCACCTGCGCATTGGACAGCATGGTTTGGCTCGATTCTCCTCTTTATGAACTCCTGCCGACGTGTGTTTGCATCTTTCTTGATCTTGATTTCTATGCGCTCCCTCATATGTCCCATGGATGTGTGCGCGCGCGGCGGCAATGCTATTGATGCCCAAGAACTACAAGTACACATGTGTGTTTTGTGTCTGTAGTTTTTGTCTAGCTCTCAGCCATCTAAGGCTTTAATTACACCGTCCTTTCGGCGCGGCACTACTTAAATCATGTGACTCTTATTTCAATGCTATAGTTTTTGAGCAAGTGGTGGTCGTCTTGGCAACTTTGTTGAGCAATGATTCTGCCAGTATGTGAGTTTCTTTTCGATGGATCATTATGTGTGCCCACCAGCTAAAAGACTATTTACACAAATCGACCATGCACACAACCTCATCCACAACAAAGGATAAAGAGTTTTATCGAATCTTTTGGGAAACTACAAGGCCCCATCGGGTTGGAAGTTTCTCGCATCTCCAAACGGTATGAAAAAGTTGGATGAAAGCACCTCTTCAAGACACCGCACGTGACACATGCAAAGAGGTGACACAAAGTACCAAACCATGGTTAGTGACACACCAAGCCCACTACCCCACGCGCACCCACTCGACATAGACTGTTTCTTGGCCACCAATCTAGGCAACCAACATCAATCAAGTCGGTCCTGGAAACAAACATCATCATCGGCGTCAACGAAGGTTGATAAACTTCACTACACTCCTCCTGCCGAACCACAAAAAAGCGAAAAGCCACACCGAACCAACCCACAAGAACCGAAGCACCAATCTCGACGCGGTGCACGCCAAGCGAACCATTGGTCCCATCTTGTGTTCATAGTTTCCCCCTTCCAACACAATACAAACCTATTGACAACAGCGATGAATCTAGACCCCCATCTCCACCTTCTTACCTCTTCCACGCTGAACGATGGTATGTGTACAACACCCCATGTGAAAGGGCATATGTGAGACACTGTGGGTGAGGTGTGACGGGGAAGCTCCGGAAGACCAGGGGCCTTTTGATGTATGCAATGAGCTCCGCAAGACCCATTTTCTACCTTGAAAGCGGAAGGAAAGGCATGTCGTTGAGGTGGAAGATCGTACTTTGCTTTGTATTTGCAGCTTTCAAACATTTGCAAGTCTCGGTGCAAGATGGTGCCGAAGCAGAAGTTCCTTTGGAGATTTGAGATTGGTGGGTTGTCTCCAAAAGGGCAACCGGTGACGCCGACAACGGGGATGCCTATGCCGTTGCCTTGGAGGATGAGGGCGAGGCCGCTGATGTGGAGAATTTGGATAGGGCGCGTGAAGTTGCCAGTAGCTCTTCTTTTGAGCTTCCCATCCGGTTAGCCTTGTCCTCTAAGGACCGCCCTGTTCTAATGGAACCACCGAGCCCACGGATTACACCATGCAAGGCTGAAATATCTCGCCTTGGCTAGCTCGAAAACAGAATGAAAGATACTTGTGGGGTCCTGCGAGGCAAGTTTTTGAAACACCCCCCCAATCAAGACTCCACCGATACCCAACATTTCCGCCCCAACCATATGGCTTTTCCAAAGTCAGGGGGGGGGGGGGGGAGGGGATGCGGTGTGCATTTTTTCGCATTTTCTTCATTTTTTCGCATTTTCCGGGCAGGTCCCTTTGTGAAGCACGGTGTAAGGATGAAGAATGTATTGATAATGATGTGATTCTTCCAACCCATCCCTCACCTCCGTCCCTCAGGATGACTTTCGTCCCCCCTCTTCTCCCATGGCGTGTTAAGGGCCCTACACCGCGTCAAACAGTCATGAGTGGTCAGGTGCAAATAGTTGAAATGTCAAGACACAACACGTCAAGCCAATCACCCACATGTGCTAGCAACATGGCCCGAACACTGAGTGCAACCACAAACGTCTCATGTGCATACAACCGCCCAAATCCAAATAAGGTTGAATACACATCCTATGCCATTCAATATGCGGATGCTTCACTCCCAACTGGAATAGTGCTCTCCTTCATGTGCATCCACCAGGTGGCACCTCCATGACACTTTGTATGTTCGAGGCTATTGTGCATGCCAATAGCCAATATAACATTGCAACATCCCCAATGGCCCATTCCACTTTGCAGTACCGCCCGGAGAAAGGTATGGAGATATTACCGAGTGTCATTACCATTTGGGAGCACCACCGGGGCAGCTGGATTGAGGTATTGCACTACAAATACATAATGATATGGTTGGCCCTAAGAAATCCTAGGTCACGGTTCGTGTACCGTCGAGACTCATTGGTAGCACGACACCTCTTCATGTGGATCCCGGTTTTCCACGCACAATGAATGCAGTCTTTTATCTATCCTCCTTTGCCCCAGTACAACCATCCATACAGAGAGCTTTGCAACCCTTACTTCAGAAGTCACTCATCGTGTTTGGTAATTTCAACAGAGGGTGGTGCTTTTGGACGATTTTCTCTTTTTAGGACCGCCCTTAAGGACCCCCACTATGGGATTTTTTCCACTAGGCCGGCGCGGGCCATTTTTAAACCCCTTTTGGGGGACCCCTGAGAACGTAGGGATTAGGTAGCACTTCAACCCACTAGTGAGCCACCTTTTCCTTTGTCTCCTTGTTTGGGGACCCCCATAAACATAGGGGTGGCATAGCACTTCCGACCCTTTGTGGGCCACTTTTGTTTTCTTCCCCTTTTAAAGGGTACTCCCGAGAAAGCAGGGGTGACATAGCACTTCCACCCCCTTTTGGGCCCCCAAGACGGCATGGGTGAGGTAGCCACTTCCCATTTGGTTCCCCTTTTTGGGGGATTCCTGAGAACGCAGGGGTGACGTAGCACTTCCACCCTCTTTTGGGCCCCCCAGAA
Organism: Eutreptiella sp. 'Long Island Sound 2002'; assembly: GCA_964036045.1. Classification (NCBI taxonomy): domain Eukaryota; phylum Euglenozoa; class Euglenophyceae; order Eutreptiales; family Eutreptiaceae; genus Eutreptiella; species Eutreptiella sp. 'Long Island Sound 2002'. The sequence continues at coordinate 46,619,077 of OZ038383.1, read as the reverse complement.
AGGAAGGGTGAGGCAGCCACTTCTGATTTTGTTCCTCTTTGTTGGGGACACTAGAGAATGCAGCGGTGACGTAGCATTTTTGCCCTCTTTCTTGGCCCCCGAGAAGGCAAGGGTGAGGCAGCTACTTCTGATTTTGTTCCTCTTTGTTGGGGAGCCCAAGGAATGCAGGGTTGACATAGCATTTGCACCCCCTTTTGGGCCCCCGAGAAGGCAAGGGTGAGGCAACCACTTCTGATTTTTTCCCCCTTGGTTGGGGATCCCCGAGAATGAAGGGGTACACTTGGAACCGGAAATGGTAGTCTGGTGCCAAGGACGCAAACCGGCAAGGGGACGAAAATGATACAGCACCGCTGCTTTTTCGGGGGTCCGCTACAGAGGGGAACAAAATCAGAAGTCGCTGCCTCAACCCTACCTTCTCGGGGGCCCAAAAGAGGGCGGAAATGCAACGTCGCACAACATGCTCTGCCAATTGGCCTCCTCATCTAGAATACGGTATGTGGTGCCAAGCCACCGCCCCAAAGGAGCGGCATGTCGTGGACACGCACTCCGCAAAGAGCTGCACAAGAGTATTCACCCCCCCCCCCCCGGTTGTCCGCGTTGAAGATCCTTCACGCCTAGAAGCTCCACGAAGCATCCCAGTTCCCGTCCAAAAGGCCACGGTGAACTGCTACGCCACACTACATGCCGGGAAGGACACAAATTCTACAACCGCTTGTGCGGCTTGGATGGCATCAGGGCCAAAGACGGCCAACACAACTACGGCAGCTTCTCCGCGTACCAACGCCTTCGTGGTCTGATCGAGGGTGAAGGACGCCTCCGCATGCGGATAGGAGTCCCGAGGACCGAGAAGGTCGCAATCGTAGTAGGGCCGAGAAGGTCGCAATCGTAGTTGATGCCGGCACACGAAAGGGGGCAAGCGGTGAGCCCCATGCCGTTTTGGTGCGGGCTCCGGAGAAGGATTTTTTCGCAGGTATTTTTGTGCTGCAGTCCTTCCATCTTGTTTTCGTTTCCCGCACTTTTATTGAGCTATCTTCCTGGCAAGTCATCTTAGGCCTTCCGGACATGGTGCGTCCCCAAGGGAGTGAAGCCACTGATCCAGATGCCGCCGACGCCGAAGTGTGCAATGAAACGGTACGGAAAGTCTTTGAAGAGTTGGAGATTGAGTGGAAACCAATTGAAGATCGTCCGGTGACGGTGGTCTCAGATAGAGCAAGCACCATGGACGCTTATGTGCGTCGCCTAAATGTGGTAAGAGAGTGAGCACTGAGGGAACTAGTCTTGGGTAAAGGATGCGGCCCACTGCCTGATGCGGGCAATTAGCAGGCCAAAGGGAAGCGTCCAATTTTGGTACGATGCTTTGGACGATGTTATGGTGTTGTTGGCTTGTTTCTATACAAGCCGTTCCAAAAGAGTGCGCAAGTTGTGGCGCAAAGGCGGCAACTTTTGTTTCTCAAGTCGCAATGGTGTGCGATGGGTTGAAGCCATGTGCCATGAGTTAGACATTGTTCTCGAGAATATTCTTGTTGTCCTCTTGCACAATCCCGAATATATTGAGATTGAGGCTGACTGTGGGCGTAGAGACAAGGCCGATGGCTTGTTGCAAGCTTTGTTGCACCCCCTCTTCAAGCTGAACGCTGCATTTTTTGCCGATATTTTTGCTGTGGTTGGTGCCACGAGCAAGGAAATCCAAGCAGCCAACGGTGCACAAATGGATGCAGTGCGGGTTTTGATGGTCGTGATGTGCACCGAGCTTATGCACACCATGAGTCACGTGATTCCAGGGGGGCTAATGCTCAAGAAGAAACCTTCTAGTTGCATTTAGTTGTGAGCAACAATGGGTTTTGTGGCCGTCATAGGCGCTACAGATTTTGTTTTAGGCAGTCGGAGGAAAAACTTTCCAAAAAAATTGCGAATCAACTCACATTCCCATCAGCCAAGGTCCGACCCGGAGGTTGCGTCGAAGTCGAAATCTTTTTTCATGTTTTTCATCCATTTTTGAATTCTCAACAAAATTCTAAGTATTTTGAGTATAGACACATAGGGTCAAACAAAAAAATTTGCCGCTGCTTGTGTTTGTTCAAAATTATTTGCGCGTCATGGGGATCATTTTGAGGTATGTATTTTGGGGTACCCCCCCCCCCCCGGGGAGCCTGTTGGTTTGGGTCAATGGGGGAGCACCTGACACAGTGCGCGCGCGGTGCGGAGATTTAGCGGTTTGGCTTCACCAAGCAGCTGCAGCTTCTTCCCCTAGGGGTTTGGAGCCTAGTCCGTGATATTCTTGAGTTGAACTACCGCACTAAGTTGTTCCACCAAACCGTCCATGCTTTAGGTGCCCAATCGTGCAACACGAGACAAAACATAGGGGTTTCGAGGAGCATGCACCATTCTAACAAAACCGCATTTTAAATCGCATTTCTTGCCGCATTTTCCGCATTTTTGCCGCATTTTCCCCATTTGTTGCCAATCCCGGCGACCGCATCCCCCCCACCCCTGCCCCCTGCAAAGTACGTTGGTCCAAAACACCAAGATTCTACAAGGGAAATCCAAAGGACACAACCCACATCATCTAAGTGACCATGATGGGGTCATTGCCTACATTGCCCCGTGAGCCAATGAAACGGAGCATACCACGACTTGCCGGTCCTAGGTTCCAAAGCATATTAACTTGTTTCTGCAATTGGTTGCACACAAACAATGAACACTCGGCATCCCCCCCAAAACAAGCGTTCTTGTACACCGTTTTCCCAAAAACGCCCGCAGGCACTCCATTTCACCATTGGTTCCTAGCCCTCTATGTCTTTAATCATGGGTTCCTAGTTGCTCAACCATTGCTTCCCATACCCTCATGGGTGCTGTTCTTCGTTCCCCCAAAGGTGTTCAAAGATGGCATCCGAACCCTAATTGACACCGTGCACTATTCAAAACGAAAAAGGTCACACTTTTTTTTGCATCAAATGAAGTGCCACAACGTTCGGCCACCCGAATGTTCCATCGTTGGTGGCACGGGTGACAATCCTAAAACCTGGTACACCTGCTCGAAATGCGCTGTACCCCGCCCCATCAAGTGACCCTTTGCCCCTGTCACGCTCAAACCATGCTTCTTGCAAATAGCACGGAATTGAACGTTGGTCCGCTCATGCAACCTACCCCTCTCCATGGCCCTCAACACCGCCTCATCCACGTCATACTTGAAGACCAATCGTGCGGCAGCGTTAGCGAATGGAGCGGAGTCAAAGACCCCTCCCTACGAGATGAAATGCACAGGCGTGTACTACTTGGGGTCTTCCACGGACTGAATAATGTGATCCTAGACATAGTAGCTGCTATAAATAACGCCAAGCCAACCACCACACCACGCAGGGTGACTTCATTGGAAAGAATGTTTCAAAATATGTCCCCATCGGCTTGCAAGAGTCCAACGATTTTCTTCTGTCGAGTTAAACTAGATTCCCCTCCCCTCTTTTCCAACCCAGCACGCCCTGTCCCGTCATGTGGAATGGCCGCGTTCATGAGAGTGCACCACTCCTTTGATCCAAAGGTTATTGAGCTCCTCTGTGACCCAAAAACCGCATCAATGCATCAGCCCATCAAAATTTCCCATGAACAACTAAAAAAGTCAGCTCAATGCCCTGGAGGAAATCCCCGGGACCATATGGGGTACCCCCCATATGCCTGATATGCCCTGCCATCTCCAGCCTTCTATCTCTTAACCCTCACCATGACCACTGCGATCAATAGTGGAGATTCTGTTGAATCCTTGTTCCATTTCGCCCCCATGTCACTATACAAAGAGATTGGTAACCACAGAAGATTAAACATATGGACGCCCATCTCCAAGACTTAGAGGGTGTATGGGCTAGCCATGAAGGTGGTAAGAGATGAGCCAGTTAGACGAATTGAACCAAACTTAACGGACCCGCAATGAGGTGGCAGGTTAGGCAAGTCCACAACCATGGCAACCTTCGAACGCACCCACCATATCGAACAAACATTTTCAACACGTCCCCGCATGCTTATGTCTTATTTCGCGACAAAAGAAATGCATTTTCTAGCATCTCTTTCCAACTGATGACCCAAGCTTTACGCTGGATAGGTACACTCAATTTCCTCACAACATTGGCCCAGCATTCAACAGTCAACCAAACATTCGATGTACGACAACCAAGACCCCGATATTTTTGCCCATACTTGGGAGGGAAGTAATGCTGCACGATAGCAGCGACATCAAGTTCTTTCAAATGCATTGCAAGCCATAGGACTACGGGAAGTGGCATTCACAGACCATGCACCTATTGTGGTCCACGATCGTGAAACAACCCATGAAGCTATAGACATAGCTAGATCCACATTGCTTTGCATGGGGCTCGATGTGAATGACAGAACTAAATTGGTCGGCTTTTCTCGCCCAGATGTACCATCCCCACACATGGTCGGCGTTGCCACTCCTCAACCACACCCCGTGCCACCTAGATGGTTGTTGGTAGATCTTCAATCCCCTTTCAACACCCTGTGCCCACAATCACTCAATCCACCCCATCCGACCGCATCATCAACATCACACATCAAAATGCCCCAATTTTTGAACACCTCGGACACTTAGTTTCAACCGGTATGAATTTAGCGACCGCATATCACGAACTTGTCACGGAAGCTAAGGAGCTCCTGACCAAACTGCGCAATCAACCACCCACCTGCCAGACAAGAATACAAACCATCAATTCGGTCATCATAACCAAACTTTTGTACCGTGACGAACGTCTGCTTGCGCACTCCCACTCACTACACCACATCAAGGACATGCTATACTTATTGGTCCTTGGCGTAACAAGACTACCGCGGGACGTCAACGAAAATCCTCCACTCCCTATCCAAATGAGATATGGGTCTTGCCTTTCTACCTGTTATTTGTGGTGTCAAGAATTTCGATGTAGTTGCTAAAATAACGGGGATAACCAACACAGAGTATGACACACCCCCCCCCCCCTTTTATGCATTATGGCTGGTTTCGAAAACGCCTCTGAAATCTTGCAATCGCATATGTGGATTAAACATACTCTCATCTAGCAATACATCTCACAATGCATCTCTTCTAGTGACGATCTTTAGTTGAGCATGGAGTGGGATGATGAAATGCATTTCTCCTACACATCCCTCCCCCACTCTATTGAACTACTTGACACAGAAGCATACACTAATGGCTCATACTTCACTTCCATGAACAAATGCGGTTGACCGGCAACTATGGCCGACAGGATTGTACTGCTCGCCAAATCCTCGTGCACCAAAAATCTATCACACAGAGTTGGTGGCTTTGTACTGAGCCACAACCCATATGTCCCCTCGGTCCACAATTGACAGCGATTCGTGGTCAACTTGTTCCGTGATAAGTTCCAAATGAATAGTCGTCACGAAAGCACAGTGGGTACATGCCTTACATAAAACTGTTCTAGAGAAGAACTTCACAACACTCCACATTAGGGCGCATAGGGGTACACTTGGTAATGAAACACCCGATGAGTGGGCAAATTTGCTAATAAGAAACGATGTTGCCAAACATTTGTTCACCCCAAAGTAGGTTGGGAGATGGAGCTTCAAGGGAGAGATAGTATTTGGGTCAACAAAACCATTGGCATGTTCACATGTTCCTATGCACCGGCATGAACAATACACATGAGTACGTGGAGGCAATTGTCCAAAAATTATAGACGGGACAAATGGCTCTTTGAGCACATCTAAACTGTGGGGAATGAACATCCACAATCATTCTTGTGGGACACCCCTGCTACTAAGGATTGCCCCCACTACCACTAGCAACACAATACCTCTGTACATGGAATGTTAGCCTATTGTACAAACAATTCGCCCCTAGTGAAAGCATGGGTTAAAGCATGGGGCCGCGCTTCAACCCAAGTCGTGCAATAGAGAAACACTACAACGAAGAACGACACGTAGATCACCGAAAGCCCCGCGCTTCTAGAATCCCTAGTTCTGTACTTACGACATATGCATGGAATGACTTCCAGAAAAATGTTTTGCAGCCAGTAGACCCCAACCTCCCAAAATATGTGGTGACCCCTCCCTAGGTGGGCAAGATACATCCTTGGGATCAGAAACATTGGCTCACCAAACAGCCCTTGCCAATGAAACAAAAATCATGACGCTAACGACTCATTTGCATCATACCCAAGAAGGCCCAAAAATCTGAGCATAGCGAGCGGACAAGGGATATGTACCGGATACGGCAAAGACAAGCCAAGCAACATTTGAAGTCAATGAAGCACCAAAAGTCCACCCGAAACACAATCTGAACTGTCTGTATCCCCTCATTCTCGTGAACCATCCTCCAACTTCCGTGGTGCCCGCCCCCAACAAAGACATTCCAAGCTCGGCCCCACCCATGGCCGTGACCCCCAAAGCACCTTCTGCCCATTTAATCACACCATCTATCTCACAACCAGTACAATTAATGACACCAATCCTTCCAAAACCGGAACGTTAGCACTCTCCACACACCTTGCCACCAGTCATCCAAATGCATCCCTTGCCTCCGCCTCTCCCGAACTACCCGTCGAACATCACCTTCTTGCATGGTATTGTCTCAGATGACGTGTAAGCTCAACTAATTCCCAAGGCGTATGAGCAAGCTCTGCTTAACCACGCCACAAGACGCCACAAAAAGTCATACGTGGCACAATATCACCAATTTAAATGCCCTAGGGGCACGTTGAGTCTTACCCGCTTACAAATTCAGCACCTGTGATCTTTGCTAGGTTGGCGGAGGATTTTTCTAGAGCTAATTCAGCACCGGCTCTGGCAAATCCTCGTAAATGAATACCCCGTAGGCAGGGGCATAGGCTTGCACACCCACCTCCAAGAGTTTGGCCAATACGTCCTAAACTTGAGCTTGGGCTTGGATAGTGCCATGCACTTTGATTGTAAAGACAAAGAAGTGGTCCTACAACTGCCCCGCTGCAGCCTGATGATTATGACACACGATATATGTCTCTGGTGGAAGTATGGAATTCCCAACTATGGTGTCACAGGTGAGAGGAGCATCACCTTCCGCAAATCAATCAATGAGAGACCATGGTAAAATGTTCACCCGCCCGAAACTTGAACTATGTCATACTTTTGCCTGCATTGCTCCCAGCTCCTACTCTTCCATATTAGCCAAACTTTACACCACATCCCGAAATGGTCTACATGTCTTCTCCCTATGCCTCACCATGTTAGATCTGTTCCTCAAATGGTCATAATAAAACAAAACTACCCATGTGGTACCTTCCCTTGTCAAATTCTACAGATCAATGTCAAGTGGTTCGCAAGATGGGTGAACCCCGGACAAGTGCCCCCCATCAGGAAGATGGAGCCAACTCATCGACGGTGTCACACTAAATGGTTAGACAACAGTCCCTACCAATGGATGTGGGATGACAACCCAAGACATCGGTCCCAAATAATGGTGACATTAACCCCTAAAGATCCCAAACGCTGTCCCATCATGATAAAGACAAGCCTGAGAGACATAGCAGAATGCTGCGTTTTGGGGCCTGGGCACCTAATAGAGCACTTGGTCTGGGGACTCCATTGGGAGTAATCTCAGCACCTGCGGTGGGACCGTATCTTGGTTGGTTTTACCAACCATCTCCGCCAAGTGTTCCCGCTAGGTAGGAGACTTAGGCCGGCCTTTTGGGACCGAGTCTATTTTCCGGACCGGGGACATTGGCTACACCCCTGAGCGGTCATTAGAGTTCAATTATGTCGTCCAATTGGGGATACGGACCTCAAAGTGCTCGTTATCAGACTGGGAGATATTTCATTGACTTCCTCAATTCAACGTCCTCATCTTTGTTCGACTACCTTGGGCATCCGAAGGCCGTATGCTTATTTATGGAGATCCGTGTGTGCACTCTGTGACTAGGAGTCGATCGCAAGTCACTGCTCACTTCTAATCTCTGCGTGCAACTGCCCCATCCGTGTTGAGGACGATTCACAGACAACATGCCAAAGCCTGTATCAGAATTCTTCCATCTAATTTGCCGGTTGCAGCTAATACCATTGATGATCGCGTGACCTTGATTGCTGGTAGCTATTGAGGATCACTGCATTGCAACTACCGCACTAGTGTTGCGATCGATTTACAGACACCACACCAACTCCTGTGATTAGAATTCTTCCATTATATTTGCCAGCGGCAGCTAACACCACTGGCAATCCCTTAATCTTGAATACTGGCAACTATTGAAGATCTGTGCGTTGCAACTACTTCATGAGTGCCGAGGACGATGTGCAGATAGCACGCCAACTCCTATGATTAGCATTCTTCAATCTGAATTGCTAGCAGTTGCTAACATCATTAACAATCTCTTGACTTTGATTGCTGCCAAATCTTGAAGATGTGTGCATTGCAGCTACACCATGAGTGCGGAGAACGATCTGTAGACAACACGCCTCATGTGATTAGGATTCCTCCATCGAATTTGCAAGCATCTGCTCATCACCACTGACCATCTCCCGACTTTGGTTGCTGGCAAATATCACTTAGGAGGATCTCTCGATGGTTGGTTGGCTGGTTGACTCGGTGACTGGCTTTGCGACTACCTATGGCTGCGGTATCAATCATGTTCACTTTCACAATATGAAGGATGCATCCTCCTTGAGTTCGCTTCTTCCATTGGTCGCCCGAACGTACGTATGAAGTTTGCTTCGATTAACCTGTCTGGACAGTAGTTCCCGTATGATCCTGGTGAATAGGACCTAGCACGCTGCACACCCATTCTTACATGGAGGAAATTCCTCAAAAGGTGTTTTGAATCCTGGGTGTTGGAGCGGCGGGAGGAGTTGAACTCTGCACGGAGGGGAAAGTTTAAAATGCCAATCACCTTCTGCGGTGTTCATGGCCCCACCACCACCACCACCAACTTTTGGGGGGAATTCGGGTGTAACAGCTTCCTGTGCTGCGGGTGGACATAACAAGGTCGTTGGGTTGTTTTTGCAACCCCCCCCCCCCCTTAATTGCGCGACAAGTTGGAAAGAAGTGCTAGTTCCTCAGTGTTGATGGGGATGCTCATGTTGTAGTTCACCAACCCATCGTGCTCAATTGCTTTGCTGTTGGGATTGGCGCCTCTTCTAGCCATGTGGCCTAAGGCTTTTTATGTAGAATTGAGTCTATAGTCTGTCTTCAGTTTCCTCCTATTTCCTTGTAATCACATGTCAGTATGATGTTTGAACCGAAGTATGATGTTTGAACCAAACAACCCAGTGCCAGGTGTGAGAGGAGCGACAGTTGCGACACTATTAGGCTTGTAGGTTGATCCGTTGTGCAAAAGTTGTTTGCATTTCCAGTTTTTTGTGAATGAGGTGATTTCCAGAAGGATCACTTATGGTTTTCTACCCGTATTGGGAAAGGCGCCATCTCCGTTTATTTCCCCCCCTAGCACGCGGCACAAACCCCGTGTTCGGCAAGATAGCTCTGAGTGCGCGCATGGTACGCTGCAATGTGGGAGACTGGTAACACGGTTACCCTAGTCCACTGGTTTTTGTGTCTCCAATGGAAGACCATGTAATATATGCAGCAGTGGGTACACCAGGTCTCACCCGGGTTGTGTTTAGTGGCCGAGTCTATCTATGGGATGGGGGACGTTGTATGATGGGCTTACCCTCCCTTGGACTTTGGCTCGCCATGAATGCTGCATGCCCCCAGTCAGGCCGCAATGATGGTGTTAATGCCTTTGCAAAAATAAAAGGTTCTCCTTGTGACCGTGCATTCCTCACACGCCAATTCGCATCGTCCCTCCTTCCCACTCCTCCTTTGAAGTTATGCCTTTGAGTGGTTGCGATCTACTGGTTCTTGGTGGTTGTTAAACAAGGTTGGTCGACCAAAGGTTCCCCCTACACCTTCGCTTAGCTCACCTTGATTGGGTCTTGTCTCCCCCCTCTTCCCCTCTTGTTACCGCACTCCTCCCACTCATGCCCCCAGTGGTACTGCTCCCCCTCCTCCCCCTCCTTGTCTTAGCCATCCTCGCCCCCCTCCCCCTCTTAAAAGGTACGAGTCCAGGCGTTGGAGAAAGTGAATGCAAAACTTGCGGAGGACTCTCGCGATGTTGAGGACGTTCGCTTCAAGTATCAGGAACTGCTGGCAGCAAAGGCGGAACTGGAGTGCATGCGGCAGGAGGACTCGGTGCGGCTACGGGCGGCTGTGCAGGACTGCGAGGACATTAAATTGGTGCACGCCTCCCTCAAGGCTGAGAAGGCCCATGTTGAGGCACAACTGCGGACAAAGGCTGATCTCGAGGGAGAGCTTGCGGCGCAAACTAAGGCTTACAAGTCCGCGGCCCAGAAGGCCACGGAGCTCGAGGCGGCGCTGGCCCATGCAACCGAGAGCTGTCGAGCAAACCGTGCCGTCGCTGACCGGGCGCTGGCGTCGGTGTCGCTGCTGGAGGCAGACAATGCGAAACTGCAGCTTGAGGCCAGCCAAGTCCCGGTGTTACAGGTCCCTTGTTCCCCATGCTTGAATGTGTGCAGAGGGGCAAGAGGCTGAAGGTTTTAAAAGGTGGTTGCCCAAGCAGTTACCAGCTTTCGGAAAAGTGGTTGGGGCTAGGGCTGCACGTTGGAGGGTTGTTCAGGGCTGACAGAAGGATGGCGGACAGAGATGTGGAGAACTGCCAGCCCCGAGGGGGTTTGGGATAACCCCCCTTGCAAGCGCATGCCTGGCCCCCGTGCCATGGCTGCGCGCTGTGCCTCTGCGCCTACAGAGCGCCTTCTGCACACGGCCCTACGGATTCTTGCGGCGTCCTGACGTTCCAAATGCCTTCAATGCTGTGGATGTGCCTAGTTTTGTGTTCCGTGCGCTGCCCTACCACCTGCCATTGTCCCTGTCAGAAAACGGCAGGAGGTGTACGCGATTGGATGGGCTTTACGTGACACGTGTCCCATAGGAGTGCCACAGCACTGGGACAGGGATCAGACCCCATCAGACGCAAACATGCGGTTCAGCGAAGTCCGGCATTTTGGATAACCGGCTACGACTGCCAGAGGGAACGGGGAGGGGGAAGGGGAGGGCTCCTTTGGTATTTGGTTGATTGGGGAGTATCGGGGTCATGCTTGGGGTCAGCTGTGGGAAGCGGGGACTGACTGGCCACCGAGAGCACAGACGTCATTGCTCTGCAGTGTCCACCCCCTAGTCCCTGCGTTCCCTACTCTACCCCCTGCTGCCCCCTGTTCCTTTCCGCTCTTGTTCCCTCGAGTCAACTGGCGCCTTTTTATGTTGCAGGGCCCCCTGCCCCTCAGTTGTGTTGTCGTATTCGTCTGACCCACCCCTGCCCTGCTGACGCAGATGAAGAGTCTTCGCAGGGCACAATCTCTTGGCGTTTGCACCCCGCTCCAGCAGGAGGAGGGGGTCGGGTGGCTGACAGCTGCTTGCTTTGCATGTGGTACCACGTGTGATGGAGGGATCTTCCTTGGGGTGCACTGTGCGCACGCGTAGCGCCGTAAACGTGGGGCACGCAGGTGCGAAAAGTGCCGTAAACACCACGGAGGTTTCCATTAAGTGTAGGGATTGCCAAAGGGGGGATAGTAGGCGGTTTGGCGCATTTCTAACGTAAGCGTTTACGGCGCTTGCACTGTAAATAGTCAAGAGTATCGGAGGGGAAGCAGTTAGGAATCAGGGATATTCGAACCCCCAGAGACTACACCCCTCCTTGGATCCTTGTCTGATGGAGAAGGGCAGAGATGGACAAATGGGGAGGAACCTGCATAGTCCTCTTGTTGCATCATGCTGATATGGGGGTGAACCCAAAAGCTTTCCACACAAGCCTAATGAGACACACTAGTGAACACCACCAATGGGCAGGGGGGGATCATTTTGTAGTGGGTACACATTTACGGCGCTGGTGCCCTTCACCAGCACCAGCCAGAAAATTTCCGGATGAACCGAAACACGGCGACAAATATTAAAACTGCAAACGGTCATGAAAATATGGGGGTGATCTAAAAGGGTTTCCACACCAGCCTAATAGCATCCAACAGTTGAAACTGTTAGGTTGTCTTTTTGGGGGTGGTTTGAAACGGGCTGTAAGAGCCATGAGTTCTTCCAAGTGGGGAGCCCCCCAGTCTCACTGCTGTGCACCATCTTCCTGAATCTCTTGGTTCCGACGATTGTTGTGACAATGGGGTTTTTGTGGCAATGCCCATCATCAGCACCTATGATGGTGCACAGCAGTGAGACGGGGGGGGCTCCCCACTTGGAAGAACTCATGGCTCTTACAGCCCGTTTCAAACCACCCCCAAAAAGACAACCGAACAGTTTCAACTGTTGGATGCTATTAGGCTGGTGTGGAAACCCTTTTAGATCACTCCCATATTTTCATGACCCCTGTATATGGCAGTTTGTGGAGTTTGCAGTTTTAACATTTGTCGCCGTGTTTCGGTTCACCCGGAAATTTTCTGGCTGGTGCTGGTGAAGGGCACTGCCACAAAAACCCCATTGTCACAATAATCATCAGAAATTATCCCCTCTCATTTTACGGCGCCAGCACCGTAAACATTAACGGCGCTGGCGCCGTAAATGTGTACCCACTACAAAATAATCCCCCCCTGCCCCTTGGTGGTGTTCACTGGTGTGTCCAGCTGCCATAGGCCATGATGGGGATCACATGGCACATATGGGAAGCACCAGTGGACTATGGTTCCTCCCCATCTAGGCATCTCTGCCCCACCGTTGTAGTGAGTAACAATATTTGCACCACATTCTGCTATTTTCCAAGCTCTTGACAGCCGCAGTTTTTACGGTGCTGGCGCCCTAAACATTTTTGCAGAGAGACTTCAATGGAAGCAAAATCTCTACACCGAAAATTACAAGGAGGTGATATTTTGACAGGCCGTTGGAACTGCAGAGATCAATATTTCCTTTCTTGCAGTTGTCCAAATAGACAGAGGCCTTGCCTCTGGTTCGCAAATTAGATCTTGCACCTATCCTTCTCTTTTTCGTTTCTTTTTCTACATTCCTCCGGGGCTGCCAATGAACTGTCGTACCACATCTGAACAAGGCCCAGGGTTTGACATATTTGTACAACACTGAACGAGGCCCAGGGTTTGACATATTGGTACAACATGTTGCTAGAACTGTGTTTTTCAGATAAATATCGCTGTAGACAAAATGGAAAATTTGACCGAGATTCGTCAATGTTTACGGCGCCGGTGCCATAAATTTCCTATTGGTTCCCCATTGGTGATTGAGGGGGTTATAGCCCTCTCACACACATGTTTTCCAAAAGTGTGTAGACTTTACAGCGCCCTAGGTGTTGGGGTTTACGGCTGTATCTGTGCGCGTAGTGCACCCCAAGTCTGCATTTTACAGAAGAGTGGCTTTATTTTTGACTGGTGCCAGGTCACACAGGAAGCCAGCACTTGGTAGAAGGATTCTTGGCAGTCCTGGCAGGACGGTGTGTGGCAATTGGCAACACTTGGCAGTTGGTGGAATGTGGGTGTGTGTGTGTGTGTGCGTGCCTGCGTGTGTATGTGTGCAGAGTGAGCGAGTGAATGAATGTGTACTTGCCTGCGCCTGTGCACTTGGGCAGTGTATGGGCATGCAGGCAGGCACTTGGCCGCACTTGTCCCAATCACTGCTACTGAATGTGCCCCTGCCTCAGGTGCGCATAGATGCACTGCAGGTGAAGCAGCAGCAGATGACTCAGGAGGCAGAAAGCGTTGGGCGCAGCCTTTCACAAGAGCTCGCCACGCTGAACCAGCGTGTGGCGGCAGACGAGGACCTGCGGGTCCAGCATGAGTCCCTGCTCCAGGAGCACACAACCTTGAGACACCATGCGGAGGAATCCGGTCGGGCATTGGTGGAGGTGTCCTGTGCCCCCCTGTCTTGCCTGCCCCATGTTTACTGTCTGCCCCCGTCTGCCCCTTTTGTGCCCCCAGTGTATTGCTGTACACTGGTTGTATTCCTGATGTACCCATTTATGGCCCCTCTTTCTCTCCGCAAAACCGGTTGTCAGAGACAAGCCACACATGCATGATGCAATCCAGCAGCCAGTCCACGCCGTCACCATCATGCATACCCGGCGTGCACCTGTGTGCCCCGTGTCTGCTCCTTATGTGCCTCCTGTTTACATTTTTTATATTCTTGGTGTGCCCCCGAGGTATTGTGCCCCCTGTATGCCCCTTAATGTTTCTTGTGTGCGCTCTGTGGGCCCTCTGTGTACCTCTTTGTGCCCTTGTGTAGCCTTGCACACCTGTCTCTTCTCTGCCTATGTGTGCATTGTGTGTGCTGTCTGTGTGTTTCCTGTGTAACCCCCCACCCATGGCTTCATGTGTGTCCAAGGGCTGTCTCCTGATTGGCTCTTGTCCCAGCTGTGTGCCCCCGCTGTGCCTTCAGTGTCCTCCCCTACGCCAAGTGTTCACTACCCTTGTAACCCTGGGAATGCCTTGCCCGCAGTGCGCCCGCAGTGCAAAGTTTTGTATGTCGGCAAATACTCAAATCCTAGTTTTGGCCCTTTTCCACAAGTTTGTTGTTCCATAACTGGCTTTTCAACGCTTCCTGTGCATTTGGGATGTGCCATATTTTACTTGTCACCCCCGAGAAGGCAGGGGTGAGGCAGCCAATTCTGATTTTGTCCCCTTTTGTTTGGGGACCCCCGAGAATGCAGGCCCCTCTTGTATGTGCCCCTTTTGTATGCCTTTGCATAGTTGCAGTTTGGATTTGTAACTGTAAGAGCAACGGATTTCAGACATCTCAGAATCAGATTGTTATGTTGTGTTGCTGCATCCGCATGCTGGATGCTTCCTGCCTCCTTCTCCTTTGGGTGGTCTCTGATACATGTGCCCGCTGTGCGCCCGCTGTGCGCCCGCAGTGCAAAGTTTGGCCCCCTGTGTCCCCTGCGTACCCCCTGTGTCGCGTCCACATGCCCCTCTGATTCCCCCTGTATGCCTCGTGTGTGGTCAGGTACAGCAGCGCATAGCGCAGTTGGAGGGTGTAGAGCTGCGTGAGCTTGACAGTCTGCGTGCGGAGGTTGAGAAGCTCCAAGCAGAGAAGGAATTGGCAGCGGTGGAGCTGGGGGACGTGCACCAGCTGCGGGCTGAGCTCCGGCTGATGCAGATGCAGTATGAGGCAGCGAATTCCAGCCGGACAGTAGTGGAGGAGCTTGGGATCAAGCATGCGCTTCTGGAGAGGGAGGCTGTGGAGCTGCGAAGGCAGATCCGAGACCAAGCCGCCAAGGAAGATGGGCTGCGGCAGGATTTCGCACGGCGGTTGAAGCAACAGCATGAGGAGAGCCAATCCAAGCAACAGCATTCCGTGAAGGAATTCAGTCGGCTACAAAACCGGATCTCGGAGCTGGAAGTGGAGAACAGCAAATGGAGGATGGAAAGGGGCTTGCGGGAGGAATACTCCACGATGGTGTCCAGCCTGCAGGTCCGTGGCGAAGAGGCGGATGGATCTTTCTGGTCCGGTTCTGAGGGATAGAACTGCTACGCCATTGTGTGCTATTGGTCCGATACCGCTACTCCTACACCACAACTGCCGCGCCATAGTCCTCTATCATTACCTTTTGATCACCTGACCAATGCCACCAGTCCTATCAATCAGTGCAGATGGTAGAGGGGTGGTCTGGTCATAGGTTAAATGTTGTAGGAGAGGTTGTGGAAAGGTGGAAAGGTGTTGGGCAATGGTAGGAGGTATTGATGGAGACCTTTCTGGGCCAGTGCTGAAAGTGTAACGTCCCAGGATTAATGGAGTGGATTTTCTGGTACAGGCTGGAACAGGACTCAAGGAAAGGGAAGGTGGTATGTGGTGATAGCTCGACACTGCTCCATCTCTACTTTAAACTGCTCCATCCTAGCCTCCCTGGCTAAGATTTGGAACCCCAACCCATGTCATCGTTGCTGCAGGTAGAGAATCAGGCGTTGCAGGAGGAGCTGCGGCGGCGTGTCATGTCTGGGGACGGAGCAGCAGAGGACCCAAAGACCAATGCGTCGCTTCTGGAGGACCTCAACGGCCTGCGGCAGATGGTCAGTGACCTGCGGCTTGAGAACGCTGCGCTGAACAGCCGTGGACCCGGGGCCGAGCCGGACACGGCACTTTTGCAACAAGTGGCGGACCTGCGGCAGGCTCGAGAGGAGGCACAGCGTGAAAGGGCCGCGGCGCAGGCGCAAGCGGCGGCGCACGAGAGTGACCGTGCCCGTGAAATGAGCATCTTACGACAGTCTCGCGACGCGGCGGAGCGCCAGAACGCGACTTTGCAGGCCCAATTGGATGTGGCTGAGGCTGCCCATTGGCAGCGGGAGTCGGAGCTGGAGGCGATGCAGCGGGAGACCATGGTACTGCGAGCGCAGGACCTCGAGCTGAAGCAGAGGGAACAGGCGTTGAGGCATGAGCTGGAACAGCTTCGAAGCGCCAGCGAAGCGCGTCAGAGGCAGGCATCCCGCAACAAAGCGGCACCTTTACCCGATATCATGAGCCCGTCCCCGGGCCCATTGCCCGTGAAAGTCGTTCCGCTTTCCTCAGCAAGTGCACCCTTTCAGAGCCCCAGGACTTCGCCGCGGCCCTTGAAGGCCGCCCCACTGCCTCTGGCACATGTGCCTGCCCAGGCCGAGCCCTCGATAGACATTCAGGACATGAATATGGATCAATTGGCCCGGAAACTGGAGTGTTTGGAGCACGAAGTCAAGTCCACCATCTTCTCAAAAATGAGTGCGGAGTTGACAGGGGACGCCGTGGACGATATTAACGACGACCCCCTGCTCTCCGCTGTTCAGCCTCACGATCCCGAGGGTGTGACTGGCAGCGGTGCTGCACTCGCGACCACGACGGATCAGGGAAAGGGCCCCAGGATCGCTGTGGATGGCCCAGAGGGCCCCATCAGTTCCGCTGCAGATGGCCTCGAGCCATTGGTACTGCTCAGCGCGGAGTGCAGGTGGTGTGGGAAGACGGAGGCTCATACGCATCAGTCGGAGCCGGTGGGCCCAGCCCAGGCGCAGGGCAGTGCCTCCCAGCAGCTGTCGCTGAAACCCGAAGCTGTAGCGGCTGCACATGCCCAAACGCAGGAAGACGTGCTTCGCCTGAAAGCGGAGCTGGAGGGCGCCCGAGCTCCTGCAACGGACGGCGCACATCGCGATACCCCAAGCATACCCACTGTGGATGCGATGCGTGACCAACTGATGAAGGAGTTGCTGCAGGTCTGGGCTGAGCTGGACGCTGCGCGCGCTGCTGTACCCCTCCAACCCGTGTCGGATCTGGAGGAGCTGAAGGCCCAGCTGCAAGAGACAAAGATGCTGCTGGACGTCAGGGTGTCCCGGGCATCTGAGCTCGAAACGGAAGTGGACGTGATTACACGCCGCTTGAAGGTGCTTCCCCTGTCCGTACGCCTTCAGCATTGTCATTGCCCCTGTGTCTCGGTGTACCGGCTCCTGCTACTGCTGCTGATACCGTCGCCATTGCCGCAACTTTTGTCACTGCAACTGCAATGGCCGGGGTGGAGGCAACAACAATGTGCAAAAGGGCAGGCGGGCAACCCCCCCCCCCTTCCCGTAGGGTATCCAAACCACTAACAAAGGGCCTGCGTCCACCAGGGTTTTCGTCACAGGTTTTGCCACCAGTGCAGTTGGGAGCCTTTGCTGGCCATGAGCCATGAGGCAGTCTTCTGTTGCGTCTCGTCAAGCGCAAATCAGAAGGTTCCAAGAGCTGGGGCTGTTGGGGGCCTGCATGCCCACCACCTCACCCTCCCTTACTGGTTGACCCCCAATACGGCAGGGTTTATGTCTTTGCCTCCACACCTTGGGAGTGTATTGCCATGCTCTGCCACCCCGCCCCAGGGATCCGGGTCAGGTTTTTTTTTTAAAGGGAGCGTCCGAACTATAGGTCACCTATCAGTCACTGTATGTCAGATACGGGGTTAGCTCAGTGGCGTATGCTCACACAAGAGGTTAAGTGTGACAGTACTGGGCCCGATTCCCACAGTCCTGTGTCGCATGGTGAGTGTCGGCTTGGAGGACGTGACAGTCCGTCCAGCAGGCGTGGTCCATGTGGGGTTCATCCACAATGCGGTGTGGTATCATATGCATGTGAGAGGGTCACAAGAACTGATCAATCTGGAGTCAGACACGGCAACTTGGACCTTGAATCTGTCCCATGTGGAACAAAAAAACGACCCACACTGTTTTATCCATGGTCTGCTTGAGACTGCGTCTCTGCCAGGCTACTGTCTCTCAAGCTGTCACCAAGACAGGAACAATGGCGTTGTTCCGCACTGGATTGGGGGAGTGCGTGTGCACCACAACCCACCACATCTCAGCATTACCAGCTGGTGTAGCACATCGGCACAACAACGTTGCACAACCCCTTGTGGGAGTTCAGGAAACCAAGGCAAACGTGAGCACGAAAGCGGCCCCAGTCTTCGTGCCACTGGCCCCGCTCACATGGCATAGGAGCACCAGGGCTCGCCCGAGTGCAGAGCACCACGGAAGAAGCGTGGTGGTGTGTCGTCGCAGCTGCATGGAAGGCAAAACGCCACAAAATGTACCTGGAGCACGTCGCGGGGGGAAATCAGAGAGGCGTGTCTTCTGCTCTGGAATAGAAATGCCCATGAAATGATCCTTTCGGGCTCATCACCCCCCCGACAAAGGACTGAGGGCACCTGTTTCTGCTTTCAGTGTGCACAGTAACACACACACACACACACACACACACACACCAACAATGGCAAAGGAGATGCCTCCGGCATACCGGGGGACCCGGGGACCCCTGGTAACAACTCTGCGTCTGTGCACGTCTATACGCCCGTCACGGCCCGCTGCAGGAGACAGCTTTAGCTTTGGACCAGCAGCTTGCCGATCAGCAGGCGTTGAGGGGCCAACTGGCGGTGATTGAGGCAAGTCACAGCCGGGAGGTGGCTGCACTGCAGAGTGAATTGGACGGGTACCGGTCGGACACTGCAAAGCCCTGTCCTACGGATCCCACGCTGCCGCCCGCAGCAGTTGGCAATGGCCAAGGGTCTGTTGCGGCAGAGGCTGAGGGCCCTGCATCACAGCCTGCACCCGCTACTGAGGCTCAGACCCCTGAGTCCAAAGCGGTGTGCCGGCGGGCAGAGGAGGACACGGTTATGGCCCTCAACGGGCAGCAGGCACAGGCCCGTGTGCGGCACACTGCGCAGGCGCTCATGGGGGCACTACAGCAGATCCGGTCCGACCACCAAAGCCTGCGGGAGCGTGTGACGTGCTACAGAGACGCCCAGGCGGAGCGCATGACCGCGGCGGGCGTCGCATTGAGCACGCGGATCGGCACCTTGGCGCAGAGCGTCAGGACCGCGGAGGGCGCGTTCGTAGCGGAGATCCAGCAGCTGCAGCAGCGCTGCGGGGACCTGCAGGGGGCGGACCGGGCGCAGCAGCAGGAGATCGCCCGATTGCAGGAGGTGGTCAACGCTTTGCAGCAGAAGGAGGAGCTTGTGAAGTTGTCGTCGTGCTCACTTGAGCAGCCGTTGGCAGATGTGGTGAGTGCATCCGCGGATCAAGCGGAACAGCACTCTGAGACCATCCAAAAGCTGCAGGTCTGTGGGACCGGGCGGTGATTGGAAGGGGTTCGCTGGGCTTCGTAGACTGCGCAAGGCCCGCCCTGTGTGTCTGCCGGGTGTCGCACCTCCACTGGCTGCCCTTTTGATGTCCTCCCAGACACCCAATGCCATCCTGTCTGGGCCACAAAAGCGGCTGATGCAGCCGATTGTGGGCACTGCAGCAGCCACAAGAGATAGGCCTGTTACTCTCAGGAAACCAACCCCCCCCCCCCCCAGCTCATGGGGGAGCTTGGAGGATGTGGTGGTGGTGGGCCACAAAGGTTGAGTTTGTGTGCCAGTACTTTGGGGTGTACGCACTGGTTTAGATTTTTAGAAATAAATTGTTTGCATTGCTTCCAAGTCACTGGGAAAAATAGGTTCAATGGGTGGGAGTGGAACAGCTGTCCTGCTGCTCACAAGTGCTGCTGCTGCTGCCCCATGGCGTCCCTCCCAGGCCGGGGCTGGCCATGCTCCACACAAAGTTCTTTCCAAGACAGTGAAATTTGGGGGTTGCTCACCACTACTGATGTGGGCAATGTAACACAGGACCAGAGGGCTCCGGATCACCAGGCGTTACCCATCAGTGATGCGCAGCATGTTCAGGCATTTTGCCATTGGTTTTGAGACACCCTTGTTTAAGGTGCAGTGGGTGTCTGCGCAACTTCATCGGGCCCTCAGCGAGCGTTTCCTGAATGGGGGGGGGGGGGGTATTTGGCCAACCGTCCACAGGCGCAGATCCGGTGAACTGATGGAGCGGGAGGGTCCACAGGACAACACGCAACTTCTGGATGCGCTCGTACAGGTGCAGTACAAGTTGTGTGTTGGGCTGTAGCAGGCGCAGAGCATATGATGATGGTGACGATTGTGATGTGCTGTGCCAATCTTGTACTGGCGTTCTTTCCAACACCTGCCCTGATCTCTCAGGCGGCACACTCCAAAGCTATTGCGGAGTTGAACGTCATGAGGCTCCGCCACGCGGCCAAAGCGGAGGAGTGTCTGGATTTGTCCCGTGAGATCCAGCAACTCAAGCAGGACCTGCAGTGGGTGGGACTCGGGCTGGATGACAGGCAGAAGGCGCCGTCAGTGCAGCCGCAGGCGGCCCTCGCCGAGCCTGCACGCCCGGGGGCAGGCTGTTCCCATGCGGTGCAGCTAGTGCCCCCGGCCCTGGCCCCAACGGCGGCCCCACCATGCGGCATCGCACCGCAAGCCAAGTACAATGTGCCGGGGCCGGACGAGGCAACCCCAGGGACGGGGCCAGGCTCACACGCGCCGGGCCGTGGCGCACTGGCGATGGACCCGCTGCCCGCGCGGTACCCGCAGGCCTCTGTCCCGGCTGCGGTCGGCAGCGGTCCTTCGGCACCGGCGACCATGGAGCACTTGGGGCCTTTGCCGCAGCAGTACTACCGGGGCTGCCACGAGTGGCAGATCGCCGTTAATCAGGCGCTGCTGCACTCGCTCCCGCGGTTCCCGGAAGACCTTCGGGAATTGGACCTCAGTCAGAACTACATCGGCCGCAAAGGGGTCATGTGCCTGTCGGACCTCATGAGTGCCTGTGTGAACCTGAAGACGGTCAATCTGGCGGACAACAAACTCGACAACGATGCAGTCACGTACTTTGCATCCAAGGCTGCCAAGCATCCGACGCTGCAGAGCATCACCCTGCGCAACAACCTGTTCTCCAAGGCCGGGGGGCGTGCCCTTCTTCAGGCAGTCCAGATCAACACCAACATCACCGACATCGTCATCGAGAACGAGCCTTTCCTGATTCCCAGCCTTAAGCAGCGCATCCAAGAGCAAGTCCTCCTCAACCGCCAATACAAAAACTTCTCGTATGGCTCCTAGAGGACGGCACTGCGCTCGGTAGTCAATGTGTTGGTGAAACAAGACGGGTGGGTACTGGTTGCACATCCAACTGCAACCGGCCCTCTGCATACAAGGCACAGGACCCGACCTGCAGTGCCCTTTGCATGTGGGGCACGCATCGGCCCCTGCATGTGCGTCCAGTAAGAGTGGGATGATTTGTGGACCTGAAGGTCGCAATGTGACCTCAGACGTGCGCTCGCTGGCTGGCGTGTGCTACCCCTCAGACGGTCACCCACTCCCGCTTTGAGCATCAGTCACACATGCGTCAGTGATACCAAGAGCCTGGCATACTCGCCATGCAGCAAATGCCCTCCTGGTTTTTCTTCTTGTGCTTCCCATTTCTTGCCCCAAGGGCCATTACCAGTTGCAATGTTTCCGTGTCGTGCATGGGCATAGGGCGGGTGTGTAGATCACTGCCGACCACATGCCGCTATTGGTGCAGTGCTCCATGGCGACCTTCCGCTTTGGCGGACCCTGGGCAGCCGCAGCTGCACGGGTATCGAGGGTGTAAATGGTGCCATGTGAATACCTGTGGGTGCGCGCAGGTTTGGATGATCCCCCAACAGTCGCACGGCCTGACAACGGTGTCCGGCCATTGTCAAGGCCCAGATAGACGCCTGGGACACTTTGCAGGGGCATCTCGTCCCAGCCCCATCCGCTGCCAGGCACCTCGCATGGTAGCATGCAGGCCCCCCCCACTCTTTGTCAAAGCAACCCTTGTGCCCAAAACAACACTCAGTGCTGCTTCCGTCAATGTGTGTACCAAACGGATTCTGGTGGTACATAGTTTGTAGCAATGGGGGTATTTCGCTTGCCATGCTGCGCACGTTGTATCAGGGAAAGGGACGTGAGCATTTGTGGCTATTGTGGCATTTTTTGCTGCCAGATACTCAAGACAGTGCACCACGTCTTGAGTCAAGGTCAGCCCTGTGAGCCGTGCACACCGACCCGCGCAGACCAGACCCTCGATTCTAACCCAAGGCCATTCAAGGGCCACACCCCCACATACACCTTCTGGCATCTTTGCGGGAGCAGCCGAAGGTTTGCAAGTGAGCACCTGCTTTACCCGGCCACATTCGGCGCTCCTCGAGGGAGCCTGGAATACCGCAGGCCTTCACAATACGTTGCAGTTGCATGTCCATCAGATGTGATGGCCACAACCAGCCTTCATGGACCCCCGCTCCCCCTTTTGCCTATGTGCTGTGTGGCATCTCGCCCTGACCCAACACTTCAAGCCAAATGCCTGTGACAGCGCAGCCAATCTATGAGCCTGACCGCAATCCCGTCAGCAAGGGCACAGACCTGTGGGTATTTTTGCATGTGCCTGTGTTTATTGTTGACTTCCTCCCTCCCACATGTCCCTCCGCCAGGTTCCCTGCTCCCACCTCATGAGCAAAACTAGCACACCAATATGGAGGTCAATACGGAGTGGGAGAGATGTCCTCCCATCAGCGTTCCCTCCAGCGAATGGGACAATCAATGCTGCCCAAAAGTCGAATAAATTGAAAATGGCATTTTTGGAATCAGCGCCTCACAACGGTCCAGAAAAGTCATCAGTTGCCTTGTATTCAGTGCACAACAAGTTGACCAATAAAATCCCCTCCAAACCCCCCCAAGAAAACTGTGGGGCCTTAAGCTGGTGACTGATCAATGGTCCTGTCAATAGAGCCCCTTGCCGTGACCTCTCCTCCCAGTTTTCAGGGGCTCTATTGACCACCCTCACAAACCTCTCCCCCTGAGGCAAGGGGAAAGCACCACCACAACTACTCTGTTCAGAGGCTGGTTGGGAAGGGTGTTTGGAAGGCTGGCGGCTTGGAGGCATGCAGAACAGACAACAGAACGCTTATGTTGGGGACCACCCGTGCACAAGGGTTTGCAGGAGTGAGTCCAGGAGCCTCAGATCAGTCAACAGATTCGGCGTCTGGTGTGACTGCTCTGTTGGTCCCGGTTGGATTGTGGGGGCTGCTTCAATGGAGCCTGTTTGGGGGTGAGGGGAGGGGAAGTGCGTTCCAAGAGGGGGGCACAGTAGAAGGATTTCCCCTGAGTGCTGTCGTAGTGTGCCCATTGTCACATGCCGTTGTCCGCTCGTGTCCAAGGATGGCTTCACCAGGTGGCCATCAAGTGTACAAAGGAGAGAGCATGATTATCGCACCGGAGACTGGGTTGCTTTTGCAGGCGACCAAACGGCGTCGGTCGCACTGCAATCATTGGGATCTGGGCGTCACGGACATCCACCCCCCACGAGGTTATGGATACCAAGGGGGGTGGCCTATTCGAATCCAAACCCCCCACCCAGGGATTTCTTTGAATTTTCATCCTGACAGAGGGGGGGGGGGGGGGCTTCCCTCTGGACCCCCTCGCCCCCTTCCCACCTCGGCTCAAGTGCAGCTGAGGTCCTGGGTTCTGGGAATTTTTTTTGGTGACGGGAAAAAAAGTTCTCAGCGCCTTTGGAACATGCCATACGCTGTTTACTGATTGTTTTATGTGTGCTCCAGATTCGCTGTCTTGCACACTACCATGACCCAACGTTCATTGTCATGTATTTCCGCTTCCTGGTCCAACCGCCGCCACGCCTGAAATGTGAAGATATGATCGACGCGCTCTTGTATTTTAGGTTTAAAGATAGGATCACCAGCCAAAAAAGAAAAGAAGCATACGATGAGGCACAAAAGGCATGTGCCACACTGTTTTTAAGTGTGCCAATGGCAACACTGTGCGAGCTTGTCGCTGTGGCACAGGAAATGGCCACACAGGACCGCGAGGTGTGTTGCCTGCCACATGAATTTCACGCAATTCTCTTGACCATGGAGATAACTGTGATTTGGCATAAGATGCTGTCCCGCTTTGTTGTACTCTTTGTGTATTAGTTAGATGAGGGAACCGTGAATTGACGTGCAAAGATGAATTTGGCCTTGCTTACTACCGGCAAGATGGCATTTCCATGTGCTGAGTGGTGGATTGCCCAATAATTTTTTTCTCATGTGCACTAGGTGCATTCTAACAGGGGGGTCCCCTCACCCCTGTACCCCCCCCTTGGACCCCCCCCCTCCCGTGGACCCCCCCTTCTAGTCGGGCCAAATGTAAGCCACCACAGAGTGAGGGTGCTAGCCGTGGGCTTGCGCCCTAGTGGGGGCTAGGAAATAGGGGTGACGGCTTTACCCCCCCCCCCCTTTAGCGCCACCACCACAAAAAACCCTCAAGGGAGGTTGAGAGTGGGGGGCCGACCTCTTGCGAGAAGAAGGGGGCACCGAAGGCATGGCGCGGGCACCGGTGCAGTGCAGGGAGGCGGGGTGAGCAGTAGAGCGGCGGTGCACGGGTGGTTGTGCAGTAGGGAGGTAATTGACTGCTACAAAGGCGATGGTGGGGTTTGGGCAAGTGCTACCATTTTTGTGCTTCGGCCACCAAGACAAGCCTTTCCTCACCCGAGCGTTGCTTGCCGCACGACCCGACCGGTGGACGACACAACCCGGAAGATTTGGGGCCGTAGTGGCGTGCATGGCCCTGCGCCTGCCGGTAGCGCAGGGGCGGTGCCCCTTCCCCCCACCCCAGCTGGAAAAGAGAAGACCAGATGCACACCTTCAATTGGCAGGCCATGTTGATGGTGCCCACTGCGGCAGGGCGCCGGCCAGTGCGCACATCAGCCGGTATATCCGGGGATTATTATCACATCTGGTTTGCAGGGATGCCTGAAGTGCTGAGGCACTTTCAGCAGACATTATTCCATGCAATTGACCCCATTTCAGGGTATGCGACACGTTTTCTTTACACGATGTTGCTAACACTCCCTTCAGTCAGGCAGTACTAGTGGAAACCAGCCACGTGTCTTGTCACGGGCGCAGCCCAGGGTGTCTTGTCACCCAGGGCAAATATACCTGGTTTGTCAGGGAGATGAGAGCAGTATGAGGGAATAAGCACTTTAGGGCTTACCTTCACGGACCCTAACTGTTGTTTGACCTTTTAGGTGTAGCAAGGGTACAGGGGGACAAGTAGGGGGAGGCAGTAGGACGGAACAGATCGCAGGCAGAGCAAGCCACCACAGAGCTAGCACTTATGCACCTCTGACTGTACATACTGGACTCCAAGAACCTCCTAAACTCTGCAGTGGCTACGATCCCAGCTTTGAGGGGCTGAGGGGAGCGTTTGAAAACCTCGAATGAGACCTTCCACCTTTCAAGCGCCGACGTCCCCATATAGCACTCACGGGAGCACCTCACCCGGGGCGTGGGCACGGCCGATGAGAGAGCACCGCACCTTGGCCACGGCACGCCGCTCACCCCCCCTCCCGCCGGCCCTCGCCCTGCTCTTTGCGCTCCCTGACGCCGCCTCGGACTGCACAAGTTGATGGGCTCCAGTGGTGACCTGACTGGGGGGACGGGCCGCCGACCCTTTGCGTGATTGCACAAGACCCCGCGACAGGGGAGTGGTCCACGGACGAGTGACCGGGACACTGCCCACCCATGTGCCGCTGACATGAACAAAGGAATGGCCGGCTCATGAGTGTGGTTGGGGCACCACAGACCTTGGTCTGTGCCCTAGGTGCTACCCCACGAAGAGCTTCATGCGTGGTGGCCGGACGGGAAGGGGTCCCCCGTTGGTTTCCGGGCTGTTGCGGGGCCCTGATGTCCCTCCTCGATGTGGGGTCGAGGGTTTGTGGCCGGGTGTAATGGCCTTATGCATACGCACATTTGCTTTGTGGGTATCGGGGTGGGGGTGGCAGATGCCGGGCGCTCCCCAACAGTGAGCTTCGGTGTGTTGCCCTCGCCCCAAGCTGGATAATGATAAGAATAATAATCTGACCTCTTCACCCACTTTCTGCTCTTCTCCCCTAGCATGTACAACGTGTGCACTTGGGACTTGGCGTAAGAACCTTGTGTGATGGCCATGTTGCCGCCCTCGCCATCCCAGCCAGGGTTAGAGCGCTGCTCCGGCCTGGGCCTGCCCCACATCTCCAAGGTACTCCCGCCTCCCATTCATCTCATCCTTAGTAATAGGGATACTTTCCTTGCGCCACCTACGGCGCGCCCTATGGTGCGCAGTTTGTGTAATTCTTGTAGAACACAGGCGGACTAATGCCGCATACATACACACATTTGTTACCTACCGTTTACCCCCCCACACCACTTTTTTCTCCTATTTGATTCCTACCTTCCCCTTTTGGGGACTATATCTTTCACAAATGGTGGATTTGATTCCATACCCAATGCGGTTTGGGCCCAAAAGATGGGAGTGGTCCAGGAGCCACTTGTGATTTTGTTCCCGCGCTTCACATGGGGTCATTTTCCAAAGGAGATGTTTGGGACGAAGTCCTGTATCGCTGACAACGACTCGTCCACATCAGACTCCAACTCCGACTTCAACTCATACCCCACCACCGATTCTGACTTAGGCTCAAGCTTGACCTCATGCTCTCCGGACTCTTTGTCATCCGAACCCAACTACTCACTTGATGACGAGTAGTCTTGGTTACAAGCGAAACGCGAAACGTACGAAAACGAATGTCATAGGGGATGGGTCCCTTTTGACCAATTTTTGTAGAGAGCGATGGTGTTAACATATCAACGTGCCCGGAATTTTTTTTTGTTGCAGTGTATATTTCTTGGGCAGTGTACACTAAAGCTAATTGCCCTTTCCCTACATCGCATGCGGCGCACCCGCGGCGCGCAAGAAGCGTTCCCATAGGCTTTAACCACCCACCCTAACCGAGGCTAGGTAGGACCTGGAACCCTAGAGGAGGAGACCACACGCAGTAGCGGCGGCAATACGTTCACTGGAGACAAACGCCCCGCCCAGAGCTTTACGGGTGCTACGCCCCCTGGGTGGCACGGGTATAGAGGGCAAGCGAGGACCGGCGGGGGGTTCGGACCGCGGGCACAGAGTCGGCTGCCGCCGAGCTTGCCTTACAGGGCTGGTAGCCCACATTGCTCCCCCAAGTGACAATTGGCCGCACAGGCAGCGAGGCAACCGAGGTCCCCCCGCCCTGACACCGCAACGGGACGGCGAGCGCTCCCTAGCCCCTGGGGAGGAGTCGTGAGTGCCAATGCGCTCCGAGGGACGGGCGACGCGGCTGGCTCTCCAAGGTATTGAGCGCCAATGTGCCGTGGGCGGGTCCCGCAGCCTGTGCCCGCCTGGCTAGGATGTGGCAAATGGGCCACCCGTCCAAGCGGAAGCTCGACTGGGTGCTCATTAGCTCACAGACCCCTTGTGTAGGGGCTGCAGACCAAGGGACTTGTTGAGGCAACTAGCGGACAAGCAAACACCAACCCCTATCGCTCGCAAGAATGCCGCCGCGTCACTCAGTGAGGGGTCATCGGTCCAGTTCTAGGTCCCAACCCCCGCGGCGTGGGCGGGTGGGGAGAGGGGTGCGGTCTTGAGGGGGGGCCTTAATTGTTGTTCCATTTTGGGGGCATTTTTGACTTCTTTGTTTCCCTTGCCAGAACCGGGGTGAATTTTCGATTTACCACTCAGGACAAATGAAAAATACTACCGCATCCCAACAGATCTACCTCTGAATCCGCAAAGGCATCCAAGGAAGCAGAAGAAGATACGTGGCAACAACAAACAACTGTAATTGGGTCCATTATTTCCCAAGTAGCATCTTCATTCCATCCTCACAAACAAAGCCCAACATGTATATGTCCATACAATTGTATGAACAACTTAAATAGGCAGGGTGATACGAGAGCCAATAGCCCATTCGGAAGTGTACTTGAGCTTCAGAGAAACACAATCTTGACGATGGGTTCGGGGATGCTTTGCCATTGCCTACATACTTTCCCGAACGTCCTTAGGCCATGCCTTGGCGTTCTCCCTAGGTGTGTCGGAGCGGTTCGATGACGGGGCGGAGCTTCCTCATAGGCAGATAACTGCCTTCCGGGTTGCTCCACATCAAAGTAATCGCTCCAGTCATGGGATTCTCGGGTTTTGTTCCCCTCCTTCCCCCTCCCCATTGCAGTTGTCCTGGTCCGCTTGCAAATGTTAGATTGTGCCGCGTTGCAACATTTGTCGGGCGTTCATCCAAGACGTCCAAAGGGCACAAATACAAATGCACTAGACAAAATACTGGACCAACCGCTACTTGACGAGGTGCTAGACGTGTACGCGGAGCCGGAGTGATCCCGCAATCGCAAGCATGTGAAGGATGAACAATTTTCTTGGATGCTATAAAACTTTGCATTGCGTGCACACTGCGTGCACCGCATTCCCTAACTCATTGTGAGCATTTTGAATGTATGCAAGTGGGAAGAAAATATCTAGGCTCCAAAAAAAGTCTACCGCCTTCGGCAGCAACTCGAAGAGAGGCTGATAGTCAGCCAATCAATCAGTTAGTTAGGCAAGCAGTTGGTCAAGCATTTGGTGAGGCAAGCACACAGGTTTAAGTAGCGGACTCGGCAACAAGCAAAGGGGATCCCGCCGTACAAGATTCACTTAGCGGTCGACTAGTAATGCAATCAATCGGCAGCCAGCAGGTCGGCGGTTGTAATCCCACCGGGATGACCGTTAGCCGCGCCGACTGGCCCAAACTTTATCTGCTACTGGACCCTCAATCGAATCCTTCTTAGTACAAACTTTTGATTCACCACCCCCAACCCCCAGCCCCCCACCCCCTTCCAAGAAAAGAGATATCGGTTTCAGGGGATAGAGGCTTCAGAATCCAAAAAACCATTGGGGGGTCGTTTTACTGGGCACAATAATGATTTCCCAAGGCGTAGGGCATCAAATATCATACCTTGGCATATGGTACGTGAATGGGCCCCCAAAAGGGGGGGTGTATGCAATGCATGCGCTTGCGCTTCATCTCTCAACGTCTTGCGAGGTGACTTTTTGGGTTCCCAATTCTAAGAAGGCTCTCACTAGTTCGGGTAGGGGGCTGCAAAGGGGGGGCGTTAGACCTCATAGGTAAGCGCCCCCCGTGGCGTTGCGCACTGGGGCGCAGCGCTGGTTGGCGGGAAACGAGGGCGGCAGCTGCAAGTTGACGGTGGTGATTGACTTGCCGTGCGCTAGGTCACCTTCATGCACAACAAGTGTTCACGTGGGTGGGCCTTGACTTGGCCCCCACAGACTATCCGCTGGTGAAGCGGTATCGCCAGGCCGATGCACGGGAACAACGGTCGCACCTTTACTACACACCGCAAGGTCACGAAGCCAAGTTTGTGTGAACGCCGGGCCTAGCTCCTACATATGCACAATGTCGGGCTCCGCGCAGACTAGGTAGGCTATCAGCCGGGGCACGTCGCGTGGATTTGTACCCGAGCCGCCGGAGGCGCGCAATGGTCGGCGGCCCGTTCCGGAGCTGCTCTGTCACGTTCATTTGGAAGCGTATGTGCCACGACTCGTACGCCTTTTATGTGCCCGGATCTGGGGCTGGGGCCTCACACCACATGCCTTGTATGCGGACCGGAGAAAGTGCCGTGGTTACATTGGGGGAGTATATGCGATTTTTCGGAGGTGTTAACCTGTAAGGGGCGGGCTTCGATGCACCTCCAAAAATGCCTCCGTCCCACACGACGGGGCTGAACTTTGAGGGTGGGATCACCAAATGACATTTGTATAGCGCCTCGTCTTGGACGATATGTTGCTGAAAGCATGGATGGTTTGATGGAACAAATTGGTGCAGTCGTTGCACCGCACACCGACCGACCAGGGCGGCCGTCACTGGCTTGGAGGCATTCGGCCGGTTTCACGGCACGTCGACCTGCGAGCTGTCCTATGGGAGGGGGGTAGCCCACACTGCCGCCATCCGTAGCCACCGCAAATGGCACACTTGGGGCCTAGGAGGTACGGCAGGAGCCACAGCTTTGTCTGCTGGCACCGCCCATAGCCGACTGTGGTCCCCGTGGTCATAGGCCTAGCCTTTTGCCGAGTCTAGCAAGGGGCCACAACCCAGTCCCGTCAGAGCGCAAGGCACCGGACTAGCTTTTCAATGCCAAGCCAACCAAGCGTCCGGCTACCTTGGAAGCTGCAATGAGTCCACACCACCAAACGCCGGGCACCGGGGGGCCATTGGCGGTGGCCGTGCACCGTTCCATAGTGCCCTTTCTAGGCAGACCCTACCCCCGGTGGCACTAGGCGCCGTTGTGCCCCCTCGAACGTTTGAGCGGGGAGGCGATCCTATCCTGCATGATATTGGCTGGCGTGATGTAGCTCCGCCGGATGGCGTCCAGCATGCGCTCCAGTAGAAGTCGCTGTACTGGGGTTTGCAGCTGCGGCGGGAGATGGAACCCGGGTGGGAGGTGTAGGGGCATTCAAAACCCTGTGGTGCTTGCTCTAGGCACTCAATGAGCGCAAAAGGTGGCGGACTAGAGGCCCCAAGCACCTGCCGGCGCGGGTACGGGCCCTTGTGGGTCGGCTTCCTGCGCCCACGGCGGGCGGACCTCAACGATTGGCGGGGGAAACAGGGGGGCCATCAGGGGTGGGGCAACCGAAGCCGCCGCCCGGGGCCACCGGCCAGGTTTCGACCGGTGTGCTCATTAGCAACGGCTTGCCCTCCTCCTTAGGGCGCTAGCCGGTACCCCAGGGAGCTTCAATGGGCAGGATGAAGAGCGTACCTCCATGGCAGCGGGAGCACAAAACGAGAAGCCGGTACCGCGCGGCCCATATTACCGGCAGGACGGCACAGGTTTCGCCCCAAGCGAAAGCGGTCAACAACACCACGTAGCACTAGAGGTACTCGAGCCGCCGGTGCATCATGGTCGGGGCAAGGTCCTTTGAGATGCCGAGCTGCACCTACCGCGTAACTGCGGACGGCGGCTGTTGTCACAATCTCCGGGCTCGTGCCCGAGAGGTCTGGCACCAAGCGTTGGGTTGTTGGCGAGGGCACTTGGGCATCGACGCTTGGTGTGGGCGGCACCACGGCCCAAGGGGAGAGGGTCTCTGAGTCTAGGCGCACCACTATTGGGGGGACGTTGCTGCCACTAGCGCTCGCAACCCCAACGGGGGGCCACGGTGCCTCAAAGGATCCCAGATGGGACGCTTGCCAAGCGGGGTTTGTGGTCTAAGGTGGCTGCGGTGGCGGTTGTGGGACGTGCTTTCCGGGGTTGGTTTGCAGAAGAACCGTTAGCAGCACGGGAGGAGGCTAGTTGTCCAAAAGCCACACGGGTGACAAAGACATCCCAGCACACGTACACCAGATTCGGGGGGGCAGTGCCTGAAGCCCGCCGAAGACAACACCACAGAGTATGCCACTGTAGCCACATCCAACCGGTCAAGCTCTAGTCTGCGTTAGTGAAACACACGTCTGGTGGGTTTTGCAGGAATGAGAAACACGTGGTAAAAATTGACATACATTGCAGATACATGATGCGCACACAAGCCTGGCAGCAACTCGCGATAACACACGACCCACGGACTAGACGCCCACATGAGCGTACATTCTAGCTCCCTACTGGACTCTCCTTCACGACTCTTGGGCACCACATGTGTGGGAGCACTAGGCTGGTACAGACACTTGAGTGAGGACCAAGCACCTTGGTCACGGAGGGCTGTGGACAGCCCGCCACCCCCAGCACGTCCCGGGGCAGCTTTGAGATCCCCTTGCACAAACCCTATGTGCGCCGATGACCGTTGCAGGAACACAGCGACCTTGATGCAAAATTGCTTCCGGGTAGACCCGTTTGTTCCTTGGGGGGTAGTGCACAGAGACACCCGCAACTACGTCAGGTGTGTTGGCCTTGACACACAATCCCAGAGTGTAGGGTGTGAACCGGGTCTGCATCTTGGATCGCCATGCGCGCCTATAATGAACAAAAATCGCCAAACCACCTCCGCAACGAGGATGGCGTTGAAAACAGTTGTACGGGAGACCGCGCAAAACCGTCGAGGGGGTGTCACTCCAAGTCTTCTAGAGGCATAGAAAGTCCGGTTCATTGCAAAGCAAGAGAAAAAGGAGACGATCCCATTTTCATAGCAGACCGCCACAATTGCGACCCATGACGCGTAGGACATGGACATCCAACACAGCACGCACATCTCCCTTCCGAGGGGAGGTGGGGTGCAAGGCGCAAAGGGCAGCAAACGCCGCCCGCAAGCCATTAGGAAGGGACCCCGGATTAGTCGGGATGCAGGGGAAGGAGAACAATCTAGAGAGGGGGGCAACTCCGTCCAGCCACCGGTCCCCACAATGCACTACTGAAGATAGAGCCATGCACCCAGTGCATGCAGGAGATCGATCAAAATGCCAGCAGACATGCTCTAAAAACACACCCGAAGAAGCCACGACCACGAAGGCTGTCGTGGCACCCCGAAGTCTAGCGCACTCAGTGCATCTCTCACCCAGCACCCAAGTCGCCTGAGCGGCCCCAACGAGACCTTGAGAGAGACCACCACCTGGGACCTTGCAGACGGTACGTACCATGCATAGCAGCCATCCGGAAGGATGAGGATAGCATTCGAGAAAATATGGGTTCGACGAGACCACACAATATGCACCTCACCCTGGCGGAGAAATGGTATGGAGGGCGAGTGTGATTTTAGCGGACAGGCGCGTGTGTGAACACCGCTGACCCACACGCCCACTATTGGGCCAACATACACCAACACAGCATGGGGGAGGAGGGAAATAACCCGCAGCTCAGAGAACAGCCGCAGTAAGTTGGTAGCACAGTCCGAGACGGACACACGAACATGAGAAAGCGGGCAGAGAACCACCAAGGGACCCTGGCATGTTCCACACCGAGGAAGCTCAGCGTGAGCCGCCATGACCGTAGTGGAATGACAATGCTTGCAGACCCACGCGCAGACACCACCCTCCTGCTTTGTGGATTCATGCCATGGTAGAGCCTCAAAGAAGTCCTGTGGGGACATGCATAGCCGATCCCGACAAAACGCAAAGCAGTTCTGAAATTGAGACTGAAGGGCATGATAGCGGCCCTTCATAGGGGACTCGCCTGCCAGTAGCAGCTCTAGGGCCCGAGACACATGCCACGGTGCCCGCGCATGCTGCGGCAGTGCCAGGGGATGTCACAGGGAGAGGCGACCAACACCTGGAGCTCCGCCGAGCATGGTAGAGGCTACACCCTGATCAAGATGAACCTTTGGTAGCTCCTCAATGGGAGTTACAGTGTCGGCTGTAACTCCTGGGGGTGGGGTGGGGGAGCGCTGGAGGGCTGGCAGCCGTAGGTAATATAGGATGAGCATACAAATCAAACCGCACGGGAAGGGCTGCGCTGGTGGACGGCGACACCACATTTGGAGCAGGATCCGTCCCGTAGTACGAGTCTTCATCAGGGGAGAGGGGCATGGCCCCCCACGGGGAGACCAACGGACAACAATCGGGGGGTGAGGGGGCTAGGGCGGTGGCTACCGAGGCCTCAAGGGCGCCTGAAGGAGGGCAAGTACACAGGACTGGGGAGATCGACTACCCGGAGTCGTGCTTGTTGCGAAAATCGGACTATAGCTCGTACGGAGAGCCATCCCGGTTGGCGACACACAATGTGAGCCACCAGCCAGACCGAGTCGCGAAGGGCACCTTCATCTTCCCCGCCACCCCCCCATGAGAATCCCACAACCTCTTGGACACGTGGCATTACCAATATTCCCTCTCAGTACCAGCCACCGGCTCCACCCACAACCCATTCCCAAACACTGCCTGTAAACTGTCATTGACATCAACAAGATCAACACCCTTTAGGTTGTTCATCCTCATGGCCACCGGGTATGTGAACGGCAGGTCCGCACCACTGGGAGGATGAGCCGGGGAGGGGGGGAAGGGGGGGGAGGGGGCAGCAGTCACGTTGGCGGCAGCCAGAGAGGCCTGCAACGGGGTCGTAGCCCTGGAGCCCAGTGCTGACTTCGTAGGGGTCGCCAGTGGTGCTGGGAAAGCGCATGCAGCGGCGGGTGCGGGGCCTGCAGGCACAACAAGCAGCTTCGCGGCCTAAGTTGCTAAGGCGGAAGACACCTTGAATTGCGACTCCAGAAGACCCATGACCGTCGTGAGGTGGTCAACGCCCTCCATGGTGGTGACGTTTAGCACTAAGGCATTCCAAAAGCCGTCCTTGCAAGATCGCATCGAGCAGCGCCTGCCGCACCTCATATGGGGATTTGATTACGACCGCCACTGAGGTTGGCACCTTCGACCGGTAGACACCCGACGGCAGCTGGTCCATCTGCTTGGAGACCCTCTGCAGAAAAGCTTCCCTCGCAGACAGACCCCCTATAAGCAAGATTTTGCTTCCGAGGAACTCGACCGATTTCTAAAGTTGATGAGAGACTTGTGCAGCCTTAGCACCAAAATACAACGCGTGCGCCGCCAGGACATTAGAGAGCTTAGATGCGTCACGACGCTGAAGAAGGAGTGCTTGCAGTCGCGAAGCACACGGGACCCGCGCCAAATGCAAGTAGAATTTAGACCCGGCCGCCTCCATTTGCTCCTAGGGGATGGAACTAGCCATGTCCTGCACCGTCAGCATGAGATCCGCCAGAGCCGTTGCGCTCTGAGCGAGATCACCCGTCACATGCAGAGACTAAGCAGAAGCTGCACTGGCTTGGCCCAATTCAGCGCTCGATCAGAGGGGTTAGCGGGCCCACAGCGCATGGGGAGTAGCAGGGCGGGCTTGAGGGCAGGGAGGAGCGATGTGACCCAGGACCGCACCATGGACTCCCACGCCAGAAGAGCATATGGAACCCGAGCATCAGGGAGGGGGCCATCCCTGGCAAGAGACAGATCGCACCTAGTAGCCCATGTGCTTGACAGCGCATACCAAAAGGCCAGCCGACCCACCGACACCTGCTTCGTGTAGCATGGTAGGAGCTGTTGATTCAAGATGAGGCGCATATTGTTAACGTGTGCCTCCAGAAGAGATTGGAAGTCGGTAGCAGCAGAAACACAGCGATATTTTTCAGCCAGGGCCGCCAAGAACAACCATTCGTCATCCTCATAGCACCATTCCAAATGAGGGCGCACAGCCGACACCACGTCTTTGAGAGGGAGCCATTGATGACGGGGGACCCGCCGTCGAAGAAGAGCGCGATCCATAGGCCCCAAGACTCCCGGACTGATGGATTTGAACAGCCCAAACCCACAAAGGATGCCGGCGATGACCTCAAACGCGGATATCTCTAGCTTGCCGGAGCCATGAACAGCAACACCCAGGAGGGCCCCACCACAGACATAGATCCTCGAGAACCCCCAAACGTTGCCGGCAGTCATGTTCTCCCACTGACGTTCCAAGGACATGTTTTGATATCGGGTCTAGCCATGATAAAGAGCAAAGGTCCCCATAGGTCCCCATAGGCCTGCATAGGCCCCCAAAGGTCCCCATAGGTCTCCAAAGACCCCCATAGGTCCCCGTAGGCCCCCATAGGCAACCAAGGGTCCCCATCGGTTAGGAAAGGTCACAGGTCCCCAAAGGTCCCCATACGTCCCCATAGGCCCCTAGGGCCGAAAAGACCCCTGTAGGTCCCCATAGGTGCCCATAGGTCCACTATGGGGACCTAATGGGGCCTATGGGGGCCTTTCGGGGCCTATGGGGGCCTATGGCGACCAATGGCGACCTATGGGGACCTGTGGGGGCCCATGGGGACCCATGGGGACCTTTGGGGGCTTATGGGGGCCTATCGGGACGTATGTGCCCCCATAGGCCGCCAAAGGTCGCCATAGGCCCTCATAGTCCCCGAAAGGTCCCCATAGGTCCCCATAGGCCCCCATAGGTCCCCATAGGCCCCCAAAGGTCCCCATAGGCCCCCACAGGTTCCCATAGGTCCCCTTAGGCCCCCAAAAGGTTCTCTTAGGCCCCTAAAGGTCCCCATCGGTTCCCATGGATCCCCAAAGGTCCCCATTCGCCCCATAGACCCCAAAGGTCCCCATTCGCCCCCATAGACCCCAAAGGTCACCATAGGTCACCATAGGTCCCCGTAGGCCCCCAAATGTCTCCAAAGGCCACAAAGGTCCCCATAGGTCCCGAAAGGTCTCGGTAGGCCCCCATAGGTCCCCATAGGTCCCCATAGACCCTCATAGGCCCCCAAAGTTCCCCATGGGTCCCCATAGGCCCCCACAGGTCCCCAAAGGCCCCCATAGGTCCCCACAGGTCCCCATAGACCCTCATAGGCCCCCAAAGTTCCCCATGGGTCCCCATAGGCCCCCATAGGCGCGCAAAGGTCGCCATAGGTCCCCATGGGCCCCCGCAGGCCCTCATAGGTCACCATAGGCCCCAAAGGTCCACGTAGATCCCCATAGGTCCCCATAGACCCCCACAGGTCCCCGTAGGGGCCCAATAGCCCCCAAACGTCCCCATAGGCTCCCAGAGGTCCACGTAGGTCGCCATAGGTACGCACGGGTCCCCATAGGCCCCCACAGGCCCCCAAAGGTCCCCATAGGTCCCCATAGGCCCCCAAAGGCGTGAGTTGCTTTGGCTCATGCAGTCACTTGCTCTGGTCATGCAGTGAGATTCCGTGGTCATTGAGTGAGTTGCTTTCGTCATGTAGTTAAGTACACTGCCTCATGTAATGAGTTGCTCCGGTCACACAGTGGTGCTCTCGCTATGCAGTGAGGTGTTCGGGGCATGCAGCCAGTTGCTATGGTCATGCTAGCATGTGCTTTGCCCATGCAGCGACTTGCTCCCGACGCACAGTGAGGTGCTCCCTTGATGCAGTTAGGTCGTTTGGTCATGCAGCGAGTTGCCATGGTTGTGTTGGCACGTGCTTTACTTATGCAGCGCGTAACTTTGGGCTCTAAGTGAGTCGCCGTGGCAGCACAATGAGCTGCTGTGGTCAGGCAGCGGGTTGCACTTGCCATGGAATGAGGTGCTTTGGTTATGCAAGGAGGTGTTTGGGTCATGCAATGAGATGCTCTGGTTGTGTGCAGTGAGTTGCTCTGGTGATTTGGTGATGTTCTTTGGCCATGCAGTGAAATGGTGGGGTCATGCAGTGAGGTGCTCTGGTCATACAGTGAGTTCCTCAGGTCATACAGTGAGTTTTTGGTCATGCAGTGAAGTGCTGTGTTAATGCAGTGAGGTGGTGTGGTGCTGCAGCATATGCTCCTGTCATACAGTGAGGTGCTCTGGTCATGCGCTTAGTTACTCTCAGTGAGTTGCTAGTCACACAGTGAGCTCCTCTGGTCATGCAGTCATTTGCTCTGGTCATGTAGTGAGATGTTGTGGTCATGGAGTGAGTGGTCATGCAGTTAAGTACACTGCATCATCCAGCGAGTTGCTCTGGTCATGTAATGAGTCGCTCTGGTCACACACTGAGGTGCTCTCATGATGCAATTAGGTGGTCTGATCGTGCAGCGAGTTGCTATGGTCATGCTGGTACGTGCTTCTCTCATGCAGCGAGTTGCTCTGGTGGCATAGTGAGTCGCTGTGGTAGCACAATGAAGTGCTGTGGTTAGGCAGTGAGTTGCTCTCATCATGGAATGAGGTGCCTTGGTCATGCAACGAGGTGTTTGGGTCATGCAGTGAGGTGCTTTGGTTGTGCATTGAGTTGCTCTGCAGTGGTCTGGTCAAACAATCAAGTGGTACACTGGTACTGAGGTCATTCAGTGAGGTGTTCTAGTTCTGCAATCACGTGCTCTGGTCATGTAGTGATGTGCTATGGTCGTGCAGCGAGGTGGTCTGCAGTGAATTACTCTTCTAAGTTGCTGTCGTCATGCACCGAGGTGTTGTGGTGATGCAGTGAGTTGCTCTGGTCATGCAACGTTGTGCTGTGGCCATGCAGTGGGTTGCTCTGGTCATGTAGGGGGTGCTCGGATCATGCAATGGGTTGCTGTGGTCATGCAGTGACGTGCTCTGGTCATACAGTGAGTTCCTCAGGTCATACAGTGAGTTTTTGGTCATGCAGGGAAGTGCTGTGTTAATGCAGTGAGGAGGTGTGGTGCTGCAGCATGTGCCCGTGTCATGCAGTGAGGTGCTCTGGTCATGCGCTTAGTTACTCGGATCACACAGTGAGTTGCTAGTCACACAGTAAGCTACTGTGGTTATGCAGGGAGTTCCTCTCGCTCATGCAGTCATTTGCTCTGGTCATGTAGTGAGATGCGTTGGTCATGGAGTGAGTTGATTTGGTCATGCAGTTAAGTACACTGCATCATCCAGCGAGCTGCTCTGGTCATGTAATGAGTCGCTCTGGTCACACACTGAGGTGCTCTCATGATGCAATTAGGTGGTCTGGTCGTGCAGCGAGTTGCTATGGTCATGCTGGCACGTGCTTCTCTCATGCAGCGAGTTGCTCTGGTGGCATAGTGAGTCGCTGTGGTAGCACAATGAAGTGCTGTGGTGCTGTGGAAAACAAAGACAACGAGGTGGGAACAAGGTGCTTACAAAGTGAAGACACGGTGAGAACAAAGTGAAGAACGAGTCCTTTTTGATATTCTCATATATCCTCCGTTCCTCCTCCTTGCAGGAGGGAGGATTTTGGAACAACAGCTAAATGGCCTTGTTCTCACCGTGTGCTCACCTTGTTCCAACCGTGGTCTCGGTTTGTCAAGGAGGGAGGGGGGGAGGATTTTCGACCAATATTCAAAGGGACGTGGTCACACCTTGTTGCCACAGTATTCTCACGGGGTTTGCACGAGGTTCTGACTGTGTTCCCTTTCTTCACCACTACCAAGGAGGTAGGGAGGGGGCATTCTCGACTAATATGAAAACGAACATGCTCTCACCTCATTTGCACCGTGTTCCCAGCGTGTTCGCACCTTGTTCTCACCATGTTCACTTTCTTCACCACTGGCAAGGAGGAAGAGGGTGAGGATTTTCAACTAATATGAAAATGGAGGTGTTCTCACCGGGTTCGCCCCGTTTTCTCTTTCTTCACTAGTGGCAAAGAGCGAACGAGGGAGGCTTTTTGACTAATATCAAAGATTACGTGTTATCACCTTGTTCTCACCGCCTTCTCACCGTGTTCCCTTTCTACAGCACCGGCAAGGAGGGAGGGAGGGAGGAAGGTCGACCAATATCAAAAGGGCACGGATGTTCTCAATCGAAAGGAGAACATGGTGAGAACAAGGTGCTTTACAGTGAGAACACGTGGCAACAAAGTGTGAAAACATACTTTTGAAAACTGCTCAGAAATCCTCCCCCCCCTCCCTCATTGGCAGCGGTGAAGAAAGAGACCACGGCGGGAAGAAGGTGCGAACACAATGACAACGTGGTCAGTGCACGATGAGAACACGTCCATTCTAATATTGGTAGAAAGTCATCCTCCCCTTCCTCCTTGCCAGTGGTGAAGGAACGGAACATGGTGTGAACAAGGTGTGCACACGGTGATAGCACAATTGGATTTTACTCGAACACCCCCCCTCCCTCGCTGCTTCCCTACGGTAACAAAAGTGAACACCACGAGACCAAGGTGCACACATGGCGAGAAAGGGGGCAGAACAAGCTAACAACACCTCCATTTTGATGCTAGTCGAAAATGCTCTCTCTCTCTCTCTCTACCTCCTAGCCGGTGGTGAAGAAAGTGTTACACAGTTGGAATACGGTGCTGCGACGGTGAGAACGAGGCGAGATCAAGTTGAGAGTGCATCCATTTTGATATTAGTCGAGAACCTCCCCCCCCCCAAAGGAGGGCGGGAGGGGCGATTCTCGAATCATATGGGAATGGACGTGTTCTCACCGTGTACTCACCATGTTCTTTCCGTGTTCTCATGGTGTTCGCATCTTGCTCTCATCGTGTGCAATTTCTCCACCAGTGGCAAGCAGGGGAGAGGAGGGGATTTTTGAATGGTATCAAAATGGACGTGTTTCCAGACTTTTTATCACCTTGTTCTCACCGCGTTCTCTGTTTTCACCACCCGCAAGGAGGGCGGAAGGGAGGATTTTCAACTGGGATCAAAATGGATGTGTTCCCACATTGTTCACACCCAGGTCTTAGTGTGTTCACTTCCTGCACCACTAGCAAAGAGGAAGGGAGGGAGGACGGTTTACTAATATCAGAATCGACGTGTTTTCACCGTCACCTCCCCATGTGCACACCGTGTTCTCAGCATGTTCTCTTTCTTCATCACTCGTAAGGACCGCTCACGGTACGGGCTCACGGGCACCAAGGGAGGGAGGGAGGCTTTTCAACTTGTATCAAAATGGACTTGCTTCCACAATCGTCGCGCCTTGTTCTCACTACGTTCTTTGTCTGCACGCACCACTGGCAAAGAGGGAGGGAGGGAGGATGGTCGACTAATGTCAAAGTGCACTTGTTCTCACCGTGTTATCACTATGTACACACCCTGTTTTCACCGTGTTCCCACTTTGTTCTCACCGTGTTGTCCGTCGTCACCCTTGGCAAGGAGAGAGTGATGGAGGATTTTCAACTAGTATCGAAATGCCCGTGCTCTCCCCTTGTTCTCACCTTGTTCGCACCGCGTTCTCAGTGTGTTTTCCCCTTGTTCTCACCGTGTACTCCCTCTGCACCAATAGCGAGGAGGGAAGGAGGGAGCATTGTCGATTAATATCAAAATGGGCATGTTTTCACCATGTTCTCGCCTTGCTCTCAGCATGTTCGCACCTTGTTTGCACCGTGTTCTCTTTCTACACCATGGCAAGGATGCAGGGGGAGAGGTTTTTCGACCGGTATCAAAATGGATGTGGCCTCACCGTTTTCCCACTTTGTTTTCACCGTGTTCTCTTTCTTCACCACTCGCAAGAAGGGAGGGAGGGGGGGAGGATTCTCAAATCACATCAGAATGGACATGTTCTCACAGTGTACTCACCATGTTCTCACCGTGTTCGCACCTTGTTCTCACCGTGTTCTGTGTCTTCACCACAAGCAAGGAGGGAGGGGTGGAGAAATATCAAAATGGACGTGTTTTCCCCGTGTTCTCACCGTGTTGTCACCTTGTTCCCACCCGGTTCTCCCCTTGTTCTCACCGTGTTCCCACCATGTTTGCACCTTGGTCTCACCTAGTTCTCTTTCTTCACCCTGGGCAAGGAGGGAGGCAGGGAGGGTTTTCCACCAATCTTGAAAGCAACCTGTTCTCACCTTCTTCTCACCGTGTTCGCACCGTGTTCTCAGCATGTTCTCGTTGTTCACCATTGGCAGGGAGGTAGGGAGGGTGGATTTTTGACTAATATCAAAATGGATGTTGTCTCACCTTGTTCTCACTGTTTTTTCACCAGGTTTGCACCTTGTTCTCACCGCGTTCCCTTTCTTAGCTACTAGCAAGGAGGGAGGGAGGAAGCATTTTCGACGAATATTGATACAGGCATTACCCCACCTTGTTCTCACCATGTTCTCACTGGCTACGCACCAAATATCCCCAATCACCACTGAAATCCGCAAGTGCGCCGCGCAGCAACGGAGCAATGGGGCCAAGACAGTCCACGCACCAAGAGTCAGGAGGAGAGATGTAGAGGAGAGGAGCACACGCAGACAGTAGGCTGCGGGGGGGGGGGGGGGGGGGCACGGCACTCGGCACCCGGCAACACACGTTGGCGGATGCATGCACACCTAGCACAAGGGAGCACCCAAAACCCCGACGACAAAAGAGAGGCGGAGAAAGCAACGGAGGACAAAACAACAGGGTGTGGGACACTCGATGAGCACAATGTTGTGGCAAGTGAGCTGATCTGGACAAGCACCCCCAGAAATGGTGCAGTTCGCCCCATCGCCTCCACTTGCCACTATGGGGGAGGTGGCTGTTGTACCACAGGTAACGAACGAAGCGAGACACAAGCCCACAATGAGCCCTTCGCCTCAGCCGCTGTGGCCATTCGTGGGGGGAAGGTAGGGGGGGAGGTCGGGGGTGTGGGGGGGGGGGGGGGCGGGGGCATACACGTAGAAGGCGGTGCACACACAAGGCAGTCTATGGCCACCGCACGAGTCTTCTTCTTTAAGGGGGGCGCGGGGGCCAGCCCCCGCATTGAGCGAAGCGAGCCATCTATCAAGCGAAGCAAGCCGAGGCAACGGAAGGTGTGGCGCCCCACACACAAGGCGGTGCACACACAAGGCGGTGTCTGGCCACTGCAGGAGTCTTGTTATTTAAGGTGAGTGCGGGGGCTTGCCCCCACGTCGAGCGAAGCGAGCGGAGCCGGGTAAGGGGGAAAAGGTAAGGGGGGGGAGGAATGGGCGGGGGG
This sequence comes from Eutreptiella sp. 'Long Island Sound 2002', assembly GCA_964036045.1. Classification (NCBI taxonomy): domain Eukaryota; phylum Euglenozoa; class Euglenophyceae; order Eutreptiales; family Eutreptiaceae; genus Eutreptiella; species Eutreptiella sp. 'Long Island Sound 2002'. The sequence continues at coordinate 46,576,671 of OZ038383.1, read as the reverse complement.
GGGGGGGGGGTTAGGGGGGGGGTAAGAGGGGGGGTAGGTAGGTTGGTTGTTTGGTTGTAAGACACGGCTATGGCGGTTGGCAGCGCCCCCCCCACGGGGGACCTTGCCGAGCAGACCTATGCCGCGTCCAAGGAAGGAAAGGTTGCGCGCCTTTACTTCCCCCTAACCGCTCTCCTCACGCGGGCACAAGGGCTAGTGCACCGCTTGCGCCCAGCTCGACTTTCAGGGCGCCCATCCCGGGTCCCACTCGCTCTCGCATCTGGGCACCATCATGGCGCCCCTCTCACTGCCCGCCAGGAAGGGGGACCACCATGTACTGATTACCAGCCGGGTCCTAGCTCCCCCTCACCCCGCGACTCCAAGGATCCAAAAAGTTGCCCGTTGCGGTAGCAACAACTCGCGCACGGTGCACTCCTTGCGCGATGCGGCTCCGCTGTCATTGGTCCACGACTGCTCTTCCCGGGTATTGAACCAAGGTCTGCGCCACTCACAACCTGGGCGATGACCACTCGGTCACGGTCTGCGTCCCACTAGCTCGGTCATGCCGGGCTGGGCAGTGGCGCGGGGGCCCTTGGCCCCTTGCGCCACCACCTGCCTCTTGGTCCGCTTCTTCTCGTGATTGCACGCCAACACTCAGAGGCCGCAGATTGAGCGCATGGGGCTTCCACCCTCAAGGGGACCCCTGCATGCCTTAGTCTTATGGCCTCCAACGTATCTGCCCGCACCTTCAACGCTCAGAGGCCGCAGCTTGAGCGCCTGGGGGTTCCACCCAAATGCACGGGACCCCTGCATGCCTTAGTCCTCGGTTCGAATCTAACCCGGGTAATTGCCGCTCTTGACGTGGGCGCCGACCACTCGGTTACGGTCTCCTTCCCACCAAATGGGGCCCATGGATTAGCCCCTAGCCGTCCTTTCAGGCCGGGCAATGGCGCGGGGGCCCGCTCAAGATGGCCCCCTGCTCCACTACTTGCCTCTCGGCCATGTCCTTCTCCTGCGCTCTTTGGCACCCTCCACGCACAGTGGCGCCCCTTGTGCAGCAGCACCTTGCGATAAAGGAACCAAATATGCCTTACACACCTTTGGGGCGTCCCCTGGCGTAGCACCAATGGTTTGCCTTGGTGGCCGAGGCACAAGGCCGGCGCACAGGGTGCTACCTCCGGTACCCCACCAGGGGGCCTCACTGTCCGTCGTTGTGAGAGGGAGTACCGCCTGCCGGGTACCTGCCGGGACCCGGTTCCCGCTTTCTCCATCTCCTACTTCTGTCTCCTCCTCTTCTAGTGCTCCTAGCCCTTACGCAGCTATGCGGGAGGGCGGGCCGTCCCTCCCACTAACATCCTGAGCGTTTTTGTGCTGGTGCCAGCTCACCAAGGGGGGTGTAGGGGGGTTAGGTGGGGAGGGAGGGGCGACTTCGTGCATCCTATTGCATCGGCGGTGCAAGATGGAATTCTCCTTTGCCATCTCAACTTCAGATTCACCACCTCAACACCACCGTTGTCCCTTCCGTTGTTGGATACCACCGCCAAAGCCTAGCATAAAGATTACACTAAAGCACTCCCTTTAGTAGCAGTCCCCGCTTCCCCCATGTGACAGTGCTTTAATTCTGCAAATGTGTCATGGTGTGCACACAAGTTGCTTATCTTTGATTCACTCAAGAAGCAATGGCCAATTCCACTTGATGATGCAAACCAGCCACTAACGACGGCCCAGTTACGTGCATGGGAGCAAGAGCCGCAGCTTTTGGCTTCACAATTTGGAGCCTACCTGTGGATGGTCCGTGAGGCGCACTGGCCCCCAATCCCCAACCCATGTCAACGGCTGATCAAGAAGTAGTTTGTCCGGTCTGGAGTCATAAGATTTCAACGAGCACTCATAACACGGTTGCCACGTGCGCGCCTTGGTATGCTGGACCCGTGCCACTTGGTCCCCCACTTGCAGGTTCTCCCAGGTAAACGCGGTAATGTTAGTATGGGAATGAACGACCCGCAGCAAGCCGTCCCACACCGGGACAGGCAAAGGCAGCTCGGCCAACTATGGCACCTTGGATTGTGTACCACTCAAGCTGCGCTGTGGTCAGCCCCAGCAGGTGCAACAAGTCGCTGTTGCCACACACTCGACACTAGGGTGCCCCAGCAAGCTGGAGTAAGCTGTACAACAGGTGGTATGCCCAACAGCCCCAGGCCTCGCCCTCGCCCCCTACTGTGTCACCATCCCTGCCTTCCGGATGGGGCGGCTTGTCCCAGAAGTGGTTGGTGAGCCAAATGCTGCACTGCTGCACAGCGACAGGGCTGGGCACTGATACCAGCGCCTGAGCACGGGTTTGTGGCGGCGCCAGGATGCAGACGCCTCGAAGGAGGTGGAGGGGTAGCGGTAGTCACCATCCCGCCGGGAATGCCCGGGGGGCCTTAGTTTAGTGCCTTTAAGCATAAATACCACTGGCAGACAGCCAGTATTTTCTGGACCATTCTGTGGTTTGCACGTATATGCCTTGCAAATTTTCCGCTGTTCTCCCATCCCAAGTGTACAACTGTCCAAACATGCCTGACGTGCAAGTGTGGGTAACCGTCCATCCACGTTGTGTGCAAGCATGTATAAGTGTGCGCACACGGCAATCACCACATGTCTGGCGATGCCACCCTGCTGCCATGCGCTACTACACGCTGTTTTCTACTGCCTTCTTGCCCGCAGTGGATCCTGAGCCCCTGGGATTTTTCTGGGACTGCCAGGCATCATGACGACAGACAAGCTGATGACCCACATGCAGGAGGTCACATAAATGCGCGGTGCAGGCATTTGCTATTTGCTGCTGCACACTGCTCTCTGTTGCTGATTTGTGGCTTCATTATGCACCAGAAGTGCTCCAGTGCGCCATTCCCTCTGCTCTACTGTGAGGGTGTAAGTCTAAACCATTGGTGTTTCGTCACTTGTTGAGGTGGCTCAGTCCCAACACCAACCAAAAGTTAAGCAAATAACTTTTGTTTTGCCACAGACAGCTGGGGGGGGGGAGTGGGATAAGGACATGAAGTATCAGTGGCTGATGCAGCTTGAAGAATATCATGACGTATTGCCTGTCCTGTTGCATGTCTGCCACTGGACCCCCTTGTCCCTTGTGTAGTCCCACTGGACCCTTGTGCAAAGCTTTTTGATGTTTTGGCAGCACCAATTGCTGCAATCCATACCAATTCACCCACTCCTCTATTTTGCGCCTGAGTGCGGGCCCAGTTGCCTGACGCAGGATGATTTGGCTCCATAATGCTGCAACGGAGCCACCCCAGGCTCTCAGAGTGTTTCAGTGCGCGTTGTAAGTTCTGTGTGATGTGTTCTTTGCGCACATGCTGTCTGTTGGGGAAACGGATTCGACAGCCCACAAGCAACACCCATTGCCAACAATTTATTGCCATCTTACTCCTCTCTATAGGGACATGTAACCCCATCCCTGGTTTTGGTCGGATGGATGGCCGCAGGCTGGTGCTCCCATGTATTGCTCTGGTCGGCGTCATCCTCTTCTTGCCCTTCCTTTTTGGCCTGATCCCCAGTCGCCCCAAGCCTCTCACCACATCTTCTGCCCCTGCAACGGATTTCACTGAGGTTCAGACCCCCGAACGTATCGAACCCCTAGCAAAAGCCGCCAACCCGGAAGCCCAGGTAGCCCCTGCAGCTGCGCAGGAGGGCTCTGCAGCACAGGAGGCTGCATGGGGCTACTTCCCCTTGCCCCCTGCGCCCGAGTTCCCCGACGGTGCTGAGGCGCTAACGCCAGCATATGCCAAACAGCTGTGGACTGAGGCACTGCCGCTGCCCCCAAAGGACAACCCATCCGTAGACCTTGTGGTCAGCCGCTGTGTCGAGGACCAGAAGTGGATCGGCACGTTCGCACCGCAGCTCGCGAAAGTCTGCCAGCTGCGTGTGCTGGTGTACGAAAAGTGCCTGGAGGGCAAGCGCGGCATCGTGTCGGAGCAGCTGGAGCCCTTCCATTTGGTGAAGATTGCACTGCCGAACGTCGGGTACGAGGGGCACACGTTCCTGCACCACCTCATTGCTTCCTCTACATTCCCGGACCTGGTCTTCTTCCTTCAGGGCCATGACCCACGCGTGCACATGCGCACGGCCAACATTGACCTCCTGACTTACTTCCGCTGCATAATCCAGCAGCCGCAGAAGTTCCTCCGCAACGGCTTCCGATACGTCTCGGACGAGCGGTGGGAGTTCTTCACCCGCAAGCAGGCGTGTTGGGAGGGCTACTACCAGGTATTGTGCCTGGTGCCTGGTGTGTTTGGGGGGCGTGTGCCTTCGGCGCAGGTGACACCACTGGTGATTCTCTGTAGCAGAGTTGGGGGATTAATCTGGTCTCACGATTTGTATACTTAGACTCACGGATACGAGGTAGGAAACAGGGAGGGGGGTGTTTCTACCGAGAAAGACGCCATGGGTGTTTTTGTGAACCCCCCCCCTTTTCGTTGGCTTGGTCGTTACGCCAAAATAGGGTTTCCTTCCATGTACAAAGAACCCCTCCCACTGTTTTTTTTCAAACAAACCCCCAATTGTTTGGTGGCGGATGTCACTAGTCCAGTAAACACAACTTGGGGTTCACCATCACAGAGCTGATCCAGACAAGCAAAAGTACCAAAGTTTTTGTGCATCAGAAAGATCGCCAGATTTAGGGCAGAAAAGGCCTACAATTTCCTTTGGCATGACTACAAAACGGACAAATAGGCACCTTAACACCTCCGCGGTGCAGTGCAATGGCCGACATTAGCGTAAAGTGGTTAACAAAGGGGTAACTGCCCGTTTTTTTTTTTCAATGTGGCCAATTTTAGGCCAAACCTCATGGCGTCACATTTTGCACATCCTCCCCCTGTTGGTAGGAAATGCGCTCTTTGGTCCTGGCCCTAGGCACAGGTACCACCACGCCCGCCGCCTGCGCACAGGGCAAACACTCCCTCTGAGCCCTCGTGCTTCGTGCCTCGTGTGCGTTGCGTGCATCCCATTTGCCTTGTACCCACAACGCTATTCGTGTATCGCTTGCCCTCAGGCCATCTTTGAGATGCCAGACTGCCCCGATATCCTCGGGACCCTGTGCTGCTCCGCCTTCATCCTGACCAAGGAGCGCATCGCTGCAATCCCCCGAGGCGTCTTTGAGCGCGCCATGCGGTTCATGAACGGCACTGTGCTGCCAGTGAAGCTGCGCAGCCCCGTCAATGCAGAGGACCACAAAGCGCAGCGGATCTTTGACAAGATTCAGCCTCAACAATTCTGGACCAATTATGAGGCCAACTGCAAGACACCGCCCGGTTCTAAATTGGGGTATTGCGCTGGGGCTGTGGCTCGTCACAAGATCGAGGGCGTCCAGATCGAGCACTTGTGGCAGGCGATGCTGGGCGAGCCCTTCTGGCTGCCTCCCAACGTGTTCCCGGAGTTTGAGCCCCGGCAGCTGCGATCGCATTTGTGGAAGCTCAAAGACCCGAAGGTGAAGGACCAGATCACGGAAAAGTACGAGAAGGCGTTCGGTGAGCAGTATCGTGCGCAGATCTTCAGCCGGGGGCAAATGGGGCTGGGGATGATCGAACAGCACTTGAAGTACAAGCCACTGCCCGTAGTGCAGTGTTAGGGGGCCCTGGGGCTGGAAGGCGCAGTGCTGTGGGGTGGTTGTGCAGAAAAGGGATGTATTGGGGCGTGCCTTGGGATGGGTCCGGCATTGTTGGGTGCAGAGGGGGTGTGGGGGTGTTAGGGGATGGGGGGGAGGGTCATAATGGGGGCTTGAACGTCTGGGCCCGGGTCCAGCAGAGCCGAAAAAACGAAGCTTCTTTTCCCCCCCTCCGATGGACCCAAACCGCCGCGGTTACACACACACACACACACACACGTGCACGGTTAAGCACAGCCAAAGGCTTTGCCACAAATGCCCATCCTTCAATCCTTCTTCAACAGCAGCAACACCTCAGGCGCCCAACAGAGAGTGGCCCGTTAGGTCTGCCCTGTTTGTTATTACTTTCGCAATCCTGTGTTTTCCCTCAGTGAGTGCCACCTTCATATGCACTTGTGTTTTGGTGGGCGTATGGCCTTCCTCAAGGATACGTCCTCTGGTTCACTTTCGTTCATTGGACAGTGCTCCCCGACAAAGGATTTATGTGGTGAATGGCACTGTGTTGCTGCTGGGCGCCCATCCCCCCACAGGATTTCTCGAGAATTTTGTGGGGGTCACACCAAGCGATGCAATGGACACAATTGTGTCACAGGTCCGGTGCAAGTCATACTGAAGGTTTGAAGAAAATTGTTCTCCATGACATACCCTTCCTAATGATTGGTTGACATGTCAGAGAACCCAGATCACCCCTCTGCCGCCTCCAATGCGTGATTTGGGGCCTGCATTGGGGTGAGTTTGGGGTCCGCGGGTGCTCGAACGACCCCCCCCCCCCTGCACCTAGTGTCTGGGGCCGGTGTCCACGCCTGATGGACCGGAATCAGACCCCCCAGTCATCCTCTGGGAAAACCCCGGGCTCTCCCTCAACACCCCGTTGGGTATCACACTGTGGTCCATTCTGAGAGCAGCGTGGTTCACAGCGCTGCATGCACAAACTCAACCAAGGTATGGGACGAGCCATGTGGGACTCGTTTCAGGCGATGTGGGTAAAAGTACTGCGGGGTTGGGAAGAACACCCGTCCCCCACGTTAGGTCACACTGCTTATCCAAGCACACCAGTCCATGAGCAACAACACTGTGCTACAACACCCACGTGTCGCTGTGTCCTCTACCAGGTCCCCCCCCATATTACATGTGCTGCAAAACGCAGCAGAAGCAGCAGAACTGGCGGAGGGATACGAGACAATCATCCGTGGATACCAACAGCAAGGATGGCACATCATATACCCCAATGGATCCTCCAAAAAGTAGCGTGAAGTAGTGTGGATGGGGGGCTATGGTGTATTTTTTGGTGACGACAGGGACGCAGGTGACTTCATGCCAGTGGATGAATACCGGACAAATAACCATGGGGAGCTCCGTGTGGCGCTGTGTAGCCCACAGGCGCACCACAAGGGCCCACGGTCCCTCTTCTGCCCCGATTTCTTGCTAGTAGTCAATGGTGTTTTGGGTTGGGCTCAACGGGAGGCGGCAGATGTGGTGCAATACCTCCAGCAAAGTGAACCATATTGACCTGTGGATACAGATCCTGGACTTCACTGAACAACTGGGGGATGAGGTCAAGTGGATCCATGTTCCGTCGCACATTGGCATCAAAGGGAACGCAGGTGGATCACCTCGGCAATGTGGGATGGCGACGGACCCCACTGTTGTTTGGGCGCATATCCATATGCCCCACCTAGCGGGACAGGAGAAACCCCCCCTTATCCAAGGGAGAATTGCTGTGGGGGTGCGAAGAAATTGTGAGGCCCCAATCACTCACACCTGTATCGGCCCCGCGAACCGATGCAGAACCAAACACCAGCAGGTGGCTATCCACGACACTCTAGAACCTGAATCCCGACTAGCGAAGCTCCAAACTCAAATGTGTTTTCACATCGTTCTTGATGAGAGGGATGCAGCTGCCGCCACCGATACGTCAATGGCCTGTGCCAATCTTCGGGAAGCTCGCAAGGAGCGCCCAAGCCTACACAATTTGGAGTACAGCAGGGGCCATAGTCGGTGGTGCCTACCATGGCATACACTGCTAGGAATGGTCAAGCAATTTAGTGAGCCACCCGTGAACAATATCTCGCAGCAATTGAGTGATAACAACGACATACCACGTGCACAATGCAATATAGCGGGAAAATGAAGGTTTGCCTTTTTGGTTGTGCACGCGTCCAATGTGGTGCCCATGTTTGAGTGTCTGGTACATGTCCTTTGAGTCTCCACTTGTTAATGTCTCTTTGTCTCATTTAATGTCCGCTGTCACCCCCCCCCCCCCCCGTGCTACACAATGTGTTGGTCCATCTTGGGATTCTTGTGGATGGAACAAGCCTTTTGACTTGCAATTTGAACATGCATCTATGGGAAACTTTTGTTCTCTTGGGGTCTTGGGTTTATTGCAAGGCGGGGACCAGAAAAGTGTGGTGCAAAAGTTGGATGAACGGTACAAGCTTACCAGGCAAGTCAGAGAGGTAAAGGGCATGATGGTCACAAATGCGGTCGGATTTGAGAGGTGTGTGGCCCTTTATTATCGCGGATACAAAGGCATAGGTTGTGTTTCATGTTGCAATGTGTTGCAGACAAAGAATGAGCAGCTACTGGTTGTGTGGGAACAATCGTAGAAGCATTGTAGCGGAGTTTGGGAAAAGGAAAAGTATTTTGCTTGATCAGTGCACGTGGACACATATGTGTTTCCACCGCATCCCACCCGAAAACCCACCCCCCAACGGGATACATGGGGTTTGCAGAAATGTGCACAATGGGTTGAATAGGGTAGTGACCGCATGAGGGAAATATTGTGGGTGGTCCAAACCCGGCGCGCCATGTTGGTTGGAACGGTTCCTTGACGTGATCCATGTGGAATTCCGGACCGCAACAGCTGTTGTGCTAGCAACTAAAAATTGGGTCGCCACGGCTGATGCCCCGCACTGTTGCTGCTACTACGGCGCCCCCCCCCCCCTCCTCCCCCCTTGCTTGCTCTAGGCTTGGCGGCTAGCTGCCGCTTGAGGGCAGTGGCTTGCCCCTCCAACTCGTCCTTTTCATGCACCGCAGCAGATGCGTGAGGTGATACAGGTCCCTTCCTTCGGCCTTTGTTGTAAGGGCACAAGTTTGACTGACTCTCAGTCTGTTGCTGCTACAGCCATTCAACTAGCTGCTCTTGCCCACCATCATTGGTGACAGTTTTAGTGGCTAGAGAGAGTGGATGACCGTTGGGCCTTTTTGGTGGGGGCGTTTGGGCTCAGGAGCGTTGTTGTTCCTTGCGCTCAATACCCCCCTTTGACCCCCTTGACCTTCTTGATGCCCTTGCCGGCTGAGACAAGGTGTCGCCATTGCCCTCTTCATCCCCCTCCACAAGCACATTTGCCACCCCATCTTTCCCCTCCTTCCCCACCTTCCCAAATCAATTTCGCATGGTGAGCCATGCATTGTCCATGCCGTTGAAGTTGCAGGGCTCCCAAGACACAATGCTGCGCACCTCCCAAATCACCCCCTTCATCAACATTCCGGGGCTACAACCTGTGGTTGCCCCGCTCACCCTTTTGCCCTAATTTGAGGTGGAATGCAAACCGCGCCACCGCCGTTTGCCCCTCCTACAGCACTATTTCCGCTTGCAGCTTGAACTCGCAAGGGAAGGACCGTATCAACCCCGCATGCCCCTCGGCCTCCACTTCGCATGTCTTAGCAGCAGGAGACATGTTGATGTCGGCCATCAGGTCCGGGAGCCTTGGCCCACTCCCAAAGTGAGTTGGGCTAGGAGTTGGCCACAAAGAGCCCCTTAGGAGGGGGTTATGATGGGGATTATTGCCGGAGCAGGCGGCAAGCATAGGCATCATTGCCGCCGAAGGATGCAGTGGACGGGGGCTCGGACGGGCACTGGGTGGACATCTGTGCGTGAGGTTGGATGAGTGTGTGCAGGGGGTGCAACACTATCCTCTTGGGGTGGCTGTAGATTGTGGCACTTTTGCGCATGCAGCGTGACGGCTGAGTACCATGCGTGGAATGAACCCTCCACGGGATGAATCGCAAAAAAGTCGTCAATAAATTGGAGATGAAAGTCGCATGAAATGAAGGGCAACACAACCTCTCAAGCAGCAAAGCGAGAAATTCCGTGTGATGTCTTGTGATTTCGTACGAAAATGGTAATACATCGGGCCCGGCGAATGAAGGTGCGAAACCGCTAGCCTGTGAAACCGGTGCCAATTTTCTCCGAATTTCATACAAATTTACACAAACCGACACGAAATTTATCCCTGTGTTTATGAACCATGTTGATGCACAGTCTTCCGGGGTTTGCTGCCCGTGTGAGGCTGCACTATGCCTTGGGCAAAGGTGATGAAGGCGCGGGGGGTCGCGGGAAGAGAACACCGTGGCCAAACAATTTGGGCAGCTCTTCAAAGCACGGACCTTTGAGGAGCAGCACAAGGACACATCCCTCCATTGGTGCTGGCAAGGAAGTCCGGGCTGAACAGGGCTGTGGCAAGGGAGGGTTGATGAAGATAGTACAGGGGGTAGTGAAGGAACCGATGTTCCCAATGGCTTAGGCGTCACAAGTTGCCCACCCTCTAGGACCCCGTATACGCGCGATTTGACAATATTCTACATTTCTACTTTGAGTATGTTATTTGACGTATGTGACCAAAGTTGTTGGCAGAGCTGTGTGACACCCGTTGAAATACGTGTTGATGTGTTAGCCTTGTGTATACCCGTCTTCTAGTGTGTTGTATTTGACGTTTTTCTGAAGGTGGCCGAAATTTCGGCCAGGTTTTGGGTAACATTGCAAACAACTATGTGTATATGCAGTTTCTGACCCTTCTGGCCGAAATTTCGGCCAGCTTTTTGGTTTCCTGGTGAATAGGCATGATTATTTTCATTTTTCTTAGGGCTGGCCGAAATTTCGGCCAGCTTTTTGGTCTGTTCACTATTCAAGCACTTATATTCTGGTTTTTGGGTGGGCTGGCCGAAATTTCGGCCAGCTTTTCCTATTGTTGAACATTTAAGCAATTATTTTCCCTTTGAACACACCTGGCCGAAATTTCGGCCAGCTTGCAATTGTCATTGTTCATGAGTATTACACCATACACTCCTACATAACTGTTTTCTTGTCTGAGCATTAATGTCTTCTGCTATTACTGTCAATGTTGTACATGCTGCAGTTACTGGTGCTTTTGCTACTACAGCCAAAGGGCTGTTGCGAAATGCATTACGTGGCGGGACTCTGCAAAAGCTTTTGCAATTCTGCCTCTTCTTGCGGAAGAATCGCAGGAGCCGGCACTCCCTGACACAGTTGAAGGCCGCCGCCACTGAGAAGAAGCCCCCACGATGGTACTTGACATTTTTGTCACAGTTCCACGCCCTATACTGCCTGCTGCGCCGTATGGCCCTCCCATACTCTAACTGTGGGTCTGGTTACAACTGGGGTATTATGTCCTGCCGCCAACGCCGTAAGGTAGGAGTCCTTGGTCAGTGTAACACTAAGCAGGAGTCCATTCACCATCGTGCTGGACTAGCAGCACACAACTTGTGGAACACCATGCAACGTAGGCAAGTTTGTATATGGTTTGATAACCTGGGGCGTTACAGGTCGGGAGCTGATCCCCATTCACCCGACTTAACCCTAAATTGTACAGCTGTTGCTGTTTTGCACACTACTGCCCTACCTGCATACCGGGGTCTGCCGGAGCTGGCCGAAATTGAGGCCAGGGTACCAAAGGTTGCTGATGACATCTTTCGCTCACATAGAGCATTGTTTGATCGTATTGATGTTGCCAACCAAGGTATTCAGAGAGTTTGGGTTCGTGCTCCTTTGGATATTGCCAGAAAAAATGTTCGTTCCCTCAACTGGAGACCCTTTTTCTTGTCTGAGCTCCGCTCCGGCACACACAAAGAGCTTTTGCAACTCGTGGTTGATTTGTCATGTGTGGAACACCGCACCAGACACTGTGTTCCGCTGCTTGTGGACATGAAAATACACTTTGCCCTACTTAAGCTGTGTTATGGTGCTGCTTATGTTCCCTGGAATGTACCACAATTACTGTTGGGTTTTCCTTTGGTGTACGGAGTATGGCATAGCTATAAGTATTGCGTTGAATTGATCTACAGGGCGTTCCTGCCGTTCATTAAGTTTTTGGAGCAGGGGAACAACCTTCAGGTTGGGTCTATCCTCCCTCGCAAGGTCAAGGTCATCCATATGGAGAAGACGTTGCTTGGACTCATGTTAGCCACATCGTCCAATAGAGGCAGACTAGATGAGCGCGTCACTTCCCTGCTCAATAGCCAGCGGGACCTGACACCCATTCAGCGCAAGGGTTTGCGTATGTTATTAGCCCTTAAGGCTTTGCTGTACACATACTGTCCAGCTGCTTTCAGCATTGGGACTTTGGTTCGTGAGTGCAACTGGGAGGGACGGGGGGCAGGTTCCGGTATTGTAGCTAAGCAGGCACTTGAGATGTCCCTACTGCTCATGCTGAACATCCTAAAGCCCGAGGAACAGTTAACCACGGAGTATGTGAAAACCACCGCTGTTGCTCTTTTGTTTTGGAGTCAGTGGCATTCCGCCTCCCTAGGGTGTATCCACTCCGAGGAGCTGGGTGAGGCACTTTTGAGTCGGTTCTCAGCCCACTGTCGCCGCAACACTGCCTGTAATAGTGTCCAACAGTCGTCTGATTTATTTCTGACACTTCCCCCTGTCCAACCGGGAGAGAAAGTTTTGCGTGGTGTGCTGACTGAGAGATCCGTGGCAATGTTCTCTGCCAATCTTAAACAATTCATCTTGACAGCCCATACACAGAGCCTGCCCATTTGTGTTCCCGTTCCGGACTATAAAGTTGAGGTGAGAAGACTGGATACAGTTGAGGATTTGACGTTTCCCGGTACCATGTCTAGGACACGAATCACCACAGACCGTTTAAAAGTGGTTCTGTTGCATGCAATGCAAAATCTGGTTGCGCGTACCAGGGTTCCTGAGGGTGTTGAGGATTTTTTACAGACAAATGCACCTGCCCGCACTGCTGCCGAGCAAGGGGTGTTGCGTACTGCACATGCTTCTATTTGCGCTGCCAACCGTGCAGCGCCTGCTGCTGCTGCTGCTGCTCCTGGTGGAATTGCCTTGCCCCCAAAGCCACCCCCGAAGCCCCGAGCCAGAGGCCCCCCAGTACCCCCCCCGGCCCCCCTCCGCCCAGTACCCCCCCCCGCCCTTGATGATTCCATTGCTGTCGACTCTTGTGATAGTGACCAGGATATTGATTGTGATGCAGACAGCGTTGCCTCCTTTGAAGCCCTAGATGAGGCGGAACACATCGGTGTGGATACCCAGGATTGGGACTGATTTCTGTTTGCAGCTGTGTTTGTCACTGTGGTATGGGTTCTGCCACGCATTGCCAGTGATTTTGGTGTGTCTATTTGTTGTTTCATGTTTTTCTGGCCGAAATTTCGGCCAGACTTGTTGTTTTGTCATATGGCTACCCCCAGAACACGAATGACTTAAGGTTGTGGCCGAAATTTCGGCCAGCCTCTCAGAATCGTATTTGTACACAGTGGTTTGACATGCAGAGCAGTGCTGGCCGAAATTTCGGCCAGGTTTTCCGAATTTCCTGTCAGGCAGTCCGATTTGGTCCTTTTTTGGTTGATCTGTGCTTGCTATTTGCTATCTGGGAACTCTCCCCTTCATGAAATGTTGCCCTGTAGCCATTTATTTTATGACTGAGCCTGGAGGGGTATCGCAAGACATGGCTGTTTCGCCAGATGGTGAGCCTGCAGCAGACAATGGGCAATCTCAAGTGCAATCCCAGTCTCAAGAGGACCAGGCGAGCACAGAGGGACTTCAAAAGAAGCCTAAGGCCGCACCAAAGAAAAATTCATCATCCTCCATCAAGTTATCCGACTGGGTTACGTCAACGACGAAAATAAAGGTTCGGTGGGATCAGATTATTATCGACCACGACCGAAAATTTGGGCAGGTCCGTAGGATTTCGGATGATCGCGTGCAACGCCGCTACGACGATCTGAAGGCAGCCCCGCCTGTGGATTACATCCAGGATCTTCTTTTTTAAAAAGTCACTCGTATGTGTGTTGTGGTATTCTTCTCGATAGTACCGTTTTCGCGTCTGAATTTTCGACCCTGCTGTTACGAATATCCCTGTTGCACAGCCACTCGCTGGGTTCTGTTGGGGGGTCAGCATGTTTACACTGCTGCCCAAAAACACAAGACCGAATTTGAGATGAAAAATATGGAGACTCCGGATTGGACCCTGGTATTTGGTGGTTATGAAGTCAAACAGGACTGCCCCCTGCGGACTAGGCGCCGGCTTGCAGGCTTACATCAAATCCAGACCACTGCTGGCTCAGCATCCACCACATCGGAGCGAATGTCTCTACTCCTGGATAGGCTTGAGGATGAGGATGCCAATGAGTACACCCTGTACCATCACATTACTGTTATGCTTGAAGAGTGTGGTGTTACTGCCGAGGAAGGCACTGTGGTGTGTTTCATTTATTAATTCGGTTTTGTCGATCGACCTGGCCGAAATTTCGGCCAGCTTCTGTCTTCCACATGTTCTCCTGTGCAGAGTGCTGTTGCCAAACGGTGGGGTGGCGTTGGGCGTTTGGTGAAATTTGTGGGTCTTCCTTCAGTAGACGCCATGGCAGCCATGGAAAAGCGTGGACTACATCCCGCATGTGGTCCTGGCACATTCTTCATCCCGAGGCGGCTACCAATGGGCTTGTGAACAACACCAGAGGTATGTTTTGGTCAAACAGGGGTTTGTATTCGAATAAATCGACCGACCTGGCCGAAATTTCGGCCAGCTTGTGTGTCGTTCAATTAATGCACAATAGGGGCCCACCCTGTGCTACCACCTGTCTGCGGCTACACTTGGTACTATCGAGATGGCCAAAAGGCAGTGCGCTATTGCATCACACCTGAAGGTAGCCTATGGCAGTTGGACCTGGACTGAACAAAACCCCTGGCCCCCGTGGTCAGCAGTAATTAAGGCCCCTCTTTGGAAGGAACCCAAATATGAGGGGTTGTGGGGATTGTTGCAGAAGCCTGTTGCTAAGCCTGTTTGTGAAAAATCTGATACTGGTCTGGTCAGTATCCAGTGTGCTAGGGAGTCCCTCGTTGAGTCAAGCACAGGCAAACTCATTGCAGAGTCAGGCCGTGTGGAACTGATGGCAATGCGTTGTGGAGTCCCTGTTCCCAGTATCATTAGTTCACTGCCCTTTGCTGCTTGTATCATTGAGGTGCCCCGCCTCTATACAGCTGGTTTGCATAACCTGGTTGCGCAGCTGCTTTTGTCCGGTGTGCCTGTGTTCATTGCGGGTGAGTCTGCTGATGTGAAAGCCACTGTTGCTGCTTTGAAGGCCACTGTGGCTGAGGATATGTATCAGTGTGATGTTGCACTTTACAATTTGTCAAGCAAGACCCCGCTGTACACTTCTACGTACCATCTGGTTTCCATTTGTTCTGCCACTGCCTTTGATAACAGGCTTCCCCGTTACGTGGCTTTTACTGAAGGACCCATGTCGTCTGTGATGCCTGTTGAAATATTCTCATTTCTTTTGAGCCTGGTTCCGGTCCCAGAACGGGCAGGCAACTGGTTTTTGCTGTGGACTCTGTCTGTGTATTTTGCAAGCATGATGTCTACCAGGTTTTCCAAGGACTGTAATGTTGTGTGTGCCCTTTTGGGTGAGGAGACTGTTGTGCCCGATGACTTTGTTCAGCTCATCAGAGCAGGTATCACCAACGCCGACACGTGCCCCCCCAAGTCATGGGAGGATGTGTACCACGACTTGGGGGCAGGTTTTCCTGTGGATTGTTCTGGGGTTAGGTATGTAGATGAGGATCCTGAGGAGCAAGATGGGGAGGCAGAGTCGCAACCAGAGACACAGACTCCAAAGAAGAAACCCAAAACTGCCCCTGCCCCCTCACCCAGTGGCACGCAGTGCGCTCAGGCCACCCCAGCTTCCTCCTCAGGCACTGTTGCCCCTACTGGCAAAGGTATGAATACTTTTGTGAATCATTTTTCACCATCCCAGGGTGGAAACACACAGTCACAGAACTCTGCCACTGCCAAGTCTGGTGCTGCAGCCCCTGCCAAGCCTCCTGCTAACACAGGTGCTAAGAAGCCCCGTGCATCTGGTCTGCGCAAGCGCTAATGCCAGTCCTGCTGCTTATATTGCCTGTCAGCATGAAGTCTGGCCGAAATTTCGGCCAGCATGCAGTCCTCAGCCTCTTCAGTTTTTTATTATTGTGTTTCCCCATAGGCACTGCAAAAGTCTGCTTTGATTCGTGAGGTGGCAAGTATTTGCTTGTAATTGAGTATATTATGTTGCACACCCTGTTCAAATGTCACTGCTCCTGTGTTCCTTGCTCATGTCTACTGTCTTAGGTACCCATTTCAGTGATCATATTCGGAGTTTCGATGGACTTGGCCGAAATTTCGGCCAGCTTAGGCCTGTCTGTCAAATAGGACCATGTGTTTGGACATTTTTCGAAGAGCTGGCCGAAATTTCGGCCAGGTTGGTTAAAATAGGACATACAAGTACATGCTTTGGGATAGTTTTTCGTGTGCTTTAATGAAAGGTATGTTTGGGGTTCCCACATCTGTGGTGTATAGGGGGGTTCTATGATCAACCTCGAACAAAGGGGAGAGAAAAATAGGCAGCCCCCCCCCCCCACACTGGAATGCAGTGATCTAAATGTAAAACAACACTATATTTTGGTGATTGAATGTCTTTATTTTGAAAATCTGTGTGTTTCCAGAAATGCAAATAACGGCATATATTTGAAATACACACCTTGCTTTTGCATGTTGCCACCAGGGGGGTTTGGGTACCCAAAAAATAACACCCCTTTTCACATACTTTCCCCCTCATTACAACATGGACTTCCGTGGGCCATAGCGCCAGGTGGGGGGTGGGCAACTTGTGACGCCTAAGAATGGTGCCGGCATTGGTCATCATGAGTGGGGTGTAGAATGGGCCACAGTTGCCCCACGCTGACATCAGCACTCACTCCAACGTGTTCAAGAGCAATCTAGACCGTCACCTGAGTATTTTCATCTGCTTAGCAGATGAGTACGGCATGGCACTCCTTGCTAGCAACAATGTGGGGAGAACAAGCAGGTGCAGTGGGATGTGGTGGACCCGGGGAGATATTCTCGTGATGTTGAGCACCTACTGCCATCACAAGCGGGTTGCTTGCAAGCATGGCAAGGATGGGATTGACGGTTTTTTTTTTTGGATGCCGGACAAGCGCCACATCTAGGTGACCACCCAAAACCACCCACCTTGACCGATCTCATGGCTTGCCGACGTGCAATGGCCTCCCCTTGGTGGACCAATTTCTGCGCACGGCCTGGCATGCTCGCAAAGGTGGAGTTGTGGTTGGGGGAGGCAGCCGAAGAATTTTCTTGCATGCCCTGATCCCCATGACCCCACCCGACCCCAGTTGCCCCGTCCAGCATATTTTCTTCTCCCCCACCGCCCCTTCGACCGCCCTCTGAACCGTCAAGATCCACGCCAGCGACATTTTCTTCCGGATGCGGATGAACTAGCTGAAGGTGCCCAAGGAGGACGGCGTGGAAGCAGGGGTGCCCATAACGAGGTCATAGTGCAGCATGGCGACGCGGTGCCGCCCCATATCCCCGTCGCACTTGGTCAAGGCGGCGCCACCATCGAGCAAGGTGAAACAGGCAAAGTCCGGTGCATGGAGAATCATGTAATCTTGCTAGTGCCGGCCATCCCTACCTATTGCAGGAAGCCACCGGAACCCCCCAACAACACATGCCTACGGCAATTGTCCACAGCGAAAACAAGCTCATCGAGGAACTCCTAAAGTTGAATCCGACGGAAAACTGGAACAATATGTATGACACTGAACAACAAACAATCAAAACCACAACCATATGAGAACCTAAGGCTCGCTTCAGCACCTCCCTCACCAAAAACTAGAACCCAATGATCACCACGGAGCACATTCATAAACAAATGCAAGATGGCACATGGTACGACAGGAACCCATACCCATACCAACTACCAATATACGCATAGCACAAATTACCGAAATCTCATGAGGGCGCAACGCGGGGCGGACTCAGACGGGCTACACAGCGTAGAAGACATGGCGAACGCCAGCCAGTGCACTGTCCATATGGAGGCAAGTCATTAGGGAACTCCGGACGTACCAAAAAGCTCCTACGTCCTCCTTCCCCGTAAGCAGATACCTAGCGTAACAACGAATGATGTACGCAAAGGGCGGCCATACAAACTAACTCGGGTGGCAACTAAGACGAGCGGCCGCAACAAGTCCTCCGCACCCTCAAGGAGCCAAGTGCATAGGAACTATAGATTGCGTATAAGGTAGACAGGCAGGACCACATGGCGCTCCAAACCTACCGCACGGATTGCCACCCTTGCAGAAACAGTCCCGATACGCCCAAGGGGCGTACCAATTTAACTATATCCGTATGAACAAGTGGTGCGCGCAACGCAAACATCTTAAGCATCCACCTCCAACTGAGGCCTTTTATGGTCTTGCACTTAGACAACACCATCAAACAAGGACATGGACCAGCACACAAGACATATGCCTTATCCAAGGGCAGTCCCATACGGGTTGGAGTAGAAGACCGCAATGATGTACTCAAGCCACACCCGGCAAAAACCATTGTGGCAATATAATGCCCCCTAGAAATTGCGATTTGCACCCGAGAAACTTCCTGAAACACAACAACCGACATCAGTTCGAGGTGGCGTCCACCGTAGCGCGGAAGCACACGGAGAACGCCTTCAAGTGGAAATGCGCACTCCGAACAAACAGCGGCACAGAGGGGCCCGCACCCATGCAAGATACAAATGCACATGCATTTCCTACCACGACTTATGCAAACCTCCAAACAATCAAGCAAGAGGAACAAAATGCCGGCAGCCCAGGGCCATACTCTCACGCGGCTCTCACTGCCCACCTTTTCGGGAGGCGAGTGCGGCCGTTGTTGCCGTTGTAAAATTTGGCATGTGCATGCTAATTTCAGCCCCTTTTTGGGCGGTGAAAAAAAAACCTGTTTCAAATCGCGTAGCTTTCAGGTGGTCGGTTGACCACAATTTTGGAAGCTATAACGTACCATATACCCTACCAAAATCAGGATTTTCAGACCAAGAACGACGTGTGGCTCGTTCTTTGACCAAAAGTGAATTTTAGCGGTTTTTTTTTCTACCTACTGACATTTATTGAATTGTGTTGTACGATATACGTCTTGAATGAAATATGGTCTTATTGTACCACTGTTTTCTGCCGTACTGTCCTCGTACGTTGCTCATTGGTTCTATATTTTGACACTACTGACTGACGTACAGCGTTACTGTCACGTTTGTCCGTTTCTGTGCCCAATGTTGCCAACACGTGACCTCATTCGGAGCGGTGGCACATCCCCTACAAAATAGATATTGGTCTGCGTGTTTTGTTTGCAATGGAACATTGGCAATATTACTATGCTATACTGCAATTTGGCTCCAAAGAGCGACCTGAAGGTCGCTCTTTTTGTGTCAAAACCGCTTCCTGGGCCACTACTATGGTGGAATTTGTACCAACTTTCTGGTGTCACTTGCAGCTCACCTCTCTTTGCTTCATGGACCCCGAGCCCTTTCGCAAGTTCCTGTCCAATACCAAGGTGTTCGCAAGTGGGGCTGAGTTATTCACAGCCGCTGTCTTACCGGGGCCCACTCAAGAGTTTATTTTGTTCTGCATGGAATTACGTGGGAGCAGAAAGACGAGGTATATGTTTGTAGAATTCTTGTATGAACATGCTAAGCAACAAGCTGGCAGGGTGCCTAGTAGATGGCACACGGTTCTGCAACAGGAGGCATATAATATGTATTTCCTTTTGCATTTGAGGTGGAACCCAAGGGGAAAGCATCCAGCAGAGGAATAGGATCATATTGGAGTTACCCGGTGTCCGAGAAAAAAAATGGCTCGTACAGGGCAATGCACATACATCCGCCCCGATGTTTCCACTCACGCCAATGCCGTTGCTTCCAAGATTCTTGAAGACCTTAAGGTCCACCTGTTTGTTGTATGGACTAACAACTTTTGTCGGCGCTGCTTCTGCCCCACTCCTCATTCATCTGATACACCATTAAACACCACTGTTTTTGGTGTTTGTTCGGTGCCTATTAGGCTTGATCCCTTTCCGGGGTATTGTTCGCTATCATCTATTGTTGGTAGGATAGATACTATTGCAACTGCATTGTGCACAGCACAACAAGAGCACCACACACGGTTTGTGAACACCTATAATGCAATTACAACAATAAAGAGGGTTAGATGCCCCCTTGACATTCGTCGTCGTTGCGTTGTTATCTCCCCTGATGATGTCTGATGAGGTGACAGGTAGTAACACTGGTTTACTGTAGTTGCTGTGTATGGTACTTGATCTGCAACAAGAAAGTGGTGGACCCCCGCCCGTGCTGGTCGACATGAAGATCCACTACCAAAGTTGTAAGTTCCTTTACAGCCCAAGTTATGTACCCTTTGATTTGGGGGCTACTGAACCACTTGCCTATTGTATATGGGATGTGGCATGCACACAAGCATTGCGTAACATTACCTTGCGTAAGTTCCTACCACTTTGCACCTTCCTGAACACTGGTTCCCTGGAACATGGCTCAATGGCCTTTAACACTGTACACCTCCTCCACATGGAGCGCCCGTTTGCCACCTTGTTTATTTTGGGTTGGAAACGGCGTGCAGTGCTAGACCATGAAATGCAACAGCTGTCTAGATTACCTACCCCCCTTACTGCGCACCAAGACATCTGCTTGGTACAAGCTCCAGCACTATGTTGTCTTCTGCTTGACTTCATTCCTGCGTTGTTTACGCTTAGGCTTTTCATTAGGGAGTGCAACTGGAGTGAGCAACGGTGTACACCGACCCTGGGTGTTACCATTCTGGAGTACGCTCTTCATATCTTGGCGAACCTGCTTGCTACACGGACAGGAACATAACGATGAGTACATTAAGACACTTGTGATTGGACTCTTGACTCTCTCTCGGTGGCATGAACGGCTGCCACCACGGTGTCTGTCTGAGGAGCCATGTGAAGCCTTGCTGTCGCGTGTGGTCACCATGATGCATAGGTATCCAACTGTTGTGGACTTGGAAGGTATTTGCGACATCTTTTTAATCACCCGTCGACCGAAGATGGACCCCCGTGACGTTAGGAATCACATACCCAAGGGTGTTGTTCTTGCAGTTGACCGTGCCCTTGCTGATATGGTACGCTTTGTTGGTCGAAGACCACTCCCCCACTTCCTTTGGTCTAGTCACGCCACCACTATGGTTCCTCCTATTGGTGCCGTTGTTTGCAAGTATCTTGTGAGGTGGCAAGACGGTATACCTCTTGACAGGTGGCGTGCACTCATTGTCAAAATTGTGCACACCCTCCTCGAAGTGGGCTCGCCATCACAAGAATTTTCGGACAAATTTGGGGACTTTTTACCACCAGGTCCTGTTATGGCTGTTCGCCACTATGAGGCGGATGTTGCTTGCTTTAGACGTGACCACCCTATCCCACGATGTTACTTGCCGAAGCGTACGACACGTGCTGCCCCTCCAGCTGGTGGTGGTGGTGCTGCGCCACTAGTAGGTATACCTGAATACATGAAGCGGTTGATGATGTTGATACCGATGTTGAGCCTGATGTTGCGAAAGCCACCCCCGATGAGTGCTAGGGCGATGATTGTGACTGTGACGTAATCTCTATGTCGTCCAGAGACACAGATGAACCGCCACTAGTCCTTTTACAGGAGGATGAGTTCGGGGTGCACTGTAAGGCTGGTGATTTTTAATATTTTTTCCGGCAGCGTCCTGTAGGTTGTTCTTTCGCAAGACATGCATTGCTAGGCATTTAAAACAGGGCATCATGCATAGATCAAGAGACACCGACCTGCAGGTCGATGTCTTTACCATGTCCCCCAAACTTTGTCATCCCTAGTGTACATGTGTGGTCTTGTGCATGCCCCCTAGTTTGAAACACCTGCTTCTGAGATGTTCCCCCTGTTTCCGAATTTTACTGGGTTTATTGCCTGTTTCCAAGTGAATTGACTTTTCAACAAGGGTTTTTGATTGGGCCCGCCAGCCTATTGCCATGTTAGAAGAAGTTCTCGGCGTTCCTCTGGAGGAAGATACACCAGCGCCCGTTGTGCCGCAATCAGTCACGCAATCACAAAGTGCCACAGGAGCCACAAAGGACAACAACGGGCCTCAGTCAAAAAAGTTGTTGGAGAAATGTATTGGGAGTGTCCGAATGGAGGATTACATTGAGCAGCAGCAAATACACATCTCCGTGAAGAAACTGAAGTGGGATCTAGATGGAACGAAGGGTCAATCACGACCCCTGGACTTCAACAAGGTTGCCAGGCGCGCTGAGTCTCTGCGCGCCATTCCACCAATCAGACCACTGAGCTGCACCGTCTGGCGTGATGAGGGTATGCCTACAACGAGTGGATGAAGGAGCTAACAACGAAGCGCCAGCCTATCCCACAATGGATGCTCAGCGTCGTGGCAGACGTTGCGAAGCCGGATGCTGACCTAGAGACCAGAGAGCGCTTATCAGGGGATGCGAGTGCTGTACGGTTGAGTGTTGACGAGGAGAGCTTTGTGGGAATCTGCAAAAGGCCGTTGATCGAGCTGAGGACAAAGCCGCCCACGGAGGATAAGGAATGCATGCTAGTGGGCCTGCGCAAAGCAGGGAAGTTCAAGACCAATGAAAATGTGGTATGCCATGTCGATTGTTGCGTCGGTGCACCCCCCCCCCCCCTTGGTCATCGGAAGACAGCTATGAGGAGACACAGCCTGTTACACTGCCATGGTCACACATGTCACTCTCTGGACATATTGGAGACCAATTATACAAGTCCTGAAGTTGTGCGACCAAAGATTCATTGACAGCATGGTTACGTTTACGCAGAGTTTCTCGGAGCAAAGTATGTCTGTACGGCTCTTCATTTCCCAAGTTTGCATCGGAAGAAGGAACTGCGAATCGCTCTTTTGCTTCCAAATTCGCATTTATGGATACCTGTATTGCCTAGATTTATATGGGACCAGCTTCCGAGCATCATCGTGCTTTGATGCCGAGCAGTGGAAGGAGACTCTGAAATACATGACAGAACCGAAGCCAAAAGTGAATGGGATTGGAGCAGTGGCCCGAAAAACACGAAGGGAGACGAACAGATTGGTCTGGATGCACCCTAGCAATCCAATACTGCATTCTAGCACAAGTATGTAGCCCCTGTCTCATGCATGGACTCCGCACACCGTCTCTTGGTCAGGTGATACTGTTACCTATTCTGACTAGGGTACGAGGCACAACTGGAGAGAGCCAAGAAATTGATCACCTCATAGGCAGCAATCCAAATCAATGTTGGCAGGTGGCACCTTACTGCAGATGAGCTAACATACTTCCATACTTCCATACTGTGCGGTGTGTACTACCTCTCCTACTCCTACTCTTGTAACAGCCGTTCGAAAAATGCTACTATAAGCAGCTAAACAATGCAGCTTTGTGTCTAGAGGTCCTTGTGGAGGTTACTTCAAATGACTGTGAGTCCATTCCCCCATTGATGGGTAAGTATTTGCAACGGGATGTACCTTTGATGGCAGCACACGCGCATTTGGACATTCTCGGAACTCCAAGGCAGAGTTAATGAGACTAGAGGCTATGGAAGGCTGGCAATATGTGGAGAGTACAATTTACGATATGGGCACTTCGCACGCGGTGCACACCATGAGCTCCCGTTCTCTCTCCGCTGTTTGCCACACCAGTTTTCGTCGACCCGAGTCTGCTGAGTTCTAGTATTACCCTGCCTGATGATTATTTCCTTCGGAGTCTGGGCCTTGTACCTTTTGAGACACGCATGCATGATGAGGTGCCCACGTTGTTAACATTCATGCTTGCTCTAGGCCTGGCAGTCCAACTCTTCCGTTCTTTGACTGAGTCTGTTTCACTGTCAGTGTGTTTCACTGGTCTACCTGTCGCCTGTAATGCTTTTACACATAGTGTTGCCAACGACGTTAAGGACACTGGCAGCCTTTACATTGTTGACAAGGAACAGCGGTTTGCTTATAAGTCTGATTGTAGGAAGCTTAAGCTATTGACACGTGAATCTGAGGAGGTAGATTGTGATGACGACGATGGGGAGGATGTAGGGATGCAAACACCATCCAAGAAGCGGCCGAAGGCATCTGCAGCCGCCGTTACCTCTGCCACTCCTGACCCCCCCCCCCCCCTAGAAGGGCACTGCAAAGCCCAAGGCATTCCCAGGGACTGCTCCGTCTGCCCCGCAAGGCAAGGCTGTGAAGGGTGCGCGTGCCAAGGGATAATATAATCGATTGTATGTATATGTTTTTTTTCGCGTTTTGGATTCCAAAGAGCGACTTGCAGGTCGCCCTTTTCGATGAAAAATAGTCATGTGACTATGCCAGATATGAGTTTGCGCTTCGGGTAGTACCCTGCACCCCCTACCATTTATTTCCCTTGTGTCTGGATTGTGCCTTGTTATGTTCCCATTTGCCCCTTCCCTCACTTTTGTCACACAACACGTGTCGTGACAGTCATTCAAGAGGCAACTGGTTCTGGTCCCATGTATGCATGTTGTGCATGGTCAACGTTTTGGTAGATTTTCAAAAGTATCCGTGAAAACATGCAATTTTCATTGATGTTTTTAACAGACCCCCTAGACAGCATTTTGGCCAAAAAAACACCAAAATCCATGGCTTTTTTAGGGAGTGCAAAATACCAGATGAAAAATGCCTCTTTGAAAACACCTAATTTGGGAGTTTGGACAGAAGATTCTTGTATGTCTCAAGGATAGGCAGTTAGAGGCACCTAAGATTATGGCTGGTGGAAACCGCCCACAACAGCCTCTACGTGCTCCGTCAACGGTACACAATTAAGACAAGATTTCCTCCGTCTAGGGAGTTATAGGCGACATCAACAGGGAACACTTGGTGCTGGGACGCAACATTGCTTCCTTCATCCGTGGCTCCCACCGGGTGGATACACCAAGTGTCCTAATCACATTCTCACCGGATGCGGATCGAAGATTCATTGCAAAGCTACTCGGGGGCATGAAGTCCTTCGAGTTGGTGCATGTCATGACAAACACCATACTAAATGACAACGACTGGACTCAGTCGGCCAGCCGTCTAGAGAAATGAAACCACCATCAAAACCTGTACGCCATAACACAATAGTAGCATGGGTGGGATGCACACAAGGCGCACCACAAGACACGTCCCGTGTGCTGGCGTATGTTCTTCCGCCGTTGGTCCTCGTGGCGAACTCAGCCCCACATGTGGATCGATGTTGGGTGCTCCCACGCCTAGCCAAGATGTGACCGCGGTCGTCGTGGGATGTCGCTAATACGTCGATGCGGCCCTAGTAGAATATGTTCATCTCGCAGTTGGGAACGATACGATAGATCAATAGGCTTCGTACCACACGGACGACATGCGACAAGAACCACAAGATGCGCCACGAAATCGGGCATCATGCCCCTCTCCGCATGCGCATGCAGGTGGAAAATCATGACACCATGACGACCAAAGTCATTCACAAAATAAGCACCGAAAAACACTTGCTCACGGAACCAGTCCCCATCAACATCCGCGATTAGGATGCCGGAATATGCGCAAACCTGGAAGGGAATATGGAGGTTGACGCCTCCCTAATGGGAAACGCGGCGCAACCCGACACACCCGCACCGCACAAAGAAAGCCGACAAACCATCACCCATCAAAACACTGGCAGCGATGCCACCAATCGCACACCCCACAAACCTAAGACCAAGATACAAGACCGCACACCACAAAACATGCCGGGGAAAGCCGGCCACCAATGGGAGGCTCCCCTCGACCTCCCACCCCCCAACTTCCTCCATGTGGACCACCACCCCCTCACTTGCACCATGGCATATGGGGGGCAGTGGTGGTCCATCGATCCATGTAGGGCCTGGCGAGAGATCATCCCCAATGTCCGCGAAGTACCGTTGGTCCCAACCGCTAAGACCACTGACAGACGCATTGGCCCATTGCAAAGCAATGCCATGTGCAAGGCTAAAATGACTAGTTCGGTGTATCCTGTCAAGGACCTCGTATGCTCCCCCTCCCCCACGTTCATCTAATGGCGGTCACCGTGTGTGTCCGGGATGGCAAACAACACGATCCAAAGCACCTTCCCCTTTAATTGGCACCTTACACGGCCCATGTGTGGCATGTCTTTGGGTTGGACACCATTCGATTTGGAGGTGGCCCCTTGTTGTCACCCGACCCACTTGTGAGGCCTGCATTCGTAGCGTGCTGTGTGTGCCCCCACTCCCCACAATTCGTTACTTTGATTCCCCTCTCCGCACGGAATTCATCCTTCATCCTCAACGGCATAGATCGTTGTCATTCACAGCTCATCACGGCCGTAGACAACTTCATCAATTGCATGGCGGGGGATGGGGATTGAATGATAGTTGTCAAGGGTGTTGGATGTAGCAAGACACAGCTGTGAACAAAAACTAGGGGAGTGCATATTTGTACGAAATTTGTACCAAAGTTGTGCCCATTTCGTAAGAAATAGGTACAACATTTGCATGTGAATGTGATCATGACGGTGAACGTGAACTTGCTTGTCAATTTGCCGGTACCCGTAACTCTAAATAGATGCAAACCATGGGTGTATTTTTGATGTACTATGACTTTTAGCCTTGAATATCCGAGACATTGTCCTATTCCATGAAAGCAGCACGGCAAATCGACACACAAACAACGATTCGTGTCTTAAAACACGGCAAAAAGTGGGGCGGTTGAGTCAAGTTGAAATCGCTCATTCAAAAGGACAGTTCACCATAGGTAGATAGAAATTGGCGGAATAGTGTTACACCCACACCTGAAGACATTGAGCCATGACGCTCGGATGATACATGCGCGGCACCTTTGCCAGATAGGTGCCAGATCCCTATGACCCGACACCCCCACTTGCCCCTTCCATCACACTTTCTTCTCCCCTATTGCCCCTGCGACCGCCCTCTCCACCGTGAAGATCCACGCCGGTAGCATCTTCTTCTAGACGGCGATGCACCAGCTAAAGGTGATGAAGGAGGACGGCGTGGACACGGGGGTAACTATCATAGGGGCACCGGGCAGTGTGACCAAGCCGTGCCGTCTCACATCTTTGTGGCACTTGCTCAACATAGCGCCGCCATGCAGCAAGGTGAAGCAAGCAAAGTATGGTGCATACATCATCATCTTTCCTTACTATTGCCCGCCATCACTGCTGCACCGTTACACCACCCTTGTGCCATGGGGTGGATCCCAAGAAACATGCAATGGAGGTCAAAGGAGGGATTCTATGTAGATAGGGGAATCAAAGCAACGAATCATAGCGACTGTGGGCACAGGCAGCACGCTGCCAATGTTGGCCGGTGGTGGAATTGCAAGTGGGCTGGGTGACACCGGGGGGCCACCTCGGGATCAAACGGTGTCAAACCCACATCCTGCCACCACATGTGTTCAGCAGGGTGCCACTCAAAAGGGGAAGGTGTTGTGGTTCTCGTTTTTTTTTACGCCGCACCCAGTGGGTCACCACCATAAGCTGGCCGTGGGGTACGGGGGGCACACGAGGTCCTTAACAAGATACACCGAACTAGTCGTTTTAGCCTTGCGCATGGCATTGCTTTGCCATGGGCCAATGCAACTCTCTGTGGTCTTAGGGGCCGGGGCCAATAGCATTCCACGTGGAGAAGGTTTATTTGGAGAATCTCATGGTTTGGGGGGTGGTTGTTGCCATACACAGCTTTATCAAAAGCATGGCGCGGGATGGGGCTGGAATACTAGGTGTTCAGGGTGTTAGATGCAACAAGAAAGAGCCGTTGACAAAAGGAAGGGAGTGCAAATCTGTACAAAGTTGAACCACATTGATACCCATTGTTTACGAAATTCGTACAAAACTTCCACGCGAACGTGCACATGAAGGTGAGGGTGCATTTGCGCGTCAATTCGCCGGTACCCCTAACTCTAAGCGGACGTGAACCATGGGTGTATGTTTAATGTACGTGGAATCTTCACCTTGCAGCTGTGAGACATTGTCGGTAGGTCCCATCGTATGAAAGCACCATGGCAGATGGACACACAAACAATAATTCGTGTTTTAAAACAAGGCAAAAAGTTAGCCAATTGAGGCAAGTGCAAATTGCTCATTCAAATGGACGGTTCACCCTCGGTTGATAGAAATCGGAGAGATAGAAATTGATGGAACAATGGCACGCCCAGGTACCAAAAGACATTGTGTTGTGATGCTCCCATGGTACATGCATGCGCGCACCAACTAACGGTTCCGAAGGAGGATGGCGTGGACGCGGGGCTGCCCATCACAAGGGCATAGGGCGGTGTGGCCAGGCTTTGCCGCCCCACATCGTTGTGGCAGTTGCTCAACACCGCGCAATCATGGACCAAGGTGAAGCAAGCAAGTCCGGTGCATGCAGCATCATCTCTCCTTTCTAGTGCCTGCCATCACTGCTGCCCCTTTACACTACCGTCATGCAATGGGGTGGATCCCAAGAAACATGCCGTTGAGGATGAAAGAGGGATTATGTGCGAAGAGCGGAATGAAAGTAGCGAAACAGAAGGAGTGGGAGCAGAAGCAGCAGACTACCAATGCGGGCTAGTGGTGGAATCGCAAGTGGCGTGCGTGACACCGGGGGGCTACCTCCAGATTGAACGGTGTGAAACCCAAATCTTCCCAA
Source organism: Eutreptiella sp. 'Long Island Sound 2002' (assembly GCA_964036045.1). Taxonomy (NCBI): domain Eukaryota; phylum Euglenozoa; class Euglenophyceae; order Eutreptiales; family Eutreptiaceae; genus Eutreptiella; species Eutreptiella sp. 'Long Island Sound 2002'. Next base: position 46,548,266 of record OZ038383.1, on the reverse strand, counting down.
CACACGGTTTCCGTAAGGTGCCAGTTCAAGGGGATGGTGTTCTGGTTCTCGACTAGTCTGACCCCGTACCCACTTGGCCATGACCATAAGATGGATATGGGGGAGGGGGGGCAACACGAGGTCCGTCACAGCATACACCGAACGAGTCGTCTTAGAAATTCAGCCGTGAAAGTGATTATTTGCGAGCACCAAGCTCGATCAAGAATGAACAACCTTGTATTCAACATTAGAGTAACTAGAGTACCTGCCATCTAGGAATCACGGGATGTTCACGCAGAAGACATGCGGCATGGGGTCAAAATTTGGCTGTGAAAGTGATTGCTTGCGAGCACCAAGCTCAATCAAGAATGAACAACCAAGTATTCAACATTAGAGTAACTGGAGTACCGGCCATCTGGGAATCACAAGATGTTCACGGAGAAGCCGAGCGGGATGGGGTCAAAATTTGGGTGTCAAAGTAATTGCCTGCGATCACCATCAATCAAGAATGAACAACCCTGTATTCAACCTGAATGTAACTACAGTATGTGCCATATGGAAATCATAGGATGTTCCCACACATGACGTCTGGGATGGGGTCAAAACTTGGCTGTGAAAGTGATTGCTTGGAAGCACCAAGCTCAATCAAGAATGAACAACCATGTATTCAAGATTAAAGTAACTCGAGTATCTACCATCTAGGAATCACAAGATGTCCACGGAGAAGACGTGCGGGATGGGGTCAAAATGTGGCAAAGATGCACGATGTTCTTGGACAACGGAAAGCCGCAACAAGTGAAGAAGGGATAAAATCTCCCGGATTTCGGAATCAACAGAGAAAACCCAAACTCCCCGGAATAGGGTCAATACTCCGATCAAGCGCACGAGGACGAAGACATGAATATCCTATAAGCTATCACAGGGATTGATAGGGGGGATGTGAGACGGCAGCAAGGGCCGCCATGTTACCCCGACATTGCTTCTTCCAAGATGGCAACGGCCACCGGAACGGAGAAGGCGAGACCGTCTCAACTTGGGGGTACAAACCTAACATCCGAAGGTCTCGGCCCACACCCGGGATAGGCAGTTTCACTGTTGCAGAAAAATGACCACAAACCCCCAACAGATCTTCACATCTCCGAAAACACCACTTTTCAACCAACACTGTTTTGGGGATTCCTCTTGTGCCACCCCAAACTACCAAGGGTTTCACTGCCAACAGTGAAACCCTTGGGTCACGTTTGTGCTGTACTATGGTCTGGGCTGCATGCAACCCCTTAGTCCTATCTACATACCCCCCCTTGGGATGGTATTGGTGGTTCATTTTGGGGGGGATGGATTATATGAGCACCAAAGTGTGCTTAATAGTGCAGGTAAGTTTCACCGTCAACAGTGAAATTCTGCCTTGCTCCGGAGGATATGACATAGCATCAATGACTGGAGCACATAACTGCAGGAACTCGATGACCGGAAACAGTTTCACTGTTGACAGTGAAACTGTCTGTGATACCGTGGTGTGTGTGTATGTACTGAGAAAGCGGTAACACGCATCAAGCACTTTCACTGTTGACAGTGATACTATTTCCCACACTGTGGTGTCCAGGGGTAAACAGGGAAAGCGGGTACAGTGAATTTTTTTTTGGAAGAGGCCTATAAAAAACGGAACCGGAAATATCGCCGGACCGTCGTCTGGTCCAATGGTTATAACCCTCGTCTCGTGATTTTGGGGGGTGGGTTCGATTCCCACTAGATCCCCCATCCTAGCCACCCTGTGGCATACCACACCAGTACATGGTCACCCACTAGGCATGGTAAGTGCCCCGTTGCAGAGGGGGTACACTACTAGTACTACCAAACCGGTAGTTTTTAGACATGTTTTGCAGCATATGGTTGACTACGTAGCGAGACACCAGATTTCTAGCCCTGGCTATAGGAAAAGTACCCCACCAGGACTTGGAGGCATCAATAGAGTTGTACCACACCCGTTATGTCCTTTTGTGCATGTCCTTGTGTGCATGGGGGAACAGTGGTGTGCCAGGTCCCTTGGTGCGCGTTTGAAACCCAATGTTGTTCCGGCCAAATTGTTCCAATGTTCTAGGCTATCTGGCCGGAACAAAAAAAGTTCAAATTTTATTTACCCCCCAACCAAGCCTACCCGTACATGGTGGCAAAATATGTTGTTTGCTAGCCTTGGGGGTCCCCGCTGGTATGCTCATATTTGTTGCCCGGCGCGTTGCCACGTGAAAAAAACTTGTTTTCAAAAACAGTTTTTGTTAGAACACCATTGGAACACCGCTGGAACAAGTTATTGGAACGTCGCCGGAACAAGCACTCTACAACAAGAGCAAAGCACAAGGAAGGGTAAAATGGTAACATACATTGTTGTGTAGGGTGCCCCCGGGGGCCCATCGGGTTAGTCTCTTGTTCTCACCTAAAAGTCCTGCGTGGTCGGGGGCCCGGCGGGCGCCCCCGAACTCTTGTCACCCGCCCCACTATCCCCCCCATCTCCCTCACCGACCACCACCCCTTCACCCACCACCCCTTCACCCTCCACCCCTTCACCCACCACCCCTTCACCCTCCACCCCTTCACCCTCCACCCCTTCTCCCACCACCCCTTCACCCTCCACTGCTTCGACCTCCATCCTTTCCCCCTCCACCCCTTCGACCTCTTCCCCGACGCCCCCATCCCGGTTAGCCCCGGTAGCACCCAAACCTGCCCCCGGTCCATCCCCTTCGTCTCCCCCGTCCCCGTCCCCGTCGTTGCTCTCGTCCCCCTCCTCGTCCGCGTCCGCGTCGTCCTCCTTGTCCTCCTCCTCGGCCGCCATCATCTTGGCGAGGAACTTCTTCGCCTGCGTCTTGGTTTTCCAAACCGACGCTCTCGGGATGGCGAAGAGTTCGGGGTCTTTGGGGAAGGCGATCCACGTCTCCCCAACCCCGGGGGGGCAACCCGCGGCAAGGACCTCTTTGCCCTGCTCGATCCCCCACTGCCCATTGTCCCGAAAAACTACATACACTTGCTCCCCCGCTTTGTATTTGCACCCCCCCCCCTCTTGCCTTTGGCTTGGCCTTGGGTTGAGGTTGGGGGGGCTGGGCCTTGGGTTGGGGGGGCGCGGCTCTCTTGGGAGCCTTGCGAGGGGGTTTGGTGGGCTCCTTGGCCGGGGGGCGGGGCTGGGGCTCCTCGAATGCCGAGGAGTTGGTGGTGGACCCCGAGGAGGAGTCCGTTGAGGAGTCGCTGGACGACTCCTCGCTGGAGGACTCCCCCGGGAGCCTCTTCCTTTTTTGGGGGGCTGGTTTGGGGGCGCCCTTGGGGGGGCGTTGGGGTTTGGGTTTGGGTTTGGGTGCTGTTTGGGGGGCTAGGTGGGGGTTCCGGGGTTGGGGTTGCACGGGCGGTGCACACGCGGGCGGGGCGGGGGGCTCTGCGGCCACTTGTTGGCAGTGCGGCGGCGCTGGGGACATGTCGCCAATGCTACCCCACCCCTCGATGCGCGTCGCGAGAACGCTGCGGCGGGCTGCCACGTAGTCCATCATGGCCGTGAGGAACTCGAGCACGGCGACAGGCTGCAAGTGCAATTGCTGAAGCAACGTACCCAAATAGATGGGCCGGGGATCGCTTCCTGGCCAACGAAGGATCACCCGAACGGCGCGCGGGTCCGAAGGGTTGACCTGGATGTCCTCCACCTACATGGAGGATAGCCAGGATGAGTGTTCCAGCGACGTTCCAATAAGCTGTTCCGGCGACGTTCAAAAGACTTTTCAAACGTTTTTTGGTGACAGATTGGAACGTCGCCAGAACAAACTGTTTGGAACGTCGCCGGAACAATGCACCGGCACGCCAACCATGTGCATTTTTGCGCCCTATTGGCCATGTGGACATGCTTGCGGGGGGGCATACCCGCACGCGCGTGTCCACGTTCTCCTTGATCGCCGCCAACGCTTGCCGCAATTGCGAGGTCGGCGTGCGCTCACGTTCCGCCAGCACTGCCCGAACGGCAGATTGTTGGTGGCGCTGCGCGTCGTCCTCGCACTTGACGCGTAGGGCGCCAGGCCGCGACAGCGTTTGGCCAACGACGAAGCCATGGTATTTGCCTTCGTCCTCGACCACATAGATGCCGTCGCGGAGGTTTCGGGTCCAATTGGCCCGAAAGAGGATGGTGTCCTTTCGGGGAGTCGCCCTCACCTCGCCAAGGCCGTGGTCGGCCCAACGCTCAAAAATGAGGTGCCAATGGCAACTCCCCGCACTGACAGAGCCCGCGGTTAGAAATTTGCCCCCTTGCGCCTTGCTGGGGAGCTAGTCGTTGGGGAGGGGTGCCGTGCGCCCTGTCCCCGGCCCGGTCACCCAGGACACCGGGACCTTCCCTGGAGCGGACCCCTCCTCCCGGCGCATGCGGCAATCACGCTGCTCCTTGCAGTGCAGTTGCTTGTGCAGGAAGCGCTGCACCAACCAACGGAGCGTGTAAATGGTGGGGTGGGGGGCTCGTAGGACACAGGCGTCCAGGGGGGGGGGGGGGGGTTGGGGCCTACCATCTCCCTTGTCCAGGGAAAATTGGCAGCTTTTGCTGCCAGGGATGAGCCAAGTCGGTTGCGCATCCAATCCGTAATGCGCAAGACGCCGCCGGCGGCGTCATCCCCCTCCCCCTCCCCATCCCCATCCCCCCCCCCCCCTTCTTCCTCTCTCTTAACCCCCGGGTTAGCCCTCCGCTCTTCATCCTTCTTATCCACCACCACCTCACCCAGCTCCACAATGTCATCGTCGTTGTCACCCCCTTCCTGTTTCACCTGCACACCCCCACCCTGCAACTCCCTTTCGAGCACCTCCACCGCCTTCTGTGCCTCCCTTACCCGCCGGTTCCCCTCGAGAACCCTCTCGCCCGCGTGCCCCCCCCCCCGGTGATGTCCCCACGCCGCCGGCACTCCGCCAATTTCGCAGACCATTTTTTCACCCGGCGGCGCAGGCTTTCAACATTGCCCCTCGCCTCTTGCAGCTCCCCCAGAACCACGGCGTGCTCCCGAACCCCCCCCCCCCCGTTACTCATTGAGCTCCCAGTCGAGGGCTCGGGCAACTGGGGGCGATGCGCTTGGAGAGGCGCAACTAGCGCGGCCCCTTGTGGGGCAGGCCGTTGCGGCTCCGATGGCCGGTGAGCGGGGGTTGCCCACGGAGGATGTTTGGGAGCGCCCTGAGGTGGGGGAGGGGCTGGCGAAGCCAGCGCAGAGCTGCTGCATGGCTCGGAGCGCGTGGCCCCCTGTGCCCCCAGTGGGGCTGGCGGGGATGGTGCAGCCAGTGCTGCCCCCAGGGCCTCGGTCTCGTTCATCCCGTCCTGCAGACAAGGATGCCGGAGAGAGGCCAACCCTACCCAGACACCTTGTTCCGGCGACGTTCCAACAACCTGTTCCGGCGACGTTCTGGCGACGTTCCAGTGGCCGCTGGAACGACGCCAGAACGTCGCCGGAACACGTTGTTGGAACGTCGCCGGAACAGTGGAAAATAGGCACAGTTCGGCGCGCGCACAGGGCGCACTGCGTGCACTACGGCCCCAGGGGGGGGGGGGGGGGATCCACTGCAAAGAATCCTAGCCCCTTTATGGGCACGGGGCACGAACAATCACTGGGGGTTCTTGGGTTTTCCCCTTCCCCTGGACAACAAAGATTCCTAGCCCCTTTATGGGCATGGGGCACAAATAATCACTGGGGGTTCTTGGGTTTTCCCCTTCCCCTGGACAACAAAGATTCCTAGCCCCTTTATGGGCTTGGGGCACAAATAATCACTGGGGGTTCTTGGGTTTTCCCCTTCCCCTGGACAACAAAGATTCCTAGCCCCTTTATGGGCATGGGGCACGAATAATCACTGGGGGTTCTTGGGTTTTCCCCTTCCCCTCAACAACAAAGATTGCTAGCCCCTTTATGGGCATGGGGCACGAATAATCACTGGGGGTTCTTGGGTTTTCCCTTCCCCTCAACAACAAATCATCAAATTCCTAAAGAGCAAAGAGCAAAAGGGACACAGGGGGGAGCGGGGGGAGCAGGGCAGGCAGGGACACACAAGCCCAACGCACTGATTTCCACTGCGCGCAAAGCGCGCCAAAGCATACACCCAGACCCAAACCCAAACCTCGGCCCAAACCAAAACCCGCACCCGAACCCACACCCAACCCCTAGCCCAAACCCAAGCCCAAACCCACACCCAAGCCCAAACCCACACCGAGGCCCAAGCCCAAACCCACACCCAGCCCCAAGCCCAAACCCAAGCCCAAACCCCCACCCAAGCCCAAACCCGCAAACCTGCATATTCTTGGTGGCCTTCAGAAGCGCCAACATCATTTGCATCATATCTGCGGTGACGGGCGCGGCCATGGATAGGAGCAGAAGAAAGAAGAGAGCCGAGGAACGGGGGTGGTGCAGAGGGGGTGGTCTCTAGTGCAGCCCTGGGAACACAAGGCACATGTCGAAAAACATCATGTTGGTGGAGATGAATGTGAAAGTACAAGAAAACCCATTGCAACACTTGCCGCAGGGCGTCGGCGTCCGAATCAATGGATGCCTGCGAGCGACCGCAGCTGGCGGTCCCAGTAGCCGTTTGCCGGCCACCGCCCCGGGCACTGTGTTCGTTGAAAGCCTGCTTCAGGAAGCGGTTAAGGCTTTCGACAATGTCATTGGAGAACATTGCCAATCCGAACGGCCAAATGTCGTCCAATACGCGATCCGCATCCTCCTCCAGGAACAGGAGGTAATGGGACGCGGACCTAGGAGCACAATGCTCCCGGAAGGCAGCTGCCGCTGCCCGGCATTGGGGACGCGTACCCACATGATAGGTGTGGTACAGGTCCTTCAAAAGCTTCGCCATCCCCATCACAGCCCTATAGAGGGGCTCCTCCGGCCCAACCGACAGCAACAATGCAACATCGGGCCAAGCCGCAAACAGGCGCGACGTCTCCTCACCATCCGGGGAACAATCCTTGCCTAGGCGGCACCCAGTGCGATGCTCATGCAATACCGCCTGAATCGCCGCACGGGACACCTCATCGCCCCCGGCTAGCCGCTCTGCCGCCAACCGCTCAATGTTGGTCATTTGCAACCGGCCCATCGCCATGCAACAGTGCAGAATGCACATGACAACGCGGCACCGGGCAATGACCAGCACTGGTTCCACGGAACAACCTTCTGCCTTCAGCGATGGTGTTCCCAACAAGAAGGACGTCCGCTGTGCGTGGTCCGACTCGGTGGTCCGGACCACGTCTTTGCCCCGCCACACAGCGGCGTCGGAGTCCCAAATCCCCTCGTTGTATAGTGACCCCACTTGTGGGGCCAGTGTGATCCCGATAATGCGGCGCACCCAGGGGGAATCACCACCGAGCTAGGCATCGGCCGCTTCCTCATGGGAATTGAAGACCACCCGGTGGGTGTCCACGACCTCCTGGATGGCCTAAGAAAAAAACATCAATTTTGTTGGAACCAGATCGTTCCGGTGGCGGTTCCAACGAAACACTTGAACGTCGCCGGAACGTCGCCGGAACAAGTTATCGGAACGTCGCCGGAACAACACGGTGTGTGCGCGGCACACCTTTATATTGTCTTCCCAAAGGGTTGCTAGGGTCGCCATCGCTTTGTCCCCGCAGATTGCGAGGCCGATGACCCACACGCAGGCGGGAATTTGTCCCCAAAGGCCCATGTTGGCGATGGACACAGACAATTGGGACCACTCCCCGCCTGCGCAGGGGTAGCCATCCCCCCTGACAATGAAAGTCAGGGGGAACGACCAATTGATCATGCGGCGCAACGGGGGTCCGCTAGCAATGTAGCGCAGCCATGATGCCCACGGCCAACTGATGCCCGTGGCCTTGGGATCCGAAGTGCTCACGGCGGGGGCCAGCTCCAAGGGGGCCAGTAGATCTTGCCAGCGCTGCTGGAAAGCCCTCTCAGGGCAAATCGGACGGGCGAATGGAAGGCCCGTGGTCGCGGTGTACTTCAGCCCCCGGAGGGTGTACACTTCAGAGAGCGTGCGCAAAGCGGATTTGGGCGCACGCAGGTTGAGGATGAGCTCGCAACACTCATCGGGGGGGAGCACCTCGGAGGCGTTCTTGGCGATCGCCCCCTGCTGTATCTCGCGTACACAGCTTGGTTGGGCCAAGCGCACGGCCACCGCAAATTGGCGGCGGGCGTGTGGAGAGGAGATGGCCCATTCCGCTATGAGCTCCCCAACAAGATCCCCGTCCTGAGGGCTAACAGCACTAGCCAAATGGACGAGGTGGGTGGTTAGTTGCGCAACGCGGGTTTGCGATCTAGGCATGATGAAGCTACAACAATGAACTACGAAGCGAAATCTGGCAATGCATACCTCTAGGGGAAGATGCCCGTAGACCCACCGAGCATTCAGGCAAGGAACAAATACCAAAATGGGACCCTAGGCATGGCCACAATGCACAAATCAAACGGGAGAATGGGGACGCCAACGTTGAAAAGTCATACAACGTTGCGTCTGAACTACAAGAAACAGCAGGCTTGCAAATGGATACGAAAAGTTCGAAATGTGTACACCTAGTGGAAGGTGGCACCAACGGCTCACAAGATGTCAACATGGCCCCGATGGGAAAGACAAGCCTTGGACGCGTTATACATGCAAGAAAGAGACAAAAAACATCATTTACGAACTTGGAAACTCATGGTGATGGATCTGGTTATCTGGCCTGCAACACTTGTTCCAGTGGTGTTCCCAACGAGATTGTTCCGGCGGGAATTGTTCCCATTGGGAATATTCCAGTCGGGAACAACATTGGGTTTCAAACGCGTACCAAGGGTGAGGATCTCTTTGACTTATCCCCCCCCCCCCATGTACTTGCATTCACTCTATTGCCCACCTGCTTTCAGGTGGGATCACAAGGACTTTCACTGTCAACAGTGAAACCATTTACAGCCACTGCCTGTTGGGTCCACATGTTGTCTTTTGTCACTGCATAAGTTGTGTCATTTTACCTGCTGACACCTTCTCTCTACTAACTTTCACTGTCAACTGTGAAACCACTGGTTGTTGTCTGCTTGTTCTGTCTGTATGTAATCTGCCTGTACTGCCTCAGAGGGCATTATGACGGACAGCAGTGCCTCCCCATTGAGTCTACGAGACTTTTGCTCGGGGTTGTATGACGTCTTGGACCGGGCTGACATGTACCAAGACGGGGACTCGCTGGTGGAGTGCGCTATGGGGGGAGGACCAGCTTTGACTCTTGTGGAGATGGCCCTGGAGTTGCGTATGAATCCTCGAACAAGACGAGGTATTGCCGACCTACAGCAGGACTGGCCGAGTCGTGGGTCTAAGCAATGGTTACTGCGCTTTGTGCCTGCTGCATTCAAGGTCTTCCGCTGCATGCTGGTCCTAGCAAAGCCGATGAAAGTGATGAAACGGTACCCAGTACAGGGGTTATGACAACATTGACCAAGGAACAGGGGCTTGAGTTGCGGGGAAGTGGGCTTATACTGCATCGAGAATTACCATTGGCCAACCGGGTTGCCCTTGCACAAGAGCGGATCCGCGAAGAAATGACACAAGGATGCTATTTGACATGGGCAGACCAACTTTGCAAGAGCCAGTACAGCAAAAATCCAGATGGACCACGGGACATCTCCTTGTCATGCACTGCTGTTGCCGTCCTCACAGGCTTGTCGATGAGATTGTCGTACGCTTGGTGGCCTTCCGCAGAGAAATTGACAACACGGGTCAAGGATGTGGCACTGCATATGGGGGACTCGGTCAGTGAGTTTTTGACTGTTGTGCAGGACCTGGCATCGGATCGACTGCCCCTTGGTCTTCTTCGCTGTCCGTTGGATATTCGCCGGGGCAACCCAAGGACTTCATCATGGCAGCCATATGGGTTATGGAACTTCAATGTCACCAAGACGGCGGGATTAGGGGACTTGTTGGTCCGGTCATTGCAGGACAATCCTGGGAACCGGAACCCAGTGAAGGTATAACTTTGTGACATGAACATATGGTGGAGGGTTGCAAAGGTTGTGTACAATAGGGAGCATGCTGCTTCTCCAGTACGCGGTGCGCTCCGTGACATATGCCCTGTCTATGGGATTTGGCACGCTTACAAGGCGTGTGTCACTGCTTTATACAAGGCTTTTTCACCTTTTTTTTTATCTGCCCGGAGTATAATTGCTTCTTAATGGATCCAACTGCCGCACGGGTGTACCAGCACCCCGCTCTGATTGTTCTAGAGAGGCTCATTCTTTCGTGCTACCTTGCGTATCCTGCACTACAGTCTCAATTCGACCGTGGCTTCCGGAGTTTCACTGTTGACAGTGAAACTCCCCTCTGGAAGGAGCGCTGGGAGGCGCTGCGGCAATTATTGCAGGCTTATGTTCCTGCTGTCTTGCAGTTAGGTATAATGGTGCGTGACTGCTCCTGGAGACATCGTGCCTCTGGCACTGGTGTTGCAGCACGCAAGGTTTTAGAATGCAGCCTGTTTCTGCTGCGGAAAAACAAGCCGACACGTAGTGACGGCAACTATAAAAACACTATCCGCATTGCTCTCCTTCTTTGGAGTTCCTACCATGATGCATTGCCAGGTACTGCGCATGTTGAAGAGAAAGGCGAATCTATGCTGTCTCGTCTTGTGAAAGCATCAAAGCATGATCTCAGTGCTACCACACTGGAGCAATATGAGTCCTTGTTTTTAACCATCAGAAAGGCTCGACAAGGAACCACGTTCCAGCAAAAGCCCCATGTAACATTGGGCTGCGTCCAGACGGTGCAAGGTAGGTTGCAAAACTTGTTGCACCGTTTGACCTCGGGCACGGCCCCCTTTGTAGATATCAGAACAGGTGAGATGGAGGATAATCCAAAGGCCGCCTGCGTAACAGGTACCAACATTTGGCCAGACAGGTTCAAATTTCCACCAGCCCTCATGGACTCAACAAGCCTGGTTGAGTCGGAGTATATCCTACTGCACCAAAGCCTTCACAGTCTTTTTTACCTCTCCGGCAAAGCGTCTGACAAGGCAGACCGCCGGGCTGTAGCTGATCAGATGATCCAGCACCAGCAACCGCCCCGGGGTCGTGACTATAGTTCCTTTTTGGATGACTATGCAGGAACAGCTGCACACCTAGGTGGAATGTTACCACATGATGCTATGGCGTTGGGACTGCCCATTTGGGAAAAAGTACCCAGAAAACGCAAAAGAGCATGTGATGTTGGTGACCAAAACGGGTCTCAGGTAGACTCCGATGATGATGTGGACCTTGATGCCGTGGCATTGGCTGACAATGAGTTGTGCTATGTTGATTCTGAAAGCGATGATGACGACTGTATCTTAGTTGGGTAGGGCTGGTAATGCTCCAGAACACGGATGTATATTGTGGCTAATGGACCTGTCGTACTGCCAATGGTTGCGGTTCCACACCGTGTCCACATACCCCGCGTTTGTTGATGCCTGTGTGTCCGGTGCAGTGTCCAGTGCAATTGCCATCAGGTCGGGGGACAGTGACTGACTTTCGCTGTCAACTGTGAAACACCAGGTGAAGGAGGTTGGAATGTATCACACGACGATTATGCGATGGTGAGTTCATAATGCCACAAATGGCATGCAAATCACGGATCACTTTCACTGTTGCCAGTGACACCCTTGGGAAAAGGATCCAAAATGGGGGACGGTTCAGACAATGTCCAACATCCAGTGCAACGTTCTGCGCGCGTGGCATCTGATGCCCGTGGTTTCCCTCCTCCCTGCCTGTTGTGGGTCTGTGGCAAGCACGATATCACTCATGCTAATTAATTTGCGCCGTCATAGGTAAGAATTTGGAGTGCATTTGAAGAAAAGCGGTTACTGTTTCTGTGGTTTTGAGGCTTTGAAAGGGCTTTGATCACGTTACCAATCATTGGTGAAACAAACAACCAAGCAAGGGTGAGACAATGAAATATTTGGTCTTCACACAGAACAAGGTTAACCGAGTATCTGGCATGATAGTGACAAACGAAAACTAGTGCCCTATTGATAACTAAAGACACATACTGTGTTGAACCAAATGGCCTGCAACACACTTTCGCTGTTGACAGTGAAACACCGTTCCAAAGGTGCCTCCAACAGGCAATTTCAGGGTGTTTTGGGCTGTTTTTCTGCTACTTGTGGCTCCTCCGTGTTCTCTGCAGGATTCCGTAAAATGGAGGACCCCCCTATGGAGCCTGAGCACCAAGACCAGGCGGAATCTGCTGAAGTGCCTACAGATGAGAAACAGGAAGACGTCGAACCGGAGCGCTGTTCTGGCGGTGAAGCACATGCTGATGGTGACGAAAGTGGTTTGGGTGAGGAGGAGGAGGAGAGTTCTTAGTCTGAAGAGGAGGAAGAGGAGGAAGTTGAGCCGGAGCAGGATGACGAGACCAAAATACATTCGCGACCGTGCATCTTGGAGGGTGGAGACGCAGAGGCTTAGCGGGTCAGAAAGTACATCATCGCAAGGAAGTAGGTTCATGTCAGCAAGTTGATCTGGGATGACGAGCTGAAGTACGGTCAGTCAAGACGTGTACAGCGCCCCCGCCTCGCAAGACTCCGTCGCAGTGTCGCCCACCGAGGGTTGATCGAGGAGGTCCGCGGTTATCTACTGGACAGAGGAGGTATATGCCCCAACCAGTGCAGGCTTTTGTATCAATCGTTTCACTGTTGACAGTGAAAGTCTCCTGTCCTGTACCGATCGTTTCACTGTTGACAGGGAAAGTCTCCTGTCCTGTGGCCCTTGTCTGCTTGCAGGAGACATCCAACTGGTGCTCGGCGGACAGCACATGTGCGCCATTGTCAAAGAACTGTGGCTCGCACTGACATCACCGATTGAGCAGGGGGGTCAAGCTGTAGCTGAAAGCGATGTACCCCGAGAAATGCGATTCATCTATGGCGTTCTACTTCGTGTAGACACACCACTGGAGATCTGCCGCCTTGCCGCTGGCCTGCACCAAAGGGCCCAGAGGGAATTCTGTGAGACTACTTTCTCCGAGGTGGCTGCTGCATTTCTGCAACGCAGTGCTGAAATCGTGAAGAGGACCGGCCAGAAGTACGCAACGCCCGATGCTGGTGAGATTTGGGAAGTGGTCAGAGATGTTGGGGTGCCATACAAGGAGTATATGGACGTTGACACAACGGTATGTGACAAGCGAATTTGCACTTCGAGGGCCGTGTTTCCACTGAGTTTCACTGTCAACAGTGAAACTATCTCTGTCTTACTCCTCAGCGTACCAAGGCTGTCAATGAGTGGAGGGGTCTGGCGCAGTTCTGTGCGATGATGCTGGATGTTGGCGACAAGTTGACCCAGGCTGTTGCGGCGTTTGACGAGAAAAAGTGTTTCAGTCATGCTGCCTTCAAGGAAAGTGCTGGGCTACCGCGGGCGTACTGTTTGGAGTTTGTCGAATGGGTGGCGAGTCCAGGGTCCACAATCAACACCAATACAGTCTCCCAGAAACTCTGATACCTGAAGTGCCTCTCTCACGTCCGGAGTCATGTGTTCTGCCAAGGCAACCCAGAGATCCACGAAAGCCAACGTATGCCTGTTGCCATCTACTCACATTTGTTGTTTTCTGATTTTACTGCCTGACGTCGCGATGTTTCACTGTCAACGGTGAAACTCATTTCGTGTCTCCTTGCAATGCAGGATCTGAGGCCACCGTGCAGATGCTCTGTAACGCAGTCAAGTGGGATGAGAGATATTGGGCACTGGGTGCAACAGGCCGCGAGGCAGCGAGGTACCGGCTGGGAACTGCTCAACCGACGTGGCAAAATTTGCGGACGGCTAAATTCTGGCAAGACCCTTTGCCCGCTGACACACGCAGGTCACTGCGGGAAGCACTGTGTGCTGAGCAGACCGAAGCTAGTAGCGGGGGAGCTGCATCTGAGCTGGATGGAGTGTGCACTGCTGCCTTTGCTGGAACCCAGAGGACGATCCACTTCATTGGAGACATGGGCAAGCATCTGTCTGCCAAGGCCCACCTCCTGTATATTGAAGTCCTAGAAGGAAGGGAGACATCACTTCTGCCGCCGGGATTCGGAAAGAAGCTTGCTGCTAAAGGGGTCCCAGCAATCCTGTTCGGTCCGAATGTGAAGTACACCCTGGCACATCTATTCGAGGAGGCTGCACCACTGCGGGAATGGCGGTACACCTGTATCCGACTGTACACCCCCCGGGAAGACCTGCTGTTCACAAGCAAAAAGCCTGAGCAGTTGACGACACGAACCCTGTGCGATATCCTGGTGACACCCGGAAGTATTGCACAGCACCCGCTATACGCTGCTACGAATTTGGAGTGGAGGTCATCGTGGTTCCGCTGGCTCTCGGAATTGTTGGCTGGAGGACTTGTGGTACCAAGTGCACCAGAGCTGCCGGCAATTGTGGTGATGTTCAGCGCCCTCCGCAAACCGACACAAGTATATGGGATGACAGCAGCACTGATGCCTGCTTGCCTGGCTGGTTGTTGCGGCTCTGGGTACCGGATGCCTGGGGAGTGGGGACCGACTCAGTGAAGCAAAACCTGGTGCGGGCTGTACAGCAATGTGCACGGGAACCAGCAGCAGGCTTGCAAGCCAAAGGAGAACTGTGGCAGTCCGGAACGCCGGTGAATGCGCAGCAACTGCGCCTGCTTGATAAGAACCTCCGATCTGAAGTCAAAGCGGCAGAGAAACTGGATCACAAAAGGCGGAAGTTGGTTCTGAAGCAACGGGAAAGGGATGAACTGGCGGCGGCGAAAAAGTCACTAAAGGAGAATGGTGCAAATGTTGTTGACCACAGGCAAGGAAGCAAGCATCAGAGGCTCCTCGACAGCCCATTTGGTGCCCCCACCACTCCAGAAAACCGGACTGTCCGAGGAGGTTTCACTGTTGACAGTGAAAGTGTCGGTCCTGAAGCTGCCTCATCCAGTGCTGTCGATCTTGGGGTTCATGTGCCCCCAACTGACCCGGAGCTTGCTTTCCATGCTGTCAGTGCTGATGCAAAGCCAGCTCTAAAGCCAGCTCCTGCGAACAAGAAGGCGAAGTCCAAGACCACTGCCAAGACAGGTGCAAAGGGGCAGACTGAGCAGACCACCCTCACTCAGATGGACCTGGAGGCTAGGGTGGATGTACAGAGTATTGACAAGGCCCAGCAGCAGGCAATTGCAGCGCAGATCGAGGCTGCCAACAATGCGGGATCTGGCGGACGAGGAGCTCCAGGGCTGAAACGCAAACCCAAAGCACACGCCGTGACCATGCCCAGTGTAGCTCAGCTTGAGCAGGTATCGCAGAGGACCCGCAGTGCAAAGCAGTAGGCTGAATGGGAGGACCTGTCAGTTGTGCTTTTTTGAGAACTGCTTCTGTTTGTACTGTTGTTGTCCTGTAAACACTTGCTGGTCTGCTGGGTCATCACATTGTACTGTTCACTGCTGCACTGAGTTTCACTGTCAACAGTGAAACACACTGCCACCATGGCCTCTGTGGCCGAAATGCTTGAAGCCATCATTCGTTTTTCTGCTCTGTGATAGTATACTGTTTCATTGGGCAGTGCACTGCCCTCACTTCAGCTTTTGTTTTCAACAGACAACGAAACAGGGTTATAAGTCCTAAATTTTGCCCTGCAGCTGCTGTCTTGGGCTATTGTTGTTGCATCACCCGCACTGTGTATCTCCTGACTGCATGCAGTCGAAAGCAGGCACAAAGTCTTTATTTTCTACCTGCTATTTTTTATTATCATTTTTCTATCTGCTTTTTTCAGGTTGCACCTCCAAGTGCATTATAAAGATGTGTTTCACTGTTAACAATGAAAGTGTCTCCCATGCTGGTGTGATTTGCCAATTCCAGAGTGTGGCATCCGAAATACAGTCTCACAACACATGCAGCGACACCGTGTGTACACGTACCGTGCCTGTGTTTTGTGTTGCATATTTGCATACACGTCTTTGTCACAGGGGAAGTTGTTCCAGTATTACTGCAGTCCACCGCCGTAGACTGCATGGAAGGGGGGGGGGGTCTGGGGATAAGGTCTGCCCGCACCTCAATGCTTCCACAACAGTAAGAGTTTCATTGTTGACAGCAAAACAATATGAAATGTGAGCCCCACACTGGGGTTTTGGGAAATTAAATTTTTTTGCGAGTTTCACTGTTGGCCACGAGGGCCAGGAGTGAAACTTTTTGCCCGTTTTTGGGGGCCCCGACGACCCGGTATGTCAGGTTCGTACCCCCAAGCTCAACCGCCGCGGACGCCAAACCACCCCGAAATAGAGGACGGCGTGTGGCCATGCTGCAATTCTTTTGTGCTAAGTGCAATGCTTCGGATGCCATGTCCAACACACACTTGCGATATGTGCTCACACATACGCCCGAGTGTAAGGATCTCATAAAGGAGTACCCCAGAGCCCCCACCAACATAGTGGACCAAGGTAGGAACTAGCCAAAATGCTTCCGGTGGTGGCAAAACATAAGACGGGGCACATGCATGCACTTCCTCTCAGTGTCGTTTCACGGCGATGATACGGGCTCATATTCCACGGGTCACGCTGCGCCATTTTGGCCGGCCGTTTCTCTCTAACCAGCAGGCCCACCCCCCCAAGGGCTGCCCCCCCCAGATGCCCCCGGACTTGGTTGATAGGGGGGCTCTCAAAAAAGGCTACCACAACTGTTTCTTGGCATGCCATGTGCTCAATGCGGCCCCTTGTGATGTGTCCATACTTTCGTCGGGGCGGTACGCCGGGCACCACATCGCAATGTGAGGGGGGAATGCGTAGTAGTACTAGCCTACTCTAGCCGAAGGGCTAACTATCCGCTTGCCGCTTGAGCAATGTGTGTGGGCTGCGTGGGGTGCAGACTCTGTGCCTGGATCTGACCTTGGTCATTAAGATCCACATCACTGGGCAAAGGAGACGGCGTTGGTTTGGGTGCAATGGTTGTGGGATGGGGTTAGGCTAGAGTGCCGCACAAGCACAACGTGTCATTTTGAGCAGAAGATGGCGGGGAAGAAGGCCCCTCAGCTGGAGCAAACTCTGGCGGTGGCTTGGGTTGACCCTCTCCCTCATCAATGAGTCCATCCATGTCATCGATGCCTAGGAGCATGCATGTGAGCTACTAGGTGGTGCGGCAAAATTGGTTACGTGCTCCGTGTCTGCACAAAGGCATCCCACTTGGCAATTAAAGGGAATACATATTGCATGGATATGTCCCTAGTCCGCTTACAGGTTGTGCCATTTGGCAACTTGAAGCCAAGCACGTCCAAGCTATGGCAAACGGGAGCATGTAAACGATCTTGTAGCTCGCCAAGCTGTGCAACCCGTGTTGCCAATGCCAGCTTTGCTTGCATTCCAACCACACCAGGCTCTAGGTCACGCTTCAAGTCCATGGTGCAACCTGTTCATTTTTGCGGTTGTTCTCTATGTCATTGAATGCATCGTTTGCAACCCGGAACGCCATCTCGCCACAAAAAGCGCGGGCACGTTAAGAAACATGCCTCGCAATACATACATCGGTTGTTCATGCGATTTTTGCTACAATCTACTACAATCGAAACTTGCATACCGTGACCAGTTACGATAACGGTGAATTCACTGGGACAAGTAACACCCCACCGAGATCACAATTCCTTATTTGGTTTACTCCCTGGGGGGGGGGGGGGGTTGCACACCTTTGCAAGTATGGACTCTACAAATTCAGACCCATTGTGGGCCTGCAATTCTATGTGGAAAATAACAGAGTTGGGCTGAAGTGCGGACGTGCCACATGTAGTTGGGCTGATTGCCCTAACAAAGGGACCGTTTGACCATGGGGATGTGACTGTCCCTAGTTTCGGTGTTGCCGTGTGGGCATGAAGGTGGATGCAATTATTCTCCGAAGAGAGAAGGAAGCGAGGTATGCGGCTTGACCAGCCGCACAATTTTCCGTCATCGTTGTACCCGAGGAAGATGTCGGTGCAATTGGTAGGCAAGGGACGAAATCATCCTCGACAACCAGGGAGTGGTGGAGGCCACACTGCTACCTCGAAAGGGCGTGGCCAAGGACCAAGACTACTGCGACCCAAACAACCAAAATTTCATGTCCAACAACCTCATAGTACGCTGGACCGCCGAACACCGAGCACTACATACCGCAACCATCTACCGAGACTATGTACACATACACGGAACCAACAACTCAAACACCCTAGCAAACATGGGTGCCACCCCAACCACACGACATCGTGGTCCACATACACATCATGCCCACCCCTGCCAAAACATGGATCATGCAACTCCGACGTCAAAAACAAACAGCAGATGTACATCTGGCCAGTCCCATCCCATTACAACACTACCGATGAATTGCATGGCTCCCATGGTTGTCGGGACAGGGCGCATCCCGGCGCTCCGCAGCTCCTGTGGCCAATGACATGGGGGTCGGTGCAAATGTGCTTGGTCCTGTGTGACACATGGTCGACCTTTTGGAAGGAATGGCATGCTTGGTGGAACGAGTGGGCCCCATACACCCAATCCGTGTTGCGCACTGCGTCAGACCACGAAAAATGGTTCTACGTATGTCTACACATCCCGCTTTTGCTATTTGCACCATCCCCCAACATGAGCGGCACAGGCTCCGCTGTGTCGTGGGCCTATTCCCATTCCGGGCAATCTAGGGGCAACCTTGCGGACCCAACACCCGACCTGCCGCCGTCATCCCCGCGGATGACACGGTTCACCGCGTAACAGAATGCACCGCGGAAAACACCACAAAACCTGCTTCGCCCCTAGGGGCTCCATATGGGGGATCATGGAAACGAAAACCAACCAACGAACAGGACCAACCCGTTATTGACGTTGATACATGGTTGCAAGAGGCACAACAAGCCAGCCACGAGGAACCAGTCCGTTGGTTCACACGCATCATCTAAACCAAACCACCATTGCGGCACCATCACGTAAAAAAACCCAAGGAACCTCAATGTCCTTAGCGTACGCTAGGTAGCCCTCCTCTCTAGCATGGAAGGCCTCGCCAGAAAGGCATCTGCGCACAGTGACACACCCTTACCACTACACTCTGGCTGTTGTAGGGTTCTTGCAGGGTAGCCGTGTGCCCAGGCTTGGGCATGGTGGACTAGCTGTTGCGTACAGTGGTGTCGCGTATTAGCTGGTGCCTGTACTCGCAGCTAGTGCGCTGAGCATCATGGGGTTAGGGCAGCGGCTACTGCACCCTCTGAGTATAGCGGTTGGACACTGTGTTTAGCTGCATGTAGTTCTCCGTCACAAGTGCGGTACGTTCCTGTAGGTGACAGTTCGTGTGGGCTCAATGGATGTGGTTCTGTAAGTGTGAAGAGAGGAGCACGTACTAAGTCCGCTTTGCCGTGAGGGTCTTTCCATGCGTGCCCTGATTTCGCAAAATGCACAGCGGCTGACAGTGACTTCCCAGCGCCTGTTAACATGAGGACTGGGCATGTCACATCTCCCTCCCGAAGCCCATATGTACCTTGCGTGAACCGGCGGTTTGAAAGGGACATTCACAGTACCGTGAATTTGGCTCTTTTTTTGTTGCGTTTTGCCCTTAACTTGGTGCCATCGTGTGTGTGTTTCGTGCGCTATTTCTCAAAGCGTGACACAACAAATGTGTGCAAATTAGAGGTTTTAGGTAGCCACATGGTTCAACATATTCGGTGGGATTCGTTCGAATCTGAGATTGCCGCACCCAAACTCACACATAAAGTCACGCTACGTTCACAGATTCACGAGATTGTCAATTTCGTACGAAATTCGTATGAATTTCACGAGAATTTGCCCCAATCTCCACTGTTTCGCTTTCTCACAGCTCTCAAAGCCTTTCTTTACCGCCTTTTGTGACCATGTCCTAGCACATTTTGTCGTAGCTCGCCTCCCTGCAGTCCCGCCCCGATCCTCCTGCCGACACCCTGGCGCGGTACCAAGCCCTCCCCGTCGCCCACCACCAAATGGAGGAGGCGACCTACCAGTCAGGGGCACTGGGGGTGGATGATGTCGTGGGCTAGGCAACATCCCTCACCCCCTCCCTTGACGTAATTCACATTGACCTGCGCCACCCCTCGCGCAACTCTTATAGGCCTAGGCCACAAATTTGTGGAGGGAACTCCGCCTCCAACTCCCCTCCCTTAATTTTTTGCCTCTGACCCCCCAACCCGCCACCGTTGACCAACTGCTCAATTACATGCATACTAACCCGGTGGGGAAGCCCGAGGACGCCCACATCCAGGTGTACCTCACCACTAACCTTATGTATACCGCCCCCCATTGCGACATGGTGTGCCTCTAGGATCTTGCTGCAGCGGCACCACCTGACCATTCTTTTTTCCCCTTCACCTGGCACCCTGCCAGCCCCCGTTGGTGGGAGGATTTAGGCATGGCACCTTTCCATCCCACCATCCAACCAAAGGTGCACATCCCCGACATCACCCACCCCACCTTCTACAGCACAACTGCTTTGCACTGGTACCGTGGTGCCTCATGCCCCCCCCCCCCCTTCATTTCGAGTGAACCCCCCCCTCCGCACCGAACCTCTTCCCGAACCCCCTCATAGGGTGATGGGCAACCCCGACCCCGCCCCCGACAAGGTTGGCCCCTCCCCGCCGCCCCTCAACTTTCTTGATGGGAACGGCTACATTGTGCTTCGGGGGGCTTGTGGAAGCACGGGATTGCGAGGTGGGGTGGGGGAAGGTGATGAAGGCGTGGGGCAGGGGCGACGAAAAAGTCGTCGCACAAAATTTTACGCTGCTGTTCAACGCCGCGCAGAGTGAAGATCAGGCAAGGGATCCGGATCTCTCGCGGCGTTGGCAAAGCAAACCCCCCTCCCACAACCCCACCCTCCCAACCACCCCCTTTCCCACCCACAACACCTAGCCCATGCTGGGGCAGTCCCAGCTGGACAAATCCCCAGCAACGGCCAAGGCCTCCGGGGTGGGGGATGGGGTCTAGGTGCGTGGTGTTGGGCTGGTGGTGGCGGTGCTTGGCGTCGTGGGTCCACAAGTTAAACTGACCCCCTTGCAGCCCATCCTTAGAGTTGGGGAGGGCAGGCATCCCATGGTGGCGGCTCGTGGCCACCATCAGCAGCATGTCCCCCCTCTGCAGCTGAATGGTGTCGTAGCGCACCTTCCGCGCATCCCTCAGTGCAATCCCTGCCTGCACCGCCACCTAGTAGTCCTCTGACAAGCATAGGAAGCTACTCAGGTGTCACCCCGCGATGTCCCTGTCGTCGGGGGGGAGCGCCTCAGGGTGGGTGGCGAGATCGGTGTGGGGGAGGTGCGGCCCACTCCCCACAATCGCCACGATGACGCCGCCCGGCGTCATTGGGTGGAGGTTCCCAACCTGAGGGACACTTCCATGAGGGGGGTTTGGAACTTCTTGAAAAGAGGCCCCCCGACCCCCTGCCGATGCCCCCGAGGCGGTCCCAGCCGGGCCCCCCACCTGCCCCTTCCACCCACCTTTCTCTCCCACTCCGCCCCGAGCACCGACCTCGCGGTCATCGAGATCGCCGAGCTCAGTGCCCTCTTTTTTGTGGGGAACGTGCACCATATCGAGATCTTCAAGGGGGACAACGTGGATGCCGAGTCGGAGATCCACTTCGCCATATCGGGCGTTGCCCCCCCGGTGCGGCCGACCACGCTGTGGCACCTCCTCAACACTGCCCCAGCGTGGCGGCTGCCCAAGTGTTCGAAGGCTAAGGCATGGTCAATCACATGTCCATGTGATTGCAAGGTGTGCTTGCTTGTGTGTTTGCTTCCTTTATTGTCAAATTGGACGGAATTCACGTGAACTTCGTACAAAATTCGTACGAAATTTGTGCAAATTTCGTACGAATTTCTTACGAACCAATATGCTAAACATGTGTGTGAATACAGAGGTTTCCGTGAAATTCGTACGAAATTCGTACAAATTTCGTATGAATGGGCATGAGCCGGTGGGCATGTTTGCCTACCGGCTTGTGAGCGGGCCATGGCTGGTGCAAATAGGGGTGGCACGGATTGGGGAGGAGCAGACGGTGACTAGGGCTGGCATCGTTCACCTGTACGTGGTCACGGGGTGGGACAAGCGGAAGCCGGAGTGCGTGGACGTGGCATGGCTTGCCATGCGTGTCCATGTGGGGAGGCAGCGGAAGGGGGGGGTCGACGTCATTGACGTCGAGGGGAAGGAGGAGCCCCCCCCCCCCCGCCCCACCCGCCCAGAAGCGGAAAGCCCCCCCCCCAAAGGGGACACGGATCCCCCCCCCCCCAAGGCCCCGCGTACGGGCACCCCCGCGGAGCGGGCGGCACGGGACCGGCCGAGGGGGGCTGTGGATGAGTTGGTGGAGCAACAGTAGCAGCAGCGCCCGACGTGGGAGGTCCGCGCGATCAGCGCAAAGGCCGCCAACCGCGACCTCGAGGCCCGCGTGTCTAAGGTCCACAAAGAGAGGCCGGCCGCCAAGACGGAGTTGGCGGCCGTCCGCCGCGACAAAGATCGCTTCGCCTTCAGGGTCAAAACCCTGGAGCGTGACTTGGCGACGGCGCGAAGGGCCCCGGGGGGCAGGGCACCAGGACCGACAGTGGAGGGTGAGCCCGAGGGCCCAACGGCTGAGAGGGCGGGGGGGGGGGGGTCAATCCCGCCGGCGTTCGTTACCTTTTGGCCGGCTCGCAAGCATGGCATGCCCAGGCTGAGGGAACAGCGGGATAGATGTCGGCCGTCGCGACGGGCCTGCGGATGGCCTTGCTGGGGAGTGGCGAGGCGGTCGAGGTGGCGCACGTGGCGCCCGACCTGGCCCGGGACACTGCCGCCCACGAGGAGCTGGGCCGGCAGTACCCCCCCTCCCACCGCCTTACGTCAGCGGCGAGGGACGCCTCTTTCGTCGAGGCGGTGGAGCAGAGGTCCTAGGGCTCCGCTGGCTGGAGCTCTGCTCAAGGGGGGGGGGGGGCGTAGCTCTCTCTTTGACTTCGGGACCTCTCGTCCCATCTAACTTGCACGGATGTTATTTGTACATATTTATATATGAATATATGTACATATACATATATACATAAGTTCTGCCTGCAACCCCCCCCCCCCCCTGGCATGAGCAGTTTCAACAACATGTGGGGTACTCCCCCCCCACTTTGCGAAAATTTTCCCAGCACAAATTTCAGCACAGTCTGTATTTTATTTGCTCTTTGATGTGCCAGCCCTTGCGATGTGTCCCATATTCTTTTAGACTGATGAGGGCGTAAGCCGAAACCGGTATCAAGTAACACAAGTGGACATTGGACTGGGTGTGCGGTGACCCCTGAGCTTGGGTCTATGCTTGCTTTGCTAGGGCCAACGAGGACAAGAGCAAAAGTCAAATTTTTATTTTGAAACAATTCGCTCGGATTCACGTGAATTTCGTACGAATTTCGTACGAATTTCATGTGAATCTCATCAAATGTAGTCACCTTGTGCATGGGGATGGTAGAAACGTCCGATACAATTCTCCCCATTTCCACACGGTTTGTACCGGACACTATGCCGCGTGGTGATGGGGCTCGGCCCAAGGAGCCGTTCCATTTGCCAGCAGATCGCACGCGACGGAGGCGCCTACAAGACCTCCAGCAATTTGTTACGAAGGAGCTTGCAGCACCCTACACCGTCAAGTACCTGCCCGACACCGGGCAAATAGTGCTTACCCCGGAAACAACAGTTGTACGGGCCGTCCCGCCTGAGCCCAGCATTGAGGAGAGGTTGATTATGGCCGTTTGGCGGATCCCGTCGTTGCACCTCTCTAGGACAGAGGCGCGGTACTTGGTGGGGAGCATGACGTACGGTGTGGTATGGGAACAGGTGTACGGCATGCTTCGGCAACTAGCTTTACCGGAGTCCCGGGCGTTCACTGCCTATACGGGAGATGACACGGCCATCCATGGTGCGGCCTGCTACCTCCCCGACCGCATCGGCCACTTGTACAAGTGTTGACCACCCCCACCCTCGAACATCATGCAGCCCGGGGACCGACGGCTGCATTCGTTGTTGATCGCGGTGGATGGTACATCGAGGCATGAGGCCTCGTACGTCCATTGCACGCTTGCTAGCACCGCCAGCCCCAACCAACTATCTAGTTGGTGGCTACTAGGGGGCAGTGAAAAGTGGGAGACCCTCTATGCGGCCTCACAAGAAATAGATTTTGATGATGAGTTGCGCAAGGCCGCAACCGTAAGTTTTAAAGATATGGAAGGGAATGATAGACAGTCCCTTTTTTTTTCTGTGTGCAGATGGGAAAGCACACGTGCTCATGGCGGGCTGCCAAAACTGGAAGGCAGAATCCCCCGGTGCCACGATGTGTTGGGTCTGCATGCGCAACCGTGCTCTTTGCCTTGCTACCTTTGGCATAGCAAATGCAATAGACGCCAACTGGATAGGGGCTGTTGCCATAGGTGCTATATATAGGACCATTACAAGTGATAGGCGAGTGCCTGATTATGGCCTCCATGGGGTCCTCCGTGTCCTGTTGTGTGGCATAAACGGGACACGGGACCTAGTTGTGCAATTGACAGGTAAGGCACTGGCCACTGTGGCACGCACCATGCTGCAACGTGTTTTAGATGAGGCACGGCCTGCTGCACGAACTTCCACCCGTGCCTCATTAAATAATGAGAAGGCAAACCGCAAGGGGAAGGTAAGGATGGAGTGTGTTGCTGCCATCCATTTCATGCGAACAGGGGATGGGAGAAGGTAATGGATGCTTGCCTACAACACCCCAGTGTGAGGCAGCATCAAGTAGGAGGAAAAAGTTGGGAGTCGGTGTGCAAAACATGGTGGGAGAATTTTGCAAGCATTTGTGTGTTCGCTTGGCGTTCCGCATGGTTCTCGGGGGCCGACTTGGGGTGGCTCCGGAGCCATAGCATAGCCATGGGTGCCGCCCACAATGAGCTCCAGTGGGGCAAACTTCTGTGGACGCATCTTTGGATCGACCACATGTATTATTTTGCAAAGAAGTGGAGAATCGTGTCAAAGTTCTCCTGCTTTATTGTGGAGGGAAGTCACCGGAGGCTGAAGCGCATGTTGCGCAATAGCGGGGGCCTGAGCCTCCTCCGGGGGAGACTAGGGGTGCAAGTGGTTGTGGACAACCACACCATTGACTATGGCCTTTGGTTGCATGGGTGGGATGTGACCAAAAGGGCACAAAATGGGCAAGGGGCCATAAGTGTGCAAAGGTATGCAAGCCGTACAAGAAGACGGCTTCTAACCGACATGCAGCACCTTCAGACTCTAGAGGAGCGGTTCCGGTGTCGCAAGAAACGGACATGAGAATACAACACGAACCTAGACCATTGTTGCCCGTGGCCAGGGTGCATGCAGGGGTGCACTGGAGGGCGTACCTTGGGTGTTAGGACAAATGAGGGGGTGCACACCGGTAAAATTTGTATAAATTCACGTGAATTCACGTGAAATTCGTACGAAAATTCGTACGAATTTTGTACGAATTTTGTACGAATTCACGTGAATTCACTCCCATGAATTGGCTACAGCATTGCCGGGTTTTGGCACCTCTCTTTTTCAGCGCCGTTTGGGCATGGTGGATGCTTTTGGGGCGGGACTTTCACTAGATTATGCGTAATGAAGCTGGGGCAAGAATTTTACCCCCTCAAATCCCTTAGAAGGAACCAACAATACGGTGTTTTCCCCAGAAACCTCGAAATTTGGGTTGATTCGCGCGAATATTCACACCCCATTCAAACGGCCACGTATCCCCCGTTCACGAAGGGTACATAGGAGGGCTGCACCTCCTCTTCTGAACGCGTGACATCTCACATGCTACGGCTCGGTCCTAACGACTAATGGCATCAACGTCTTTTTTTTTTTGATCAAATTGGCCAACCATAAGAGTGCCAGGGCACATCGGGCAAGTGCATCAATGTACAGATTTTGGCAGTGCGTGCGCGTGCATACGGCAGTCAGCTCATGTCTTGTGCTCCATGGTTTGCCTTGTTGTCCGTGTCGTCGCTGGGTCCCTATTGCGTCCGTGTATGCGGACTGGGTGAGCCGCCGTGTGTTGGGTGTTGTGTAGCCTCGTGGTGCACATCGGCTAGCTGGATGGGTTGTAGACTAGCGTGCCATGGTCTGTGGCGCGGCCAATGCTGCAGCTTGGTTATGCTGGCTCCACGTAGGATGCTGGGCCGGTTACTACAGGTGGACCTCCCACTCGTTAGGCTCCCGGTGCGCCTTGTGTCGCTTAGGCAGAGGGTGCACAGGTATCTCCCAGGTGGCTGGGTCCCACTCCTCTCTTGTGCTCACGCGAAGAAGCCCCTGAGAGATCTAAGATCGCTGTATGACAGTGCCAATACATGGCGAGGCATGAACAGCCCATACCATTGTGCACCGACGGCAAGTTCACAATGGTCTATGGCTAGCGGTGGCCATCATGGCTGAAAAAAGAACTACGCGAGTCGGGGAGTGGAGTACAAGCTGACGGTGAAGTACCGGGCAACATTGGACAGGCCCAGAGAAAGAGGAGGCGAGCGAGATTGACTGGAGTAGGAGGGACAAACAAGGACGGAGCAAGCGCCCCCCCCCCGTTTCCAAGGAATGTCGAACGAACCCTTCCGTTTGAACCGAGGGGGGTGGCCTGTTCGAATACCAAACCCCCCCCCCCCTCCCCCCCCCTCTCTAGACCCCCCAAAATTTTCAAACCGATCTTTCTCCAATTTGAGATTTTGGGGGAAAGTGTTGGCGCCAAAGGCGCTGATTTTTTTTTTTTGGCCTGCTGAGGGGTTTTCTTTTTACCGTGTGTGTCTATAAAATACTCAGAACTTTGTGCAGAATTAAAAATTGGGTGAAAAACACAAAGAAAAATTTGACCCCCGGCCTGACCTCCGGGTCGGACCTTGGTTGATGGGAGCCTGGGCTAATGGGCTTTTTTTTTTTGAAATTTTTCCCACCCCAGTTGTGAATGTTCCAAGTGATCAGCACGTCATGGGGATAATTTTGAAGTATGTATGTTGGGGTACCCACCAGCCCCCCCTTGGGGACCCCGACAACTGACCGGCCGGCCCACCCCCCCCCTCCACACCAAAAGTTCTGGCACCCGGTCGGGCTCTTGAATTCCAACAGGCCGCCCCTCTCGGTTTGGACCATTCTTTTTTTGGGACCTCATTAATTAGGTACTGTGTTTAGGTACTGAATTAATTGAGTACTGAATGGCGTGTCCAACGAAAACCCCTGTTCCCGTATTTTTTGAGGATTTTATTGTCACTCGACACGGGGGGGGGGGGGGGGGCGAGATTGCCTCGATGAGTGAGAAGTTGCACCTGGGCCTGTCCCGATACCCGGTAAAGTGGCTGCTTTGGTAGAGCCCGAATACAAGGGGTTGATGGAGGAGTGCTGTTGAACAGTTGTGAGTTGGTGTGGTCAATGCGGCAGGTTTGGCGGTGGATGGTGCGTTGTTCGTGGTTGTTGACTTTGTTGCAAAGATGGATGAACGGGGTTTTGAGCCAGATTGGAATGTGAGTTGCTATAGTGGTGAGGAGGAGGAGGGTGAGGTCAATCCATGAATTCCGCAAAAGGTTTTGGGGAAAGTGGGTTTAGTGCCATTGGTGCGGTTTTTTTGGGACCGCTGTGTGCCGCCTCACTACACAGGATGTATTCTGCCTGGCTGGCTGACAGAGTCCGGGGGGGGGGGGGGGGAGCGAGTTGTGGGGTGGGGGTTCAAGTGATGTTGGAAGCCCTTGTGCGCGATGGTGCACTGGTGAAACAGTCGGAAGGGGGGGGGTTGTTGTTGAGGAGCGGCAGGGAAGCCATACATCTGCATTACGTCCGGGCACCCGACCTCCCGTGTGACGGTTACCGCAGTGAAGGGAGGGGGGGCGGGGGGGTAGGGTTGGCGTCACACAAAGCGGAGGTGAAACCCAGAAACCGGGAGAAATGCTCGTTCATCTTGAAATGCGTTCAGCAGAATGCAGCAGATGTGCGTACAGGGGGGGGGGAAATTCCGCGGGGGGATTTTTCCGCGGGGAAAATTCCGTATTTCAACTTGGTGCGGAATTTTCCCCTCATTTTTCGAGGGGAGGTGCGGAATTTTCCCCGTGCGGAATTTTGTCCATGTAAGCCACCGTACCACCGTATGCCTTGTGCTTCGCCGCGCGCTCCCATTTGTTTTGTTCCCACTCTTCTGCAGTTGTTGTCAACCAACAGGGAAGGGGGGGCAGGAAGTCGAATAATTTGTGAATGGCGGGCCACGCCATCTACAGAGGTGATCTCAGGCACAATGGTCATTGCCTTCTCCCAGGATCTTTTGGGGATCGCAATCCCAGGATCCCTTTTGCTTCCAATGCACTGAAGATTTGGGAGGTGCGGAATTTTCCCCTTGATTTTTTGGACAGGTGCGGAATTTTCCCCATGCGGAATTTTCCCCTGCGGAAAAATCCCCGTACAGAATTTCCCCCCCCCCTGTAAGTTGTGTGGGTTTCAATTGCCTCAAGTGCAAAGGTGGCGTGATCAGGTTTTGCTGAATGGTTGCCAGAAGCTGTATCTTGCAAAGTTGGACATTTCAAATTGCTATTGCAGCATTAAATTGCCACCAAGTTCAGTTTGCGCATTTAGTGTTTTGGTGTATGGTTCAAGGTATTCGTGGAATTCGCTCCCGTTCCGCTCGAAATTTTCTCTGTTGATCTGTCAACGAGCCATCAGTGGGGTGATGGGGTCCATGCCATTCGTGGTCCAGGGTTGCCAAAATCCTGAGATCTATAGGCGGCAAAACGCCGTTTGGGTCCGAGATACAAGAACAAAGAGGGGAAAGTGTGGGAACTGCTATAAGGAAAGCAGATGGGGGGAAAGGGGGGGAAAGAGGGGGAAATGGGCAGAAATGGGGGGAAACGCAGGGGAAACCAGGGGAAACGGAGAATTCTTATGAAAGTGAGAGGCTGCTTGGGCTCTTCGCACTTCCATTGCTTTCTTATCTGCATACCCCTTGTTATGTTGTCCTCTTTCTCAAGTCAGAATTGCTGCGGACCGGGAGTCGAGGTTCCAATTTTTTGCCACAAGCTTATTTCCTTAAGCCAGGAATAGGCATAGCAGGGTTTATTTGAATACACACATGAATCCAGCGGACCCGCCTCTTGGAGCATTTCGAATTTGACAATGCGGGATTTTTTGTTGGCTGCATAGGACAAGCACTGTGCCTGTGCTTGGCGATAGTCGATAGAACTCCCCATTCCAAGAGTTCTTTTCCCTGGCTCTATTCTTTTGGCCAGAGTGAATTCACAAGATTACAGCTTTGATTTTACCGGCTTTCTACAGATTGAGTTTTGCGGATGGCCAGGAGTAAGGGAATATTCATTTCTTTTGAATTAGGGCAGTGAGTGGACTAGCAGTGGCTTGGCATCACCATTTTGTTGCGTGTGCCTGCGCTGAACCGCAGGAAAGGGAATGAAAACTCTAGTTTACGGATAAAAAACTAAATTTTTTGCCCTGACCTGAACGTGCTTTTTACGTTATCATGTTGTGTGTATTTATTTCAGTTTGTTTGCAGTTTGTACTGGACGGTCCCACCCCCCACCTAAGCAAGCGTCAATCCTCGACATTGAGAACACAGCTACTTGATGGGTGGCATGGATGTGTGGTGCCACTGGGCTGCGAGTGGACTGGCAGTGGTTTGGAATCATAATTTTGTTGCCTGTAAATGCACTGAACCGCAGGGAGAGGGAATAACAACACTCCCCCAGGGGCTGGGCTTCTGCCAGCAAGCAACAGCATGGTGGTTTTCACAAACTACCCCCTATTCCCCAATGCCTCCCAATGGGTGTAATGGCAAATGAGCGTAATGGCAAAAGGGTGCAATGGGGCAAAAGGGGAGGCACATTCCAACAAGGCGAAGGACAAGGTGCCGCACCCATTAGATAAAAGGTTTCTTCTTCATTTCCCCCCCATCCCCACAGTATGTACAGCATGTGCAGTGCGACGCATGGGTCATTTTGAGCGAGATATGCCTTAGCCCCGCCCACCCCCCTTTTTACCGGTACACCTACTCCCAACTTTTTGGGTCAACCTCCAACTCGACAGTCTGGAGGCACGCCTCCACAAAACACAACCATATGACCATCGCAAAACAAGCTGTCCAAAACTACTTTTTCCAGCAGACCCCAAAAGGTCATTGGTCGTGCAATCATATCTTTTACACTCGGAACACCTCCTATTGTCAGGCCCTGTATCAGGAAAACCATACAGTCTGACTGAACCCCATCTCCATTTATGCGCCCCTTTTCTCAGCTCTCAGCTCAATGTTCAAGACATTCCTTTTTGCCGCGTTGTTGGCAGTTGTGTCTGCCCGCTGGAAAGGCGTGGACCTGAAAATGTGGGCGGACTACAAGACAACCTTCAACATGCAGTGGAAGGATGCTGAGGAGGCTGCTCGGTATCAGTGCTTCCAAAAAAATCTGGATTTGGTGCACAATTTCAATGCTGATGAGTCCGACAGTGCCACTTACTCGCTGAACCAATTCGCACACATGTGCCATGACGAATTCCGCAACTTCTACAAGGGACTGGTCATCCCGAAGAATCATACGCGGAAATTCCAGCCCCTGTCCATCCTTGGAGATGTTGACGTCAAGGCTGCTTCCGCCTCGCAGGTCGACTGGCGCAAGAAGGGGGCAGTCACCCATGTGAAAAACCAGGGGCAATGCGGCAGCTGCTGGGCCTTTTCGGCTGTGGGCAACATGGAAGGTCTCCCTTGCCTCTGCCTCCAAAAGCCCTTATCTATGAAGCCCCTTCTGTTGCCCTTCCACAGATAGCAGACAGGTGGGTCATTTGATGTTTGTTTACGTCAGTAATCTCATTCCAAGTCTTGCAGCATGGAAATGTAGTTGCCACCATTGCATAGGGGCTCGCTTCTTCAATTTCACCTCTCCCACTTTTAGGTGGTCAAGACCTTCTTGACCAATGCCAGCAAGGGCTGAAAAAGAATGCTCCCTTTACTGTTTCCGTTCCTTTCTGTGCATGTCTTCTGTGGATATCACGTCTTCGTGTCATTTTTGCTCAGTTGCACACGTGGGTAGTAGCAAGGAGCTGCACACGTGGGTAGCGCTAGTGGATGGTGGGTGTGGGCAACATTTGGGAGCTGTGCACAGGGCAACAGCAGGGAGTGGTGCAATGTGGGCTGCAATTGGGAGCCGTGCATACGGGTGACCCAAGGGAGTGGGGGCGGTTGCAAGGAGTTTTGTGACCAACAGTAGGGAGTTGCGTGAGCAGTAGCGGCACACTGCTCATGTGGGTAGTAGTATGGAGCCTCACTCGGTGCCAGCGACAGGCCAGTTGCACATACAAGCAACGGCAGAGTGCTATGCACATGGACAGTAGCAAGGGGGTCTGCATGCGCAAGCAGTCCTTGGGAGACATGCTTGTGGGGCAGCAGCACAGAGCTATGCATGTAGGTAGCCAAAGGAAACTATGCACATGCATAGCTGCACACGGGTGTCAGGTGGGTGTTGCTCAAGCGGGCAACTGTAGGGAGCTATCCATACAATCTGTTGTAGGGAGTGCTCATGCGGCCTGCAATTGGAAGCCGTGCACTATAGCGGCCTAAGGGACCCATGCACACGGGAAGTTGCAGAGAGCTTCACGGGCAATATCCCTGGGCGACCTGAAAATTACTCTGCGGGGGGGGGGGGGGGGGTGACATGGACGCCCGCCGAAGGAGGGGGGGGGGGGTTTGAGAAATGGGGTTCCGTGTCGGGCCCTTTGTTTTGTGTAAGAACGGATGTTGGCACCGAAGGCGCAGGAGCACAAATTTTGGCCCGAAAAAGTTTTTTCCACCAATAATTTCCCCCCCCCACATTTGAGTAGTCAAAATGATCAGCGCGACGTGGGTATCATTTTGAGCCATAGATGTTGGGTTGACCCCCCCCCCCACGGCAGGTCGGGCACCCCCGCCCTGAAACCCCCCCTCCCGTCACGGCGGCCAAGGAGGGTGGGGGGGGGTTGGGAAAATGGGCCTCTGTGTCACCCCCCCCCCCCCCCGCAGAGCAATTTTCTTCCCGCCCTGTGCTATGCACATCAGTAGCAGTAGGGAGCCACACACGGGAGCAGCAGTACATGTGCTGCACACCGGGAACTGGGATTTGGAAACTGACCCAAAGTGCCTGCTGCTTAGAATAGATACTGCTTGGAAAAGATATTGGAGCGCTATTTAGAGCCCGAGATCTCTGTGGCAATGTGAGTAATCCGTCCAAATCTAGATCGTCTAGTAGTATCCTGTAGCCAGCATATACCTAGGGCTTTGCATAAAGCCCTTGCTTGATAAAAGTTGAGCCGCATTGCTTCTGAGTCGGGGCAGATAGTCAAACGCACTTTAGAGGCCCGGATGTCTTCGATGCTATGAGCAATGCTTCCAAAACACAGTCCTCGGGTTTGCATGTTTGTGGGAGGGTTTGCTGACCTATTGCACCACTTAGTTCCTTCGATTGTACAGTGCACCACCAGGAATTTATTGTAGACAACTAAATTTTGCCCATTTCTGCAAAGAAATTCATGGTCTTAGGCGGCCATTTAAGCACGTGATTTCGTGGTTGGCGGGGTGTAAATCTGGCCGGAAAAAAATGGATTTTCAACCCCTGTAACACCACTTTGTGTTTGTACCTTTTTGCCAGTCTCACTAAGACTGTGCGCCACCTTCTAATCCTACCATCCAATCACTCCCATGTTGTACCGTTGTGAGGTGCCATGCACAATCAACTAAACGTAGTGGGTTTTCGCCAGTTTTTCAACAGAAAGCGCCTTGCATCGCGCTTTTTCTTTGTAATTCTGTGTTTGACCAATGGTAGCAGAGGCCTTTAAAACGACTTTAAAACAACATATTCACTGGAAACGCGTGCTGCAGCACCCTTTTTGGAAAATACTTCATTTTTTGGACTCTCTGTCTCGATGCACACCTCTCTTTCAAGAGGTCATGATGGCAATTGAGTTTTGATTTGTTATGTGGTATGTTGTTGGATATTTTTGTGGCACGGGAGTTCGATGAAACACAACGCAATACACAACTAGCACAAAACAGGCGAGATTGAGAAACTCATGTGGTCTGACAAATGTGACGGTCTTCATTCACGCACAAACACACAATACATACAAATACATCCCCTCACTTGTATTTCAGACCAAAATTGCCATGCGGTGCAGTGTGCTGTTGTAACCCCAAGCCCTTTCACGGACTGCTGTTTGGCTTATTGCTGCAATTCTGTCTCGGCATCGTGGATGGTCCACGTACTCGATAGGGGAATTTCTTCATCAGCACAAAAGGTGTTAGCTTGTTTTCAAACCTTGGCCATGATATACAAAAAAGACTTCGGGAAAATTCTAACCTATGGAGGTTGATGCGTACTTGAAGTTTTGCCCTGTGGGAAGCATCCGTTGGAATCTGTGAGTGGTTTTGGTCGAAAGCCGAGACACTTGCTCAATCAAACGGGGGTTTGTGTTGCATTTGTTGCCTCCCATGCCATTGAAGCTGTTGTGGTTGCTCCAGCACTGTGGGACCAGCTCAAGGACACACAACGCATTTTGTGGCCAGACATCTTCTAATGACGGTGTTTCCATCCTATGCCGAGCTGAGATGATGTATCGATGTGCTGTACAGTTGCAACTATTTTGGCTATGGCACGTACCTTTGACATGTAATGAGGGTTCCCCATTTTGTGCTCCCTGTTGGAACCGGTGGACCATGCTGCATCTCAGCTGCGGCACGGCCCTTTGCATTTTTTGAGTGCTGCTCAGACCTTTGTTGCAGGCCCAATACCACTAAAGGACATTTGGTGCCCTGTGGATGTGAACCGGACACGTGTGCGCAGTCACCCATGGAAGCCATTGCCGCTACCGGAGTTGGTTGTTGGTACGCAAAGTGCCTTGGTGCAATTCTTGTACATGCTGCGCATATGTAGAGCAACATACCACTTGTATTCTGCCTTTTTTGGCCGATGAAAACATTTATTATCGCATTTGTAAGATTGTATATGGGGAGTCCTATGTGCGATGGAATTTTAGGGGTCTCCTACGACGGCTACCCCCATTGTGCACCATATGGTACCGCTACAATTATGCAACAACGAGGTGTTTCTCTGCATTTTCCCACTGATGATGTACATTGTGTTTGGTAAACTGGCTGACGCTGGTGAGATACCTCCAAACTATACTAATTTTCAAGGAGACGGTGTTTGCTTCCCTTCTCGCGCTTACTCATGATGTACGAGATGGGTTGGAGCTACAAGCGACGGCCATCTCCAAGCCCGCAAGGCCCCACTGGTGTGCCACTCACCTACAACTACAACACCTAATTGCAGTGAAATACCTGTATGAGTACTTGTACACGATATTCCTGATTTGTAGCCAAGTTAGGGATTGTTACTTTCGGGGGGGGATCCACAACACCGCACGTTGTCCCGGACGGGAGCCTACACATCATTATGAACCTTGGCTATATGCTAGCATGGCCAAACCAGAAGATGGCATCCAAAGGAGGTGGCACCACAACGTGAGAGCCTGAAGGCAAATCCTCCCAATTGTCTTATTGATGTACTCTATTGCTTGGATGCTAGTGTATTTTGTTTTTTGCTAATTTGTAGTCCTGTGTGCGAGCACTATGCAGTTTGTGCGCTAACACGCAGTCTTGTTCGTTGGAGCCCAGTTTGTATTGCCTCTTGTAGCTAAAAGTTACTGGGTGTTTGTTGGCCAACATGTTTTTTTTGCCCTTGTCGATGTGTGCAAGGATGCTATCACGAATGGCAAGGGTGTTCCTAAGTACCCTTCACCTACAGCCACCATCGCTACTCCTTGATCCCTTGATACCGTGAGCGACAGAAGATAGACAACCCATCACCACCAAAAACAAAAGACAAAAAGCAAGGCACGTGCACGGTGGAGCACGTTGGTAGACTGGTGGGTTGCAAACAAACCGCAATCCCAATTGCAAGGCAATGGTGTACGGCTCCATTTATGTGCTATGCCAAACATTAGGAGGGAGACTAGAGACAACCAAAAGCATAAAAAGAGGCAACACCAACATATGCTTCATGAAAACAGGCAGAAGAATCGGCAAAGTTCACACACGCAAGAAATAGCGAAAATCAAAGCAAATCTTCTCTTTTTCTCTTTTTCGAAAAGCGATTGTCGACCATGCCCCGGACGGGCCACGCGTATCTGTGCGTAGATCATCCCCATTGGCGTCCCATGGGTTAGTCGCGCTACCGGGACTCCATGGATTCCGTTTACGAGGGAGGCGGGGTGGGGCAGTAACGTGCCAAGAAAAGTGAAAAGAGAGCCCCATTTATCGTGACGCCACCTTCTAGGGATGGGGGTTGGGTCATTGTGTTTTTCTTTCGATGCCTAGGTAGGGGGAGTAAATATGTCCGGGCGATGGTGACACAACCGCTTTTGAAAACGGGGGAATGCTGCACGGCAAAAACATTTATGATATGTGTCGTCAACTAGTCCTAAAAAGCAAAAAAGAAAATCGGGTCCATGAAGTAGGGTTTTCTGAGTTCCATGTGGTAGACTGACTCGCCCAAGGGTAGAGCACAAACACCTCCCATGCCACGCAAACATTGATGATATTTCCTTCGGTGGCCCATTGGCATATGGCATAAACTTCGTGTGACATGGGGAAAACGTCATACTTTCACTACTTTCATGTTCAAAGGCATCAGCGGTTGGTGCGGCTCGCTTACCATCACATTGCACAAATGTAACAATAGGATTTTCAAATTTTCAAGAGGGCATGTTGTGAGGGTGAACATGGGGTCCCGACTATGCGTTAGAAATTAAACAATGTGTTCATGAAGGATCGGAATGAACACACCGCACTGGTTGCATAACGCAGCTTTCCACACTTCCGGGGTGCATGAATTCGAGTAGCTTTAGCATCATGGTTGCGGTCCATGTCGCGAAAAAGGCAACAGCATATCTGACCCATGCTAACACTTGTTGTGGCATTTTGTACAGCATTGTGCGACCCAGAAGGCAGCTGACGACCTTGCAAGGAGCATTCGGTAATTAATACCTTCACCAAGACGTTGCTCATCCACATGGTGAGTGGATAATAAATAAGCAACACTATGATGGGCTGAACAGAGGAAGTGATATTACTAGATGTGATCCTGCCCCACCCCCCTCCCGCTCACAATCGTACGTGCCCCCAATCCATGCAATCCCGGATGTCACCCCACATGGCAGCAAACAGCGGCCACAGCCCCAATATTACTCCAGGGGTTACGGGCCATGTGCACTTGCTTGAGTTGCAAGGCAAAGGGAAGGCAAAGGGGACCGCGCACCACTTTGGTTGTCGCAGCCTTGCATGCACCAAGCAACAAGTGCAACACGCGGCATCCACCCGGCCACCATACACCATCCATAGACACATGTGTTGGGTTTTTGATGTTCAACCGCATGACTGGGTGTCCGCATGGGAAGTTGCTCCACTCCAAATCCACGGAGATGGCCCTCTTCCCCTTCGGACCGTGGCGCAGAAAACCCGGTGTTTGCTATGTGGTGCACCCAACTACCAATCCTGACAGCACCACCAGCCCTCCCCTCCCCTCCCTCCCCACCCACGTATCACCACACATGCACACCCGCATGCCATGATCCTATGCCCTACACCCCACATTTCTGGAGTCCGCCACCAGGGTTGGTACTCCCTAATTTGCCAACTGTACCCCTAGGTTGTCACCGAGACCCCCTAACTCGGCTCGCTAAGCACGTATTGTCATGCCCACTAGCTAGGCTAGAGGGTCAAGTTGACGTGGGCCCCACACGGCATCTTTTCGCTCCTTGGCACGGTGGGCAAGTGCAAATGTTGGTGCACGGAGATAGCGTGCGGTAGCGCTGATTCGTCTCCCGAAGTGTGGAACACGCCAACCTCGTTGCCAACCCTTGGCACGCACTTGAACGCAAAGGTTGTTCTGGCCAAATGGTTGCAGTGTTCAAACGAAAATGGCCGGAACAAAAAAAGTTCGAAGTTGATTTACCCCCCAACCGAGGACACCCGTTCATGCTATGAAAATATTTTGTTTGCTAGCCCAGGGGCACCCCGGTGGTACTTTCATATTTGTCGTATTCCGTGTTGTCGTGCGAAAAACATTTGCATTCAAAAACATTTTTTGCCGGAATACCACCGGAACACTGCCGGAACAAGTTACCGAAACACCACCGGGACACGCAAGCGACACAAAAAGCAAAGTGTGGATAAAGGGTACGTGAAACATACATTGTAGGTTGGGGTGTCGGCTAGGGCACATGGGATTAATCTCTTTGTACGTCCCTAGGCTACTCCTCCTGTGTGGTCGGCGGGGCGCGGCGCGCCCCGGAACTTACCCCGAACCGACCCGTCATCCACCACCCCTTCACCCTCCAACCCGGTGACCACCAGCCCCATACCCTCATCCCGGTTAGCCCCCGGTGCACCCTCACCTGCCCCTGGCCCATCACCTTTGTCTCCCCCATCCCCATCCCCGTCCCCGTCTCCGTCCTCGGCGTCCCGTCCCTGTCGTCGTCACCGTCCCTCTCTTCACCCGGCTCCTTCTCCCTCCTCTTCTTCCTGAGGATTTTTTTGGCTCGCCTTCGGGTCCGACACACTTCGGCACACCAAAAGGTTCCTCGTCCCCCGGGAACCTCACCCATGTTTCCCCTTTGGGGGGGGTCCACCCGCGGCAAGGGCCTCCGTGCCGTGCTCGATCCCCCACACCCCCTTGTCGGAAAAAACAACAAAAACATTTTCCCCTGCCTTGTACTTACACCCCCCCCCCCGCCCCCCTTGCCTTGGGCTTCGCTGTGGGCTAGGGCGGGGTGGTATCCCTTGGCCTCTCCGCGATTGGGGATGCGGGGGTGGGGTGGTGGGGGGCAGGGGGGGGTCTTGTCTTTGGGGGGCTAGGGGGTCTTCTTGTCGCGCATGGGCGAGTCCGCAAACAAGCGGAGCAGTTGGAGGTAAGGGAGGAGGAGGAGGAGGAGGACTCGCCCGGAAGCCTCTTCCTCTTTTTTATGGGGGGGGGGGGGTTGTAAGGGGCCTTGGATTTTGGGTTGGCATTTGTTTTGTTTCGGGGGGTGGGGTTTGTTTTGCTGTGGGGGTTGGGGTTTGTTTTTGGTTGGGGGGCACGTTTTGGGATCAGGGTGGAGGGCTGGGGGGGGGGGGGGCTCACGAGTTGCTGGCCGTGAGCGGGGGCCTCGGACACGTGGTCAATACTGCCCCAGCCCTCCACCTGCGTCTCGAGGACGCTACTACGGCCGGCCACATGGTCGGCCAGGGCCGTCAGCACCTCCATACTGCAATTGGTTGCAAGTGCAACTGCTGTAGTAGGGATGTGACGTAGATGAGCCGGGGGTGGCATCCCGGCCAGCGCCTGGTGAAGCGCACCGCCTGCGGGTCCCCGGGATTGATCTGCATATCCTTGACCTACAGAGAGGATGGCAGAAAAATGTGTTCCGGCGACGTTCCAATAACTTTTTCCGGCGACATTCCATCGGCGTTCTGGCAGTTCTCCGTGTTACAGACTGGAACACCGCCGGACCGTCGCCGGAAGAAGTCCTTGGCGAGCACGCCACGCGATTTTCTGGCCCTACTGGCCCCTATGGCATGCGGGAGAGGGGGATATCCGCACTCGCGTGTCCACGTTCTCCTTCAAGGCCGCTAGGGCCTGCCGCAGCTGCGCGGATGGCGTCCTCTTCCGCTCCGCGAGGATGTCTCGCACCGTGTTCAAGTGGTCGCGCGGCATTTCGTCTCGCACTTCACGCAGAGGGCACTAGGGCGCGATAGAGTGTGGCACGGAACGTGGCCGTGGTACTTGTCCTCGTCCATGACCCGGTAGATCCCCTCTTTTAGGATCTTGACCCAATTCGCCCAGAAGATCACAGTTTCCTTCCGGGGGGTGGGCTTCACGCCGCCAAGACGATGGTCAGCCCAGTGCTCAAAAATGAGTTGCCAATGGCACCTGCCCGCCACTTGCCCCCCGGCGGTAAGAAATTTCCCAGCTGGGCGTGACTTGGTAACCAGTAATTGGGGGAAGGTGCTGTGCGGGCTCACCCCGGCCCTGTCACCCATGTCGCCAAGGTCCCGCCTGCTGCATCCCCATCCTCCCGGCGCCACCGGCAAAGGCTCTGGGCCTTGGCGTGCAGCTGCTTCCAAAGGAAGCGTTGCAACATACACCGAAGGGTGTAGATGGTGGGGTTGGGGGATTTCAGGATGCAAGCATCCAGGAGGGGGGGGTTGGCACCCATCATCTCCCTTGACCAGGGGAAGGTGGCAGCTTTGGCTGCCACGCTTGAACCCAACCTCTTGCGCATCCACTCAGTGACATGCAACGGGGTGGGTTCATCCCCCCCACACTCTGACCCCCCCCCCCTGCCTCCTACGCAACTACAGGGTTCCCCCCAGGGTGCTCCACCACGCCCACCGGCTGGACATTGTCGTCTCCCCCTTCGTGTACCTTCACCCCGTCGTCCCCTGTGCCCATACTCGCCAAATTCCCCTCCAACTCCTCAACTGCCCTTTGCGCCTTCCTTAGCCAGCACCTCCCCTCCAAAACTTTTTTGCCCGCAGCCGTCCCCCCCAAAACATCCCCAAGCTCCTGACAACGACCCAGCTTGGCCTCCCACCTCTTAACCTTCCCCCAGAGGCCTTGCAAGTTCCCCCCTGCCTCCTCAAACTTTGCCGTCACCACACCCCGATCTGCTGCGGACCCTTCATTCCCTGTTGTCCCATGCGAGGGCACGGGCGACGGGGGGCGATCCCCCTCCACTTTGCTCTTGTTCTCCTTGTCCTTGTCGTTGTTGGGGTTGGTGTTGACGGGCTGGGGCGGTGCTGGGGCGGCCACTGGTGCCCATTCAGCTAGAGCGGCCCAAGCGGGCCGAGCAGGTTGATTGGGGAGTGTATTTGGGGGTGGAGGTAGGGCTGTCGAAGCCAGCACACAGAGCTCGTCGGTGGCCGTAAGGGCGTGGCTGCGGGGGTATGGTCCGGGGGTGGTGCGGCCAGAGATTGCCCCAGTGCATCCCCCTCCGACATCCCCTCCTGTGAACATACGAAGGAGGCGGTGTCGGCTAGTCCTAAAATTTTCTCTCGCGGCGTTCTAGTAACTTGTTCCGGCGACGTTCTAGCGATATTCCAGTGGCCGCTACAACACCGCTGGAACGTCGCTGGTCGTTGGAACAAGTTACTGAACGTCGCCGGAACAAGAAAAATGAACACCTCTTTTCGCGCCCCCATTGTGCACAGCGCGCACCACAACCCCCGAGGTGGGGGGGGCATCAGAGGGCACGGCCCTAGGGGTTTAGCTAACCCCTCATGGGACAACATTCCAGTCTTGCACTGCCCCTGGGGGTTTAGCTAACCCCTCAGGGGACAACATTCCATTTCCGCACCACGCGCACTCACCTGGGCCCTAACCCTCAGCCCCTAGCAAAAGCCACTCGCGGCCATGGCATGCCATGATGCACACCTCCACCCCTAAGCTCCTACCCATGAACCCCTAGCAAAGGCCACTCACGGCCATGGCACGCCATGATGCACAGCTCCCCCCCTTAGCCCTACCCCTCAGCCCCTAGCAAAGGCCACTCGCGATGGCATGCCATGATGCACACCCGCACCTTAGCCCCTACCCCTCAGCCCCTAGCAAAGGCCACTCGCGGCCATGCCATGCCATGATGCACACCTCCATCCCTTAGCCCCTACCCCTTAGCCCCTAGCAAAGGCCACTCACGGCCATGCCATGCCATGATGCACACATTCACCCCTTAGTCCCTACCCCTCAGCCCCTAGCATGCACACACAACCACCTACATGTTTCATGTTGCTCTCAACAGGGCGGTCAACATGCCCAACATGTCGCCGTTGACGGGCGCGGCCATGTTGAGGAGCAGAGGACAAAAGTGAGCTAAGGAAGGCGGGTGGAAAATGGGTTACGGACTCTAGGGAAGCCCTGGGAACACGAGGAATATGGCGAACAGCATCGTGTTGGTGCAAGTGGATGTGAAAATATAGAAAAACCCATTGCAGCACTTGCCCCAGGGCGTCGGCGTCTAAGTCGACAGAGGCCTCCGGGTGTCCACAGGCACTTTGCCCAGTTGCCTTTTGCTTGCCACCGCCCCGGGCACTGTGCTCGTTAAAGGCCTGCTTTAGGAACCTTTTCTGGCTCCCAACGATGTCGTTGGAGAACATTGCCATGCCGAAAGGCCATATGTCATCCAACAGGCGGTCTGCATCCTCCTCCAAAAAAGGGAGGTAGTGGCACGCAGACCGAGGTGCACAGTGCTCGCGGAAGGCAGCTGCTATAGCCCGGCATTGGAGGCGTGGACCCACTTGATAAGTGTGGTACGGGTCCCACAGCAATTGTGCCATATCAACAACCGCCTTGTAGAGTGGCTCATCCGGCGCCACAGCCAACTACAAGGCTAGGTCTGGCCATGTAGCAAAGAGATGAGACGTCTCATCAACGTCCGGGGAGGCATCCTTCCCTAGACGGCACCCGGTGCGATGCTCATGCAACGTGCCCTCGATGGCCGCACGAGTTACCTGATCGCCGGGGGCAAGCCGGTCATTGGCCAACCGTTCAATGTTGGCCATTTGTAGACACCCTAGTGCCATGCAAAAGTGCAAATTGCACATGACCACCCGGCAGCGCGCAATGACCACCACTGGGTCCACAGAGCAGCTGGCCGCTTTAAGGGACGGTGTCCCTAACAAGAAAGATGTCTGTGGCTCATGATTTGACTCGGTCGTCCGGACCACATCTTTGCCCATCCAAACGCGGGCATCAGAGTCGTGGATGGCCTCATTGTATAGGGACCCAAATTCTGGAGCTAGTGAAATTCCAATGACGCGATGCACCCAAGGGGAGTTTCCACCTCACCAAACATCCCTCGGGTGATCACGGGCGTCGTAGACCACCTGTTTGGTGTCCACGGCGAGCCGGATTGCCTCAAAAAACGAATGCGAATTGTGGGAACCAAATTGTTCTAATGGGTGACCAAACAAATGGCCGGAACACCGTCGGAACGTCGCCCGAACAAGTTACCGGAACGTCGCCGGAACAATCGTTGGTGTACAAAGCACACCTCTATGTTGGCTTTCCAAGGGGTGGCCAAGGTGGCCATTTGCTTGTCGCCACAGATGGCGAGTCCCATGACCCATACACATGCGGGAATGCGTCATCAGGGTCCCATGTTGACGATGTAGACGCTCAATTGGGGCCACTCCCCACTAGCACAGGGATAGCCATCCCCTGTGACAAACAATGTCAAGGGGAAAGACCAATCAATCATGCAGCACAACGGGTGATGGCTCGCAATGTAGCGAAGCCATGATGCCCATGGCCAGCCGACACCTGTGGCCTTTGGGTCGCATGTGCTCACCGGGGGATCCAACGCAAGCGGGGCCAATAGCTCCTGCCACCGCTGCTGGAAAAGCCTCTCGGGACAGATGGGGCGAGCATACGGCAACCGGGTAGCCGCCGTGTACCCCCGTAGGTAAAAAGTCCCGCCAATACGAAGTGCGTGGCACTCATCCAGCCACCTCTGCAGCCATTGATGTGGAGGCAGAATCTAGTTCTTCCCCACCAGCCAAGTTGTTGAGTGAGGGTGATTTATTTCCCACCGACACGGAGGTGGCAGTGCAAATAAACAAGGAACCGTGAACTAACCATGACCATGCCGTTCACGCTAACGACAACCCTAACCAGGCCAACCAAAAGTGACCGTGACCGTGACCGTGACCGCGGCCCACTAGCGACATTCGCAATTAAGGGTTAATTTGCTAAACGGGATAACCGGGGAGTGGGGCGGGGGAACGCGGCGCTCCATGAGTCTATCCCACGATCAGGGACATGTGTTTGGCCATGCGTGGCCTTGGTAGCCGGAGCAACCTCCCTTTGGGGTGTGGCGGAGCGCTGTACATATTACTTAGGAGTGTTCATTAGCACCGAAGTGTTTGGTTTTGTGGTTTTGGTGAAATTTTGCGGTGAAAATTTTTGCCCGGAAGCAAGTACCCGGTGCCATAGCGGGAGCCCGGAAAAAATAGCCTGCTTTGTGCGTCCCAAAGGAGCCCCGGACGTCGGGTCCAATTTATGGGCCGGCTTCGGACCCTTGACGGAAAAAGGTGGCAGTCTGCGTCGGTCCCCAAATCCGGGGATAAAACCCAACCCGTGCAAAAAATTTGGGGACAGGGAGGGTTTCACCTATTTAGAGGATAATGACGTTCTATAATAGGTGTCTAGGCTACACGTGAGGCCGCTACCGTAAGTTCCGAGGGTACGGCAAGGAAAGGCATCCGGTCCCTTTTTTCCCAAGTGTGTAGATGGAAAAGCACACGTCCTCATTGCGGCCTGGCAAAAGTAGAAGGCACAATCTTCTGGAGCCCCGGCTTCCTGCGTCTCCATGCGGAACCGTGCGCATTGCCTTGTTGCGTTTGGCATGGCAAGCGCAATAGACACACATTGCATAGGGGTTGTCGCGATAGGTTCTATATATAGGACCATTACGGGGGATAGGCGAGTGCCAATTTATGGCCTCCACGGGGTCCTCCGTGTCCCGATGTGCGGCATCAATGGGAAACGGGACCTAGTTGTACAACTGACAAGGATGGCACCCGCCACTGTGGCATGCACCATCTTGCAACCAATTTTACACAAGGCACGGCTTGCTGCAAAAATTTGCACCCTTGCCTCATTGAAGAATGACGAAGCAAACAGCAAGGGGAAGATAAGGGTGGAGTGTGCTACTTCCATACATTTCATGCGGAAGAGGGGATGGCAAAACGTAATTGATGCTTGGCTACAACACCCCAGTGTGAGGTAGCGTCGAGTACGAAGAAAAAGTTGGGAGTCGGTGTGCAAAGCGTGGTGGAAAAAAATTTGCCGGCATATGTGTGTTCGCTTGGTGTTGCACATGGTTTTCCGGAGCTAACTTGGGGCACCTCCAGGGACATAGCATAGGCCGGGGCACTGCCCATAGTGAGGTCCAGTCGGGCAAAGTTGTATGGATGAAACTTTGGATCGGCCACGTGTGTTCTTTACAAAGAAGTGGAGAATCTTGTCAAAGTTCTCCTGCTTTGCCATGGGGGGCGTCACCGGAGGCTGAAGGGCATATTGCGCAATAGCTTGGGCCTAAGCTTCCTCCGGGGGAGACTAGGCGTGCAGGTGGTTGTGGGCAACCACACCATCGATGATGACCTGGCGGCACATGGGTGGGATGCGACCAAAAGAGCACAACATGGGCAAGGGCCCATGAGTGAACAACGGTACGTGAGCCGTACACGAAGATGGCTTCTAATCTACATGACGCACCCCCACACCCTAGAGCAGCATTTCCGATGCCGCAAGAGAAAAATCTGAGAATCAAACACGACCAATACCCGTTGTTGCTCCTGGCAAGGGTGCATGCAGGGGTGCATGGGCCGTGTCTGGGTGTTAGGGGGGTGGG
Organism: Eutreptiella sp. 'Long Island Sound 2002'; assembly: GCA_964036045.1. NCBI lineage: Eukaryota > Euglenozoa > Euglenophyceae > Eutreptiales > Eutreptiaceae > Eutreptiella > Eutreptiella sp. 'Long Island Sound 2002'. The sequence continues at coordinate 46,503,950 of OZ038383.1, read as the reverse complement.
GCAAGAGTGAAATGTGGATTGATTCGCATGAATTTGTACAAAATTTGTACGAAATTGGTATGAATTCGCACAAATTCATGCCTTGGGCTCCTTGTGAATGGGGGATGGGAAAAGGTTATTGATGCTTGGCTACAACACCCCAGTTTGAGGCATCATCAAGTAGCAAGGAAAAGTTGGGAGTCCGGGTGCAAAGGGTGGTGGGCAAATTTTGGAAGCATGTGTGTGTTCGCCTAGCGTTGCGCATGGTTTCCGGTGCGCCTCCGGATACATAGCAAAGCGATGGGCACTATCCACAATGAGGTCCAGTGGGGCAAACTTTGGTGGACACATCTTTCGATGTGCCACATGTTTTTTTTACAAAGAAGTGGAGAATCTTGTCAAAGTTCTCCTGTTTCGCCATGTAGGGGAGTTACCGCAGGCTAAAGGGCATGTTGCGCAACAGCAGCGGTCTAAGCCTCCTCTGGGGGGGACTAGGGGTGCAAATGGTTGTGGACAGCCACACAATCGATGATAGCCTGGCGGCGCATGGGTGGGATGCGACAAAAAGGGCACAGCATGGGCAAGTGCCCATCAGTGAACAACGATACACGAGCGTACACGAAGATGGTTTCGAACGGACATGCCTCACCTTCACGGCCTAGAGTGGCAGTTCCGATGCCCCAAGAAACGGATGTGCGAATGGAACATGACCAAAAACCATTGTTGCTTGTGGCCTAGGTGGATGCAGGGTTGCATGGGGCGTGTCTGGGTGCTTGGGCAAACGAGGGGGTGAACAAGAGTGAAATGTCGATGAATTTGGATGAATTCGTACGAAATTTATAATAATTCGCACGAATTCATGCCCAGGGCTCGTGCGGAGTAAGGGATGGGTAAAGGTGACTGATGCTTGCGTACAACACCCCAGCTTGGGGCGTCATCAAGTAGCAGGCAAAAGTTGGTAGTCTCTGTCCAAAGCGTGCAGGGAAATTTTTTGGGAACATGTGTGTCTTCGCTTGGCGTTGTGCACTGTTTTCCGGGGCTGACTTGGGGCGGCTCCGGATACATAGCATAGCCATGGGTACTGTCCACAATGAGCTCCAGTGGGGCAATTTTCTGTGGACGCATCTTTGGATCGGCTAGATGTATCTTTTTGCAAATAAGTGGCAAAGTTCTGCTGCTTTGCCATGGAGGGGAGTTACCGCAGGCTGAAGGCCATGTTGCACAACAGTGCGGGCCTAAGCCTTCTCCGGGGGAGACTAGGGGTGCAAGTGGTTGTGGACAACCACACCATGGACGATAGCCTGGCGGCGCATGGGTGGGATGTGACCAAAAGGGCACAGCATGGGCAAGGGCCCATCAGTGTACAACGGTACGCGAGCCGTACACGGAGACGGCCTCTAACCAACATACCGCACTCCGACACCTTAGGGCGGCGGTTCCGATGCTGCAAGAGAGGGCTTTGAGAATAGAACACAACCAAAAACCGTTGTTGCCTGTGGCCGGGGTGCATGCAGGGCTGCAGGGGGCGGATCCTCCGGGTGTTAGGGAAAACGGGCTGATGGGCAAGAGTGAAATTTGGATTGATTAGTATGAATTCGTGCAAAATTGGTATTTATTGATACGAATTCTTGGTTACGGCTCAGCTACAAGCTTGCTGGGTCTTGCCACTTTCGTTTTTGGGGGCCGTTTGGCCGTGGTGGATGTTTTTTGCGGCGGCACGTTCATGAGATGATGGGTAATGAAGCTGGGCCATGAATTTTACCTCTTCAACTCCCTCAAAAGGACCCAAGGAACTGGCATTTTCTTACAACAAAACATCAATGTTTGGGAAAGTTCACGCAAATTCGAATCCTCCTGTAATTGACTGCTTAACCCCCGTTCACAAAGGGCACACATGTACCCGTTCGAACGTACGCCAGCAACCGAACCACATTGCTATCATTGTGGACATGTTTGATAGAAGGAACACAGTGCCGCATTATGTCACCTTGCGCCTTTCCCTAGAGTTGGGTGCGGGCAGCTGGCTGCCGCAACACATGTTCGTAAATAGGCGCGCATGGGCGCACGCGATGCATGGGCGGGGGACATGGGGGGCGGGGTCGTGGGGGATTCACAGGCTTGGGACAAAGGGGTCATTGCTGTGAAATTTGGCGACAATGCACCCGAGCCCGTCTTTCTCGCTGCTTTTTTGGATGCCCAATTGTTACTAGACATGGATGAAGGGGGTGTTGCGAATGAGGAGTTTTGAAGTATGGTTTGGGTTGTAATTGTTAATATGCTCATGGGAAATGCCGGTTGCTTATTTTTGAGGATGTTTCTACTTATGCCTCTGTCACCTATTTTCCTCATAGGACCACTTTTTTGTCATATGAACTGCGGCATTGCGTTGTGATTGCCAAAATTCAGCTGCCATGATTGTAGGGGGCATTGGTTAACAATAAATTTCACCATCACATGGCTCAGCCACTCAGGCACCCCTTGGCCACACTTCACAGCATCATTGCACATATCAACCATGCAGAGCACATCATACATGTTTGCCCCCAAGTGCCTAGTAGTTCCAAGCTACAAAAAGCAGTGCGTCTGGGGGCAATCCAACAACAAACGTGCACTACAGCGGCTAAAAAGGCCCAAGGACGCCTCCCAAATCAATTCAACAACCCACAATCCACAACACAATCCACAGCACATACCAGCATCGAGGCGGCACAATATAGTAATAGATCGAGTTGGGGGATTGGCCTCCACCGGCGTAGCACCACCACTTTTGGGTCTTGGGTTTTGCTCTTTGAATGGTGTACGCTGTCATCAAACTAGGCCTTGGATGCTGTTACTTTCTGTTGGTCCTTGTGTACCCCTTTCCCATGTACGTCTTCTTTGAGTAACACCTCATACTTTCTTTTCGCGCCGGCCTTTCTAGACGGGCTTGGGCGCGACCTGGCTCAAGGAGAGATCCTCATCAGCTTCACCCTCCAACACGTCAACTAAATTTGTGAGTTCAAGCACGCTATTGCCAACCCGACCGTGGGACAAATTTGCTGTTGCCTGGTGAATCACAAACCTGTAATGACCCGAAGGTAGCTCTTATTATTGCTTTGCGTAGGTGTGGGAAGTTGGGATCTTCAACTAGTGTGGTGTGTCCTTTTTAATGTCGTGTACCAAGTTTTCCGGTCGGTGGTAAGAGTCTATTGTATCCCCGCACACTTACCCAGGATGCTATCTGGAAACAATGGATGCCCATGGTATCTTTTGTCGAATGGGGTGGTAAGCGTGCTGGGCCAGCGTGGATGCCTTTGGGACCGAAAGTGGTGAAAGTTTGATGCTTTTCACATCTTTGTCAGATGTTCCCGCGGCAACGCACTTTTTCAATGGTGAATCCATTGCCATCACACATCTTGCTCCCCTTTGCCATGAGGGGTAATCTAGGTCTTGGTCCTAATTTTCACGTACATGAATTCCATGGGGTGCACATTTGGTGGACCGTCCGCCTTACTTCGCAGCATCAAAAGGGATCGCACATGGGAATTGGTCTTTTTGCATGCGGAGAACCCCATACTGCATGCGTTTTTTACTGTAGCAGCCGTTCTCGACATGTGATCTCTTGGTAGTTTTCTCTTTCTTGCCGCAATATTGCGATGCTTTAGGTAATCATGAGGAGTTGGAAAAGCTAAAGCGTTCGCTAAAGGATATGCCTCGTGCCAACAAAGTGAATCTGGGTAAGCGGGTGTGGTCCGAAGCCAGTCCGTGCCAAGTTGGGACCCAAATTTGGTCCGGTGATGGGTCCGACTCTTTTCGCATTGTTATGGGAAAACATGTTGCAAGACCTACCTTGATCACGTGTGCTGAGGACAAAGTGAGGACACTGGCATGGGGAGAGGGTGATAGCGAACAAGTCTCTATTGCATGTCTTGTGTCCAGGGCGCGTTGTGCTACAACATGGTATATAAAACACACCTCTGGTCGGTTTACGAATTTTCAGACTCTGTACTGGTGTGTGTTCCAAATATGCTTGCAGATTCCAGGTGATATCTTGGACGATGTGGGTGCTTTTGATGCGCATCCCCCACTGGTTACTACCATGGAAATGGGCACACCGCTTATGTTTCCGGGAAGGAGTGTGCCTATTAAATTGCTATGCAGCAGTTCAAAGACCTTGTGGGCACGATTGGTTGGCAACATGTGTCTGTGCAAGTGTATGACTTTGAAGGGCCACACCTAGTTCACCGGTTCACTGAGTTTGCTTGTGTCGTTCCTGCATTTGTCCCTCTTTCTCGTAAGGTAACCCAAACTCTGTGTGTCATATAAGACACTGAATTGTAGCATGCTACTATCACTAGTTGGTTGGGTACTAGCCAAATTGAAACTTGTAGCCTGTGCCGAGGACTAGGAGATCTGAATGTTGTCTGATACTTAGCCCCCCCACCCGCTTTCAATTTTTGTGAGTTTTCTTGAGTCTGAGGTGCATGTCGTTGTTCCGTTCAATGGGAGATCGGGCATGCAGCATGAATACTGCATGTGTGTGAGGATTGTGTGTGTAAGGGGTTGTTGTGTGGTGAGGTTCAGATTTTGCAAAAATTTGTTGTTGGCATTGGAGCAAAGGATGCCGACGAGTCCCGAGAATCTGATGATGATGTTCACGATTGCAGTGCCACAGGGCCGGCTACACCCCGAAAAAGCACGACACCTGCCGCCATGACGTTTTTTGCCACACAGGCCAAAGGTCCTCAATCTGACAGTTAGAGTGGTGGTAAGCAATGGGCCCATTCCACTCACGTGTGGAGCCGGCAAAGTCTACTGCCGGGAAGGGTAAGATTAAGTGATGAGTATGCCGTTTGGTGCGTATTTGTTGGTCTGCACTGCTCCAATTGTAGTTTTGAAGGAAAAGCGCAGTGCAGGGCGCTTCGGTCGCCAGAGGGGAACTTCACACCCTATTTATGCCAGGTTTGTATCAAAAAGCGCGTTGCAGTGTGCTTGAATGCTACTTCCTCCTTTGTGGTGCCCATTGTAGGGGCCATCCGCCTGCAAGCAACATACTATAATTTGTGTTTACCTGACATCTATTATTACCCAACATTGTTGTTTGATGCAACATTTCTTTTCCGACTCGTATTTGACCTTAATCGCAAGGGGTGACCCATTGCAAGTCAAACTTGTACGCAAGTGCTACATGATGCCCTGATTTTAGTTTTGTGTCGGCCATGTCCGATAGGTGTGCATGGGCTAGATATACAGAAAATGGCAGACAAATTGGTCAAAGCTGAAAAAATTTGGCGCCCTAAGGGGGAGGGGGGGGCTAAAACAACCATTTCTACGGGAGAAAATTTCTTTTTTTCCAAGTTTGTGCGCAAACAGCCGCCTAAGCACATGATTTTGTTGCGCCCTAAATGCCTTTGTTCACATAGTCTCACCCCTAGTGGCCCAAATTAAAGTCAATATGTTAATTTTTAATTTTTAATATATGAAGGCGTTAATACATTCATCTCGCAAATATTAAGAGGTTAAAGTCAAATTTTTGCGATTGGGCCATTTGTGCCCATTTTTCCATGCACATATGCGGACCTCTAAGGGGTGTTACGTGGTATATTGTTGCACAACGGTATAGTAGAGAGGTTCCAATGTTGTGTTGGTGGGGGTCTTGGACACCCCCCCTCCGGTTGCCCGCATCCTCCCCCCCCCCTCCACACCACCATGTTCCCTTGTATAGCCCTTGTTATGCCTTTCTCTTTGGACACCCTTACCGAGCTTAACATGACGCTCGTGCGTTTGAGTGGGGCCAAGAGTTTGCGGGACCCTTTGGTCTCCCAACTCCTTGGTGAGTAGGTGGCCTCATCCCCTTTGGCCCGGGCCCGATGGTCCGAGGCCATGGAGGTTGGCCACCCCTCCCTTATTCGTACTAAGCAAGTGGGGGCGGTGAAGCAATAGGCCTCCCACCTCTTCCCGGCCCCGGACCTCATCGGCCTCCTCATGGACTTGAATGTCCCCAAGCTCATTTTCCGGCACGTGTCGGAGTACATGAGCCGCCGGGGGTCGGCCTACACGGCCGCAACGGGCCTCCCGTTCTCCCGCCCCATCCCCACTCGGGATACGTTCACGGACACGTGGAAGGAGTTTGTCACCCCCCTTGACCTACGACCACCCGTGCCCGTCCCCGATCCCCCCACGAGTGCGCGCTCTTGGCCGCTACCCTCATGGGCCCGGTACGTCCAATCACGCCCATCGCTACTGGACACCATCCATTGGACAAGGCCCCTCACCCTCATTGTGCGTGGGGATGCGTACCCGTGCGCCGGTGGTAGTTGGACACAACTCTCCATTGGGCTCCTCAACCACGGCGCACGGGGCCGCACACCCGCGTACTTGTGGGTGATAGGGCTGGCCGTGTACGGGGACAAGGACATGGCGGCACTTGCAACGATATGGGCCGACAACTTGAAGGTTTGTGGCCCATTCGTTGTTTGATAATTTTTGCATTAATTTCTCGACCTTAATATCCAGATTTCGGTTAATATTAACGCCGACTGAAAAATTAACTTAATACTAATCTCGAGAAATTAATGTAAATATTAACACATGGTTTTTTTGGAGGTGTTGAAGTCTATTGATGACCGCAAGGGGTTCTAGTGGGCAACACCTAGGGAGCCCGGTGAGCTAGCCATTCGGGATGACCAGCCCCTAGTGCACCGCTTCATTGGCGCCTCTAGATGGCCCATAGTGGGCTCTACATACAAAGTATACAACATCGATGCACCTTTTCTTGCATGGAATGGGAAGAAACGCGCACGCACGCACGCACACACACACACACACACACACACACACACACACACACACACACACACACACACACACACACACACACACACAAACACAATCAATAAGGTCGGCACCCCCCCACACACCCAACCCCTCCCACACACATCCGTCCTTGCTCCTTCCTCTCTCCTCCCGTTGCCCTTGCGCTTAAGGTTTGAGAGGGTATTCCCTTTCTTTCCACAGGTTATTTTTTTGAAGAGACGATTAAAAATTGTTGAAGAACGTTGAAAATCGAGCAAGGAGAAAAAGGTTATAGGTATGTGTGTGTGTGTGTGTGTGTGTGTGCATGCATGTGTGTCCATTGCGGCTAGTTTCTAGGTTGTATATTAATTATTAATCGACGCGAGCGTTAATATTAATCTCGAAAAATTAACGAAAGCGACGCAAAAATTAACGTGAAAAAAAGTGCATAACGCACAACCACCTCACCATTTCAGGCACCCGGGGGGGCGGGAGACTTCCAAGGGGGGGGGGGGGCTTTAGGGGTGTGGGGGGGTTGCATACTGGCGGCGGGGGGGGGAACCACAGCCCCACACAGCACAGCCCCAAACATCACACCCCCACACACCACAGCCCTAGAAACCACACCGAGACGTACCATAGATCCACACACCACAGCCCCACGAACCCACACACGCACACACCACAGCCCTAGGAACCATAACCCTAAACTAGCCCCTTTTATCTCCTTTGGGGCATTCTACATTAATTAGTTTTTGGCTCGATAATATTAATTTCCAGAAATTATTTCAGGGGGTCAAAAATTAACTTTTGGTTTTTTGTGTTTTTTTTGGACCGCACACCCCCAACATCCCACAGCTCCACACCACAAACCCCAAACCCCCGCAGCGGCACCCCTCACAGCCCCAAGCACCGCAGCCCCAAAGGGCACCGTGCCCGGCATACCATGACCCCACAGCCCAACAACCCACAGCCCCACACCCCACAGCCCCAAGCACCACAATCCAAATTGTCACAGCACGGCACGCCAGAGCCCCACACCCTACACCCCAACAAACCATGGCCCAACACACCACCGCATCCCACCCCACAGCCCCATGCCCCACTGCCCCACAGAGCAAAACCGCACACACATCCCCATGCACCACAGCTCTGCACACCACAGCCCCTAAAGCACCGCCTTGCATCCCACAGCCCCACACCACGCCGCTCCACACGCCACAGGCCCACACCCCGCAGGCGCAAGCACCACAGCCCCAAACATGCCACAGCCCCACACCCTGCAGCCCAACACACCACAGCCCTACACCCCACAGGGCCACACGCCAGAGCCCACACGCCACAACCCCACACACCACAACCCCACAGGCCACAGCCCCACAAACCCCAGCCCTGTACACTACATCGCCGCACCCCACAACCCCAAGCACCCTAGCCAGACACCCCAAAGGCCCACACACCACAAGAACACACACCACAGCCCCACATTGCCCCCATTGTTTCCGTTTAATTTTTAGACCGGCGGTCTTAATTTCTTGAGATTAATATTTAATTCTTGGACCGGCGTTCCAAATATTAAAAATTAGCCGATAATATATAAACTTACCAGAAATTAAAAAGTCGTCCCAAAAACTAATTATGCCCCCCAGTCCCTGGTGCACTGATTTTGTTCACCCACAAAGCACCACAACCCACCAAAGGGCTGCAATGCACCCCCACAGCACCCCCCCCCCCCCCACACCATGCAACTGCCCCACACACCACAGCACGTGACACCAAACCCCACACATGTCCACCACACACCCATATACCACAGCCGTACCCACCACAACCCCACACTACATCCCCACAGACCACAATCCTAGAAACCTTAGCCCCACACACCAAAATCCTAGAAACCACTCCCCCACACAGCACAGCCCCAAGCATCACTTCCCCACACACCACAGCCCTAGAAACCACACCGAGACGTACCATAGGTCCACACACCACAGCCCCACAAACCCACACACCCACACACCACAGCCCTAGGAACCATAACCCTAGACCCCATAGCCCCAAACATCACACACCGCTATACCAAGGGGGGTGGGGTGGCATTGCCAATGAAACCTGAACTAGCCCCTTTATCTCCTTTGGGGCATTCTACAAACTAGAAACTAGCCACAATGGACACACACACACACACACACACACACACACACACACACACATACCTGCAACCTTTTTCTCCTTGCTCAATTTTGAACAATCTTCAGCAATTTTCAATTTTTCCTTCAAAAAAATAACCTTTGGAAAGAAAGGGCCCTCCCAAACCTTGAGAGCAAGGGCAACGGGAGGAGAGATCAAGGAGCAAGGAGGGATGTGTGTGGCAGAGTTCGGGTGTGTGGGGGTGCCAATATCATTGTGTGTGTGTGTGTGTGTGTGTGTGTGTGGGTGGGTGTGTGGGTGTGTGTGTGTGTGTGTGTGTGTGTGTGTGTGTGTGTGTGTGTGTGTGTGTGTGTGTGTGTGTGTGTGTGTGTGTGTGTGTGTGTGTGTGTGTGTGTGTGTGCAGAAAAAGGGGAAGGGGGGATATCCATTTTGGTAAGGCACAACAATTATGCATGCCCCATAGCATGTTTGGCTTGTTGTTGTGCATTTTTATTGAGGGTTAATATTTGGAGAATAGGGTTAATATTTGTGAGATGAACATTAATGCTGGCGACCCTTTAATTTTTAACTTTTCAAATATTAATCCAAGAATTAAAACCAAAAATTAAAGCCGAGAGCCATTTTAACATTTTGAAGCAACCACATGGGCAGGACCCCCCCACCAACCCCCGGGGGGAAATGACACCCAAGCCCATAAGGCAACCCATGGGGGTCATAATTTTTACAGCAAACACCCGAAGCCCCCCTAAAAAAATTGAAACTCGAGATTAACGTGTTAATTTTTGGCCAGATATTAAATATATTGACTTTAATTTGGGCCACTAGGGACACCTTTTTTCACCCCCTTTATGCACGGTAAAATCAGCGCCACCACAGGTGGTTTGTATGGGCTCGGCATGATTTTTGAGTCGTCGGGGGGTTCTTGGTTCCTCTCAACAGGGTTTGTAACCTCCCTTATCCCCGCTTGGGGCACCAAGGAGCCCAACCGTCCATCCCCTCGCCGCACTACAAGGCGAGATCCGGGCAGGCCATTATGAAGGGTGACCATAACATGGTGCGCGCCGAGAAGGAGGCTGCCGAGACATTGATCACTACTATCAGGGATGTTCATCTTGTTGTTGGCTTGAAGGCCGTAGTGTGGTGTCCGCGTGTTGTCGAAGTTCTTCACACGGTAGGGTCTTCAATACTCCTTGAAGACTAGCCGCCCGTTCCCACGGCCCCTTTCCACGGGCGCGGCCTTTGAGGCGGAGTTGTGGGCTAATTATGAACTACTCCAACTCACACCCCGGTTAGCGCCGGCACCCCGGTGTCCTCGGGCAGCTCTTGGCCCCTTATCTCATGCATCAACACAATCAGGTCACCCCCCGTCTTGCTCAACAGCATTGATGGGCCGCGCCCCCTATTGTTCATGGTGCAGGGTGATGTGTACCCCTGCACAGGGGGTAGCTAGAGGCACCTTGGTGTTGCCTTGGCCAATCAAGGGCCACGCCCACGTCAACTACGCACTATTGGCTCATCACAATGGCAGTGTGTGGGAACAAGGATATGGCGCAGCTCGGGAAAGGTTGGCACAACAGCAACCAGGTATCTTCCCGGTGCCCCCCATAGGTTTTTTATTGTTTGGCAATTGTGAACGTTCAAAATGCAAGACTTCTACAAAAAATCAACCAATGATGTCAGAACTTAATTTTGAAATATACACAAACAAGTTTTCAACATTAACAATTTCGCCTGTTGTATTCTCCACCGCATTGACAACGAGGGCCGCCCGTGGAGAGGTGCGTCACCGTACGCCTTGCTAGAGATAGTCCGTGGATCCGTCGCTCGTTTGGGGTCTCCATTGGCCGCCATACCATGAGGCCACTTGGTACACCACACGGCGATGGGTCGGGCAAGAGCAGAGGCGCTCTACACGGCGAAATGTTACCCATCACTACGCCTACCGTCACGATGGCCGCACCCCGCAAAATGCATGTTGTGTTGCTTAGGCTCCGCTCCGCATGGCCCGGGTGCAAGTTTTTTTTAGCATTGTACACTACATTATGGCGATTGGCCGCTGACAGTGTAGTTCTTGGAGGGCTGCTGCAAAGACAAGGTCTTGCCTTGAAGGGTATAGGCTGTCGGGGACGGCACGCGGATAGGGGTGCGTATTGGATAGGTTGCATCCCCGCATGGAAAACCCGCAAGCATGGGAGCAGCAGCAGGTGCATGCTACCAGAGGCCGTGTGGCCATCTTGGACGGGTGGGAGTTGCTACGACAATTGTATCGCAGTTGTACATTCCAGTACAATCTAGTATGGGCCCCTCCGACATTCCGAGCTCCGGTGAGCTCTTTTTGCGAGCACGTGGGCCCGTTGTTGGGGTCACCCTATCTCCTCTTCGTAGAGCAAGACTGTGAGATCTGCTTGGGCTTCTACACCCCCACAGGATGGCGATGGTTTCCAGGATATGGTGGAGTGTGTCAACCGGCGCTTCAAGGTGGGGTACAACGTCCATAGCGCCTATGTGACAGTTAGAGTGGTGGTAAGCAATGGGCCCATTCCACTCACGTGTGGAGCAAGCAAAGTCTACTTCCGGAAAGGGTAAGATTAAGTGATGAGTATGCCGTTTGGTGCGCATTTGTTGGTCTGCAATGCTCTAATTGTTGTTTTGAAGGAAAAGCGCAGTGCAGGGCGCTTCAGTCGCCAGAGGGGAACTTCACACCCTATTTATGCCAGGTTTGTATCAAAAAGCGCGTTGCAGTGTGCTTGAATGCTACTTCCTCCTTTGTGGTGCCCATTGTAGGGGCCATCCGCCTACGGGCAACATACTTTAATTTGTGTTTACCTGTATTATTACATGTATCATTACCCAACATTGTTGTTTGATGCAACATTTCTTTTCCGACTCGTATTTGACCCTAATCGCAAGGGGTGACCCATTGCAAGTCAGACTTGTACGCAAGTGCTACGCGATGCCTTGTTTTTAGTTTTGTCTCGGCCACGTCCGATAGGTGTGCATGGGCTAGACATTTAGAAAATGGCAGACAAATTGGTCAAAACTCAAAAAATAAATTTGGGCCCCTCAGTGGGAGGGAGGGGGGCTAAAACAACCATTTTTACGGGAGAAAGTTTCTTTTTTTTAAAAGTTTGTGCACAAACAGCTGCCTAAGCACATGATTTTGTTGCGCCCTAAATGCCTTTGTTCACATAGTCTCACACTTTTTTTCACCCCCTTTGCGCATGGTAAAATCAGCGCCACCACAGGTGGTTTGTATGGGCTGGGCGTGATTTTCGAGTCGTCGGCGGTGTTGGTTCGTCTCAATAGGGTTTTGTAACCTCAAGTTGGCGGGGCAGCAGACATGGGCATCCAGCCGGCCTAGCGGCTTGGCCTGTTGGAGGCATCAAAGGTCGCTTTGCGGAAGCAGTTGAAGATCTCGGCACGGTTGTTTAGCAAAGCCCTGTACGAGTACTACTTCCACCGCTGGGTCTAACAGGAACCCAGCAAGGTGCAACACTGCCACCGCAACTGTTGCTTCTTGCCGGACATGGCGGTGTGTATGAGCAACGGCCTACACGATGCGGCGCAACAGCACCGGTACTGCGGAAAACTCACGCGTGCGACCATAACGCCACCTGGAGTCAATTGTGGCAATGCGCACGTGCGGACAAGGGCATGGGCGACGACACCTGCACACCCAAAGGCCTATTCCGTCCAGGCATCGGCGCATTGTTGGCAAACCCCAACAATGCAAATGGCCACATATCCCCCCCCCCTTGCCCGCCCCCCTTCATTGCCCTCGGCCCAAGGTGTCCATCAAAAGTTGATGAAAATTTTTGTGCAACTTTTTGAATCCTGATTTGTTTGAATGTTCAAAAATAGAAAAACAGAGAACTGAAGTAGAACTGCCATTTTTTAATGGAAATTTTGAATTTTGAAAATTGAATTTTGTTGTGAAAAAAAACTGTTTAGCCAAAAACTCTGCTCTCTTTCTGCTCCAGGTCCACAACTTGCACGTGAACAAGACGCATGTAGAGGGGAGCTGCATGCACTCGCGGAACGGCGATGGCAACGAGGACGTCATTCCACCTCCTCACCAACTGCCCGGCCCATGACCCGCACCTCCTCCGTGGGTTCCAGGAGTGTGTCCAAGGTTGGGAGCTCAGTGGCTTGTGGGCCACTACCCCCATCAACCCCGGCAAACCCCGTGTCCTGTGGGTGCCACAAGAGGAAGCGGCTTAGAGGACAGGCCGCACGCCGGCGAAGGGGGAGCTGGCAGCGGGGCCCACATTAGGCCATAGCCGCGACCGAAACCCCTCGCCCGACTCAAGTTTGAGTCGGTTGAAGAGGGCCCAGTCCGCAGCGGGCGCCGCAACAAGCGCCGCCGCAACCAGAGCAGTTGCAATAGCGGTAGCAGCAGCAGCATTAGCAGCTCCAACGGCACCAGCATCGCCTCTAGCTGCAGCGAGGAGGTGGGGGAGTTGAAGGTGGAGGTGAAGAAACCCTCCACCAAGCAGGCAGCCAAGCCTGCCACAAGCAAGGGCATGGGGAGGGGGGGCAAGAAGGAGAAGGGGACGGAGGTGAAGGTGCTGGAGGGGAAATGGAGGGAAGAGTGGGGGCACACGATATGGGTGACGTACCCACAGGGAGGCAGCAAATGGGAGGTGTTTGGGACGGTGAAGGGGGGACGGCACCAATGGGTGATTTTACCCTTCGGGGGGTGGCCTACAAGCTGCAATCATGCTTGTGCCTCATCTTGGAGGCCAAGGTGGCCGCCCGCTGGGAAAAGTTCGCGGGGGGGGGGGGGGTCAGGTGCGCCGTGACCTCGAAGGCCCCCACCAAGGACGCACAAACCCGCCCCCCCCACAAAAAAAGAGGAAGAGCCCGGGGACAAGCCCACATGCAGTGCCCTTTGCGAACGGCCGGTCGGGCTACTTTTGGAAGTGAATATGCTGCGAATATGGATGCCAAAACCCAGTGGTTTGGCCAAAAAAAGCTTCCCGAATAGGGTGGGGTTGGTAGCAATATTTTAAAAAAATCTACAAAAATCAAATAAGGGTGCCTGCGAAAACAAACGACCCTTTTTAGACATGTTGGTTGGCCACGGTGCCCCACAAAATGCCCTATTCGCACTGTACAAGTCGCTCGTGTCTGCAGCGACGGTGCCAATGCGCATATTCACCAAAATTTTCATGCTACTAATTTGCATATTTGCGCACACATTCACCATGGCGTGCACCACATCAAGTATCAAGTGCCAGCAAAAGCCATGGTGATATCCGCGTGTCCTACGGCCGCCGCTTGCGGATTTTGAAGTGATGTGTGAGGATGTGTACATCATTGAGGTCGCTAAGTGCCTGTTTGCGGGCCCGGCTAGCCAACTGCCGCACAGTCACGGGCCCTTGTCCATGCATGGACCTCTTGGTGACATCCCACCCCTCTTGCCAGAGGTTGTCATCGATGGTGTGCTTGTCAACCACAACTTGCACAACTAGGCGGCCGCGCAAGAGGCTTAGGCCCCCGCTATTGTGCAGCATGCGCTTTAGCCTACGGTGGCTGCCTTCCATGGCAAAGCATGAAAATTTGGAGAGGATTCTCCATTTTTTTTGTGAGCAAAGAACTACATGTGGTGGATCCACAAATGCAACCCCAAACGTGCACAAAGACAAAGATCCACGGGCAAAATGGGCAAACTATTAGCAAAGTGAGCGAGTGCATTCAAAAGTGCAGTTCGCGAAGGGTGCGCATGCCATCGCCAGGGTAGCAGCGCAAGCGGTCTCCGACCCCGGAGCCGCTGCGGACATCCAGGACACCCAAGCGGCTTGGGTTTGTAATTCAAGTTCAAAAAACCTTGTTTTGAAAACCATTCCATTTCTTGAACGCTTCTTGCAAAAGCACAAAATCACCAAAAACAACCCACCCCCGAAAAGAACAAGCAGGAATCCACTTAAGAAACCCAAAATCCACCACGGCAAAGGACTGCAAGACTACCTGGTTGCACGAAAAAAAATTGAAAATAGTGTTCCAACTTCAAAAAAACCAATTTCCCCTCCCCTCTTACAACATCCAGAGGGGTTTTCCCAAACCCCTTCTCTCCGCCTGCACCCAGTCAGTTTTGCTGCCTTATTTGCCACTCTCTTGCATGCTTCCTCGAGGCCTGAACGCCATTAAGACTGGGAATTTGGTGGAGCTGTCGGAAGAGGAGCTTGTTCAGTGCTCGGGCGACGAGGGCAACATGGGCTGCCAGGGTGGTATCATGGACAAGGCCTTTGAGTGGGTGGCTGATAACGGTGGGATTGACACTGAAGAAGACTACCCCTACACTTCTGGTCAAGGGTGAAGGGCAGGTGTAAGAACACCAAGAAGAGCCACGTAAGCGCCACATTCTCTGGGCATGTGGACATTGCCGACGACGAGGATGAAATGGCTGTTTGGGTTATGAAGCATGGGCCTGTCTCCGTGGCCGTGGATGCGGGCCCCAAGTGGCAGCTGTACAACGGGGGCATCAAGACCTCCTGCTTCGCCGGCCAACTGGACCACGGCGTGCTGATCGTGGGCTATGGCACAGAGGATGATGTGCCCTATTGGATCATCAAGAACTCATGGGGCCCAATGTGGGTAGAGGCAGGCTACATCCGGCTGAAGCGCGGCAGGAACTGCAATGGCGTGGCCGAGAACGCCTGCTCCGCAAAGCTGTAAATGATCAACTGCCCTCTCTCTGTCTCTTTCTCTCCAAGGGCCCCGTAGTGGTGTTGTGTTGTCTCCAGGACTCAACACGCTCACTGTATTATACTTATTGATTGATTGTACCATAGTCTTCAAGCACTTGCAGCGTCTCTACTCCACAGATACCATCACATCCAGGGTGGTATGTGTGGCCACTCAGGCATGCCCTTTCCTGCAATCTGTGGTCGCACTCAAGCACACGCATGCACGCGCGCACGCGCGCGCACATGCACACGTCCACACAGGTGGGACCAAGGGTGGGCAGGTCCTTGCAACCTGCTCGCAGAGTTGGGATGCCCCAGCAGTTTTTCCTGGTTGGTTTCCTCAGCCTTGACACAGGGCACCCCAGCCGCCTTCTGCCCGACCGTCAGACGACAATAGGGACCCTCTCTTTACTGTGATCCAGCCCCTGCAAACATGCGCACACAAGCACGCTCGAACACGGGGCACGTAAGCCCCTTGCCCCTGCAAAGCACAGCATCACACACAATCGGATTGATTTGCACCAAAGTTCGTATGGATGCAGTGCTCTTGTGTACAACCTAGACAGTCAGGAGGCTGGTGCAGTGTAAATGGATCTCGTCCAGCGGCTTGTGCCAACTTCGCCAATTGTGCATGGGCTCTTTTTTGCGGCGGTGTGTGCACCCTGCGCCCTGCACACATGCCATCATGGGGCCGCTTACCTGCTTACCTGTGAGGCCCCGCCCCCCCCCCCCCCCCTCTGGAACCCCTACCCCATACTAGTTAGAAGCTGGTTAGAACTGCCAACCCGGAAATCTTTTCAGCCCGGAAAATTTGCAACACATCGGATTTCCCCCCACTTGTTTGCATTCAAAATATTTACAATGAGTGAGGGAATGCCGTGCACTTGGGGGGTCCTTTGGGAACCAGTTTTTTTTTGTTAAGGACCGCCCTTAAAGTCCGCTCCAAGGAGCCTTTTTCCACTGGCCCGACGCAGGCCATTCTTGTCCCCCTTCTTGGGGACCCCTGAGAACGCAGGGGTTACATTGCAATACCGCCCCTTTTTGGGCCCCTGAGAAGGCAGGGGTGATGTAGCCACTTGTGATTTTGTCCCCTTCTATTGGGGACCCCCGAGAACACAGGGGTTACGAAGCACTACATGCAAGCGGCGTATCCCATCATGCACCTCCGTTCATTATTGGGGAGGAGGAGCGAGCAATGGTGGTGAAATGTTTTGGGTCGCGACTTCGAGGGCAACTTACAATCAACAAGGAAACCCCCTTGCCCATTCGTGCCGCCGAAGCCCCTCTGAGGATGTGTCACATGCAGGCCCGACAGTTGTTGCAACGCAGGGGCAATGTAGCAAGCGCAAGCGGACCACAACACGTGCAAAGGGGAATGGGAAGGAGGGTACCTCTCAATCAGCAAAGGGCTAGCAGAAGAAGACACATGGCAGCATCAAACAACTGCAACTAGGTCCATTGTTTCCAATGTAGTGTATTCATTCCATCCTTACAAACACAATGAAACATATATGCCCATATATATGCATCAACAACTTCATTGGGCCGGGTGATACGAGGGCCCACAGCCCATGCACAAGTGCACTTGGGGTTCGGATAACCACGGTCGTGACAATGGGTTCGCTGATGCTATGGCATTGCGAGCATCCTTGCCTAAGCATCCTTAGCCCATGCCTTGGCATTCTCACTAGGTGGCCTTTGGAGCGGGGTTAGGACGGGGCGGAGCTTCCTCATAGGCAGCAAACCGCCTTCGAGGCTGCTCCACATCAGAGTCATCACTCCAGTCACAGGATTCCTGGGTTGTGTTCAGCAGGAAACGGGGAAGTCAAAAATGCCCCCAATATGGAAAAAAATTGACCCCCCCCCCTCCGGACCCCCAGCCCACGCCGCGGGGGTTGGGGTCTAGAACTGAACTACAGACCCCCCCATGCATGCCATACTAATGCAAAAGCACAACCTATGTGCATGTTTCACAGCCCTCGGGATTCGTATGCCTCGTCATTTATGCCGCTCTCTGCCAAACCTGCAGCACTACTCCCTGTGGCTGGGTGCAGGGTGCATTCCATTGAGCGCTCAGCCTTTAACGTAGGTGAGGCACCTGGTGGGTCTTTCCTCTATCAGTCAGCTGCTCTCATGCACGGCCTGGCTTTCAACAATGGGGCACGTTGCAGAGCCACCATTACACTTGCAGAGCCAGCATCACACGTATATGCTAGTCCTGCTAGTCCTGCTGTATTTGTGTCATGAGCTGCACGGGTTCTGGGCATTCATGTGTGGCTCAATCAACGCTTTCTTGGGTTCCTTGGACTGCTTGGCTTTCATTTTGTGCATTGGTTGTTACAGACGGCCAAGGGCCGATTTTTCTGGATTCCATACCTTGTTGCCTGGATGGACTGTTGGAGGGACAATGCAAAGCGGACACAGTGCACCACATGGGATTATGGGATACAACACTGTTGTGTATAAATACGGCCGCTTGACATTTGACTAGTCGCTGCATGGCGGGATGAAACCTGATATGAACTGCATTTCTGGCACTTTTAAGTACAAACACAGCTGTAGAAACAGAAGGATCCATGCCAGCATAGACTCGGTGGCACCGGCAAGCATGAACCCATGTGTACATGAAAACAGCAGCATACTGGGAGTATTGCACAAAGTAAAGTAGACTGCATCAGGAACCCAAAACCGCTTGCTGCGTCGCAAAGCCAGAAGATTCACACAATTTTATCTTTTGAGAGGGCAGAAAGGAGTTTGACAGGAGCCCAAACAGTCACACCAGGAACATGAAAACCGGTATGTATGTGAGCCCATTGATGCCCCAATTCCCCACAACAGTGCTCCTACAGCAGAGCATGAAGAACCAACCCTTACCCTGCACACAATCTGGCTGCGCTGGGCATTTGTCAGTAAAGGAGCACTTGATGCAGCGTGTGCACTGGACAGCTATAAGGGCAATTGGGTGACAACCTGGTAGCACAGTGGAAACCATGGAATCATGGGGAATGGTAATGGAAATAGTACTGGGAAGCATTAGAGGGGGCATAATCTGGCCGTTCCCAGGATTAACCACTCAAAGGCGTGCGCGGCATGTGCACTTTGTAAGTACTACCCCAATGCCACATCACTGCCCTTGTGCAATAATTCTCCATGTTGACACTGCAGCTCATGCCATCACACCCAGGTATCCTCATTAGATTTTGAGGGGGGGCGCACACGGTGCAGGCATGTGCAAAGGTTTCTTAAACCGCCCCCCCTTTCATTATCATGCGTGTGATAATACTTCGGTGCGTGATCATAGGGGGTGCGTGATATTATTTTGACCACCGCCCAGGGATGCGCAAAAGATTTGTGCAACTGTGACCCCTGCTCTGGGGGGGTTGAGGTCCTTTGCTATCACGCTCACCCTCACCCCCCTTTGCTTTCTCCCCCTTCACAGGCATGCTGCCGCGTGTGCCGCCTGTGGCTTGAGGTTTCGCACAGATTTTGATGAAACTGTTAGATATGCTTAGATATGCTCTGTGTGCCTGCTTGCTGTGGAGGGCTCAAGGTTCTTTGCATTTCTTTGCATTTCCTGCACTCTTTACTCAGGTTCTTTGTGTTTCTGTTTTCTGCACTCTTTACTGCTGGTCCTTGTCGTTTGTCTGGTAGGACACGTCTCTGTTTTTGTCTTTCCATGAGTGACAATACCCGTCATCACCGGTTTGGCCATCCTGCACGACGCCCATCTCCAGCCGCCGGAGGTAAGGCTCCAGCATGACGGGCCGGCTGTTGCGCACCACCCACGCCGGGAGCTTCTTGGCCAGGCAGAGGTGGAGGACCGCTGAGCAGTCGGCCGCGGGATCCCTGACGCTGGGGCCTCCAGGACACCCACCAGGACCCGCAGGCCGAAGCCCGGCAGGGCGGATACCAGGGGCCGCGGCAGGTCGTCGAAGGATGTGGCCGGGGACCCCTTTTTCACGGCATGCTCCATGTCGTGGTACGTCGGCGGGGTTCCCGCGACCGGCGGTTCCGGTGGCCGGGGCAGCGCCGTGCGCATTCGTGAGATGAAGTCCGGGTCATCTATGGGGTCGCCCGGATGCACGGGGGCCTGGAGGCGCAAGAGGTCCAAGGAGACGCCCGCGTGGCCGCAATGCGGCTCCTGCGCCTGGCGGAGTTGCTCCTTCTGGAAGGCCTCCGGCGTGCCCGGGAAGCGGACGCCGTCGGGGCTGACCTCGGTGAGGAGGCGGAACTTGGGCGGCCGGATGCGCAGTATCCACCCTGTCTAGGATGCCAGGGCCAGCCCTGCCAATTTGGCCTTGCCCACGCGCGGGAGGGCTCTGTACGCCGCGTCTTGGCGTTCCTGGCACCAAGCCTGGACCGCATCTGCTGTCGCCGGTGCGACGCCTATATCTAGTTCATGGGCTCCCTGCAGGATGTCGGAGTTGGGGGGGGGGGGGGGCATGAGTCCTTCTGGGAGGGCACCGGGCTCTCCAAGGCGGCCCACACCGCTTGGAACGTCCCATCTGGGATCAGGCGGGCGTGGGCTGACCACCACAGGGCAAGCGAGGCCGCTGCCGCCGCGGGCGCTTGCTGCTCTGGCCTTCGAAAGCGGGGGCAGGAGGGGTCCGCCGCTGCGAAGATGCGCTCCGCAAACCCCAGGTCGCACTACACCATCCGGTGGTCGTTGAGACCGAGGAGCGGGACCTTTTCAGCCCCCACGCACGGGGTCTCCACGCCCACGAGGACCCAGTCCAGCTCGCGCTCTGAGGGGCGCCCCACCTGCCAGACGACATTCGTCGGGTCGCCCGGCCGGTACGGGGCTCGGAACCCGGCCAGCGGGCCTTTCGGGCAAAGGGCCTTGGAGAGCCACCCTCCCCCCAGGGAGTTGCTTCAATTTTCATTCCGGCAAGGGGGGGGGGGCTCCCCCTTGGACCACCTCCCTCCCTCCCCTGGACCCCCTCCCCCTCCCCCCTCCACTCTAATTCACCTGAAAATCGGGGTTTTGGGAATGTTTTTTCATTTCGGGCAATTTTTTGCTCCCGCGCTCTCGGCGCACTTATAGCCGGGTTCTTTGGTCAGTCCACTATATCCTTTCTTCCCTCTGTTGCAGACGCCATGCCCCAGCGTCCCATAAGTGTGTTCTTTGGCACCCGGTCCAACCGTGTCCCCGTCATCACCGGTTTGGCCATCCTGCACGACGCCCATCTCCAGCCGCCGGAGGTAGGGCTCCAGCATGACGGGCCGGCTGTTGCGCACCACCCACGCCGGGAGCTTCTTGGCCAGGCAGAGGTGGAGGACCGCTGAGCAGTCGGCTGGGGATCCCTGACGCTTGGGCCTCCAGGACACCCACCAGGACCCGCAGGCCGAAGCCCGGCAGGGCGGATGCCAGGGGCCGCGGCAGGTCGTCGAAGGATGTGGCCGGGGACCCCTTTTTCACGGCATGCTCCATGTCGTGGTACGTCGGCGGGGCCCCCGCGACCGGCGGTTCCGGTGGCCGGGGCAGCGCCGTGCGCATTCGTGAGATGAAGTCCGGGTCATCTATGGGGTCGCCCGGATGCACGGGGGCCTGGAGGCGCAAGAGGTCCAAGGAGACGCCCGCGTGGCCGCAATGCGGCTCCTGCGCCTGGCGGAGTTGCTCCTTCTGGAAGGCCTCCGGCGTGCCCGGGAAGCGGACGCCGTCGGGGCTGACCTCGGTGAGGAGGCGGAACTTGGGCGGCCGGATGCGCAGTATCCACCCTGTCTAGGATGCCAGGGCCAGCCCTGCCAATTTGGCCTTGCCCACGCGCGGGAGGGCTCTGTACGCCGCGTCTTGGCGTTCCTGGCACCAAGCCTGGACCGCATCTGCCGTCGCCGGTGCGACGCCTATATGTAGTTCATGGGCTCCCTGCAGGATGTCGGAGTTGGGGGGGGGGGGGGGGCATGAGTCCTTCTGGGAGGGCACCGGGCTCTCCAAGGCGGCCCACACCGCTTGGAACGTCCCATCTGGGATCAGGCGGGCGTGGGCTGACCACCACAGGGCAAGCGAGGCCGCTGCCGCCGCGGGCGCTTGCTGCTCTGGCCTTCGAAAGCGGGGGCAGGAGGGGTCCGCCGCTGCGAAGATGCGCTCCGCAAACCCCAGGTCGCACTACACCATCCGGTGGTCGTTGAGACCGGGGAGCGGGACTCTTTCAGCCCCCACGCACGGGGTCTCCACGCCCACGAGGACCCAGTCCAGCTCGCGCTCTGAGGGGCGCCCCACCTGCCAGACGACATTCGTCGGGTCGCCCGGCCGGTACGGGGCTCGGAACCCGGCCAGCGGGCCTTTCGGGCCAAGGGCCTTGGAGAGCCACCCTCCCCCCGGGGAGTTGCTTCAATTTTCATTTCGGCAAGGGGGGGGGGGGCTCCCCCTTGGACCACCTCCCTCCCTCCCCCCTCCCCCCTCCACTCTAATTCACTTCAAAATCGGGGTTTTGGGAATGTTTTTTCATTTCGGGCAATTTTTTGCTCCCGCGCTCTCGGCGCACTTATAGCCGGGTTCTTTGGTCAGTCCACTATATCCTTTCTTCCCTCTGTTGCAGACGCCATGCCCCAGCGTCCCATAAGTGTGTTCTTTGGCACCCGGTCCAACCGTGTCCCCGCGTAAAACGTGATAACGTTGTAAACGCGGTCCTCTATATTTGTTTCCAAGATAGATGGACTGGGAAGAAAAGGCAAGAGGCGTATACTGTGGCACAGAAAGCATGTTCCACATTGTTTCTTAACACTCCATTGGCAACTCTGCATGAGTTTATACCACAAGCAGCCGTAATGGCACGCCAAGACAGCGAGGTGCGTTGCCTACCGCATGAGTTTTTGCTCATGCAAGTCCAACTCTAATTGATCTTCAGCAAATGATTCGATAACAATGATCATTTCACTGTGTTTCGTCTTTGTGTTGCCTGGTGGTGTTTACGTGACGGCACAATGTATGGACCCAAAAAGATGATTAGATTACCTGTGTTCAGACATTATGACAAATGTATATACTAAATAGGTCAACGTGGTGCATTTTTGCAATTCTTGGCCGATATGGTACTTTCTGGGGGGGGGGGGGGGGCTCCCCCCTGGACCACCCCCCCCCCTGCGCTGGACCCTCTCCCCCCCTCCCCCCTCCGCTCAAGCAACCCCCTGCCCTACCCCGCGCGGGCCCTGGGCCTTGCTAAGGTCGCCGGCCACGATCTGGACACTGGCCCCTGCCGTACGTAGGAAGGCAGAGGCGTCGCCTACGACGGCCCGGCGTTGAGCTGTGGGCAAAGCCGGCGGGAGGTGCATGTCCACGGCCGCCAGCACTGCACCCGTGGCTGGCTCCACACACACAGAGGCTGTGCTCTTGGGCCAGGTCGCGACTTGGGACCCGTTCAGTAGGCGGGTGTGCATCCGGGTGACTAGGCCCCCCCCTTGGAAGAGGGGCCCCACACACGCGCGGTACGGCAAGCCGGCCAGCCACGCGGCGGCAAAGTGCGTGCCCGCCTCCTGCAGGCGGGCGATGTCGGGCTCCGCACAAGCGAGGTACGCGATGAGGCGCGGGACCTTCCGGTGGTCTTCCCCTAGGCCGCCGCAATTGGCCGTGATGACACCGAGTGTGCCCACGTGGGGGGGGCTGCACTGCAAGTGCTCCAGGGGGTCGTGCGGCAGGCGAAGCGCGTACCAGGCATACTCCTCGGGAAGGCCCGGGTCGAGGGGCGGCGGCTCGCACCTGTTGCGTTGCAGTCGGCCCACCAGGACGCCCCGGGCTGGGCCATATCCCCGAGCTCTACGACGGCTCGCGACGCCATCTCCACAGTGACTGGCGTGGTGGAGTCGAGGCATATACATACCAGGCCTTGCTGCGGGTCCCCTAGGGGCGGGGCGGAGGCTTCGCTCACCCCGGCCGCGCGGAGTTTCACGCATCTGGAACACTGAATCGTTACGGCATACGAGGGCTGTGGGAGGGCCGGGGGCTCGCCTCCGGGTTCAGGCGGCCGTGGTCTCCGCCGTCGTAGCGCCACCCCGCTGGGATGTCAAGCAGGGGGCTTGAGTTGGCCGGGTGCTATGCGCAGAGGACCATGCGGGCGACGACCAAGGGAAGGGACGGTGCGCTGGTACGGAGCCTGTGCATGGAGCGGCCCAGCACTTGCACCCAGGGCTGGAGGACGCCGAGCAGGGCATGGAGGACGGGGGGGGGGGGGCTGAGGCCGAGGAGTCCAACGGCTGGCAGGCGGGACAGGGCGAGGTCGCTAAATGCTTGGTACTACACGCACCGTTGGTCCCCCGCCGCGGGGAGGTGCAGTGCCTCTCGGGAGCCACAAGCGCGCGGTAGGGAGGAGGCAGATGGGGTCCAGCGCCGCCAGGCCCAACCCGTGTTGTCGGGGACTGATTGGTGCAGGGGGGGGGGGGCGGCATCCCGGAACAGGTTGCTGATGACGCTGCCCAGAGCGCGCACCTGGGGTGGAGCAGGGTGGGGCAGCAGGGCCACCACCAGTGCCTTGAGCGAGCCTGGGCAGCGGACCCCCCGGGGGAGGTGGAGGCGCAGTCAGTACGCCCCCGCTCGGCCTCTCGGCGCCCCGGGCGTGTGGGTTGCAGCTCCTCTGGGAGGCCACACTGCCGGCGCCGTCGGGAGCATGGTTGGGTGCGGGGCGGGCTGTTGAACTGGGGGCCAGGGCGAGGCCTAGGGGGAGCCCTAGGGCAGGAGGGTGGCTGGGAAAGCCGCAGGTGGAGGCGACATGGCCGTTGGGGCCGGCGGCTGCCGCCCCATCTGGGGCTGCGGCGGAGGTGGCAGCACTTTCGCTTTCTTCTTGGGGGGCCGGCCCAACTCGGGCAGTGGGGAGAAGAGGGAGCCATCAGCACGGTGTGACCGCAGCGTCGCGGACACGTACCCTGCCGCTGTCCTCACCGATTTGGGGCGCAGGTCTGGTCGCCCGCGAATGCGCGCCACACCGCCTCGAATCAGGGGACGTACTCATACCCGCGCTGCAGGCTGTGTTGTGGGACGAACTTGGTGGATCCCAAATGGGCTCTCAAGGCATCCCGGACCGCACCGGTCGTCGTTGTCTCCGTACTGAGACCGGCAACCTCGATGATCAATTGGTGGGAGACGGGGGGGGGGCATCCGTGCCTTGGGGGGGGGGGGGGTATGCTGCCTACCAGGGGGTGGCCACGACTGGGGATGCGGGCGGGTGCGCCCAAGGGGACGGCTGTCGGGCCTGGGCGGGGGTAGTTTGCGGGGCCCATGGGGCCTGAGCCAGGGCCGTCGGCTAGGGCATAGGGAACGACGCTTGGTGGGGGGTATGGCCAGGCGGGTAGTGGGGGCTTGGCGGGGTCGCCGGCTGGGGTGCCGCTGGCATAGTAGCCGCCTCCGGTATCCGCGCTGAGGCCTCCAGCGCCTAGGCTGGGCGCAGGGGCGCGGGAGGGCGTGCCACTACACCCGGCACGTGCTAGGCGCCCGCCCGGGCCCAGGGGGGCAGCGATGACAACCCCCCCTGGTCCTTGACCGCCGTCTCGATCGCCCGGAGGTCCTCCGGGCGGGCGGCGGTCGCTACCGCCCCTACCAAGGCGGTCCTGAAAGTGCCCGAGTCTGTGTTGTGCAGGAGGGCCACGCGGATGTCAGGCGGGACATCTGCCGTGCACGCAATGGCGGTGGCTACCGCAGTGAAGGGCGCGGTGTCCGGGAGGGCTTCCACGGACTGCCATAGCCGCTCGGCGCACCGTTGGCGAGTCTCATCCGCCAGGGTGATAGATTCACCAGCCTCCAGGTGCGCGACCCAGTCGGCTAGTGCCGCCGCCACCGCTGGACCCTCCGCCCCCCAGTGCGCAGCATTGGCTATGAGGACGTGCGTGACCTGGTCGCCCGTTGGAGTGGCGCGGAGGGCCTACAAGATGCCGTGGGCTAATGAGAAAGCGGCCATGCGGAGGTACATGTCATCCTTGGCTATGGATAGGCGGGCGGGCGCTATCAGCCTGGACACTTCGGTCGCCCACTGCGTGCCACGGTGGACCACGGCATGGCCCTCGTAGGGGGACCGGGCTAACGTGTGGTGGGTCGGCTGGGGGTGGGCGCAATACTGGGGGGTTGGCCGGTGCGCCCCCGGAGAGCGGTTGGCGGTATGGAGCCGCTAGCGCTAGCGTTGCCCCTATGGACAGCGCCTGGTGGCACCGCAAAGGTAGCTGGGGGAGGAGGGGGTGCTGGGCTTTGGCCGTGTCACCCTCCGCACATGGTGGGTTGCGTAGGCGGCGTATGCCGTCCGCAATTGCCGTGGCAACACAGTCCGGGGTGAACAGCGCTCCCCTCGATGAGGGGCCCAGCGGCGGGTCTTCCTCGTGCGGTGGGTCAAGCGCCGCCTGAGGCCCCGGGCTGCCGCGGCCGCCTGGGCCTCCTGGGGCGCCTGAGGGGGCCCCGCGGCCACCCCTGGCTGCTGGGGCGGCACAGCGCCATCGTGCGCTGCGGGGGGCGCGCCCGGCTGGGCCGGGGAGCGGTAGGCTCGCCTTCATGAGGCGTAGGGAGCCAGAGATCAGGAATGTCAGGCGCGGCGGGGCTACGGGGCAGTCGGTGGGGTATCCGTTGGCATCGGGAGCCCCGGCCCAGACCGGCTCCTGGGAACTCTGGGCGGCCCATGCGGCCGTCAGGTCGATCCAGAGCCATATCCAGTACAGGCCCACCCGGGGGTCCGCGGGGCTGACGGACTGGTCGAGGACGCGCTAGAGGTGGTAGGGCTCGCAGTTCAACTTGTCCCCCCACCGCTGCTGTAAGGTACCCCACCGGATGTGGCCCAGGCCCGACCCTGCGAATTGGAGCTCATGGTCGCCGCCCCCAGGGAGGACCTCTTGGCGGTACCAATCCACCACGTCAGGCACAGACATTCATAGGACCTCGGGCCACCATGCTGCCAGCAGCGCGCGCTCGACTGTGGTCACCTTGCCCGTGAGGAAGGAGAGCCGCATGCCCAGCGTGCGGGCGATCGCGTCCGTGAGGCGCACGCCCACGACCTCGGGTGCCTTGGGCCAGTGCTCCACCGTGGCTAGGAGGGTTCCCTCCACGAGGGCGACAGGATCCACACGGCCCACCTGTTGTGGGTGGGCCTCAAGGTGGAGCTTGTGCTCCGCAAGGGATAGAGCGCAAAATTTTGCCATGGTGCCTATGGCGCAAAGTCCCGTGCCGGGCGCCTTGCCATGCCTCCCAACGCTCCCGAGAAACGGTTCTCCCCGCCATGAGTCAGGGGGAGGACGCCCCGGCCGTAGCCGGTTTGCTTGAGCTAGGGCGGGGGGGGGGGGTTTGGACATCGACATGCACGCTCCGGCTGTGGCCGTTCTACGTTGGCCCGGGCGAGAGACACCAGGCAGATAGCACGCCCCGGTTGTGGCTGTTTTGCGCTAGCCGGGGTGGGGGAGAAATTACGCGGCAGCGGGGACGCCCCGGCCGTAGCCGGTGTGCGTCAGCCGGGGCGGCAGGGAGGGCCGAATAGCGACATGCACCTCCCGGCTGTGGCCGTTTTGCGTTAGACGGGGCGGAAGGGAGGACACCAGGCAGTCAGTACGCCCCGCCTGTGGCCGTTCTGCGCTAGCCGGTGCGGGGGGGAAACTACCCCGCAGCAGAGACACCCAGGGTGTAGCTGGTGTGCGTTAGCCAGGGCGGGAGGGGGGGCGGATAGGGACATGCACGCCCTTGCTGTGGCTGTTCTGCGTTAGCCGGGTCAGGAGGGAGGACACAAGGTAGTTAGCACGCCCCGGTTGTGGCCCTTCTGCGCTAGCCGGCGCGATGGAGAAGCTACCTTGCAGTTTGGACGCCCCTGCTGTAGCCGGTGTGCATGAGCTGGGGCGGGTTGGAGGGCGGACAAGGGACATGCACGCCCCGGCTGTGGCCGTTCTGTGCTAGCCGGGGCAGGGGAGCAGCTACCTATTTGCAAGGAGGCCCCGGCTGTAGCCGGTCTTCGTTAGCCGGGGCGCGAGGCAGAGCGGACATGGACATGCACGCCCCGGCTATGGCCGTTTTGCGTTAGCCGGGGCGGGAGGGAGATTGTCAGGCATTCAGCACGCCCTAGCTGTGGCCTTTCTGCACTAGGCGGGGCGGGGGAGAAGCCACCTAGCAGCTTGGACGACCCGGGCGTAGACGGTCTGCGTGAGCCGGGGTGGTTGGGAGGGCAGACAAGGGACATGCACGCCCCAGCTGTGGCCATTTTGTGTTAGCCGGGGCGGGAGGGACGACACCAGGTAAGCAGTACGCCACCGCTATGGCCGTTCTGCGCTAGCCAGGGCAGGAGAGAAGCTACGTGGCAGCCGAGGGGCCCCACTTGCAGCCGGTCTGTGTTAGCTAGGGCGGAAGGGACCTCGGGCTGGGACTTGCACGCCCCGGATGCGGCTGCTTTGCGTCACCCGGTGCAGTAGGGAGGCCACCAGGAAGTCATTTTGCCCCGGCTGTGGCTGCTTTGCGCTAGCTGGGGCGGAGGAGAGGCTACCCGGCTGCAAGGTCGCCCCGGCTTTAGCCGGTCTGCGCCAGCCAGGGCGGGACGGAGAGCGAATAGGTGTCCGCAGCGGCTCGGGCCCGCCTGTTGAATGGAGTTTGGGGCTGTGCCCGCCGGCCGCCGCCGAGATACGTCCTTCCGGGCTGCCCGGGGTCAGGCTCCCCCTACCCGCGGCTCTGGGCTGGGACCTCCCATTAGATGACCGTACTGATGCCTCGCTCCTTTGAGCCGCAGTCGGGGTGACCCTCGGCACTGCCCAGGCACTGCAGGTTGCTGCAGCGCGGTAGGCGTCTACAGGTGGCGGTAGTCTGCAGCGGCGCGGGCCTGCCGATCGGGGGGCCTCTGGGGCCCTCCGCAGCTGTTCGCCGCTGCTGAGACATTCCCGGCAGGGCTACTATGCGTCAGGCTCCCCATTTATTGAGCCCTAGGCTGGGTCCTCCGTTCCGGAGAGCGTACTAATGCCTCGCCTCTGCGAGCTGTAGGGTAGGGTGCCCCTCCGCATTATGTGGGCGCTCTACGCAGCGGCGGGTGCCGTAGGCGTTTGCACGGGGCAGTAGTATGTAGCGCCGCGGTCTTGCCAGACGTGGGGGCGTCATGGCCACCGCCCTGCCGGCGATTGTTGCTCAGACACGTCGTGCAGCGCTACTCAGAATCGGGCAGCCCCGTCCGTAGAGCTCCGGGCTCGTTCCTCCGGCCCGAAGACCGTACTAACGCCCGGCCCCCGCTAGCTGTAAGATGAGGGTGCCGTTTGCTCCCTCTATGCACACTAAGCAGCAGCGGGCGTGGTAAGCTGGCAGTACCGGGGACCATAACCCCAGGGTAGCAGTAGCAGGGACTCAACGTGAGTCCTCTTAACCCGAACCCAGGCTTAATTCCCGAACTGTACGGTCCTTAGGGTCCCCTTGGGCAGTTCAAGCCCACGAGGAAGCGAAGAGACGTGCCTACTAGCACCCACGCCCGGCCTGCCATACCCAGACCCTAGGCTCGCCTGGACGCGGCCGGTTGAGTCCGGCTCGGGGGGGCACACTTAACTGGACCTCGGGGAGGCTCTTAAACCCTCTAAGCATTATTTATGGTAGATACTATTTATCGGGTAATTAAGTATGTACACATTTACCCCGCAGACATGCCCCCTTCCGGTGGTGCGCTCACGATTGGGGCTGCCGTTGGGGGATCGGGGGCTGTGACCCCTCTCGGACGCCCTGCCTGCTGTGGGCGCCGGGGTGGTGGCCGGGGGGGGCTTATACCACTAGTTGTGCCTCGTCTCAACTTTTGTTTGCGTCTCCAATGTTTAGGCAGTTTTCCTGTATTTGTGTTTGTTAACCCATGGACGGGGTTGAGCAGCCCAATCAGGCCCAGCAGGTGTCAGCAGAGGAGCGACTGGCAGCCCAGGCCAAAGAGATTCAAGAACTCAGAGAGCGACTCGCCCGAGTGGCGGTGATGGAGGGGCCGCGCTTGCCCCCGTTAAGCGTGCCGGAGATCAACCGAGCCCTCGAGAAGCCCCAGTTGGCGCAGTGGATGAGGTTGATGTTGTCCAACATCAAGGCATACGTACGGCTTAGGGCCGGTGAGGTGGGGGAGATCCCCCGCCCGAGCGAGTTCGGCGGCCAGGCGACGGAGGCCGCGGTCGACCCGGGATCGCAGCTGGCATGGAGGGTCTAGGAATGCGTCTCCCAGTCCCAGGCGGCCTATGCCCGACGGTATGCAGGCTCTCAGGGGAAGTCCAGCTCAGAGTCCAACCAGTACGCCACGTTGGAAGAGGCATGGAAGGAGCAGGGATCGGCGTTCACATGGCGAAGTGTAAAGTTCACGGAAGTGGGCGGAGTGCTGCAGTGGCAGTCACGGCAAGGCGAGTGGATCCCTGTGGAGTCACCGCCGAGCGGGGGGTGCCAGAGGTGCGCGCAGCGGGGCTCCCCCGACGAGCGCCACTGGCACTTTAGGTGCCCACACTGGTCCTACCAGGATCAGGTGGAGCCCGGACTGGCCACCCCGGGTTGTGGCGTCACAGGCGCAGCGGCGGAGCTGCGGGCACTCGCCCGCAGGTGGGAGACACCAGCCCGGGCAGACGACCCCTGCTCACCGGAAGAAAGCGCCTTGCAATCGTGGAGGCCGAGGACCCGGTCGCAGTATGCGTCCCGGCTCCGGGCCTTGGCAGCTTACGCGGAGCGCACGGGCCCGCCTCATCCAGCCGCGACACTGGCAGGCCTCCAGAGCGGGCGCAGGCCGGAGCTACAGCGTCAGCCCTGCGGGGTATTATTTCCGCGATCCGGGCCGTGGAGGACCTCCAATGGCTGCCACCAACAGTCACGACCCTACACAAGAGAATCGCGGCGGGGGCCGCCTCATCTGGCTCTCAGCCCTATCTGTCCCCAGCAGGCATGGTCCAGCTAGTCGAGAGGGCCAGAGACTCCAGAAACAGGACGGTGTTCAGCGCGTTGGCGATCATCAGCTGGGTGTGCTACCTGCGGGTGGGCGAAGCAGCTGGCATCAGGGTTTCTGACCTGGCTGTGGCGCGCTTTGTCCAGTTTTGGAACTCCAAAACAGGGGAGGGGGGGTACACCACCCGGCCCCTCTACCGGTATGCGGATGGGGTCCGTGCGTGGCTTCATCGCCACATGGTCTCATTGGGCCGGTCGTCAGACATGCTGGTCTGGCAGTCGGGTGAGGCGGGATTGGAGGCAGGCATGGCCGAGGCCCTGGCGGGCACAGCGTACGCCCGCGCCAGGTGGCATGCGCTACGCCGGGGAGGCGCCGCAGCGACTTGGGCCCGCAAACCAGACCTCGCCTACTACAAATGGTGGGGCAGATGGCAGAGCAAGGCCGTGGTGATGCAATACGGCATCAAGTGGTCCGACCCGGGGGTCGTCGCCCCTACGGTACTACCTGCGTGGTCTCATGACCGAGGGCCTTTGCCGACTCCGGAGCGCGTGGGCGTCATGGCGCTGTGGGGTTCACCTATGTTCCCCAACATCGCGGGCGCACTAAGCACCCCGACCGAGCGCAAGCCGAGGCGCCCGTGGGGTGAAGGGCCCGGGACCACCAAGGGCGGCACAGTTGGGAGCGGAGACGAGGGAGACCAGGCCGCGACCGAGCTGGAGGAGTCCGCCGAGGATGGCCCTGCTGAGATGGGCCCGGAGCCTGAAGCGGCTCCTACCCCCCCTCCACTTCAATCTTTGGCCCCTGCCTCTGAGCGCGGCGCCGTGTCTCGCGAAGATGCGGGTCAGCTGTGCACGTTGGCGGGTCCTCTGGTTGCTGTGGGGGGGGGGGGGGGATGCGGGCCGGGGACGGCAGCCGGGCCCATCAATGTCGATTCCGACGTGGACACCGACGACGACAGCGAGGCCTCCGGAAGCGAACCCGATGGCGCCTTCGCAGTCGGCAGCGCCAGGGGTTCCCCCGGGCGTCGACAGACCGGAATTGCCAAGTTCGTTGGACGCGAGCGTAAACCGTGGTCCTCCAGGACAGCCGCTGGTCCTGTCAGAGGAGGGACCGGAGCGGGCTCGAAAGCTGGAATGGTGGGCCATGTCCACCGCTCATACACGGGGCCGCGTCGCGCTAAGGTGGTCGTGGGTGGTGCGCAGGCCCTGCGACCCAAAGCCGCCGCACGCCGTCAAACTGGGAGACCTCGTTTGGCCCAACAGGTCGATTCGCCGGAGCCCAAGCGCACCAAGCTCGGGACAGGCGGGCATGTCCAGGCGCCGACGGCGCAAAACCCGGTGGAGGGTGCCTTCGTGGCCGCAGCTGAGCGCCTCAAGACCACGGCTAGGGGGCGGGCGGTCCCGGTGGCGTCGCCCCCCCCCCCTCTGTGTAAGGGTCCAGACAGGGGCCGGAGGGTCCGGGAACAGCCCCCCCTTTTCCTGGAGTTCATGCAAGCGCTCACCCCGCATTTCCATTGGATAGCGGAGCGGGAGCGTTGTGGCTTGTGCACGGTGGCGAAAAGGCTCGATTTATGGCTAAATAGGGTCTTTGATCCAGCCGAGGATTTCCCCTTACGGGGAGCCCTGCCCGCGCTCCTGAGAGCATTGCGCACGCTCCACCCGGACTCTTGGGAAGCGTGCCTCCATGTCAACACCTCCCCCATTCCCAGGTTCATGGGGGGGGTCGAGGATGCAATTTTGGATAGGGGTCTGGGACCGGTCGGCACCCACCAGCTCCCTGCGGATCTATGGGATGCTGTGATCCCGCCTTTCTACCGCGACGGGCTCCGGGATTTCGATGTCGAGCGTGAGTGGCAGGACGGGGAAAGGGTGGTCCGAGGGGCGTCCCGCTGGGTGTCCCAGCAAGTCCAGCGGATAGTGCAGGCGTTGCGGGGGGCGGGGGTTTACGAGGAGACCGCCGACCCCCCCCCCCCCCACGTGTTACCCCTTCGTCATCCCCAAGTCCTCCGAGAAGGTATCCTTGATCTCGAGTTGCGTCAAGATCAACAAGAGTGACGGGGCCAAGCCCCCCACTTTTAGGTTGGATTCCTGGGAGGACTTGGCCAGATCCTTGTTTGCATTCCCGCCTGACGTGGGCCTCTATGCGCTCCACATAGACCTCAAAAACGCGTTTTGGAGCTTTTGCCTGCCACTGGGGGCGCGGCAGGTTTTCGTTTCCGGCCCGCCCCCGGGGCCACGCCTGTGGCGCTGTCGCGCCTGCCGTTCGGCTGGAAATACAGCCCGTATTTGTGCCAAACGAGTTTGGCCCGCATTCTCCGGGGGGTACTGCCCCCCGAGATACTCCTTGTGCACTATCTCGATGACTACCTGCTTGTCTTCACTGATAGGGAGGTGCTCAGGGAGCCACCTGTCCCACCACCAAGCGGTGCTACGGTCGTTGGCTAGGGTCCTGTGGGTTTCGGGGATCGTCGTCCGCTTGGTGTGGGTACCTTCGGCACTGCAGCCGGTGGACCCTATGTCGCGGGTGGCTTCGGTTTTTGGAGGTTCCCAGGCGAGGGCGGAGGTCGAGGCTGGCGCACGTGGGATACATTGCTGGATAATTTGGGCGAGGCCCGGGTGAGGGGGGTGGTATGCCTACCCGGATGCTACCCCCCCCCCCCCCCAAGCAATCCCACGACGGCAGTGCATACGCCCTCCGTGTAGCACCTTTCTTCCGCACATATGCCCAAGCGTCGGGGCTCGCGTGGGGCCCGCAAGCGGCGGGGTTCCCGTGGCGCCCACCGGAAAGGTCGCCATGGGGGACAGCGTCACCGACGGTCCGTGGAGGCCAAGCAGCGACGGGCGGCGAAGTGGACCACCGAGCTCCGCGGTCGCCTACGCGGCAAAGTGGCGCACCTGCCCATCCGTCGGGTGCTGCTCGGCAACGAGGTGCGCCTCTGCCCCAAGTGCCCCCTCCCTGCCGACAGAGATGGGTTTTTGGAGCGAACGCACCGGGACGTGGCCGCACGAGTGGGAGGCACGCCGCGCCGCCGGGTGACCCCTAATGGCCGCAGCGTTAAGCCCCCAGGGAAGCATGCATGTTGCGAGGTTTGGAAGATGAGGTTGCCGGAGGGAGTCGCTGTCGTCTCCCTGGGGGATTGGAATAAGGGTCACAGGGTTGCTGTGCCCTATATATGGATCCAAGGTGGGTACGGCCTGGTGGTGCGGTTAGCCCGCCTCTTCAATCCGTGAGGCTCAGCGACTGTCCTGGTCGTCTGCTCCAGCCCCTTGCAGTGGGCATCCCTGACGGCATTGCCGCTGGGCGCTTTTATTTGTTTTACTGTGACTACCTCAGTTCGCATCCCTCAAGGGCTGGGGTTCGGTAGTGGGGTCAGTGGAGCGATTGCTGTGTTCAGCGGAGAATGAATACCCAAGTTCTGTGCAGTTTTCTTGTGCTCTGCTTATGCAAACACTAGTTTTGCCTCGTCTCAGCTTTTGTTTGCGTCTCCAATGTTTAGGCAGTTTTCCTGTCTTTGCCCGCCCACCCACCCACTGACCGGCTGACCCCCTGAGAGTTCCTCCTACCCACTTCTTTGCTTTTTGAAACTGATCCCCTGGGGTTTGAGTTGGGGATCTGACCGTGCTGCAGCGTGTGGGCCGGGGTATAGGGTCAGGGTCAGTATCAGAGTGGGGTCCCGCATCCAGCGGAGTGGTCCGCGACGCAGCCGTCCATACAACCGCCGGTACGCCTGGCCTTGGTGATACTTCAGTACTGCCATCCCAAGTTCTGTGCAGTTTTCTTGTGCTCTGCTTGTGCAAACTTACCCATACTCAAAGGATGGTGGTTATCTATACCTGGGTGTCCAGCCGGACGGGTGCCCACAAGGGCCATAAGCAAATTTTACCCAAGCAACACATTTACCAAATCAACGTACCAGTTCCTGTTCCGCATCCCGGTCCCAGCTTAGTCTCGGTCTGGCCGCGCAAGGGCGGTGTGGCCTCGAATGCTCCACCAGTGGGACCACGCCGCCCATTCCGGGGGGTTGTGGGAGCCCCCACCCCTTACTTGGAGGGTTCCGCCCAGCATAGGGCACGACCCACAAGAATTGCAGGGTTCTTCCCGGAATAGGGAAGCACCCACAAGTTCAGTCAGCCAAGAGGGGGGGGAGGGGGTGCAGGGCAGCGCGAGGTAGGTGTCATCGCCTCGGCGCATTGGCGTCATACCTGTGGGCTTTGGACCCTACCCCGGCCGTGGCGCTCCGGGTGTTCGGGAGGGGGGGGGGGGGGGGGTTGGAGGTGCACAGGGCGGGCTGCCGTACCCGCCACCCAACTGATGTCTCAGGCAGCGCCTCACGCTGAGGCAGCCCGCGCGGTGGTGGGCGAGCTGTGGGGTTTTGGCCCCTATGGGGACCTATGGGGATCTATGGGGGCCTAAGGGGATGTACTAGGACATTTGGGGCCCGTTGGAATCTTTGGGGGTTATGGGGGCTTATGGGCACCTATGGGGATCTTTGGGTATCAATGATGACCTTTGGGGACTTTTGGGGGCCTATGGGGATCTTTGGGGGCCTATGGGGACCTTTGGACACCCATGGGCGCCTATGGGGACAATTGCGGGCCCACGGGGGTCTATGGGGACCTGTGGGGGCTTATGGAAGTCTATAGCGACGCATGGGGACCTTTGGGGGCCTATGGCTATCTTTGGGTACCTATGGGTAGCTTTGGGTTGTATGGGGGCCTATGGGGATCTTTGGGGGCCCATGGGGACCTTTGGGGACCTATGGGGGCCTATGGAACCCTATGGGGACCTATGGGGAACTATGGGGGCCTTTGGCTGCCTACGAGCACGTATGGGGCCCTATAGGGATCTTTGGGGGACTATGGGGACCTTTGGGGAGCTACGGGAACCTTTGGGTGCTTATGGGGATCGATGGTGAACTATGGGGACCTATGGGAACCTTTCGGGGCCTATGGTGACTGATGGGGACCTGTGGGTACCTATGGGGACGTTTGGGGGCCTGTGGGGGTCTCTGGGGACCTGCGGGAACCTTTGAGGGCCTTTGGACACGTTTGGGGGCCTATGGGGACATATCGGGAATTTTGGGGGCCCACGGGTGTGTGTGGGGACCTGTGGTGACCTATGGGGACCTCTGGGGGCCTATAGGGGCTTATGGGCACCTATGGGGCCCGATGCCGACCTATGGGGACTATGGAGACGAACCTATGGGGATCAATGGTGACCTTTGGGGACTTGTGGTATCCTATAGGCGCCTTTGGGGACCTATGGGGCCCGATAGGGCCCTATGGGGGCCTATGGGGACGGACCTATGGGGACCTTTGGGTGCCTATGGGGCCCTAAGGGGGCCTATGGGGGACTATGGGGGCCTATGGGGACCTTTGGGGACATATGGAGATTTTTTGGGGCCTATCGGGACCTTTGCGGGCCTTTAGGTGCCTATGGGGCTCCACAGGGACCTATGGGGGACTATGAGGGCCCATGGGGACGTTTGGGGACCTTTGGGGACCCATGGAGACTTTTCGGAGCCTATCGGGACCTCAACCGGCCTTTGGGGGCCTAAGGGGACCTTTTGGGGACCTTTTGATGCCTATGGGGACCTACGAGGAACTTTGGGGGCCTATGCAGGCGAATGGGGACATGGGGACCTATGGGGACCCTTGGGGGCCTAAGGGGCCTATGCGGACCTATGGGGCCCTACGCTGACCTATGGGGGATTACGGGGACAGACGTGTGGGAACCTATGGGAACCTTGCGGCACCTACGGGCACCTTTTTGGGGCTTGTAGGGGCGTATGGGCACCTATGGGTGCCTGTGGGGACGGACCTATGGGGACCTTTTGGTGCCTATGGGGCCCTATGGGGACCTTTGAGGACCTACGGGGGCCTTTGGGGGCCTATGGGGACTTTTGGGGGCCTATAGGAGTCTATGGGGGCCTACGGTGACCTTTGGGGACCCGTAGGGACTTATAGATGCTTGTGGGGACCTATGGAGACCCATGGGGACCTTTGGGGCCTATGGGCACCTATGGCAACATACGGGGACCTATGGGGGCGTTTGGGGACCTGTGGGGGCGCGAGGGTACCATTTGGGGGCCTATGGGGACATTTGGGGACCTATATGAACCTATGGGGACTTTTGGGGGCCTATAGGGGTATATGGGGACCTATGTGGTCCTTTGGTGACCCGTAGGTACTTTTGGGGGCCTATGGGGACCTTTGGGGGCCGTTGGGGATCTATGGGGGACTATGAGGGCCTATAGGGACGTTTGGACACGTTTGGGGACGTATGGAGACTTTTGGGTGCCTATCGGGACCGTTGCGGGCCTTTGGGGGCCTATGGGGACCTTTGGTGGCCTATGCGGACCTCCGCGGACCTATGGGGGCCTATGGGGTACCTTGGGGGCCTAAGGGGACTATCGGGACCTATGGCGCCGTATGCCGACCTATGGGGGATTGTGGGGACAGGCGTATTAGGAGGCATGGGAACCTTGCGGCACCTATCGGCACCTTTTGGGGGCCTATGGGGGTGTATGGAGACCAATGGGGACCTATGGGGATGGACCTATGGGGACCTTTCGGTGCCTATGGGGCCCTATCGGGACCTTTGATGACCTACGGGGGCCATTGGGGGCCTATGGGGACTTTTGGGGCCCTATAGGTGTCTATGGGGGCCTACCGTGGACCTTTGGGGACCTGTAGGGACGTATAGCTGCTGGTGGGGACCTATGGAGACCCATGGGGGCCTTTGGGGCCTATGGACACCTATGGGCGCCTACGGGAACATCGGGGACCTATGGGGGCGTTTGGGAGCCTGTGGGGGCACGCGGGTACCATTTGGGAGCCTATGGGGGCCTATAGGGACCTATGGGGACACTCCGGTGCCTATATGGACCAATGGGGATCTTTGGGGGTCCATAGGGGCATATGGGGCCCTATGTGGACCTTTGGGAACCCGTGGGGACTTTCCGGGGCCTATGGGCGCCTTTCGGGGCCTATGGGGACCTATGGGGGACTATGAGGGCCGATTGGGACGTTTGGGCACCTTTGAGGACCTATACAGACCTTTGGGGACCTTTGGGGCCCCGTCGGGGCTTTTGGGGGCCCATGGGGACTTTTGGGGGCCTATGGGGACCTACGGGGCCCTATGGAAACCTTTTGGGCCCAATGGTGACCTATGTGGAGCTTTGGGGGTCCATGGGGACCACTGGGGACCTTTGGGGGCCTATTAGGGCCTACGGGGACCTATGGGGAGCTATGGGGACCTTTTCGGGGCCTATGGGAGCCTATGGGGACCTTTGGAGACCTATGGGTACCTTTGGGGCCCTATGGGGGCCTATGGTCACCTATGGGCAACTTTGGGGACCTTCGGCAACCTATGGGGACTTACGGGTGCGTTTGCGAACTTATGGGGGCCTGTGGCTACCTTTGGGCGCCCATGGGATCCTTTGGGGGCCAAGATGGGCCTATGGGGACATATGGGGGCCTATGGGGACCTTTGCCGGCCTATAGCGGCCTTTGGGGACCTATGCAGACCTTTGGGGGCCTATGGGGGCTCAT
Organism: Eutreptiella sp. 'Long Island Sound 2002'; assembly: GCA_964036045.1. NCBI lineage: Eukaryota > Euglenozoa > Euglenophyceae > Eutreptiales > Eutreptiaceae > Eutreptiella > Eutreptiella sp. 'Long Island Sound 2002'. The sequence continues at coordinate 46,465,991 of OZ038383.1, read as the reverse complement.
GGGGATCTTTGGGGGCCCATGGGGACCTTTGGGGACCTATGGGGAGCCACAAACTCCTTTGGGGGCCCATGGGCACCTATGGGGACCTATGCCGACATATGGGGCCTATGGGGCTTATGAGGGCCTATGGGGACCAATGGGAACCAATCGGAACCTCCCGGGTCTTTTGGGGACCTATGGAGACTTTTGCAGGCCTATGGGGACCTTTACGGGCCTTTGGGCTCTGTGGGGAGCTTTGGGGGCCTCTGGGGCCTTTGGGAACCTTTGGGGGCTCATCGGGACGTATGGGCACCTTTTCAGCCGTATGGGGGCCTATGGGGAACTGTGGGTACCTATGCAGATCTACGGGGACCTTTGAGTGCCCAAGAACACCTCTTCGGGCTATTGGGCCCCTACAGGGATCTGTGGCGATATTTGGGGACTTACGGGGACCTTTGGGGCCTTTGGGGGCTTTTGGGGACTTTTGGGGACCTATGGGTGCCTATGGGAACCTAGGGGATCTTTTGGGGGCCCATGGGGACGTTTGGAGACCTTTGGTGCCTTTTGTGGGCCTTTGGTTACCTTTGGGGGCCTATGGGGACCTGTGGGTAGCCCTTGGGACATACGGGGACCTGTGGGGGCCTAAGGAGACTTTTGGGGGCTGTTGGGCCCCTATGGGGATCTTTGGGGCCCTTTGGGGCCCATGGGAGCTTATGCGGACCTACGGGGACCTGCAGGGACCTTTTGGGGCGTATGGCCGTCTATGGGGATCTTCGGGTGCCCATGGGGAACTATGGCGACGTTTGGGGGCCTATGGGGGCCTATGGGGTCCTTTGGGGGCCTACAGGAACCTTTGGGTGCTTATGGCGATCGATGGTGACTTACGGGGACCCATGGGAACCTTTCGGGGTTATGGGGGCGTATGGGGACCTATGGTGACCTATGGGGACCTTTGGGGGCCTGTGGGGGCCCTTGGGGGCCTATGGGGCCCAATTAGGACCTATGGGGGACTATGGGGACAGACCTATGGGGATCTATGAGAACCTTTGGGGAAGTATGGGGACTTTCGGGGGCCTATAATAGCCTACGAGGACCTATGGGGAATGATGACGACCTATGGCGGCCTATGGGGATGGACCTATGGGGACCTTTGGGTGCCTACGGTGCCTATCGGGACTTATTGGGGCCTTTTGGGGCCTATGGGGAAGTTTGGGGACCTTTGGGGACCTATGGAGAGTTTTGGGGGCCTATGGGGACCTTTGCAGGCCTATGCGGACCTTTGGTGCCCTATGGGGACCTATTTGGGAACTTTGGGGGCCCATGCGGGCGTATGGGGACCTATGGCGACCTATGGGGATCCTTGGGGGCCTTAGGGGACTTATGGAGCCCGATGCCGACCTATGGGGGATTAAGGGGACAGGCGTATTCAAACCTTTGGGAACCTTGCGGCACCAATGGGGACCTTTTTCGGGCCTGTAGGGGCATACGGGGACCTATGGGGGCCTATGGGGACCTTTGATGACCTACGCGGGCCTTTGGGGGCCTATGGGGACTTTTGGGGGCCTATAGGGGTCAATGGGGGCCTACGGTGACCTTTGGGGACCTGTAGGGACTTATAGATGCTTGTGGAGGCCTGTGGAGACCCATGGGGACCTTTGCGGTCTATGGGCACCTATGGGAGCCTATGGGGACCTATGGGGACCTATGGGGGCGCGGGGCTACCATTTGGCGGCCCAATGGGGGCCTACAGGGACCTATGGGGACGTTTGGGGCCTATATGGACCTATGAGACCTTTGGGGACCTATGCGGACTTACGGGGGCCTATGGGGACTTTTGGGGGCTTGTAGGGACCTTTGGGGACCCGTGGGGACTTTTGGGGGCCTATGGGGACCTATGGGGACCCATGGAAACCCTTTGGGACCTACCGCGACCTATGTGGACCTTTGGGGACCTTTGGGGATCCATGGGGACTAATGGTGACCTTTGAGAGCCTATCAGGGCCTACAGGGACCTATGGTGAGCAATGGGGACCTTTGGGGCCCTATGGGGGCCTATGGCTACCTTTGGGCGCCCATGGGAACATTGGGGGGCCTGTATGCGCCTATGGGGACATACGGGGACCTTTGGGGGCCTATCGGGACCTTAGGGGGCCTATAGGAGGCTATGGCGACCTACGGGGACCTTTGAGGGCCTATGGGGGCCTATGGGGATTTTTTGGGAGCCCCTGGGGACCTTTGGGGACCTATGGGGTCCTATGGGGAGCCACAAGGACCTTTAGGGGCCCATGGGCACCTATGGGCCCTATGCCCTTTTTGGCGGGCCTTTTGGGGTCCTGTGGGGGCTCATTGCTACCTTTGCGGGCCTATGAGGGCCTATGGGGACCAATGGGAACCTATCGGAACCTTCCGGGTCGTTTGGGGACCTATGGAGCCTTTTGGGGGCCTATGGGGACCTTTGCGGGGCTCTGGGGTCTATGGGGCCCTTTGCGGGCCTCCGCGGGCCTTTGGGAATCTTTGGGTGCTCATGGGTACCTATGGTCACCTTTTCGGGGCTGTGGGGGCCTATGGCAACCTGAGGGCACATGTGCAGACCTACGTGGACCCTGAGGGCCTAAGGGGACCTCCTTGGGCTATTGGGCCCCTACAGGGACATTTGGCGATCTTTGGGGACCTACCGGGACGTTTGGGGTCTTTTGGGGCTTTCGGGGACTTTTTGGGGCCTATGGCTGGCTTTGGGGACCTATGCGGATCCTTGGGGGCCCATGGGGACCTTTGGAGACCTATGGGGCCGTTTGGCGTGCCTATGGGGGCCTATGGGGAATTGTGGGTACCTATGGGGACTTACGGGGACTTGTGGGAGCCTAAGGGGACCTTTGGGGGCTATTGGGCCCCTCCGGGGATATTTGGGGATCTTTGGGGACCTGCAGGGACCGTTGGGGCCAATGGGCGCTTATGGGGATCTTTGGGGACCTATGGGGGCCTTGTACCCTTCGTGAACCAACCGTTTGAATGGGACATTCACGGTACTGTGAATTTGACAATTTTTTCCTTTCTTTTGCACGTAACTTGGTGCCATTGTGTGCGTTTTTCGTGCTATGTTCGCCCAAAGCGTGGTCCAACAAATGTTTCTTCACACTTTGTGAGTGTCCATTTTTTTTCGACGGCATTTGTGCCATGTACCTGCGCCTCCCGGGCAGGCACACGCCGTGAGACCCGGCCCCACAAGCTCGACGGTTGCGCGGGGAGTCCAAGTACACCAACTGCTGCTCAACACCCGTTGAATTCAACGCAGCAATTCAGTGAAAACGTCATGAACGTGTTGGCCACGAGCTCGCTCACAAAGGCCATCAAGCAGCAGACATACCACGCACGCAATGCTACAAACTTGTCGGCCACACTGCATGGAACCCGCTTGCATCAGCCCAGGACACAGCCTGCCAGGCAGTCCAGCACGCTGCAGACACACTACGCGCACGCCTATACTGTTACTGTGCATCAAGACAAATTGAGATCACGGATGGGGAGAACGATTCGACTCGTCCTACACCACAGCCTCTTATGCCTTGTCCTCTGTTCAATGAAACCTCATGGCTCAGGCCAGAGCATTACAAGTGCTGTCATGTCTAAGCACCGCACGGCACACCACAGCCGGAAAAAATTTTCCTTGACGCCTTTGCGATTGGGGGACACCGCTACCAATACGTACCGAGAACCAGCAGCGAAGAACATTACAATTTTGAAGCAGTGTACGGAGCCGTGGATCAATACCTCGTCACCAAAGTGCTCCCCGAATGGGACGCCATTACCCGCATGGCGAGACGCGACAAGGAAGCGGAGCACTACAAGAGGCGATATGGAGGGGGACCGGAAAACGCCGGCTACGAGGGTGACTCCACCGCGAGCATGCTAGTAGTGGCACAAATCCCGCTCAGCAGCAAGAGAACTTCGGTGTATGCCCAAATACCAGACCCAAATTCAGGAACGCAATCACCCAGGAAATCACTTACCAGAACATGCTGGACGCCTCGAAACACTGCCACGAGTAGTGCAGCGAGGCCGACACCAAGCCACTCCAGGGAGCTGGCTGAGCCCCCCCTGGAACCCTTTACTTCAAGCATCTCTGTTCGTCCGACCACCACACAGGCTAGAACGTCACACGGAGGTCACGCAAAGTCAACAGCGGTTTCAACTGCAGCAGCGATGGCTGCGGATCCTCATGAGGAACCGGCTAACCAGAGGGACCCAGGCCTTGAACCTGGCCCTCACCTGGGCCCTACCCCAGTCCCTGTCCATCTTGTCTTCAGACAGCCCAGAACACCTGACCGCAGTGATGCATGGCATGAGGGATGGGAGGTGGGCAACACTGTGCCGCCAGGCATGGAGCCCCCCCCCCCCCCCGAATCCCAACCCATCGACTCTTGGAGAGAAGAATGGGTGGTGGACATGCACGGGTACCAAGCATGGTGAGCGTGGACACATGCTTGTTTCTTCAGCCAAATCAACCAAGCCCAAGACCACAAGCCCCGAGGGCGAGTCCCCGGGTGCAGTAGTCGATATGTTTCATCCGTCACAGACACGTTGGGTGCCTGACCTAACCTCGTGTGGAGATGTTGAACCAAATCCGGAACCAGAGCAACCCAACACGCCAACAGCACAATACTCAGCAGCGGTAGCCCTTGAACGCACCAACGAGAAGCGTAAAGAGGCATAGAAAAAGTACGTTGAAACGAGGGAAAAAGTAAAAGACAAAAAACGGTCCAGGGATGATGCACATGAAAAAGCCCTAACAGCCGTCAAAGACGTCCTGGCAGATTTCAGTAAGCAGGCGACAGCGTATCAGCACCCGCTCATTGAAAGACTAAAGGAACATATCACGGAAATCAACAAGCAAATGCAAGTACATGAACAACAAGACAAAGCCCAGGAGGCAGACCTGCCTCAACTGCGCGATCAGGAACACCTCCTGTTCGAGCAAATGGGCACATCCCTTGACCAGGTCACGCACCTGGTGTTATTTGGCGCCAGTCCTGAAGCGGCGGGAGCCATAGAGAACCAAAGCAAGACCATCCAACAACAACAGCACTCACTGGACAACCAAAGGAACCTGCTGGGACCAAAAAGCACGTCCCAATTCTATGATGTCAGCTCACAACCCACCCCCTCTGCGGGTGCCTCCCCACCCACACCCTCCACATGCAACCTCTTGTCAGCCTTTGCGCAAGAGAATGTGGCAGCGGTAGTCGAAGGGCGTCAAGAATAGTAGTCCCAAACGGCTGTAGTGGATGTGGTCTCACCACTATGCGACTCTGAGCAACAGCAACTTATGTTGCGGTGTCATTGGGAGCACTTCCTAGCGACCCTCCGGAGCCATACATTTATGCGTACGGAAGGTGCGTCAAAGTCATGGAAGGGAATCGGAGACATGCAGTCTGACCAACTGTCCACCATGTTTCCAGTGGATGACTTGTCCATCATGTGTGTATCAGGTGAATCTGATCTCCCTGATCTGATGAACGCGCTTGTAAAGTGCAAATTTATCCCGATCATCCGTCCAACCAGGCTGGACATTCTTGTCCAGGTCACAGCACAGACAAAATTCCATCTTTGGGCCAGCAAATTGAGTGAATCCATGAAGTGGATACCGGATGCTTTCATCTGTTTCAACAGACCACTGAAAAATACCGCAGGCCATGAACTTTCATTTTTTGTCATTCAATCATCAGCCTCAGGCATAGCTAACAAGCTAGAGCCCGACTTCCTCAGTGTGCGACTCCTCTCAGAGGGAGCCACATTGGCCCGGAAACCCTTCAAAGCACAACGCCCAGATCCTGATATCCAAGTTGACGAGAAAGACATACCGCATGCCATGCAAAAGCTGGGCCTTCAAGGAGCACAGTGCTACTTGCACCAGGGCAGAACCCGGAGGAAGGTAATGGACAAGCACCCCCCCCTCAACACGAAATTTTTCCATGCACCACTGACAGGCGTGCGCCTGCAAAAATTGGGCGACTATGGGGGAACCGATCACTTCTCTCTCATGACGCTTGATGAATATCACAGCAGAGGACTGCAAAAGTCAGCACTGGTTTGCCAAGTTTTCTATAAGAAGAATATGAAAGACAAGTACGCTCGTAGACTGTGGTACACACTGTACCAGGCATTACTACAAGCCCTGGCAGAACCATCTCGCTGGAGCCTGCCAGTCAGAGGGTACAACAAAATGCGTCTTGCCTTTCACGAGGAAAATGACGCGGCCGATTTTTCAAAGCGGCATCAGTGGAATTGCCATCCAAAGGACTGCTCTTCAAGGATGAGCGCATCAAACGATGGATCAAAGACCCCCCCTCCGACTCTGAGTCGGACAGCACCTTTTCCGAAGAGGAAACAATGGTCCTCTACGATGCACCAGGTGAAATGGAATCAGGAGGCAGTGGGCGCCTCCTTGCAATCTGCTGGTTTTAGCATCTCCAACCTTTCACGCATGGGTTGGAACCCAGGCACACCACACGGTGCTGCCTGGAGACTGACGGGCACTGGCCTCCTTGGCCGGTCTGGCTGCATTCTACATGATGCAGATCAAGATATCACAATGGCACTCATATCACTCTCAGAATACCAAGACATCAAATCGTCACTTGACAAGCCCTCAACTTTGGGTAAAGGAAGGCGCAAGGCGACATATGCCGGGGCAGCAGCATCCACCTTACTTAAGAAATGATGCCACCATCAACAGCACAGTCTTCCCGCAATGACTCGGGACAGGCGCCACATGCGCCGATCAGGCCTGTCCGGAAATGTGCAGCCACAACACCTCAATTCAAGTGCATGACTATCAATCTCAATGGCATCAGAAGTAAAATAACCAATGGCAACCACCGAATTACCAAAGTCACAGCACTCCGGCTTTGTGCACAAGGGGAGTCCCCGGATTTCATTGGGATCCAGGAGCCCCATCTGTACACCGCAGAAGATATTGTATCGGTCCAGTCCATTTTTGACACAGGTTTCTGCCACTTCCTCTGCCAGCCCACTGACACAGGACATGGCGGGGCGGCAATCGCAGTCCACTATCGGTGGACAGTCAAGCACTCATTCACCGTGGATGAACGCATTCTCGTTGCCATTGTTGTAAACGCAGAGGGTCAGTCCCTCACCATTGTTTGCGCGCATTTTGACCACCACCACAGAGGAACGTAAGGACCAATGGGTGGAATTACACACAGCCCTTCAGGCTTACCAATCAGACGACATCCGCCTCCTCGCCGATCATAACTCACTGGCGCTCCCCGCCTAGGATGCGGCAAGACCCCCCGACAAGGAGTCCCCCCAGGTCAGGGAGGCCAGGGAGACGGAACTGGCCATACTTGCCCGCCTGCAACTTTATGATGCATGGCAGGAAGTCCATTATGATCCACAGACACATGAAACACCGCCCGGGTACACTTTTGGGTACAATCTACATAAGAGGCCCCAGGCAGACATACTGGGCAGGTTGGACAAAGTCCATATCTCTCCTAGACTCAAGGAGTCATTGGCCACGGCCTACACAGCCTTCGTGGCGGAGGCGGACCACAAAGCGGTGGTGGCTGACCTAGCCCCACCGGTCTTTGTACACCCCCCCCCCCCGCTGGAAATGCCCCCTAGGATTCCTACAGTCCTCAGGCTCCTTGAACGCCATCAAGGAAAAATTACATGGTATTGATGAGTCCCCCCTTTCACCATTGGAGGATTGGGTTGCAGCTGAAAAAGCAACAAGCAACAAGCTCTCCTCCACGAGGGACCAAGTTTGCCAGCAGGCATGGCATTCCCTCCGCTCCCAAGGAATGGCGCCCATTACGCAAGGACAAGCCTACACGATGTTGGTCCAGTGTTACGAGAGGGAAGAGCAAGACACAATGGGGCTGCACCAGGGAGGTGAACTCAAGGGGCTGCTCACAGGGGTAGACATCAATGAGGAATCATATAAACAGCGCCGTAAACAGGTAGACCAGCTCATGCTCAACCTAAAGAAAGCCAAGCAGGTGGCATGCATCAGGAATAAATACGGCTCATTTGTTACCGATCCAGTTGGGGTGGCCAAGGCACTGAGTGATCACTGGAGTGGCATCTCCACGGAAGGGGGCGGAACCCCTGAACAGTGTGCGGAGTACACGTAGTCCCTCCCAATCACGACATCGCTAAAGAGGCTGGCTCCAGCGCTCTTTAAGCCACTGTCCTTGGAACTGGTTCAGGAGGCCCTCAAGAGGCAAGTCCCAGGGGCCTCTCCAGGCATTGGATTTGCCCTGAACATTTATCAGGAATTTCACCAATTCTTTTCCATTCGCATGTTGGAAATTCTGCGGCACGCGCAGGAGGATGGAAACTTCCCAGAAGCCTGACACAAAGGCCTCATCAGGTGCATCCCCAAAACAGCAGGGGCATCCACAGTTGAGAAATTGCGCCCCATTGCACTTCAGCAGTTGAAAAAGAAGTGGTTCATGACAGCCCTTCTTATACAGGTCGAAGACATCCTACGCCAGATCACCCCCCCCCCCCCCCCCCAAGCAAGTAGGTTGCATCAAACACCGACAAATGCGGCATCACATCTGAGCCGTTAGAGGAGAATGGGACACGGCGGAGTCCATGATGCTCCTCACCATTGACTACCGCAATGCCTTCCCCACCCTCTCACATAATTTCATCAGAGCAGCCCTCACCTTTTTCTCGTTTCCACCCATATTTGTGAACCTTGTCATCTCTTCTTTCAGATCACAATACCACTTCCTGGTGGGCGGTGCGGCCATCAAGGCGGTGACATTTTACCAAGAAGCTGGCATAGGCCAGGGAGACCCCTTTTCCCCTTCAGCTATTCTCATTCTGCGCTGCCATTATCATCTACCCGCTGTGCCACTTGCGTGGTAAGATGGGCATGTATCTGTATGTAGATGATTTTCTCATCACGTTTGGTCGGGAAACCACCAAGCAACAGCTACAACGGGTGTTCCATGAGCTGCGGCATTTTTCAGCAGTCAGTGGCCTACAACAAAATGTGGGTAAGTCAGCGTATGTTACAAAGGGTACCTTACAGCCCGAGGCCCTGCATTTCAGGCAGGATTCGGGTCTCCAGCACGAAACGGAAGTCCGATACCTCGGAGTACCGATGGGCCATGTTTCGGTAAAGGAAGCCTTTGTAGGACCACTGCGTGGAGCATACCGCAGAGCACGCATTGCAGCCACCATTGCACTGTCCATACCGGAGAAAATCACGCTACTAAAGACGTGGATCCTCCCCACGCTACTGCTGATAGCCAGGGCTTATGTTGCTGACCGGTCAGTAGTCTCGGCCCTCAATACCATGTACAACATACTTTTCTCATGCACTGGCACATGCACCAGTGTATCTCACGTTCCTGGCTTCCCATCTACCAACAGGCGCTACAGCAATATCAAGCGCTCCAAATAAACGACTGGTCCCCACCAGCGGTGTGGCCGGGCTGTTGGGCGAAGTCTTCTTGCCTGGCGCACATAGCACCTTCCAAAAAGATACAACACCGTGCGAAGCCCGAAGATTGGAAGGCCTTCGGGCCTGCACATCTGCCCCCGACCCTAAAAGATTTTGCGTACCAGTGCATGTGGCACAAACTCAAATTCGGCACCGCTTGGAGCCCTGGCTCCATACATCCGCCTGCCCTTTGTGTGGAGCACGGGAAACGGTGTTTCACGCCCCGCACAACTGTGCATTTTATGCGGGCAGGCACAAATTCATGGTGGAGTGCTTTGGGGAATGGAGGGTGAACGGTAAAACAGGACGCTGGATGCATTTCCCGTTGGAACACACCTTCAATACCACGCCGGGGCTCGTCCTCTGGACAGCCCGCAAGGCACACTGGGCGACCCGGTGCTCGGCCGCACCGAACAATGAGCCCACATTTGAATAGTATGTGCATAGGTGGCTCTGGGAGCTGAAAGCACTGCTCACATGGCATCCACTACAAGCTCAGCACGCAGGCGTACAAAAATTTTTCAATTCAATCATGCATTTTATACAAGAAAGTACATTCAAGGCGGTACATATCAATTGGCGCACCCGTTGAGTGCATGAGGCGCAACCCCCCTTGCATGATAGTCCCAAGCAACACAAACGCAATGAACGCAAAGCAACCATGGCACAACAAGTTATAGCCATCCAACAAGCCTATCTCGCTGAAGGATGGCACATCTTTCACTTCGATGGGTCGGCCAAGCGCTACCCCAAGGCCGGATGGGTGGGGGGCTTTGGCAGTTGCCATCAGGGGCACTGGGAGTTCTCCTCCCCTCTGGACACACTTGAAAAGCAGACAAACAACCGAGCGGAATTAAAAGCAACCATTTCAGCTGTCGTGAAAGTCACACAAAAGACCGTCATTTTTGGGGACCCCACCTATGTATTGGATGGAGTGGCCGGCAAGGCGTACACGTGGCGGAGAATGCAATGGTGTCTGCCCACAGGCTCGGTGCCCAACTCCGACCTGTGGGAAGCCCTGCTGCTTGCCATTGACAGAACGCAACACATAATTCGGTGGGCATGGTCCCCGTCGCACCAGGGCATACCAGGCAACGAAAGGGCAGATGCGCTGGCCGAGAAAGGAAGACAAGACCACCCCCTTCTCAGCTACCCCTCCCATGATAAGCAGGATGTCTCGCACACACCTAGTCTAGCAACCCCAATCAAAGGGCGAGCACAGCCGCTGTTTGACGGTGACTCGGATGGGGAGGCCACGGTGGCCATGACACTCTTCAACACACCTTCCCGGACCAGCTCGGGCGATCAAGAAACGGATGACTTTCCGACACCACACTCTGTTGTGGGTTCGATCGTGGGTGCACCCTCCCCTCTTGTAACTCTCTCCCCTCCGGCGGTGTGGAGAGCACTAGGACTTGAACAGATGTCTGACACACGCCTCCCCTCTGAGGACAAAGAGGCACTATCACCAACGTCCCAGCCAATGTACTTGAGGGCATCGGCCCTGCCAGATCTAGAGCCCCTGGACCCAGTTGAACGGTGCCTTTTTGCCAACTCAGATGAGTGCAGCACTGATGCCACTGAAACATGAAATTGTAACGACGCTTGGCGAGCCACCACTTCCAACGGACATTATTCCACCCAAGTGACCCCATTTCGGGGGATGCGACACGTTTCTTGTACACGTTGCTGCTGACAACCCCGTCAGTCAGGCAGTATTAGTCAATCATCAATCATGGTTCATAGGGAACCCAGCCGTGCTGAGGCACTCTCAAGAGACGTTATCACTTGCTTGTGACCCCCCTTTTTATCAGGGGTGCGACACACCTGCGCTTCACAGCGCTGCAGACACTCCCCTCTCTCTGGCGGCCAGAGTGGCTAGAGCCCCGTGTCTTGTCACGGGTGCAGCCTAGAGTGTCTTGTCGCCCAGGGCGATCACACATGTACAGCAGGGTTATGAGTGAGCAAGTATGCTGTTTAGGGCCCTGCTTTCTAGGGCCCGATCTGTCTGACTGAGGGTTAGCAAGGGTGCAGGGGGACAAGTAGGGGGAAGCAACAGGACGGATCAAATCGCAGGCAGAGCAAGCCACCACAGTGCCAGCAATTATGCACCTCTGACTGTACATACTGAACTCCATGCCTCTAGGACACTGCAGTGGCTACGATCCCAGCTTTGAGGGGCTGAGGGGAGCGTTTGAAAACCTCGAATGAGACCAACAAATGTGTGCCACCGTGTGTTGGGTCTGCATGCGCAACCGTGCTGTTTGCCTTGCTACCTTTGGCACAGCAAGTGCAATAGACGCCAACTGGATAGGGGTTGTTGCCATAGGTGGTATATATAGGACCATTACAAGTGATGGGCAGTGCCTGATTATGGCCTTCATGGGGATCATGGGGAATCACCCGATGAGGAGTGCATTCATTTCTCTCCCCTTTGGAGTTCCTCGATACGGCAAGGGTTCTGTAGCAATTTCCATTTTCCCCGAGATGGCAGGGATTGCATGGCCAAAGTGCGACAATTTGGCCAATATGTCTTGTTTGGGTTGTTGTTCTTGCTCCAATATTGTGTCAGCGAAATATTGCACGTGCTGGCAACTATTTGAGTGCAACGGTGGATGAGATTTAGTGGTCCATTAGATTGTCCATTTACAATCATCATCCCCACTTCTCCGATTTAACGACACACTACACCAATAGCATGCCCATATGCGTGGTGGATATCTATCTCATGTACGATTTAATCCCAAGTATGCCGGTAAAGCCCAACAAGAATACAATCATATACATCGCTTCTATGGTGCAAGGGTGGACCACCTCTATACTCACTTGTGGCAATGGAGGATAGCCCGTAGTGCGTGGATGGGTTCTTCCATAGAGTTGCATGGCCATGTGCCTGGAGTTTGCTACACCTCAATCAGTTTTGTATTTGAAGGCAAACTAGGTATCAGCCCTATGGATTTGGCCTCATGCACCTGAGTCTATGTGGGCACAGGAGGAAGCCTCTACATACGAGGAAGACATTGATGATGGCGTTTGTTGCCAATTGTGTACGCCCAATTCAGGCGATATATTTGTATGTGGCACTTGCCACTTGAACATGTGTACATCCTGTAAGTCATTGCATAGTTGTATTTTGGGCACCTACTTTGATTGCTCATGGGTGCATTGAAGTACAAGATTGGGTGTCACAGAATATTGCCCCTGTTCCTGTTGCTGCTTTGCCTTGTTGTACAAAAATGGCTGGTTTTTTTTTGGTGGTTTTCTGTTCTGGTGAGATTTGCCATATGCACACACAGTGCACACACATTCCCTGTGGCTCACACATGGTGCAGGCTTTATTGAAGGGGCACATTTGCACGGAGGGTGGCGGAATCTGCGAGTCCAGTCTCTCCTCGTTCACTCAGGGGTCATTTTGCCACTGTGGCCTTTGATGTGCATCCCGGGACAGTAGCCACCCTGGTGTCCCCCGAATGCCTGTGATGCCAGTGGCAGTTTGATGGGTGAACCACTTCCTCATATAGAAGCTGTACAGACCGGAATGCTTCCATATGGAGAGGCCACAGAGATCCACACAAGACTGCCCTCCTGGCTATGGTGTCTGACAAGGCCCTGTGGTGCTGCCATGGTATGTGGGGTCGCAGTCCTGGGCATAGTATCATTGGGGCCTTATGTTCGATCCGCACCATCGTGGGTGCACACAGTTGTTGCGGAGCAATCTTGGCTGCCATCATTGAAGTTGCAGAAACCGCGGTCTGGACCGCAAGAGCCAGCAAAGTTCAGGCGAAAGGATGTCTTTATCACCCCGAAACAAATTCACAAGTGGCAGAAGATACCGCTGACCAAAGTGGACAAGTGGTTAAAGACACCACCCACGCCCATTGATGAGCGTGTGGTAGAAGACCGCCTGATGAACCAAACCAAACCCAGCCGATGGAGAACCAGTGTTGTTCTGGTTCCAGCGGTGTACAAAGAGTGGACCACGTATGGCATTCCGCCCTGGGCACGGACCCGGGACTATCAGGTGCACTTGTACCAGAGATTGGACCCAAGGAAACCGAATTTTGCCTACAATTTCGGGTACGAGGCTGGGGTCTATTTACGTTTCATTGTGGACTACTATCATGACCTGCCCAACCACACGGCCTTTGTGCACGCGCGCCCGCAGCAGCACAACCGCCGTTGGCTGGACTGGCTGAAGTGCATTCAGCCGGACCTCAACTACACGATTCTGAACAATCAATACATCAAATACCGCCCGATTCATTCAGTTGGGGGGCCTGAGAAGGAGCAATGCTGGAGGGACATGGTCGGGGCCATCGGCCATCGCATCCCAGACAAGCTGGAGCCTGCAGTGGGATTTTACTGCTGTAACCAATTTGTGATCTCGAAATGGCAGCTGCTGAGATACCCCCTCCAGACCTACAGAGTACTGCTGCGAATGATGGGTGACCAGCCGGAGGTCTGCCATGAGGGCCCTCTGGAGATGGGTTCGCTCTTCATGGCCAACAAATCGGATGTAGTAACCAACGACTCGGCGGCAAACGCAACGCTGTTTGAGACTCAGGGCAAAGGGAACAGTAAAATGGCCGGCAGCACTTTCGAGCACTTGCAGCACGTCGTGTTTGGGGGCCACCCGCTCCTCATGTCTCAGACGACCCAAGAGCAGGCGTGCCGCAATTTCAAGCCGGACCACATCTGCAATGGTAGCCCGTGCCGCACGGCCGAGGGAAAGAAGCAGACACGCGGCTGCTGGCAAGGAAAAGTGTTTGTGTGCCGGTGACAGAGTAGGAGTCTTCGGATGCGCATGCAACCGGATGTGTTTGGGGATGCCAATGGTGAGAGCATTCCCAGACGATTCCAGACTGGCTGCTTTGGTGAGGCTTTGGCCAGCCTTCAGCCTCTATCAGCAGCCATGGCTCAACCTCCAAACGCCATCCATTGGCCTACAGGATTGCTCGGGCTGGACGGTGTGTGCTCAACTTTCGGTATACTATCCTTCGCTGGTTTTGCTCAGTTATTGATGATCATTTGCCACAACAAGACAATCTATGACTTTGCATGTGCTGGTGTTCACGTTCCTGACATCGGTCACGCTGCCTCGGGGATTCGCTCGTAGAGCGCACACATGTATTTTGAGCAACGGTGTGCAGACAGTTGCTGCGTTTGATCGTTGGAATAAAAACGCCTCCGCTCATTGGCACTAATTTGCCGTCGTCGGTTTTTTGTGCAGCGCAGCCCGCACTCCATTTCCCCCTCAGTCGTCGGAATTGCGCCGGCCATGACCAGCCGCTCGATGCTCACCCTGCGTTTCTGTTGATGGGGTGGCCACCCACACGTCCTCATACTGATGCCGAGTGCCGAAGGGGGATGTGCCTAAGTAATGCTCAGAAGATCGGATAGGGATAGGTTGGGTGGATGTCGAACCCACGAGGGGGGGGGGGTGTGGAAGCACCCCTGGGCATCAACCATGTGTCACGTGTGTCGCGTAGGGATACCAATGGGGCCTTCGACTGTCAGCACTCCATGTCGGTGTGTTTGTGTCTGTGTGCCTCCGACGGGGAGGGCCGGGGCTGTCATCGTGAGTGGATGAATCACACCACACAATCACGATGCATCATAGAGCAGAGCCGCTTCAGAAGCATCGGAACGCAAGGCTGGGGATCATGCGGATGTTCTGTGTTTTGTACAGTAGACGGGCTGTTGCTTTAGATCCAGACCGTGTTAGATCATCCTTGTAGCAGCAGTAGCAGCACACCGCTGCCCCCACCACACCAACGCGAATGCCAACTGGCCCCAAGGGCCACAACCTCACGTGCTGAGCAGCCCCCAGATTCTATCCGGATACCCCAACGGTTGAGCAAGCATTTCGCCAGTTTTGGTGCCCCACACGCCAGGTATCTAATCACCGGCGCCATACATGTGTTGTGTGGAAACACTCACGTTGACATAGTTATGGCCATGGGGGGGGGGGGGGCGCCTGTTCAGAGACCCGACCCAACAGTCCCCCCACCTTCCCCCTCTGGGTTTCCGGCTACCGGCTACCACATAGGTCCTGCCCATTATTTGCTGGAGTCTTGGCGCCAAGCCCCCCCCCCCCTCACCTCCACGTCCCCCTAGACCCTGGCACCGGCGACCTTGACGTGGTGAGGGGGCCCCGTGCTGCCGGGACACCGCTAACAGGCCGGAAAAGGGGGGGCCTTCGTGGGGGGCCAGGAGATAGTGTTCAAGGAAGGAAGACAATTGTTAGTAAAATGCGAGAAGATTGGCGGGGACCCACCCCCCGCCGGTGAACAGTAACTGAGCCCATAGAGTCAACACCGGTTCCCCAGCCCCCCCCTTGGTGAAGTGTCGGACCCGCCCCTCCCCGACCTATATATATTACTACACCCCTCTCCCCTTAAATTTAGCTAACAAGCAACAACAACAACAACAACAACAACAACAACAACAACAACAACAAGCACGTCACCGTTCCGTTTTAGCCATTGCCCCTTCCCATCGCCTCCGGCGTGACTCTACTTTACCCATCCTAGGGCCTAGGTGGTGGCCTTGCCAAATCCAAGTTTTGAGCCAAAAACTCACCGGTGGCGGCCCGGGGCGGTGGCGCCAAGTCGGGAGGTGCCCTCCCAAAACTGCGCAGGTTTGGGCCAAAAGTAGCCATTTTTCGCCCAAAATAGCCCCCAAACCCGGGCAAAACACCCAACCGAAGGGAAACGGTGGCTACAGCCCACGTGCGGCTTGACTTCACTGTGTGACAGAGCCCTCTCGTGCCCTTCAACTTGACGATATGTCCGAGAAACGGCCCACAAAGGCGCCAAAAAGCCCCAAAATCTGCGCAATGTGCACCAACCCCCCGAAACCAAGCACGGGCCGTATCTTGGGCTACGTGGCTCAAAATTGAATTCCAAGGGCACCTAGTCCACCCGCAACCCCCCACTTTTTGTGGTTTCCACCCCTCGGAATCGCCCAAACGGACGCCTAGACACCCGTACCAGTGGTCACTTGGTACAGCCGGAGGGCAGCCCGGCCCGCACACGGCGGGGGCCAACGGTGGGTCCACCAGGGTCCCCGGGGCGAAAAAAAAGATTTTTTTCAAAGTTGGTCCTAGACCACCTGAGATGCTCAAACACGTTTTTGTAGCCCAGTTTTAGCCCGTGGGGGCGCGTTTTGGGCCATGAAAATTCCCAAAATGCCTTGAAAATGGGCCGTTTCAAGACCAAAAATGGGTCGAAAACGGGTCAAAAACGCGTTTTTTCAAAAGTGATCCCGGACCATTTGGGATGCTCAAACAAGTGTTTTTAGCCCATTTTGAGCCCGTTTTGACCGAATTTAACCCGTTCCACCACATGTATGCACCACTTTGTGCCCTTCGCACGTACCTTAGAGCCGTATGGTGGAGCCACTTAGAGTTGGGGAGAGGGGTGTGGATTGGAGGATATATATATATATATATATATATATATATATATATATATATATATATATATATATATATATATATATATATATATATATATATATATATATATATATATATATATATATATATATATATATATATATATATATATATATATATATATATATATATATATATATATGTATGTATATATATATGGCACAACGTGCAACGCCCCCCCCCCCTAGGGACCCACCGGCCGGGGGTTGGTTGGGGTTAGGGACCCCCCCCCCTATTTTTGGGTCGAGGAATTCAAAAAAAGAGGAATTAGAGCCGTTTAGGTCAGTGGTGGGGCGCAATTTCAGGATTTGGGGCTGGTTTTGGGCCTGGTTTTGGGGCAGGTTTTTCCCTGTTTTTGTGTTCTGCAGCTCATGCCCTGTGGTACAGAATACCCCTGCCGTTGCCACCTTTGTGTGTCGGATTTTTTTTGTGGGCAGCACTGCCACAAGATCACGGACGTGTACCTCTCATCTGGGGTCAAGGTTGTGTCTCCGTGCCCCTGGTGTCGGTACTGTGCTGAAATTCGCCCTTTTGCCCGTGCCTTTGTGCAGCCGGGGGCGGGTGTTTACACCGATGGAGCGCGTGCTTATGAGGTCCTGGCACGCGAATTCTCTTGGGATCATCATGCGGTCAGCCACAAAAAGGGGGAGTGGGTCCGCCAAGAGGGGAATACGAAGGTCCACACCAACAAAATCGATGGTTTTGGTATATATATATATATATCCTCCAATCTACACCCCTCTCCCAACTCTAGGTGGCTCCACCACACGGCTCTAAGGTACGTGCGAAGGGCACAAAGTGGTGCATACATGTGGTGGAAGGGGCTAAACTCGGTCAAAACGGGCTCAAAACGGGCTAAAAACACTTGTTTGAGCATCCCAAATGGTCCGGGATCACTTTTGGAAAAACGCGTTTTTCACCCATTTTCGACCCACTTTTGGTCCCAAACTGGCCCATTTTCAAGGCATTTGGGGATTATCCATGAGCCAAAACCCGTCGCCACGGGCTCAAAATGGGCTAAAAATACTTGTTTGTGCATCCAAAATGGTCTAGGATCACTTTTGGAAAAATGCGTTTTTGACCCATTTTTGACCCATTGTTGGTCCCAAAACGGCCCATTTTCAAGGCATTTTGGGATTTTCCATGGCCCAAAACGCGCCACCACGGGCTCAAAACGGCCGAAAAACACTTGTTTGAGCATCCCAAGTGGTCTAGGAACAACTTTGGAAAAAATCTTTTTTTCGCCCCGGGGACCCTGGTGGACCCACCGTTGGCCCCCATTGTGCGTGGGCTGGCCGGCCCTCCGGCTGCACCAAGTGACCACTGGTACGGGGTTCTACGTGTCTCGTTGGGCAATTCTGAGGCTTGGAAACCATAAAAAGTGGGGGGTTGCGGGTGGACTAGGTGCCCTCGGAATTCGGTTTGGAGCCACGTAGTCCAAGATACGGCCCGTTCTTGGTTTCGGGGTGCTGGTGCACATTGCGCAGCTTTTGGGGCTTTTTGGCGCCTTTTTGGGCCGTTTCTCGGACATATCGTGGAGTTAGAGGGCCCCAAAGGTCCCTTGGTCACGAGAAAGTCAAGCCGCACGTGAGGTGTAGCAGCCGTTTGCCTTCGTTTGGCTGCTTTGAACCCTTACTAGGGCTGTTTTGGGCGAAAAATGGCTGTTTTTGGCCTAAAACTGCGCAGATTTGGGAGGGCACCTCCCAACTTGGCGCCACCGCCCCGGGCCGCCACCGGTGAGTTTTTGGCTCAAAACTTGGATTTGGCAAGGGCACCACCTAGGCTGTAGGATGGCTAAAGTAGAGTCAGGCCCGAGGCGTTGGGAAGGTGCAATGGCCAAAACGGCACGGAGACGTGCTTGTTGTTGTTGCTTGCTTGCTTGTTAGCTAAATTTAAGGGGAGAGGGGTGTAGTAATATATATATATATATATATATATATATATATATATATATATATATATATATATATATATATATATATATATATATATATATATATATATATATATATATATATATATATATATATATATATATATATATATATATATATATATATATATATATATATATATATATATATGTATATATATATATATATGTATATATATATATATATATATATATATATATTACCACACCCCTCTCCCCTTAAATCTAGCTAACAAGCAACAAGCAAGCAAGCAACAACAAGCAAGCAAGCAACAAGCACTTCTCCTCACCGTTTTGGCCATTGCTCCGCCCCATTGCTCCGGGCTCTACTCTACTCTAGCCATCTTGGAGCCTAGGTGGTGGCCTTGCCAAATCCAAGTTTTGAGCCAAAAACTCACCGGTGGCGGCCCGGGGCGGGGGCGCCAAGTCGGGAGGTGCCCTCCCAAATCTGCGCAGTTTTGGGCCAAAAACAGCCATTTTTCGCCCAAAACGGCCCCAAAACCCGGGCGAAACGCCCAAACGAAGGGATACAGTGAGTACACTGCACGTGAGGCTTGACTTCACCGTGTCAAAGACCTCTCTGGTGCCCTTCAATTCCACGATATGTCCGAGAAACGGCCCAAAAAGGCGCCAAAAAGCCCCAAAATCTGCGCAATGTGCACCAACCCCCCGAAACCAAGCACGGCCCGTATCTTGGGCTACGTGGCTCAAAATCCGATTCCGAGGGCACCTAGTCCACCCGCAACTCCCCACTTTTTGTGGTTTCCAAGCCTCAGAATCGCCCAACGACACGCCTAAACCCCCGTACCAGTGGTCACTTGGTGGAGCCGGTGGGCAGCCCGGCCCGCGCACGGTGGGGGCCAACGGTGGGTCCACCAGGGTCCCCGGGGCGAAAAAAATCATTTTTTCCAAAGTTGTTCCTAGACCACTTGGGATGCTCAAACAAGCATTTTTAGGCCGTTTTCAGCCCGTGGTGGCGCATTTTGAGCCACGGAAAATCCCAAAATGCTTTAAAATTGGGCCGTTTTGGGACCAAAAATGGGTCAAAAATGGGTCAAAAACGCGTTTTTCCAAAAGTGATCCTAGACCATTCGGGATGCTCAAACAAGTGGTTTTAGCCCGTTTTGAGCCCGTGGTGGCGCGTTTTGCCCCATGCATAATCCCAAAATTCCTTGAAATTGGGCTGTTTTGGGACCAAAAATGGGTCAAAAATGGGTCAAAAACGCGTTTTTCCAAAAGTGATCCTAGTGATTTCAGGCTGCCAGCCGGACAGTTTTTGGTTAATTTCTCTAAGATATCGTTGAGTTGGAACGTGAGACCTGCACCAATGGATTTGGCACGAAAAACTGCATCTTTTTAACTTTAGCATATTTTGCTGAAGTCACAGTATGTTGGAGAAATATCCCCGGACCACTGTTGGTTACCTACGCAAGCTGCAAGCAGAACAGCTAAATCTGGCCTCTGGAACCGAAACGTTTTTTTCGTCCGGCCTGGCATTTTAACATATCGATGAGTTAGAACCCAACTCCAATTGCACCGAGAAGCCCTTTCCATGCACTTTTCAAAAAGGTATAACATGCCCATATGATTTGACACCCATTTTTGTGAAATCAGCCGGCACCGGGACCTACTCCGGGAAAACACCCAAAACAGCCTGTTTACCCCCCCCCCCCCTGTCGAACACCCATATATATATGTGTGTGTGTGTGTGCGTGTGTGTATATATATATGTATGTATATATATATATATATATATACATATATATATATATATATATATATATATATATGTTAAGGGGCAAGGCATGGCAGAGCAGCAGCAGTGCAACAAGCAAGCAATACTCTGAGGCGGGCAGCACTGCGGCAATCAAGTGACAAATGCGGCAAGCATGGGCATAAGACGAGATTGAAGATGGTGATGCTATTCACGTGCTGGCTCGAAGGCCTTGGGGCCTGCAGCAAGCCGAGCGCTGTCCCAACCGTAGTCACCAGGGTACTCACCGGTCAAGTAGTCAGGGACGCAGCTTCCCACAGTGTTAGGGCCCAACCACTTCTTGCAGTCAGGGCCACACCAATCCGACAAATCCACCTTGGGGGCGGCGGCCTTCTTAATCCCAGCAGCCGCGAACATGGCAACAGACGGCGTTTACCGGGTGGCAATCTCAAGGGTCAACCTGTTCACCGCAAATGGATCAGCAATGTGGGAGGCCAAGTTCTCAACAGGGCCCTGGCCGCTGACGGCAGCCTGCACATAGTAGCCGAACATGGAAAGCTTCCCCAAACGGCCCTTCTTGATCTCCTTCACTTTGTGCTCCGCCAAATCAGGGTCTTCAGCCAAACCCAGAGGGTCAAATCGCTTGCCACTAGGGTACACCACATCAAGGTCACGTCCACCGAATGGACCACCGTTCACACGGTAAGCCTCGATGGCACCCATCAGGACAACCTGGCCGGCCAACAGGGCAAGGATGGACTGGGCGCGCACCAACACGGGGGCACCCATGTAGTTCCAGCCATAAGACTCAAAGATCATGGCAGCAGCCTTGAACCACACACCTTTGCTAGCACCATTGTAGATCGTAGTGTACGTCTGCAGCTGCTCAGGGGACAGACACCACAGAGTACCCAACATAGCCGGGCGATCGTGCAGCACCTCAAGCTTGCGGGGGCGCTCGATGGTCTTCGGGTCCGCTGCACGCCCCGCGCTATCCCAACCGTAGTCGGAGGGTGCTTAACGGTCAAGTAGTCAGGGACGCGCCTGTGACGGCAGCTTGCACATAGTAGCCTAACATGGAGAGCATCGCCAAACGGCCGTTCCTGATCTCCTTCACCTTCAGCTCAGCAGCCACATCAAGGTCGTCGGCCAAA
Source organism: Eutreptiella sp. 'Long Island Sound 2002' (assembly GCA_964036045.1). Classification (NCBI taxonomy): domain Eukaryota; phylum Euglenozoa; class Euglenophyceae; order Eutreptiales; family Eutreptiaceae; genus Eutreptiella; species Eutreptiella sp. 'Long Island Sound 2002'. The sequence goes on along the minus strand of OZ038383.1, from coordinate 46,444,271 downwards.
CCCAGAGGGTCAAATCGCTTGCCACTAGAGTTCACCAGATCAAGGCCACGTCCACCGAATGGACCACCGTTTACACGGTAAGCCTCGATGGCACCCATCAAGACAACCTGGCAGGCCAACACGGCAAGGATGGACTGGGCGCGCCCCAACACGGGGGCACCGATGTAGTTCAAGCCATCAGACTTGATGATCATGGCACCAGCCTTGAACCACACACCTGTTCCGGCACCATTCTCGATAGCAGTGTACTTCTGCTACTGCTCAGGGGTCAGGCACCAGAGAGTACCCAACATAGCCCAGCGACCGTGCAGCACCTGAGCCTCGTGGAGGCGCTCGAAGGTCTTGGGGTCCGCTGCAAGGCTAGCACTGTCCCAACCGTAGTCACCACGGTGCTCACCGGTCAAGTAGTCAGGGACGCAGCTTCCCACAGTGCTAGGGCCCAACAACTTCTTGCAGTCAGGGCCACACCAGTTCGACAAATCCACCTTGGGGGCGGCGGCCTTCTTCATCCCAGCAGCCGCGAACATGGCAACAGACGGCGTTTACTGGGTGGCAATCTCAAGGGTCAGCTTTTTCACCGCAAATGGATCAGCAATGTGGGAGGCCCGGTTCTCAACAGGGCCCTGGCCGGTGACGGCAGCCCGCACGTAGTAGCCGAACATGGAAAGCTTCCCCAAACGGCCCTTCCCGATCTCCTTCACCTTTAGCTCGGCAGCCACATCAGGGTCTTCAGCCAAACCCAGAGGCTCAAATCGCTTGCCACTAGGGTACACCAGATCAAGGCCACGTCCACCGAATGGACCACCGTTCACACGGTAAGCCTCGATGGCACCCATCAGGACAACCTGGCAGGCCAACACGGCAAGGATGGACTGGGCGCGCACCAACACGGGGGCACCCATGTAGTTCCAGTCATAAGACTCGAAGATCATGGCACCAGCCTTGAACCACACACCTTTGCTGGCACCATTGTAGATGGTAGTGTACGTCTGCAGCTGCTCAGGGGTCAAGCACCAGAGAGTACCCAACACAGCCCTGCGATCGTGTAACACCTCAACCTTGCGGGGGCGCTCGATGGTCTTCGGGTCCGCTGCACGCCTCGCGTTGTCCCAACCGTAGTCACCAGGGTGCTCAACGGTCAAGTAGTCAAGGACGCGCCGGTGACGGCAGCCTGCACATAGTAGCCTAACATGGAGAGCATCGCCAAACGGCCGTTCCTGATCTCCTTCACCTTCAGCTCAGCAGCCACATAAGGGTCGTCGGCCAAACCCAGAGGGTTAAATCGCTTGCCACTAGGGTACACCAGATCAAGGTCACGTCCACCGAATTGACCACCGTTCACACGGTAAGACTCGATGGCACCCATCCGGACAACCTGGCAGGCCAACACGGCAAGGATAGACTGGGCGCGCTCCAACACGGGGGCACCGATGTAGTTCAAGCCATCAGACTTGATGATCATGGCACCCGCCTTGAACCACACACCTGTTCCGGCACCATTGTCGATAGCAGTGTACTTCTGCTACTGCTCACGGGTCAGGCACCAGAGAGTACCCAACATAGCCCAGCGACAGTGCAGCACCTGAGCCTTGCGGAGGCGCTCGAAGGTCTTGGGGTCCGCTGCAAGCCCAGCGCTGTCCCAACCGTAGTCACCAGGGTACTCACCGGTCAAGTAGTCAGGGACGCAGCTGCCCACAGTGTTACGGCTCAACCACTTCTTGCATTCAAGGCCACACCAGTCCGACAAATCCACCTTGGGGGCGGCGGCCTTCTTCAACCCAGCAGCCGCGAACATGGCAACAGACGGCGTTTACTGGGTGGCAATCTCAAGGGTCAACTTGTTCACCGCAAATGGATCAGCAATGTGGGAGGCCCAGTTCTCAACAGGGCCCTAGCCGGTGACGGCAGCCCGCACGTAGTAGCCGAACATGGAAAGCGTCGCCAAACGACCCTTCGTGATATCCTTCACCTTTAGCTCGGCAGCCACATCAGGGTCGTCGGCCAAACCCAGAGGGTCCAATCGCTTGGCACTAGGGTACACCAGATCAAGGCCACGTACACCGAATGGACCACCATTCACACGGTAAGCCTGGATGGCACCCATGAAAACAACTTGGCAGGCCAACACGGCAAGGATGGAACGGGCGCGCACCAACACGGGGGCACCCATGTAGTTCCAGCCATAAGACTCGAAGATCATGGCACCATCCTTGAACCACACACCTTTGCTGGCACTATTGTCGATAGCAGTGTACTTCTACAGCAGCTCGGGGGTCAGGCACCAGAGAGTACCCAACATAGCCAAGCGACCGTGCAGCACCTCTGCCTCGCAGAAGCGCTCGAAGGTCTTGGGGTCCGCTGCACGCCCAGCGCTGTCCCAACCGTAGTCACCAGGGTGCTCACCGGTCAAGTTGTCTCCCCCACACATCATGGCACATTTCATGCAATGGTCACAGGACACGCACGTTGCACTACACTATATGCGGCATGCTCTTCTACCTTTCCGTGCTTCACCTTTTTTGCCCTCCTGCTTTTCCCTCCTACCCTGCTTTATCTGTGCTACTCGCCCTCTGCTGGCCCTCTCTGTCCTGCGCGCGTCCTCGCAGCCCTCCCCGGCCGGGCGTCGCCCCTGTCGTCCCCTGCTTTGGTCTGCTTTGTGCTGCGCCGGGCGCTTCCCGTCTTCCCCTCCTACTCTAGCCCCCTCTGTCTGTGCGCGCATTGTGCATACAATTTGCGGGGCACTTGCACCCTCCTCTGTCCCTCCAGGTGCACTCGCGCCCCCCCTGTGTTCTGTTCTTCTCCCTCCTTCCGTCTCTCACTGTGTGTGCGCCCCCCTAGCCAGTTCTTTGCTACAGGCACGGCGCGTGACACTATACGAGGCACACCCTGCCTTGCCCCACCCTTCTCCCCTGCACCTGCCCGTGCGGCATCCCACCTCCCGGCGCTCTGTCCCCGCCCCTCCATCCTTCTCCTGCCCCTCTGTCTGTGCACGTACTGTGCGAGCAATGTGCGAAGCAAAACCCGTCACCACTCCTCTCCCACTCCCGTTCCGCGCCCGTTGTTTGGGCACCTGTGTTGCTGTTGCCCTCTCCTTCCCCTGCCTTTTGGTTGCCCTGCTTTTGCCCCCTCTAGCGGTTCTCGCGCACTATGCGAAGCATTATGCATGACAATTTGCGAAGCACGTTAGCAGGATAGCACGATAGCACGATAGCAAGAATGGACTGGGCGTGTACCAGGTTGGAGCTGCCAAGGTAGTCCAGGCCGCCATGAGGGAAGATATGAGCACCAGCTTTGAACCACACAGGCTCATCGAACTGCACACCAGCGTACTTGGCCAACAACTCAGGGGTCAAGCAGCCACAAGTGCCCAACGTAGCCCAACGAGCGTGGTTCAACTCGGCCTCGCCGTATGCGGCGAGGGTGGTAGGGCCAGTAGCCAAACCAGCGGCGTCCCAACCGTAGTCACCAGGGTACTCACCAGTGAGGTAGTCAGGGGAGGAGGCGTCATAGAATGGGCCCAACCACTTGTTGCGCTCGGGGCCATACCAGGCAGCGGTGGCGAACATGGCCACAGGGGAAGGAGCGAACTGGGTAAGATGGGCGCTGGTCATACCTTTCACGGCGAATGGGTCGGTGATGTGGGAGGCCCAGTTCTCAACAGGACCCTCTCCAGTCGCGATGGCCTGCACGTAGTAGCCGAACATAGAGAACATAGCCAAGCGGCCGCTCTTGGTGTCCTTCACCTTCAGCTCAGCGAAAATGGCAGGGTCGTCAGCCAAAACCAGAGGGTCGAAGGCTTCACCAAGGTGGAGTAGATCCAAATCCGTGCTTAGAGGACTACCGTACACACGGTAGGCCTCATACGCACCCATGAGGACAAACTGGCAGGCCATGATAGCAAGGATGGACTGCGCGTGTACCAGGTTGGAGCTGCCAAGGTAGTCCAGACCGCCCGCATGGAAGATATGAGCACCAGCCTTGAAGCACACAGGCTCATTGAACTGCACACCAGCGTACTTGGCCATCAACCCAGGGGCAATAGATGCAACAGGGTGCGCAATGTGCACTACACTCAGCACAGCAAGCCCTCCTACCTTTTCTTGTCTCCTGCCCCTCTGCCTGCCCCTCGCTCCCTCTCTCCCCTCCTTGCGTGCCCCTCCCCCTCTCTCTGTGTCCTCGCTTGTTGCTCCTTGCTGGGCCTCTCGGCTCTCTCACCCTGCGCCTGCCAAGCTGCCATGTTCCTTACTGACCTCCCTCGGGCATTCTCGCCGCCTCTGGCCCTGCGCGCAACACTTCACGAGGCACACACTCCCTGCCTTGCCCCACCGTTCACCTTTCTGTCTCTGTGCCCGGCTGCTTGGGGTCCTGCCTCCTGGCACCCTGACCCCACCCCCCGTCCGTCTCCTGCCCCCTCTGTGGCACCCTGACCCCACCCCCCGTCCGTCTCCTGCCCCCTCTGTCCGTGCACGCACTGTGCAAAGCAATGTGCGAGGCATCCCCGTGCCCTCTCTTGGCTTCCCCTCGCTGCCCTTGCCCCCGGGGTCCCTCTGGTGCCCTGGGCCTCACCTGTTCCTTCTTCGCCCTACCCTCGCCCCCCCCCCCCCCTGCTCCTTTTCCCTGTGCGACACCTTGGAAAGCCCTTTTCAAGCACTTTTCGGAAAGTATACACATACCCCCCCCTATGGAACGATATTCTTGCGCACGGAGCCAATTTTGGCGAAAAACCTGTTAGTTCCCCAGAAATCCCCAGTTGCCCCCCCCCCCTCCCCCCCACGAAAACAGTCACACACACACACACACACACACACACACACACACACAAACACACACACACAAACACACACATATATATATTTATATATATGTATATATATATATATATATATATGTATATATATACATATATATATATGTATATGTATATATATAGATAGTCTATTTTTTTTCGATGTCTTGCAGGATTTTGTGATGGATCCCCCCCGGCGACCAGGCGCCGCGGGGGGTACAGTGAAACCCTGGCCGCGGGGCAGCCGGGGCCTACCAGGGCCGCGCCCCCCGCGGCATTTGGAGTGGCTGCCCGCGGCGGCGGCTCCTGCGGGGGCTGTGGCAGCGCCGGGCGGCCACAGCGTGGTGCCAACCAGCCCGACGACGCCGCCGATAGCGGCCAGGCCGTGCCTGCGACATGCGTGCGACTTGCCTACACAGTGTCCTGCGTAGTGTCCTGCGTAGTGTAGAGAGGGAAAAGGGCAGGGGAGGGAGCGGGAGGCAGGGCGAGCGTAGAGGGACAAAGGCCGCAGGCGGGTGCAGTGCGACGTGCGTGCCACAAGCCCAGGAACCAGGGCACCAGGGGGCGTCAAGGTGAAGAGGGAGTGGGAGGGGTGCCTCGCGTATTGCTCCGCGAAGTGTATGCCGGGGGGGGTAAAGGGAGGACGGGGACAGGGAGACGGAGGGCCAGGGACCAAGGGTCCTGGGAAGGGGGGCAAGGGAGGACGAGGGAGGGCGAGCAGACAGGGGGCAGGACAGGGCCAGGGGGCCGGGGCAGAGAGAGGGGGCAGAGAGGGAGCGCTGCCTCGCGAATTGCTCCGCATCGTGCTCGCGCTGGCCGGAGGGCAGAGGGACAGAGATGGCAGGGCAGGGAAGAGGGCGTGCCACGGCGGCATGAAAGAGCGAACATGGGGCACGAGCAAAAAGGTGCCCCACAACGGAGCGAGCCGCCCGCAGTGCGCGGGGGCACTGGACAAGGCGGGGCGCCGCGGCGCGCTGCCACAAGGCAGTCCACCCCCAAAGGTGCAGTGTCCTGCGTAGTGTCATGCAACGAGGGCCAGGTGCGTGCCTGCGACATGCGTGCGACTTGCCTACACCGACAGTGTCCTGCGTAGTGTTCAGCGTAGTGTAGAGAGGGAAAAGGGTAGGGGAGGGAGGGGGAGGCAGGGCGGGCGTAGAGGGCCAAAGGCCGCAGGCGGGTGCAGTGCGACGTGCGTGCCGCAAGCCCAAGGACCAGGGCACCCGGGGGCGGCAAGGTGAAGAGGGAGTGGGAGGGATGCCTCGCGTATTGCTCCGCGAAGTGTATGCCGGGGGGGTAAAGGGAGGACGGGGACAAGGAGACCGAGGGCCAGGGACCCAGGGGCCTGGGAAGGGGAGCAAGGGAGGACAAGGGAGAACGAGCACACAAGGGGCAGGGCTGGGCCAGGGAGCGGGAGCAGAGGGGGGGAGCAGGGAGGGAGGGCTGCCTCGCGAATTGCTCCGCACCGTGCTCGCGCTGGCCGGGGGGCGCAGGTAAGGAGAAGGAGGCGAGAGAACAGAGGGAGAGGGACAGAGAGATAGGAGGCCGGAGACCCTGCAACCAGGGACGAGGGGCAGGGCAAGGTGAGAGAGGGCGAGCAGACAGGGGGCAGGACAGGGCCAGGGGGCCGGGGCAGAGAGGGGGGCAGAGAGGGAGCGCTGCCTCGCGAATTGCTCCGCACTGTGCTCGCGCTGGCCGGAGGGCAGAGGGTCCGAGATGGCAGGGCAGAGAAGGGGGTAACATGGTGCCCCACAACCGAGCGAGCGGCCCGCAACGTGCGGGGGCACTAGGCAAGGCGGGGTGCCGCGGCGTGCTGCCACAAGGCAGCCCGCCCACAAAGGTGCAGTGTGCTGTGTGCCTGCGTAGTGTCATGCATCGAGGGCCGGCAAGGACGAGGGAAGAGGGCACGGGCAGGGCGAAAGAGGTAGGACACTTAGGAGGTGAGCGAAGGCAAGATAGCCGGAGCAGAGAGAGGGAGCGACGAGGGAGACAGGGGCATGCTCAGCACCAGGCAAGCACAGAGGGCGAGGGAGGAAGCAGAGGGGGCGGGGTAGGGGATAGTTGCCATGCGTCGTGCTGTGCGCCGTGCGCGTCCTTAAACCGACTCTGACCTCATTCATGCATGTCTCATGTCACGTCAACCAAGCCTGGCGCCGGAGGCAGGAAGTGGCACGGGGGGACGGGCACCTGCGGCGCCATCCGTAGGGCCTCCAGTGCGGTGACCCAACCTGTGGCGCACGGGGGACACGCGCCAGTGGCGCCATCCACTGGACCCCCTGCACGTGTTGCAGTTATTGTGGCGCAGAGGGGACGGGCACCAGCGGCGCCATCGGGTGGACCCCCTGCGGCAGCGATTATGCTGATCTGATTAACTAGGTGGCCAGGGGATGCCACAAATGAATCCCCCGCCCGTCTCCCCGCGTCTCTGCCATAGGACCTCAGGGGCCTCCATCGCGCTCTGGGGTGGCAGAGGCCCGGGGGACGAGAGCGCCCGGCCGCTTTGTAGCCGCCACTTCTAGCGGACTGATACTACGGCACCGGTATCAGGCCGCTCGGAAGTGGATACACAGGCACCAGGGAGAGGATGGGCAGTCGCCCCCCCCCCCCCCGGGCTGTTGGGTGCCGAAACAGGGGCCCTCCCCTCGACCAGGGCGGCGGATGGCGCAATACGCCTTCGAGGCGTATGGTAAGTCCTCCCCGGTCGAGGGCGACCGGGAGAAGTTCGCCGACGCGTGGCGCCGCTGGGTAGAGGAGCAGTTTCCCGTGGGGGGAATGCTGCACCTGCCGCACCCACCAAGCGTGCCACCGGCCCCGAAAGCAGCGCCCAAGCCGCCGCCCAAGAGGAGCCCCCCGCCTCAGTATGGCGCCTATGCCAACATTCGGTACGTGCTGCAGCACTTCGGCGGTGACTTGGCCACGGAGCAGCGTGGGACGAAGACGATCAACGTATGCCCCCGGTCTCGGCTGGATGGGGCTGGTCACTGCACATGGAGAGCTGGCAAGCACTCCCGGCCCACCCACCTCTACCCCAAGGACCTGCTAGACCACATCCAGCGGGACCATGCGGCTGATCCGGCGCAACGGGACCGGGCGCTGGCCATGCTGGCTGGCGTTATGCCGGGGGGCCAGGCGGGGCCTTTCGCGTCGGCCCAGGCGAGGTCCAGAGCGCTCATGCTGCCACGGGTGCCCGCCCTGCGGCGGAGCGCGGGGCGTCGCGGTCGGCGGCGCGATCTGGAGCGATTGGGTCTGCAGCACTGCGTGGGGTGGTGACTTCTACGGGGAGTACGGCGGCAAGTACATCCGGCGGACAGGCAGGGGGGGACCCCGCCGCATCTGCCGGGTCTCAGCAGACGACGGCCGCCTCGGGCGGAGGCCCAAGGGGACAGGGGCCACCTCGCCAGCCGCCCGCGCCGGGTGCGGGTGGTCCCCCTGAACCTGCTGGTGGCCCCCCTCCGTCCAGTGATCCGGATCCGGCGGGGGGCCCCGGTCCACACGTGGAGCCATGAAGGGGCCCCGCCTCCGACACCCGAGCGGCGGTGTCCTGGAACGTCCAGGGCTCGATGCGGGGGGACGGCGTACCAGTGGCCCCAGGTATGCTTGACGGTGAGGCGGTGGCGGCGGGCATCATGAAGGCCGAGGGTGCCATCCTGGGCCTCTTCCAAGAGACCGGCCTGCAGGACCCTCAAGGTGTGGTACACTCGGCGAATCAGTGGCGTCACCACGGGTATCATGCGTACCCAGGGGTGGATGCCCAGGCAGCGTCGGCGGCAGCGGTGCGCGGCGGGCTCTTGATTGCCCTTCGGGCGGACGTGTTCGCCGCGGAGGAAGTTCGAGACATCGTGGACATCGTGCCGGGCAAGGCCATGGCCCTCGATGTGGTGACCGCAGGTGGCACCCTCACGGTCATCAACGTCCACGGCCCGGGCAGCGGCGGCGTCTAAGGCGTCCTTCTGGGCTGACGTGGCCATGTACGCGGCGGCCAAGAGCGCGGGTGGCACCAGGGCCGTGCTCCTCGGAGGGGACTTCAACGTGTGGCTGGAGTCCCCGTGGCACCCCACCACGAGGAGGTTCCAAGCCCTGTGGGAACAGTGTGGTTTCCACAGGGCAGGCCCGGAGCGGGAGGAGGACAGGAGGCCCACGAGGGCAGGGCACCGACTGGACTCCTTCCTTCTGAACTCGCCTCTGGTCCCATGGGCGGCGCGTGAGCACCCACACTTGGCGCCGGGGCGGTCTCCAGCGTCACTGGGGTCGGATCATGGCCCTGTGGTCTTGGACCTCCCGCTGGCGGTGGCTAGCAAAGAGAGGGTCACCAAGATGGCCTACTCGCACGCCCAAGGCAGGCTGCATGCCATACGCCCGGACTCCCCGGAGGTTCGTGAGGCGGCGGCGGCAGTACTGCAGAAGGCCTGCGGGGATCGGCGGCTGCAGGCGTGGCTCTCGTCGGACCAGGACACTGCCACCATGGGCACGTCGGAGGTGCAGGCGGTCTTTGACCTGCTCTACGCCTTCCGTGATGACGTGTCCAGGGTCACGGGAGTGCGCATGCCATCGGGCATGGACCCGCAGTACCCGTACGGGCACGCGGAGACGGAGGCGTCTCTGGCCCAGGTCCTCTCAGATCAGCAGGCCCTGGCCTGGCGCGCCCATGAGGTGTGGCAACGGGACGCGGCGGCGGCCGGACTCCACTCCCAGGAAGCGACTGCCTTGCTACAGCACCTCCGGCGGGTGCACACCGACCTATCCCCCGCCTCGGTGGAGGACCTACGTGCCGCGTTGGACCAACAGCTCCACCAGCTAGGGACACGCGTGGAGGAGCTGCGGGGTGTCCTCAGGAGCAACAGGCGCCGGTCCATCAAGGACTATTGGCGGGGCAGGGTACCGGATCTGCAGCTCCGATGGACGGCGATACGGGGGGGCAGCAACGTGGTGAACTATGCCCCGTCGGGCCTATGGTCCGTACGCGTCCGCGGGTCGGAGAAGGTGCTCTTGGAGGCCTCGGACGTCATTGGCGAGGTCCAGAGGTATTGGGAGGCGCTGTACGCCAAGCGGCCAGTGAACCTGCCGGCCTTCGAGCGGCTGGTCCGGGCCCACATTCCCAGGGGGGTGCCTGAGGAATGGAGGTCGTTACAGGACTACACCTTGCAGGACCTTAAAGACGCCATGAGGCAGGCCGTGGCGGACGACAAAGCTCCGGGGTCCAACCGGGTCACGGCTGCCCTCATAGCAGAGCTGCCTGAACCGGTGCAGGGGCTCCTGGTGCACGCGTACAGGGCTATCCTGCGGGGTGCGGACGTCCCGGAGTCCTGGCACGAGGCCATTATCTGGCTGATGCCCAAGGGCACAGCCACGGGCAACCTGGACGAGTATAGGCCGATAGCGCTGGGGCAGCAAGACATGCGAATCCTCATGACCCCCCTCATGCGGACGTTCACAGCTGTCCTGCCACGCAAGGGACCGGCTGCGGACTGGCAGGTCGGGGCCATGCCGGGCTCCACGGCGGTTGCCCCGGTGTTCCTGGCCCAGCGCACGCTGCAGCGTGGGCAGGAGGAAAACCACGTCCTGGCCTTCGATGTGTCAAAAGTTTTTGACACAGCGCCGCACGGGGCGCTGGCGCTCCTCCTGCGCCACATGCGAGTCCCGGAAGAGCTCATCAGGCTCTTCCACACCCTCAGCTGCGGGTCTCTGGTGCGCATCGTCACCGCGCACGGCCCGACGCCAAGCATTCGGCTCCACAGGGGCCTGCGGCAGGGCAGTGCGGAGAGCGCTGTGCTCTACCTCCTCCTCTTAGAACCTCTCCTGTGGAGCCTTGCCTGCAAGGCGCGGGGAGATGCTCGCCATGCGGTGCCACCCCTGGTGCAGGCGCACTGTGATGACCTCCTGTTGATAGCGCACTCCCTGCCGCAATTCCTGGAGTATGCAGCGGCGATAGCGCGGTATCTCACGGACATGGGCATGTCCCTCAACGTCGGCAAATGCGCCTATGCCAATACTGCTCACATCCATTCGATCATGGTGTGCCTGAGCCCAGGGAACACGGCGGCCCCATGCGTATGCTTACGTGCCAAGAGCACGGTACCATACTTGGGCCTGCGCCTCGATCCCAGGGGGGTGGCGACCATGAAGGAGAAACATGTACTCCGGTGTGAAGCTCTGCTGGGCTGGTGCAAGAACACGTTGGGGCCGGCGTCGGTGCCTCATGAGGTGATGGCGGCTGTGGTTGGAGGCATCGTGCGGTACGCGGCTCCCTACCTGTCAGACACGGCGGAGGCGGTGATCAAGCTGAATACTGCCATCAAGGCTGCAGCCCTGCAATTCGAGAAGCTGCCCAAGGACCTTTCCAACGTAGCGGTGCGGTCGGGTCACGGGTTACGGTTGGCAGATGTCCAGGTTATCTGCCGCGACTCCGTCGTGGCGACCATGGCTCAACTCACCCACCACAGGTCGACGACAGTCCGGGATGAGCTGCGGGCCATGCTCCGGGACATGCACGTGCAGTACGGAGTGTGCGGGCAGTTCATGGTGCCCTCTGCGTCATTCGCCACGCACGCTAGCAATACGTGGGTGGACAGGGTACTCCGGGCGATGGGGACGTTGCGCGTAGGACTTCTCATGCCATCGTCAGTGTACTCGTGTGTACACGCCCATCTGCCGCAAGTGCAGTGGGCGGGGCGGAAGTGGGTGTCCCAATCCTATACCTTCAAGGGTAGAGACATCTGTGTTCTCTCAGGGCCCCGCACAGATGCGGCGGTACAGTCCCCGACTTATCCCGCAAATGACCTCCTGCATGCGCGGCTCCCCTGTCCTGCGCCTGGGCACTGGGCTGTCCAGCTCCAGGCGTGTCATGAGGACCACCTGCACCTTCCGCACGCGGGAGTAGGGCCCCATCAGCTGGACCACGTGTGGTTCACGGGGCTCTGCGACGTCTTCCGGCCGCAGCTGCCTAGTCCGTTGACTCACCGGCTAATACACCCGGTGCGCCGAAAGAAGGCCAGCAAACGCAATAGACAATCCACTGCGGGGGACGTGTATGTGGTGGGCGGGTACAGGGAGGAAGGATGGGACCCGGCCAACCCGGGGCTATCCATGCCGTCTGTCCCGCTAGCCGCCCTCCTGTTTCTGTTCGGGGACGTCTTTGAGGGTTACCAGCAGCAAGACGATCCGGCGTCCGTCCCCCTACTCACTCCACACGCCGGGGGCGGCATAAACCCGTCACCACTGTGGGTTGTGCACGGGCGGCCAGCGTTTTCCAGGGCATGCGCGGCGGTGCACGCGTGCAGCGAGTGGGCAATTGTCCTTCTGCTACCAGCAGGCCCTGTCCCGGATCCGGATGAGTACTCGGTCCCGGAAGTGATTCGGATGCCCAACGTGCCGCACGATCCGCACGTCGCCGTCACGTCGTTGCGTGATGGCGGCGCGGTGGAACAGGGATCTGTGGTGGTGTACCAGCCCTCCTGCTCCGCAAGGGTTGGGGGGGCGGAGTATACCACCGCCCTGGACGCCATCAAGTCAGTCTGTGGATGTGACCTGGCCTGGAGACCACATGCGGTGTATCGGCCGCAGGTAGTCCTGTCCCCGGAGCTCACGGCCTCCAGTGCGGCGTCCCTTGGAAGGGTGGTGCAGAGCCCCCACTCCGACGTGGCGTGGCTGGAATCCCACCGGTACTGCTGGGTGCCGGTGGCGACTAAAGTCACATCGTCTGACGCGTCGCCCCAGGGAGACAACGCCACAAACGTGGCGGTGGCCAGCCACGGAATCCCCACGTGGACGGGTGCCATCTACGGCACGGTCCCGGAGGCAGAGATCATCAGCGCGGCGGCATACCTGTTGCACACGCCCCCGTCAGCGTGCACGGTGCACGTGGTGGATGCGTCCATCATAGGAGCGCATCTACGCAGGGCGCAGGAGGCCCTGTACCGTGGCATCAAGGGCCGACATCACATCTGGTCAACTAGCACGCACTGAGCTGGATAGTGGAGGGGCTGCGGCGGCTGCCACGCCGAGTTGGGGGGCCGCACCACTAGGTGGTGAGGCAGAGCTCGCACTTGGCGGCGGTCCCGCTTGAGGCGCCGGACTCTGCCGCGGCCCGTGCAATGGCCCCGCCTGTCCATCGCGTCCTACCAAAGGAGCACGCCATCCTCTTGGTGCCGGGGGATAATGGAGAGCTCGGGCCGCGTGTGCCATACATGCAAGCACTTCAACAAGTCCGGGAGATGGAGTGGCGTTCGCTAGCGGCACGCACCAGGGCGCACACGCCACTGGCTGGCGCCTGCGAGGCGGCGCCTGCGAGGCGGTGCCCCTGGGAGCTGTACACCACGGTCCAACGCACAGAAATATGCTGCGGGCACGTGACGTTCGCTTGTCCACCATGCAGGTCATGCGACGGTGGAGACAGAAGCTCACGCGTATGGCAATACCGGCCCACCCTTGTATCTTCTGTGGGGGGCCGGAGGAGGACATTGGCCACATGCGCCTACTGTGTGCGCGGGACGAGGAGGTGGCTGGGCTCCTGTGCAGGCGTGTGGAGGAGTTCACGGCGGAGCTACCCCTGACAGACAGGGCGGTGGAGTTCGTGGCGTGGAGGGAGCACGGCTGCAGGTGGACTGAATCCCTGATGGCGGGTGTCGTCCCCGGGGACCTGAAGCGGCTGTTCGCCGCGGTGCGAGCGGCGTCGTCCCGGGGCACTGCCAAGGCCAGGCTCTTTGTGGAGGACATGGTCCAGATTGGGGAAGATGTGTATGCCCGCAGGAACCATCGGCTCACCCAGATCATGCAGCTGCCGATGCAAGATCAAAGGAGGGCGGTATACGCGTTCCTGCGAGCCGACACACCCTTCTGCCCGCCGGCAGGGAGGATCCAGCGGCGTCCGCTGTGGAACCCGTTTGCCGGCCTCCCCGGCGACCTGCGGGCAACCTTTCGGAGGGCACCGCTGCACGCGCTGCTGGTGCCACGGTCGTGCATCGCGCACGAAGAGGCCATGTCCTTGTTCCCTCACTGGATGGCGGCGGTGGCGCAGGCCTTCAGCAAGTGGATCGGTTCCTCGGTCGCACGGGACATCACGGCATTCAGGGAGTGGTCCCGCTTGGTGTCGGCGCAATCGTGGGCCCTGGTGCGTGGTACCATGGTGAGAAGCCCTGACGGCCAGAGTGATCCCTGGCTCCAGGTGTACGCCAACCATCCAGCTGTGGGGAACTTCATGGGCTGGCCTCGCGAGGTGCTGCCGGTCCTTCAGCAACCTCTGTGCAATCTCCCAATCCTGGCGGTGGCTGTCGTCCTTGACGTGGGTACGTTGTGGCTGTATGACCGGCAGCTGCGACGAGCCATACCAGCGGTCACGGAGCGGCGGTCCATGGCAGTGTTAGTGGGCTCCAAGCAGCTAGCACGGGTACAGGGCGACGACGCGCAAGGCCACGTCACGGAGGCCATGTTCTCTCTTTCCAGAGGGGGACGACCACGTGGCTGCCGATGCCCGTCACACCCTTGACACCTTGGGCCTCGCGGCGGTCATTGAGGCTCGGGCGGGAGGACAACGCTTGGTTCTAGCATCCGCCAGGGGCCCGGGGCAGGACGGGGTTGATGTCATCGGGGAGGTCTTACGGGACTACGGTTGGAAGCTCCAGGCGCATGGCACACACGGCCCCAAAGTTGCGCGGTGGCCCCGGCTGCTTGAGAGCCTGCCGGAGATGCCCGACGGGCGACCGATACTCCGCCTGGTGTCCACGTGGGAGGAAGCGAGGCGCAGCCTCCTCAGTTGTGCCACAGCACGCACGCTCGCGGGTGCTTTGCTCGGACTCCAGGACGCGTGCTGCGATGTATGGTAGGACCTGTGGTCGCAGTGTTGTGATGGTAGCTGCGTTCCGTCGCGGTCTGTGCTTCCGCAGCGATGCCACGGGTGCGGGGAAACAACGTCAGTTTGGGTTCATCAATGTGCCTCCGTCCCACTATGCGGGACATGTAAGGAGCGTGCCGATAGGGGGTGGCCTAAGGCGAGGTGGGCACTGCGGCACTCTGGACAGATGTCCTCAAGTGCCTGGAAGACAATCCAGGGTGGCCTGAAGAGCGTCCGAGTGGAAGGGGTACGGTGCCCTGGTGCGCCGTCGGCAGCCCTGCCCCTGCTGCTGTGGTGGGCGGCTCTGGAGGGCGACTCGCGGATACCCTGGTTGTGGCATCACGGAGGAAATGGTGACGGCGTGGTGGGGGCCGGGGGTGATGCAGATTGATGGGGTTAGGAATTGTGGGTGCACCTTACCGTCCCTACGCTAGACGCAGCGGAGGGGGTAGCACTTGAGAAGCAGTGCCCTCATGGCCTGATTGTGCGGTACTGGCAGGCGGCGTATGACGGCCAACGCGATGTGACAAGTCGTGCCGGCCTAATGGTGAGCCGTACTGCCCCCGTGCATGAGGGTCGGACAGGGATGCTTCACCCGCCTGCCCCGGGTCGCCGCATACATCAGTGAGGTGTCATGGGTCGTCCCGACCAGGGTAATAAGGCCCAAACCCCTGTAGGGTATTCCCATGGCACCGGGGTCTGTACTGGCGGTCTGGCTACGGCAGCATTGGGAGTGGTTGCTCGGGATACGCCGGGGGTGCACGGAGTTGTTTGGGGTTACGGCGTTACGGCGCCCCCTGGGAGTGTTACACGGGGTTGCGGGGACAGCCTGCAGGCCCCGGGAGCGGCGACGAAGTGGTGATGTGTGCGTAGAGGGATGTGACGGCGAGGTCGTCAGGTGGACAATATGGCGGGCGTCCTGCCACGCCGTCCTGGGGACAGCGTGGCAGCCTGGGAGGAGCACTCACGGGGGGCACGCGGAGTTCAAGGTGGCGGTGTACCGGCGTCTTGGGGGTATACGCGGCGGTACTGGGGTCCGTACGGTGGGGGTACGCGGCGGTACTGGGGAACCGTACAGTGGGGGAGCTGCGGGGATGCATGGCGGTACTGGGGTGTCCCCCTGACCCCTCTAACAACTCAGGGGGCGCGTGGGGGCATCCCCTGGCCCCGTTAACAAACTAGAGGGACCGTGCCTGCGGGCATGTACATAGTCTAACCTGTGACCATGGCCTTGCGGTTGCGGTGGTGCGTATGGTGGCGGCTCGCAGGTGGCATCGGTGTGGCAACAGCGGTGCTGCGCGGCGTCGTAGCGAAGAGTATGCGGTCGCCTCACCATTGTAACGACTTACCCCTCGGGGGCGCCAGTCCGGTCGGCTAGAGGCGGGGAGAGAGGAGGAGCAGCATGCTGAGTGGTCCGGGGGGTGGCGCGCGGGCCAATGCTATAAGTGGTGCAGTGGTCACCGCACCCTGCAATGCGTGCTGCAGTACGAGGTGTAGCGTTAGGGGCACATTGACTGGGCTGCGCACCCTGTACACATCCAGCCTCAAGGTCACAACATCTAGTGCACCTTTGCCAACAGACCTCAGACCACGTCCTCATGCGCCCATGTGGTGCGGCTTGCCACAATACCTCCAGCATCCCCCCCCCCCCAACCCATCCGACTGCGGTAGGCTCTCCACCCCATCCTCCACCTTCAACCGCAAATCCTATCCCTCTGAAAGGTTTGGCGCTCTCACTAAACACTCACCGAAGAGTTTGGTGCGCTCCGTGAACGCTCACTAAACGCTCGCGGAGCCTTCCCTTAGCTTTCACGGAGCGTGCCGAATCTGTCACTTAGCTTTTGGTGAGCTTGCCAAAGGGTTTAGTCAACACAGACCGAGACACATACCGAGACACAAACCCACACACTGATCACAACCGACAGTTAGAGAAAGACCCAAATGCAAACCTAGCCAATGACCCCAATACGGACCTGGACACAGACCTAGACATTAGACACACACCCAGACGCACCTGCACACCCAAACTCAAACCCAAACCCCAGCCCACACCTACTTACACATATAGACACACGAGCTGCCTTGAGGGGGGAGGATCATCCGCAATTTATGGAAAGGAAGGCCCTGGAGGCTTGGCTAATCCCACAAGCTGAAATGGCCTGCCTATCATGTCTATGGGTGTGGGGCACAACGAAATATCAACCATGCCACAAGCTACTCTTGGAGGCCCGGCTAACCCCATAGGGTGAGAGGGAATGCCTAGCCCCATTATGGGTGTGCTTGGGGGTACGAACCTGACATACCGGGTCGTCGGGGCCCCCAAAAACGGGCAAAACATTTCACTTTTGGCCACGAGGAGAAAAATTCAATTTCCCAAAACCCCAGTGTGGGGCTCATATTTCATATTGTTTAATTGTCAACAGTGAAACTCTTACTGTTGTGGAAGCATTGAGGTGCGGCAGACCGTATCCCCAAACCCCCCCCCCTTCCATGCAGTCTACGGCGGTGGACTGCAGCAATACAGGAACAACTTCCCCTGTGACAAAGACGCGTATGTAAATATGCAACACAAAACACAGGCACGGTACGTGTACACACGGCGTCGCTGCATGTGTTGTAAGACTGTATTTCTGATGCCACACTGTGGAATTGGCTAATCACACCAGCATGGGAGACACTTTCACTGTTAACAGTGAAACACATCTTTATAATGCACTTGGAGGTGCAACCTCGAACAAGCAGATAGAAAAATGATAATAAAAAATAGCAGATAGAAAATAAAGACTTTGTGCCTGCTTTCGACTGAATGCAGTCAGCAGATACACAGTGCGGGTGATGCAACAACAACAGCCCAAGATAGCAGCTGAAGGGCAAAATTTAGGACTTATAACCCTGTTTTGTTGTCTCTTGAAAACAAAAGCTGAAATGAGGGCGGTGCACTGCCCAATGAAACAGTATATTATCACATAGCAGAAAAACGAATGATGGCTTCAGGCATTTCGGCCACAGAGGCCATGGTGGCAGTGTGTTTCACTGTTGACACTGAAACCTAGTGCAGCAGTGAGCAGTACAATGTGATGACCCAGCAGACCAGCAAGTGTTTACAGGACAACAACAGTACAAACACAAGCAGTTCTCAAAAAAGCACAACCGATAGGTCCTCCCATTCAGCCTACTGCTTTGCACTGCGGGTCCTCCGCGAAGCCTGCTCAAGCTGAGCTACACTGGGCATGGTCACGGCGTGTGCTTTGGGTTTGCGTTTCAGCCCTGGAGCTCCTCGTCCGCCAGATCCCGCATTGTTGGCAGCCTCGATCTGCGCTGCAATTGCCTGCTGCTGGGCCTTGTCAATACTCTGTACATCCATCCTAGCCTCCAGGTCCATCTGAGTGAGGGTGGTCTGCTGAGTGTGCCCCTTTGCACCTGTTCTGGCAGTGGTCTTGGACTTCGCCTTCTTGTTCGCAGGAGCTGGCTTTGGAGCTGGCTTTGCATCAGCAATTCCAGCATGGAAAGCAGGCTCCAGTTCAGTTGGGGGCACATGAACCCCAAGATCGACAACACTGGTTGAGGCAGCTTCAAGACCGACACTTTCACTGTCAACAGTGAAACCTCCTCGGACAGTCCGGTTTTCTGGAGTGGTGGGGGCACCAAATGGGCTGTCAAGGAGCCTCTGATGCTGGCTTCCTTGCCTGTGGTCAAAAACCTTTGCACCATTCTCCTTTAGTGACTTTTTCGCCGCCGCCAGTTCATCCTTCTCCCGTTGCTTCACAACCAACTTCCGCCTCTTGTGATCCAGTTTCTCTGCCGCTTTGACTTCAGATCGGAGGTTCTTATCAAGCAGGCGCAGTTGCTGCGCATTCACCGGCGTTCCGGACTGCCACAGGCCTCCTCCTTCCTCCTGGCTTGCAAGTCTGCTGCTGGTTCCCGTGCACATTGCTGTACAGCCCGCACCAGGTTTTGCTTCAATGGGTCGGTCCCCACTCCCCAGGCATCCGCTACCCAGAGCCGCAACAACCAGCCAGGCAAGCAGGCCATCAGTGCTGCTGTCATCCCATACACTTGTGTCGGTTTGCGGAGGGCGCTGAACATCACCACAATTGCCGGCAGCTCTGGTGCACTTGGTACCACAAGTCCTCCAGCCAACAATCCTAGGAGCCAGGGGAACCACGATGACCTCCACTCCAAATTCGTAGCAGCGTATGGCGGGTGCTGTGCAATACTTCCGGGTGTCACGAGGATAGCGCACAGGGTTCGTGTCGTCAACTGCTCAGGCTTTTTGCTTGTGAACAGCGGGTCTTCCCGGGGGGTGCACAACCGGATACAGGTGTACCGCCATTCCCGCAGTGGTGCAGCCTCCTCGAACAGACGTGCTAGGGTGTACTTCACATTCGGACCGTACATGATTGCTGGGGCCCCTTTAGCAGCAAGCTTCTTTCCGAATCCCGGCGGCAGAAGTGATGTCTCACTTCCTTCTGGGACTTCAATATACAGGAGGAGGGCCTTGGCAGACAGCTGCTTGCCCATGTCTCCAGTGAAGTGGATCGTCCTTTGGGTTCCAGCAAAGGCAGCAGTGCACACTCAATCCAGCTCAGATGCAGCTCCCCCGCTACCAGCTTCAGTCTGCTCAGCACACAGTGCTTCCCGCAGTGACCTGCGCGTGTCAGCGCGCAAAGGGTCTTGCCAAAATTTTGCCTTCCGCAAATTTTGCCATGTCGGTTGAGCAGTTCCCAGCCGGTACCTCGCTGCCTCGGGGCCTGTTGCACCCAGTGCCCAATATCTCTCATCCCACTTGACTGCGTTACAGAGCATCTGCACGGTGGCCTCAGTTTCTGCATTGCAAGGAGACACGAAATGAGTTTCACTGTTGACAGTGAAATAGAGCGACGTCAGGCAGTAGAATCAGGAAACAACAAATGTGAGTAGATGGCAACAGGCATACGTTGCCTTTCGTGGATCTCTGGGTTGCCTTGGCAGAACACATGATTCCGGACGTGATAGAGGCACTTCAGGTATCTGAGTTTCTGGGAGACTGTATTGGTGTTGATTGTGGACCCTGGACTCGCCACCCAGTCGACAAACTCCAAACAGTACCCCCGCAGTAGCCCAGCACTTTCCTTGAAGGCACCATGACTGAAACACCTCTCCTCGTCAAACGCCGCAACAGCCTGGGTGAACGCGTCGCCAACATCCAGTATCATCCCACAGAACTGCGCCAGACCCCTGCACTCATTGACCGCCTTGGTACGATGAGGAGTAAGACAGACATAATTTCACTGTTGACAGCGAAACTCACTGGAAACACGGCCCTCTAAGTGCAAATTCACTTGTCACATACCGTTGTGTCAATGTCCATATACTCCTTGTATGGCACCTCAACATCTCTGACCACTTCCCAAATCTCACCAGCATCGGGCGTTGCGTACTTCTGGCCGGTCCTCTTCACGATTTCAGCACAGCGTTGCAGAAATGCAGCAGCCACCTCAGAGAAAGTAGTCTCACAGAATTCCCTCTGGGCCCTTTGGTGCAGGCCCGCGGCAAGGCGGCAGATCTCCAGTGGTGTGTCTTCACGAAGTTTGACGCCACAGATGAATCGCATTTCTCGGGGTACATCGCTTTCAGCTACAGCTTGACCGCCCTGCTCAATCGGTGATGTTAGTGCGAGCCACAGTTCTTTGACAATGGCGCACATGTGTTGTCCGCTGAGCACCAGCCGGATGTCTCCTACAGGCAGACAAGGGCCACAGGACAGGAGACTTTCACTGTCAACAGTGAAACGATCGGTACAGGACAGGAGACTTTCACTGTCAACAGTGAAACGATTGATACAAAAGCCTGCACTAGTTGGGGCATATACCTCCTCTGTCCAGTAGATAACCGCGGACCTCCTCGATCAGCCCTCGGTGGGCAACACTGCGACGGAGTCTTGCGAGGCGGGGGCGCTGTACACGTCGTTACTGACCGTACTTCAGCTCGTCATCCCAAATCAACTTGCTAACATGAACGTACTTCCTTGCGATGATGTAGTTTCTGACCTCCTGAGACTCTGCGTCTCCACCCTCCAGGATGCACGGTCGCGAATGTATATTGGTCTCGTCATCCTGCCCCGGCTCAACTTCCTCCTCTTCCTCCTCTTCCGACTCAGAACTCTCCTCCTCCTCCTCACCCAAACAACTTTCGTCACCATCAGCATGTGCTTCACCGCCAGAACAGCGCTCTGGTTCGACGTCTTCCTGTTTCTCATCTGTAGGCACTTCACCAGATTCCGCCTGGTCTTGGTGCTCGAGCTCCACAGGAGGGCCCTCCATTTTACCGGATCCTGCAAAGAACAAGGAGGAGCCACAAGTAGCACAAAAACAGCCCAAAACACCCTGAAATTGCCTGGTGGAGGCACCTTTGGAACGGTGTTTCACTGTCAACAGTCAAAGTGTGTTGCAGGCCATTTGGTTCAAAGCAGTATGTGTCTTTAGTTATCAATAGGGCACTAGTTTTCGTTTGTCACTATCATGCCAGATACTCGGTTGACCTTGTTCTGTGTGAAGACCAAATATTCCATTGTCTCACCCTTGCTTGGTTGTTTGTTTCACCAATGATTGGTAACGTGATGAAAGCCCTTTCAAAGCCTCAAAACCACACAAGCAGTAACCGCTTTTCTTCAAATGCGCTCCAAATTCTTACCTATGACGGCGCAAATTAATTAGCATGAGTGATATGGTGCTTGCCACAGACCCACAACAGGCAGGAAGGAGGGAAACCACGGGCATCATATGCCACGCGCGCCGGACGTTGCACTAGATGCCGAACATTGTCTGAACCGTCCCCCATTTTGGATCCCTTTCCCAAGGGTTTCACTGTCAACAGTGAAAGTGATCCGTGATTTGCATGCCATTTGTGGCATTATGAACTCACCATCGCATAATCGTCGATTGATACATTCCAACCTCCTTGTCCTCGTGTTTCACAGTTGACAGTGAAAGTCAGTCACTGTCCCCCAACCTGATGGCAATTGCACTGGACACTGCACTGGACACACAGGCATCAACAAACGCGGGGTATTGGGACACAGTGTGGAACCGCAACCATTGGCAGTACGTCAGGTCCATTCGCCACAATATACATCCGTGTTCTGGAGCATTGCGAGCCCTACCCAACTAAGATACAGTCATAGATACAACATAGCACAACTCATTGTCAGCCAATGCCACGGCATCAAGGTCCACATCATCACCGGAGTCTAGCTGAGACCCGTTTTGGTCACCAACATCACCTGCTCTTTTGCGTTTTCTGGGTACTTTTTCCCAAATGGGCAGTCCCAACGCCATAGCATCATGTGGTAACATTCCACGTAGGTGTGCAGCTGTTCCTGCATAGTCATCAAAAAAGGAACTATAGTCACGACCCCGGGGCGGTTGCTGGTGCTGGATCATCTGATCAGCTACAGCCCGGCGGTCTGCCTTGTCAGACGCTTTGCCGGAGAGGTAAAAAAGAGTGTGAAGGCTTTGGTGCAGTAGGATATACTCTGACTCAACCAGGCTTGTTGAGTCCATGAGGGCTGGTGGAAATTTGAAACTGTCTGGCCAAATGTTGGTACCTGTTACGCAGGCGGCCTTAGGATTATCCTCCATCTCACCTGTTCTGATATCTACAAAGGGGGCCGTGCCCGAGGTCAAACAGTGCGACAAGTTTTGCAACCTACCATGCACCGTCTGGACGCAGCCCAATGTTATATGGGGCTTCTGCTGGAACGTGGTTCCTTGTCGAGCCTTTCTGATGGTTGAAAACAAGGACTCATATTGCTCCAGTGTGGTAGCACTGAGATCATGCTTTGATGCTTTCACAAGACGAGACAACATAGATTCGCCTTTCTCTTCAACATGCGCAGCACCTGGCAATGCATCATGGAACGAACTCCAAAGAAGGAGAGCAATGCGGATAGTGTTTTTGTAGTTGCCGTCACTACGTGTCGGCTTGATTTTCCGCAGCAGAAACAGGCTGCATTCTAAAACCTTGCGTGCTGCAACACCAGTGCCAGAGGCACGATGTCTCCAGGAGGAGTCACGCACCATTATACCTAACTGCAAGACAACAGGAACATAAGCCTGCAATAGTTGCCGCAGCGCCTCCTAGCGCTTCTTCTAGAGTGGAGTTTCGCTGTCAACAGTGAAACTCCGGAAGCCACGGTCGAATTGAGACTGCAGTGCAGGATACGCAAGGTAGCACGAAAGAATGAGCCTCTCCAGAACAATCAGAGCGGGGTGCTGGTACACCCGCGTGGCAGTTGGATCCATTAAGAAGCAATCATACTCCAGGCAGATAAAAAAGGTGAAAAAGCCTTGTATAAAGCAGTGACACACGCCTTGTAAGCGTGCCAAATCCCATAGACAGGGCATATGTCACGGAGCGCATCGCGTAATGGAGAAGCAGCATGCTCCCTATTGTACACAACCTTTGCAACCCTCCACCATATGTTCATGTCACAAAGTTATACCTTCACTGGGTTCCGGTTCCCAGGATTGTCTTGCAATAACCGGACCAACACGTCCCCCAATCCCGCCGTCTTGGTGACATTGATGTCCCATAACCCATATGGCTGCCATGATGAAGTCCTTGGGTTGCCCCGGCGAATATCCAACGGACAGCGAAGAAGACCAAGGGGCAGTCGATCCGATGCCACGTCCTGCACAACAGTCAAAAACTCACTGACCGAGTCCCGCATATGCAGTGCCACATCCTTGACCCGTGTTGTCAATTTCTCTGCGGAAGGCCACCCAGCGTACGACAATCTCACCGACAAGCCTGTGCGGACGGCAACAGCGGTGCATGACAAGGAGATGTCCCGTGGTCCATCTAGATTTTTGCTGTACCGGCTCTTGCAAAACTGGTCTGCCCATGTCACATAGCATCCTTGTGTCATTTCTTCGCGGATCCGCTCTTGTGCAAGGGCAACCCGGTTGGCCAATGGTAATTCCCGATGGAGTAAAAGCCCACTTCCCCGCAACTCAAGCCGCTGTTCCTTGGTCAATGTTGTCATAACCCCTGTACTGGGTATCGTTTCTGCCACTTTCATCGGCTTTGCCAGCACCAGCATGCAGCGGAAGAGCTTGAATGAAGCAGGCACAAAGCGCAGCAACCATTGTTTAGACCCGAGACTCGGCCAGTCCTGCTTCAGGTCGGCAATACCTCGTCTTGTTCGAGGATTCATACGCAACTCCAGGGCCATCTCCACAAGAGTCAAAGCTGGTCCTCCCCCGATAGCGCACTCCACCAGCAAGTCCCCGTCTTGATACATGTCAGCCCGCTCCAGGACGTCATACAACCCCGAGCAAAAGTCTCGTAGCCTGAATGGGCAGGCACTGCTCTCAGTCATAATGCCCTTTGAGGCAGTACAGGCAGATTACATACAGACATAACAAGCAGACAACAGCCGGTGGTTTCACAGTTGACAGTGAAAGTTAGTGGAGAGAAGGTGTCAGCAGGTACAATAACACAACTTATGCAGAGAAAAAAGACAACATGTGGACCCAACAGGCAGTGGCTGTAAATGGTTTCATTTTTGACAGTGAAAGTCCTTGTGATCCGATGCCTCCCACCTGAAAGGAGGTGGGCAATAGAGTGAATGCAAGTACAAGGGGGGGGGGGGCATAAAGTCAAAGAGATCCTCACCTGGCACCCCACTGTTCCCCCATGCACACAAGGACATGCACACAAGGACATAACGCGTGTGGTACAACTCTATTGATGCCTCCAAGTCCATGTGGGGTACTTTTCCAACAGACAGGGCTAGAAATCTGGTGTCTCACTACATAGTCCACCATATACTGCAAAACATGTCTAAAAACTACCGGTTTGGTAGTACTAGCAGTGTACCCCCTCTGCAACGGGGCACTTACCATGCCTAGTGGGTGACCATGTACTGGTGTGGTATGCCACAGGGTGGCTAGGATGGGGGATCTAGTGGGAATCGAACCCACCCCCCAGAATCACGAGACGAGGGTTATAACCATTGGACCAGACGACGGTCTCGTGATATTTCCGATTCCGTTTTTTATGGGCCTCTTCCAAAAAATAAAATTCACTGTACCCGCTTTCCCCGTTTACCCCTGGACACCACAGTGTGGGAAATAGTTTCACTGTCGACAGTGAAAGTGCTTGATGCGTGTTACCGCTTTCTCAGTACATACACACACACCACGGTATCACAGATAGTTTCACTGTCAACGGTGAAACTGTTTCCGGTCATCGAGTTCCTGCAGTTATGTGCTCCAGTCATTGATGCTATGTCATATCCTCCGGAGCAAGGCAGAGTTCCACTGTTGACGGTGAAACTTACCTGCACTATTAAGCACACTTTGGTGCTCATATAATCCATCCCCCCCAAAATGAACCATCAATACCATCCCAAGGGGGGCTATGTAGATAGGACTAAGGGGTTGCATACATCCCACATCATAGTAGAGCACAAACGTGACACAAGGGTTTCACCGTTGACAGTGAAACCCTTGGCAGTTTGGGGTGGCACAAGGGGAATCCCCAAAACAGGGTTGGTTGAAAAGTGGTGTTTTCGGAAATATGAAGATTTGTTGGGGGTTTGTGGTCATTTTTCTGCAATAGTGAAAATGCCTATCCCGGGTGGGGACCGAAACCTTCGGATGTCAGGTTCGTACCCCCAAGGTGTGGGGCAAAATGGAAACCCGAACCAATTAAAGCTGTGGACAATGGGGGGGGGTTGAGAAGGAAAGAAATCAGGAAGGAAGGAAGAAGGGAACGAGTAACAAACTTCCACGTTGTCAAAATTGAGCAAAAATATAGCCTGCAAGAAGAAAAGGCATACTCTCCTTAACCTTAATGCAGTGAATTGGGATGGGTGTGTGAGTTTCGGAGGGGCGTGATTGCTGTTTTGGGGACTATTTTGGTCACTACACCGAGAGTGCAAGGTCTTTGAAAATTTTGGCGCGCTCACTAAACGCTCACCGAATAGTCTGGCGCGCCGTGTGAACGCTCACTGAACGCGCGTTGAGCCTTCACTTAGCTTTCACGGAGTTCGGGCAAACCTACCACTCTGCTGTTGGTGAGCTTACCATAGGGTTAAGTAAACAAAAACCTACACGGAGACCGAGACACAGACCCACACTACGAGCACTATTGATCCAAACAGAGACAAAGACAAACACCCGAATGTGGACCTAGGTAGTGACCCACACACACCTAGACACATATCTAGACACAGAGCCTCTACCCCGGACCAAAACTTAGACACACACATACACACAGACACAACAAGGGGGCAAGATCGTCTGTGGTTTATGGATGGGCACCCGTGGAGGTTTGGCTAAACCCACAGGGTGAATTGGCCGGGCTAGCCCGTTTACGGGTGTGGGGCACAATGAAATGCAAACCATGCCACAAGCAACTCTAGAAGCCTGGGTAACCCCATAGGATGATAGGGAACGACGAGCCCCTCTGTGGGCATGGGACGACATGGAGACCTAAACTGTATAAAGAGGTTGGCTGCTCCTCTTTTGTGGTAGCTGCACTGGCTGCCTTCTCGGCCCTTTTTTGTCGCTTCTCCTATACCTCTTTGCCTCCTTAGACTCCCTGCATCCCGCGCTACCCACTGTGCTATGGCCTCCCCGGCCATTGCCGGCGGCGAGGAACAGTAATTGGCCGAAAGGGGGCCATTCGGAGGGGGGGGTGGGGGCTAGAGCGGTAGCTAGAACTCGGGCCGCGGTTGTTGGTGCTACAGCTGCTGCAGCTCCCACTGTTGATGCTGGGATCGCAATGTGTGAAAGACAGAGTGCAAGAGGAACATAAAAAAGGGATGAAAATTTTAACGTTCAAAAAAGTGAAATCAAAAACAAGGTAGCTACGACGCCAATGCCCATTTTTTGAAGGAAATTTCAAGTCTGAAAATTGAAACGCTTGCAAAATTTAAAAATTCACACTGCGGTGCATTTCAAAGGGGGGGTTTCAATTGGCAAAAGGAAGGGGGGTGCGCTCACTCGCCCTTGCCCCAACCCCAACCTCGCCCTTGTCCCCGCGCTCACCCTCAACCATGTTGTTGCCCTTGCCGGCGCCTTAATCCTCGCCCACATACACTCGCAAACACAAGAAGAGCGAAGCATGAAGAAGACAGAGAAGGGGAAAGGGTGCATGTTGTTTATTTTGGAAGGTCCTCGTTGTTCGCCGTGAGCATCGCTTTGGCTTGGCTTTCTTGCACTCGTGCAAAAAAATTCTGCCAGGGGAAAGGAGCAAGAGTGATAGGGCCGGACGCGGTGGGAATGCGGGGCCTAAATAGGGAGCTGATAATGCATGGCGCGCAGAGGGGAGAGCCCCGCCTGGTGAGGGCAATGTCCAAGAAAAAAACCACCACTATCAAACTTCGACCACCACTCTTGCCTTGAGATACGTGGGGATACCCCCCTCCTTCCTTGCCCCACCATAGGCGCTTTGGACGTTGCACCCCACCTTGAAGTGCCGGTTGACACACTCCGCCATATCCTGGAACATCGCCATCCCGTCGGGCTGTAGAACCCCAAGCAGATCTCACAGTCCTGCTCTACAAAGAGGAGATAGGGTGACCCCAACAACGGGCCCACGTGCGCGCAAAAACAGCTCACGGGAGCACGGGATGTCGGAGGGGCCCATACTAGATTGTACTGAAATGCACAACTGCAATACAATTGTCGTAGCAACTCCCACCCGTCCAAGGTGCCCACACGGCCTCCGGCAGCATGCACCTGCTGCTGCTCCCATGCTTGCGGGTTTTCCATGCGGGGATGCAACCGACCCAACGCGCAGCCCTAACCGCGTGCCGTCCCCGACTGCCTATACCCTTCAAGGCAGAACCTTGTCTTTGCAGCAGCCCTCCAAGAACTACACTGTCAGCGGCCAATCGCCATAATGTAGTGTACAATGCTCAAAAAAACTTGCACCCGGGCCATGCGGAGCGGAGCCTAAGCAACACAACCCGCATTTTGCGGGGTGCGGCCATCGTGACGGTAGGCGTGGTGATGGGTAACGTTTCGCCGTGTAGAGCGCCTGTGCTCTTGCCCAACCCATCACCGTGTGGTGTACCAAGTGGCCTCATGGTATGGCGGCCAATGGAGACCCCAAACGAGCGACGGATCCACAGACTATCTCTAGCAAGGCGTACGGTGGCGCACCTCTCCACAGGCGGCCCTCGTTGGCAATGCGGTGGAGAATACAACAGGCGAAATTGTTAATGTTGAAAACTATTTTGTGTATATTTCAAAATTAAGTTCTGACATCTTGGTTGATTCTTTTGTAGAAGTCTTGCATTTTGAGCTTTCACAATTGAGAAACAGTAAAACTATGGGGGCCACCTGGAAGATACCTAGTTGTCTTTGTGCCAACCTGTCCCCAGCTACGCCATATCCTTGTTCCCACACACTGCCATTGTGATGAGCCAACAGTGCATAGTTGACGTTGGTGTGGTCCTTGATTGGCCAAGGCAACACCAAGGCGCCTCTAGCTACCCCCTATGCAGGGGTACACATCACCCTACACCATGAACAACAAGGGGCGCGGCCCATCAATGCCGTTGAGCAAGACGGGAGTTGACCTCATTGCGTTGATGTATGAGATAAGGGGCCATGAGCGGCCCGAGGACACCAGGGTGCCGGCGGTAACCAGGGTGTGCGGTGGAGTAGTTCATAATCAGCCCACAACTCCGCCTCAAAGGCCGCGCCTGTGGAAAGGGGCCGTGGGAACGGGCGCCTAGTCTTCAAGGAGTATTGAAGACCCTACCGTGTGAAGAACTTCGACAACACGCGGACACCACACTACGGCCTTCAAGCCAACAACAAGATGAACAGCCCTGATAGTAGTGATCAATGTCTCGGCAGCCTCCTTCTCGGCGCGCACCATGTTATGGTCACCCTTCATGGTGGCCTCCCCGGATCTCGCCTTGTAGTGCGGCGAGGGGATGGACGGCTGGGCTCCCAGGTGGCCCAAGTTGGGATAAGGGAGGTTACAAACCCTGTTGAGACGAACCAACACCGCGGACGACTCGAAAATCACGCCCAGCCCATACAAACCACCTGTGGTGGCGCTGATTTTACCATGCGCAAAGGGGATGAAAAAAAGTGTGAGACTATGTGAACAAAGACATTTAGGGCGCAACAAAATCATGTGCTTAGGCAGCTGGTTGCGCACAAACTTTAAAAAAAAAGAAACTTTCTCCCGTAAAAATGGTTGTTTTAGCCCCCCTCCCTCCCACTGAGGGGCCCAAATTTATTTTTTGAGTTCGGACCAATTTGTCTGCCATTTTCTAAATTTCTAACCCATGCACACCTATCGGACATGGCCGAGACAAAACTAAAAACAAGGCATCGCGTAGCACTTGCGTACAAGTCTGACTTGCCATGGGTCACCCCTTGCGATTAGGGTCAAATACGAGTCGGAAAAGAAATGTTGCATCAAACAACAATGTTGGGTAATAATACATGTCAGGTAAACACCAATTAAAGTATGTTGCCCGTAGGCGGATGGCCCCTACAATGGGCACCACAAAGGAGGAAGTAGCATTCAAGCACACTGCAACGCGCTTTTTGATACAAACCTGGCATAAATAGGGTGTGAAGTTCCCCTCTGGCGACTGAAGCGCCCTGCATTGCGCTCTTCCTTCAAAACAACAATTAGAGCAGTGCAGACCAACAAATACGCACCAAACGGCATACTCATCACTTAATCTTACCCTTCCCGGAAATAGACTTTGCGTGCTCCACACGTGAGTGGAATGGGCCCATTGCTTACCACCACTCTAACTGTCACATAGGCGCTATGGACGTTGTACCCCACCTTGAAGTGCCGGTTGACACACTCCACCATATCCTGGAAACCATCGCCATCCTGTGTGGGTATAGAAGCCCAAGCAGATCTCACAGTCCTGCTCTACGAAGAGGAGATAGGGTGACCCCAACAACGGGCCCACGTGCTCGCAAAAACAGCTCACCGGAGCACGGGATGTCGGAGGGGCCCATACTAGATTGTACTGAAATGTACAACTGCAATACAATTGTCGTAGCAACTCCCACCCGTCCAAGGTGCCCACACGGCCTCCGGCAGCATGCACCTGCTGCTGCTCCCATGCTTGCGGGTTTTCCATGCGGGGATGCAACCGACCCAATGCGCACCCCTATCCGCGTGCCGTCCCCGACTGCCTATACCCTTCAAGGCACAACCTTGTCTTCGCAGCAGCCCTCCAAGAACTACACTGTCAGCGGCCAATCGCCATAATGTAGTGTACAATGCTCAAAAAAACTTGCACCCGGGCCATGCGGAGCGGAGCCTAAGCAACACAACCCGCATTTTGCGGGGTGCGGCCATCGTGACGGTAGGCGTGGTGATGGGTAACATTTCGCCGTGTAGAGCGCCTATGCTATTGCCCAACCCATCGCCGTGTGGTGTACCAAGTGGCCTCATGGTATGGCGGCCAATGGAGACCCCAAACGAGCGACGGATCCACGGACTATCTCCAGCAAGGCGTACGGTGGCGCACCTCTCCACAGGCGGCCCTCGTTGGCAATGCGGTGGAGAATACAACAGGCGAAATTGTTAATGTTGAAAAATTGTTTGTGTATATTTCAAATCTAAGTTCTGACATCATTGGTTGATTCTTTTGTAGAAGTCTTGCATTTTGAGCTTTCACAATTGAGAAACAGTAAAACTATGGGGGGCACCTGGAAGATACCTGGTTGTCTTTGTGCCAACCTGTCCCCAGCTACACCATATCCTTGTTCCCACACACTGCCATTGTGATGAGCCAATAGTGCGTAGTTGACGTGGGCGTGGCCCTTGATTGGCCAAGGCAACACCAAGGTGCCTCTAGCTACCCCCTGTGCAAGGGTACACCTCACCCTGCACCATGAACAATAGGGGGCGCGGCCCATCAATGCCGTTGAGCAGCACGGGAGTTGACCTCATTGCGTTGATGTATGAGATAAGGGGCCATGAGCGGCCCGAGGACACCGGGGTGCCGGCGCTAACCGGGGTGTGAGGTGGAGTAGTTCATAATCAGCCCACAACTCCGCCTCAAAGTCCGCGCCCGTGGAAAGGGGCTGTGGGAACGGGCGCCTAGTCTTCAAGGAGTATTGAAGACCCTACCGTGTGAAGAATTTCGACAACACGCGGACACCACACTACGGCCTTCAAGCCAACAACAAGATGAACAGCCCTGATAGTAGTGATCAATGTCTCGGCAGCCTCCTTCTCGGCGCGCACCATGTTATGGTCACCCTTCATGGTGGCCTGCCTGGATCTCGCCTTGTAGTGCGGCGAGGGGATGGACGGCTGGGCTCCCAGGTGGCCCAAGTTTGGATAAGGGACGTTACAAACCCTGTTGAGACGAACCAACACCACTGACGACTCGAAAATCACGCCCAGCCCATACAAACCACCTGTGGTGGCGCTGATTTTACCATGCGCAAAGGGGATGACAAAAAGTGTGAGACTATGTGAACAAAGGCATTTAGGGCGCAACAAAATCATGTGCTTAGGTAGCTGTTTGTGCACAAACTTTTAAAAAAAAGAAACTCTCTCCCGTAAAAATGGTTGTTTTAGCCCCCCTCCCTCCCTCTGAGGGCCCCAAATTTATTTTTTGAGTTCTGACCAATTTGTCTGCCATTTTCTAAATTTCTAGCCCATGCACACCTACCGGACATGGCCGAGACAAAACTAAAAACAAGGCATCGCGTAGCACTTGCGTACAAGTCTGACTTGCAATGGGTCACCCCTTGCGATTAGGGTCAAATACGAGTCGGAAAAGAAATGTTGCATCAAACAACAATGTTGGGTAATAATACATGTAAGAATACAGGTAAACACAAATTAAAGTATGTTGCCCGTAGGCGGATGGCCCCTACAATGGGCACCACAAAGGAGGAAGTAGCATTCAAGCACACTGCAACGCGCTTTTTGATACAAACCTGGCATAAATAGGGTCTGAAGTTCCCCTATGGCGACTGAAACGCCCTGCACTGCGCTTTTCCTTCAAAACAACAATTAGAGCAGTGCAGACCAACAAATACGCACCAAACGGCATACTCATCACTTAATCTTACCCTTCCCGGAAGTAGACTTTGCCTGCTCCACACGTGAGTGGAATGGGCCCATTGCTTACCACCACTCTAACTGTCACATAGGCGCTATGGACGTTGTACCCCAACTTGAAGTGCCGGTTGACACACTCCACCATATCCTGGAAACCATCGCCATCCTGTGGGGGTATAGAATCGCAAGCAGATCTCACAGTCCTGCTCTACGAAGAGGAGATAGGGTGACCCCAACAACGGGCCCACGTGCTCGCAAAAACAGCTCACCGGAGCACGGAATGTCGGAGGGGCCCATACTAGTTTGCACCGAAATGTACAACTGCAATACAATTGTCGTAGCAACTCCCACCCGTCCAAGATGGCCACACGGCCTCTGGTAGCATGCACCAGCTATGGGTATAGTAACCCAATGGGCTATCAGACTTCAGACTTCAGACTTTTATTGGCCATCACCCCCAAGCCCTGCATGATAGGCCTTTGCCCCCCCCCCCCCCCAATATCACACTTGTGCTTTGCCCTCCATATCAGACTTGGCCCCCCCCCCCCCTTTTCTCTTGCTCAATTCTGCACCTTGCTTCCTTTGCAGACCATGACCGTAGGCATGAACTAGGTATGTGAATAACAACAGGGTCAGTTTTGCTGGGGGGCTACCCCAACGCTCAACCCGAAACACCCCATCAGGCTTTTATCCCCCCCCCTACCCTGTCCGCAAAAAAAAAACGCAAAAAAAATTCATTATTGGCTTCACGCCTTACGCAAAAATGGGTTCCGCAAAAAAAATCGCAAAAATAAAATCATTTTTGCCCCTGCCCCCTTTTTTGCAAGAATGCCAGAATCGCGGGAGAGTTTGCCCCACTGCTTGTTGTCCCCCTCTTCCGTGTCTCATGCCCCGTTCTGCACCTTGCTTTGCTTTCAGAGAATGATGTATCCAGGATTGTGACAAGTGTTAAAATACCGTGCGACGCACGGTAGTGGAATTTGGCTGCTGATGTGCCCCAAAGCAGATAAAGGGGCTAGTTTGGGCCGTGGATATTTGAATGTGGTTGCTGATGTGCCCCAATGCAGATAAAGGGGCTAGTTCGGGACGCGCATATTTGAATGTGGCTGTTGCTGTGCCCAAAAGCAGATAAAGGGGCTAGTTCAGGATATCGCGTTGCCAGTCTTTTTGTGATTGCAATTTGTTTGTTGGTTGTTGGTACAAAGGAGTTTTAGTGCATTTCGGGGGGTTTTTTAGTACGTTTCGGGGGGTTTTTTAGTACAGTTAGGGGGGTTTTTTAGTACAGTTAGGGGGTTTTTTAGTACAGTTAGGGGGGTTTTTTTAGTACATTTGGGGGGGTTTTTTAGTGCATTTCAGGGGGTTTTGTAGTACGTTTTGGGGGGCTTTTTAGTACATTTCGGGGTATTTTCGGGGCAATGTGAGCCCTGAATCTCAGTCCAGGGAGACAGGCGATGCAGGGTCATGGAAGCACATGTGATTGTACATTCATTGTTTTGCTTCACATTGCCCTGTGTATGTGTTTTGCATTCTTTGTGTGTCTGCCTGGAGGGGCATTCTGCTTTGCTTCACACCCCCCGATTTCAGTGGGGTCCCCCATTTAGTGTGGGGGACCCAATTTTTCCATTGTCTACCGTCTACGGTCTACCCCCCTCTCCCCGCTCTCGACTCTTCCCCTCTTTTTTTCAATGAAACGGGGGCCCGCAGCAGTGTCTCTTCTGCCAAAAACGATTTTTTTTGCAGGTGCGCCTGCTATTTTCCACATGGCATTTTTTTTTCTGTCAATTAAACGACACTGTCTGCAGGGTAGGTGCCTGGGTGGGGTGCAAGGGGTTCTTCGCCGGGTGTGGGGGGCCCGAGAGGACGCCCAAGCACTAGAGAGTCAAGGAGAGCGAGGCTGAGGGGTACATTGTCCTACCTAAAAGATTAGGCACCCCTACGAGCCTCTCGGTCCCTCCCCTGCCGGCAACCCCTCCTGCTTCGGCTTTCTCAAGGCTATGGTTAGGGAAAAACCCAGAAAAGGACACAGAGGACAGAATCACTGAGCAGAGCTGTCCCCCCCCCCCCCTCTCCCCACATTTGCAACTATTGAGTTGTCCTTGTTTGTACACCCCCCTTCTACACCTTGCTTCATTTCCAGATAATGTGTCCTGATTCAGGGAGGAAGGATGAGGGAATCGGTGATTATGAGGGTGCCAGCCAGGGATTTCGAGATGAATTTGCCAGTACAGTAAGTAGTACAGTAGTTTCATTGAGTCATGGACACATTTGTGATGTGATGTGATGTGGTGATGTGATGTGATGTGATGTGATGTGATGTGATGTGATGTGATGTGATGAAATGTGATGTCATGTCATGTCATGTCATGTCATGTCATGTCATGTCATGTCATGTCATGTCATGTCATGTCATGTCATGTCATGTCATGTCATGTCATGTCATGTCATGTCATGTCATGTCATGTGATGTGATGTGATACCCCCACGGCCGCCCAGGGGCGCGTGACCTCACCGTGGTGTCGGGCTGAAACCAGGGGGGGGACACGCAAGGGCGGCCCAGTCCAGCCGCGGCGGCTGGGTCGCGGGATCACGCGCCCCATCCCCCGCCGACCACCGTCGGGGAGCCACGATGGTACAGGGTGGGCTCCACCGGGGGGTGGCGGTTAGCGAGGGTTTCCGGGTCTCCCTGTGGCCCAGCCCACCCCAGGGCTTGAGTTTCCCCCCTTTCCCCAGCCCATGCACTCCGCGTGTTCTGCACAAGTGCATCACGGGTTGGGGGATCGAGCTCTTGGACATGGGGGCTACCAAAGCCTCCGCCGTGCCCGGTTGGGCCTACGGGAGCTGGGGGACGGTGGAGTAAAGGGGAGACAACGCCGGGGCTGAGGAAAGGGCCAGCGCCTGCCGCTACGGTGCTCACTGCGCCGGGGTAATGGCACCTACCTGCAGCTTCGGCAGTCTGGCTCCCCATGAATTAAGGGGGGGGGGGCGGGACGAGAACATGACAGTCCATGATGGCAGGGGCGCCCCCCCCCCCCGGGGTTACCACGAAGGGGCGCTATCCGCCCGGTGTGCCTTGAAATAAGGGGAGGCCCCCCGGACGGTCGGATGTGGGGAGCGTGTGGGGTGAACTAAGGGGAGGCCCCCCGAGCCTGTACCGCGGAGGAGCGCCATCCCCTCCCAATGCCCGGATCGAGGTGTCCTGAAAGAAGGGGAGGCCCCCCGGTCCCTGGTTCTTTGTCCGTGGGGGACGCCACTGTCGGTGTCCCCCCGGGGTGAGGAAATGGGATGAAATAAGGGGAGGCCCCCCAGTTTGTTGACCAGGGGGGGCGCCAGCCCCCCAAGGGGCTGTGATGTGATGTGATGTGATGTGATGTGATGCATGCACATGACGCATTAAAGGGTAGGCCACGCGTGGTGCGCTCGGTAAACCCTTGTTTAGGTTACCCAGGGGCTCCGCCCTACGTTCTATAAGAGAACTGGCGGAGTTCCTTAAGCTTGCTTGCTTGGAAGGACCTGTTTCGGGACAGCGTATTATTTTCCACTCGAAGACCCGTATAATACGGCGAGGGTGGTTAGGTTCCTCGGCCCGAAACAGTGCCTGCCTGTGAACGTTTTAGGTGGTGTAGGGCAGGGAGATTGGTGCACTTCGCTGTCTTCGACAGCGCAATTTTTCACCCAGCAAAAAGGGCGCAGATCACACCAAACAAATGGGGAAGCACAGAAGAGGATGAAGAACGACTTCGCCATGAACGACACGTACTCACGTTGCGTCACATTGCGTCAAATTTTCTTTTACGTGGTGCTCGCGGTCCTCCCTTCCAAGCGCTAGCTGGTGGTTCCTGGTATGTCCACCAGTTAGCCCAGTGCCTACGAGCCTTCGGCTCGTAGCCTGTTCCACGCTTCACAGGTTAGCCCCCAACACCAATTGAGTGTTCGGCATGCTGTGAGTGTAATTTGAGCGTTCGCGCGTGCTATGAGTTTGATTTGAGTGTCCGCGCGTGCTGTGGATGTAATTTGAGTGTCGGCGTGTGTTGTTAGTGTCATTTGAGTGTTCGCGCGTGTTGTGAGTGTCATTTGAGTGTCGGCCCGTTCTGTGAGTGTCATTTGAGTGTTCGCGTGTGCTTTGAGTGTCATTTGAGTCTCGGCGCGTGCTGTGAGTGTAATTTCAGGGTTTGCGCGTGCTGTGAGTGTCATTTGAGTGTTGGCGCGTGCTGTGAGTGTCATTTGGGCGTTCGCGCGTGCTGTGAGTGTCATTTGAGTGTCGACGCGTGCTGTGAGTTTAATTTGGGTGTCGACGCGTGCTGTGAGTGTCATTTTAGTGTTCGCGCGTGCTGTGACCAAAAGTTGAGCGTTCGCGCGTGCTGTGAGTGTCATTTGAGTGTGGGCGTGTGTTGTGAGTGTCATTTGAGTGGTGGCGCCTGCTCTGAGTCTAGTTTGAGCCTTCGCGCGCAATCTGAATGTCATTTGAGTGTCGGCGCGCGCCTCCGTGAATTATTTTACCCCTCCGTGAATTATTTACCCCCCTCCGTGAATTATTTTACCCCTCCCTGAATCGTTTACCCCCCTCCGTGAATTATTTTACCCCTCCGTGAATTATTTACCCCCCTCCGTGAATTATTTGACCCCTCCGTGAATTGTTTACCCCCCTCCGTGAATTAATTTACCCCTCCGTGAATTATTTACCCCCCTCCGTGAATTATTTGACCCCTCCGTGAATTATTTACCCCCCTCCGTGAATTATTTGACCCCTCCGTGAATTATTTACCCCCCTCCGTGAATTATTGTACCCCTCCGTGAATTATTTACCCCCCTCCGTGAATTATTTTACCCCTCCGTGAATTGTTTACCCCCCTCCGTGAATTATTGTACCCCTCCGTGAATTATTTACCCCCCTCCGTGAATTATTTTACCCCTCCGTGAATTATTTACCCCCCTCCGTGAATTATTTTACCCCTCCGTGAATCGTTTACCCCCCTCGGTGAATTATTTGACCCCTCCGTGAATGGTTTACACCCCTCCGTGAATTATTTTACCCCTCCGTGAATTATTTACCCCCCTCCGTGAATTATTTTACCCCTCCCTGAATTGTTTACCCCCCTCCGTGAATTATTTTACCCCTCCGTGAATTATTTACTCCCCTCCGTGAATTATTTTACCCCTTCGTGAATTGTTTACCCCCCTCCGTGAATTATTTTACCCCTCCACGAATTGTTTACCCCCCTCCGTGAATTATTTGACCCCTCCGTGAATTGTTTACCCCCCTCCCTGAATTTTTTCACCCCTCCGTGAATTATTTACCCCCCTCCGTGAATTATTGTACCCCTCCGTGAATTATTTACCCCCCTGCGTGAATTATTTTACCCCTCCGTGAATTGTTTACCCCCCTCCGTGAATTCTTTTACCCCTCCGTGAATTATTTACCCCCCTCCGTGAATTATTTTACCCCTCCGTGAAATATTTACCCCCCTCCGTGAATTATTTTACCCCTCCGTGAATCGTTTACCCCCCTCCGTGAATTTTTTTACCCCTCCGTGAATTGTTTACCCCCCTCTGTGAATTATTTGACCCCTCCGTGAATTATTTACCCCCCTCCGTGAATTTTTTGACCCCTCCGTGAATTGTTTACCCCCTCCGTGAATTATTTTACCCCTCCGTGAATTATTTACCCCCCTCCGTGAATTATTTGACCCCTCCGTGAATCATTTACCCCCCTCCGTGAATTATTTGACCCCTCCGTGAATTATTTACCCCCCTCCGTGAATTATTTTACCCCTCCGTGAATTGTTTACCCCCCTCCGTGAATTATTTGACCCCTCCGTGAATTGTTTACCCCCCTGCGTGAATTATTTTACCCCTCCGTGAATTATTTACCCCCCTCCGTGAATTATTTTACCCCTCTGTGAATCGTTTACCCCCGTCCGTGAATTATTTTACCCCTCCGTGAATTGTTTACCCCCCTCCGTGAATTATTTGACCCCTCCGTGAATTGTTTACACCCCTCCGTGAATTATTTTTACCCCTCCGTGAATTGTTTACCCCCCTCCGTGAATTTTTTTACACCTCCGTGAATCATTTACCCCCCTCCGTGAATTATTTGACCCCTCCGTGAATTATTTACCCCCCTCCGTGAATTATTGTACCCCTCCGTGAATTATTTACCCCCCTCCGTGAATTATTTTACCCCTCCGTGAATTGTTTACCCCCCTCCGTGAATTATTGTACCCCTCCGTGAATTGTTTACCCCCCTCCGTGAATTATTTTACCCCTCCGTGAATTATTTACCCCCCTCCGTGAATTATTTGACCCCTCCGTGAATTGTTTACCCCCCTCCGTGAATTATTTTACCCCTCCGTGAATTATTTACCCCCCTCCGTGAATTATTTACCCCGCTCCGTGAATTATTTGACCCCTCCGTGAATTATTTACCCCCCTCCGTGAATTATTTTACCCCTCCGTGAATTGTTTACCCCCCTCCGTGAATTATTGTACCCCTCCGTGAATTATTTACCTCCCTCCGTGAATTATTTTACCCCTCCGTGAATTATTTACCCCCCTCCGTGAATTATTTTACCCCTCTGTGAATCGTTTACCCCCGTCCGTGAATTATTTTACCCCTCCGTGAATTGTTTACCCCCCTCCGTGAATTATTTGACCCCTCCGTGAATTGTTTACACCCCTCCGTGAATTATTTTACCCCTCCGTGAATTGTTTACCCCCCTCCGTGAATTATTTTACACCTCCGTGAATCATTTACCCCCCTCCGTGAATTATTTGACCCCTCCGTGAATTATTTACCCCCCTCCGTGAATTATTGTACCCCTCCGTGAATTATTTACCCCCCTCCGTGAATTATTTTACCCCTCCGTGAATTTTTTACCCCCCTCCGTGAATTATTGTACCCCTCCGTGAATTGTTTACCCCCCTCCGTGAATTATTTTACCCCTCCGTGAATTATTTACCCCCCTCCGTGAATTATTTGATCCCTCCGTGAATTGTTTACCCCCCTCCGTGAATTATTTTACCCCTCCGTGAATTGTTTACCCCCCTCCGTGAATTATTTGACCCCTCCGTGAATTGTTTACCCCCCTCCGTGAATTTTTTGACCCCTCCGTGATTGTTTACCCCCCTCCGTGAATTATTTTACCCCTCCGTGAATTATTTACCCCCCTCCGTGAATTATTTGACCCCTCCGTGAATTGTTTACCCCCCTCCGTGAATTATTTGACCCCTCCGTGAATTGTTTACCCCCCCCGTGAATTATTTGACCCCTCCGTGAATTGTTTACCCCCCTCCGTGAATTATTTTACCCCTCCGTGAATTATTTACCCCCCTCCGTGAATATTTTACCCCTCCGTGAATTATTTACCCCCCTCCGTGAATTATTTGACCCCTCCGTGAATTATTTACCCTCCTCCGTGAATTATTTTACCCCTCCGTGAATTATTTACCCCCCTCCGTGAATTATTTTACCCCTCCGTGAATTGTTTACCCCCCTCCGTGAAATTTTTGATTCCTCCGTGAATTATTTACCCCCCTCCGTGAATTATTTGACCCCTCCGTGAATTATTTACCCCCCTCCGTGCATTATTGTACCCCTCCGTGAATTATTTACCCCCCTCCGTGAATTATTTCACCCCTCCGTGAATTATTTACCCCCCTCCGTGAATTATTGTACCCCTCCCTGAATTGTTTACCCCCCTCGGTGAATTGTTTACCCCCCTCCGTGAATTGTTTACCCCCCTCCGTGAATTATTTGACCCCTCCGTGAATTGTTTACCCCCCTCCGTGAATTATTTGACCCCTCCTTGAATTATTTACCCCCCTCCGTGAATTATTTGACCCCTCCGTGAATTCTTTAGCCCCCTCCGTGAATCATTTGACCCCTCCGTGAATTATTTACCCCCCTCCGTGAATTATTTGACCCCTCCGTGAATTATTTACCCCCCTCCGTGAATTATTTGACCCCTCCGTGAATTATTTACCCCCCTCCGTAAATTTTTTTACCCCTCCGTGAATTATTTACCCCCCTACGTGAATTACTTGACCCCTCCGTGAATTGTTTACCCCCCTCCGTGAATTATTTGACCCCTCCGTGAATTATTTTTCCCCCTCCGTGAATTATTTTACCCCTCCGTGAATTATTTGCCCCCCTCCGTGAATTATTTGACCCCTCCGTGAATTATTTACCCCCCTCCGTGAATTATTTGACCCCTCCGTGAATTATTTACCCCCCTCCGTGAATTATTGTACCCCTCCGTGAATTATTTACCCCCCTCCGTGAATTCTTTGACCCCTCCGTGAATTATTTACCCCCCTACGTGAATTACTTGACCCCTCCGTGAATTGTTTACCCCCCTCCGTGAATTATTTGACCCCTCCGTGAATTTTTTTTCCCCCTCCGTGACTTATTTTACCCCTCCGTGAATTATTTGCCCCCCTCCGTGAATTATTTGACCCCTCCGTGAATTGTTTACCCCCCTCCGTGAATTATTTTACCCCTCCGTGAATTATTTACCCCCCTCCGTGAATTATTTACCCCCCCACCGTGAATTATTGTACCCCTCCGTGAATTATTTACCCCCCTCCGTGAATTATTTTGCCCCTCCGTGAATTATTTACCCCCCTCCGTGAATTATTTGACCCCTCCGTGAATTGTTTACCCCCCTCCGTGAATTATTGTACCCCTCCGTGAATCATTTACCCCCCTCCGTGAATTATTTTACCCCTCCGTGAATTATTTACCCCCCTCCGTGAATTATTTGACCCCTCCGTGAATTGTTTACCCCCCTCCGTGAATTATTTTACCCCTCCACGAATTGTTTACCCCCCTCCGTGAATTTTTTGACCCCTCCGTGAATTGTTTACCCCCCTCCGTGAATTATTTTACCCCTCCGTGAATTTTTTACCCCCCTCCGTGAATTATTTGACCCCTCCGTGAATTATTTACCCCCCTCCGTGAATTATTTGACCCCTCCGTGAATTATTTACCCCCCTCCGTGAATTATTTGACCCCTCCGTGAATTATTTACCCCCTTCCGTGAATTATTTGACCCCCCCGTGAATCATTTACCCCCCTCCGTGAATTATTGTACCCCTCCGTGAATTGTTTACCCCCCTCCGTGAATTATTTGACCCCTCCGTGAATTGTTTACCCCCCTCCGTGAATTATTTTACCCCTCCGTAAATTTTTTACCCCCCTCCGTGAATTATTTGACCCCTCCGTGAATTATTTACCCCCCTCCGTGAATTATTTGACCCCTCCGTGAATTGTTTACCTTCCTCCGTGAATTATTTGACCCCTCCGTGAATTTTTTACCCCCCTCCGTGAATTATTTGACCCCTCCGTGAATTGTTTACCCCCCTCCGTGAATTATTTTACCCCTCCGTGAATTATTTACCCCCCTCCGTAAATTTTTTGACCCCTCCGTGAATTGTTTACCTTCCTCCGTGAATTATTTGACCCCTCCGTGAATTGTTTACCCCCCTCCGTGAATTATTTGACCCCTCCGTGAATTGTTTACCCCCCTCCGTGAATTATTTTACCCCTCCGTGAATTATTTAACCGCCTCCGTGAATTATTTTACCCCTCCGTGAATTATTTACCCCCCTCCGTGAATTATTTGACCCCTCCGTGAATTGTTTACCCCCCTCCGTGAATTTTTTGACCCCTCCGTGAATTATTTACCCCCCTCCGTGAATTATTTGACCCCTCCGTGAATTGTTTACCCCCCTCCGTGAATTTTTTGACCCCTCCGTGAGTTATTTACCCCCCTCCGTAAATTATTTGACCCCTCCGTGAATTATTTACCCCCCTCCGTGAATTATTTGACCCCTCCGTGAATTATTTACACCCCTCCGTGAATTATTTGACCCCTCCGTGAATTGTTTACCCCCCTCCGTGAATTATTTGACCCCTCCGTGAATTGTTTACCCCCCTCCGTGAATTATTTGACCCCTCCGTGAATTGTTTACCCCCCTCCGTGAATTATTTTACCCCTCCGTGAATTATTTACCCCCCTCCGTGAATTATTTTACCCCTCCGTGAATTATTTACCCCCCTCCGTGAACTATTTTACCCCTCCGTGAATTGTTTACCCCCCTCCGTGAATTTTTTGACCCCTCCGTGAATTATTTACCCCCCTCCGTAAATTATTTGACCCCTCCGTGAATTATTTACCCCCCTCCGTGAATTATTTGACCCCTCCGTGAATTATTTACACCCCTCCGTGAATTATTTGACCCCTCCGTGAATTATTTACCCCCCTCCGTGAATTATTTTACCCCTCCGTGAATTGTTTACCCCCCTCCGTGAATTTTTTGACCCCTCCGTGAATTATTTACCCCCCTCCGTGAATTATTTGACCCCTCCGTGAATTGTTTACCCCCCTCCGTGAATTTTTTGACCCCTCCGTGAATTATTTACCCCCCTCCGTAAATTATTTGACCCCTCCGTGAATTATTTACCCCCCTCCGTGAATTTTTTTACCCCTCCGTGAATTATTTACCCCCCTCCGTGAATTATTTTACCCCTCCGTGAATTGTTTACCCCCCTCCGTGAATTATTGTACCCCTCCGTGAATTGTTTACCCCCCTCCGTGAATTATTTGACCCCTCCGTGAATTGTTTACCCCCCTCCGTGAATTATTTGACCCCTCCTTGAATTATTTACCCCCCTCCGTGAATTATTTGACCCCTCCGTGAATTCTTAAGGCCCCTCCGTGAATTAATTGACCCCTCCGTGAATTATTTACCCCCTCCGTGAATTATTTGACCCCTCCGTGAATTTTTTACCCCCCTCCGTGAATTATTTGACCCCTCCGTGAATTGTTTACCCCCCTCCGTGAATTATTTTACCCCTCCGTGAATTGTTTACCCCCCTCCGTGAATTATTGTACCCCTCCGTGAATCATTTACCCCCCTCCGTGAATTGTTTGACCCCTCCGTGAATTATTTACCCCCCTCCGTGAATTATTTGACCCCTCCGTGAATTGTTTACCCCCCCCGTGAATTATTGTACCCCTCCGTGAATTATTTACCCCCCTCCCTGAATTATTTTACCCCTCCGTGAATTATTTACCCCCCTCCGTGAATTATTTGACCCCTCCGTGAATTGTTTACCCCCCTCCGTGAATTATTTACCCCCCTCGGTGAATTCTTTTACCCCCCCGCGAATTATATTACCCCCCTCCGTGAATTATTTTACCCCTCCGTAAATTTTTTACCCCCCTCCGTGAATTATTTTACCCCTCCGTGAATCATTTCACCCCTCCGTAAATTTTTTTACCCCTCCGTGAATTATTTTACCCCTCCCTGAATTGTTTACCCCCCTCCGTGAATGGTTTACACCCCTCCGTGAATTATTTACCCCCCTCCGTGAATTATTTGACCCCTCCGTGAATTGTTTACCCCCCTCCGTGAATTATTTTACCCCTCCACGAATTGTTTACCCCCCTCCGTGAATTATTTGACCCCTCCGTGAATTGTTTACCCCCCTCCGTGAATTATTTTACCCCTCCGTGAATTATTTACCCCCCTCCGTGAATTATTTGACCCCTCCGTGAATTATTTACCCCCCTCCGTGAATATTTTACCCCTCCGTGAATTATTTACCCCCCTCCGTGAATTATTTGACCCCTCCGTGAATTATTTACCCTCCTCCGTGAATTATTTTACCCCTCCGTGAATTATTTACCCCCCTCCGTGAATTATTTTACCCCTCCGTGAATTGTTTACCCCCCTCCGTGAATTTTTTGACCCCTCCGTGAATTATTTACCCCCTCCGTGAATTATTTGACCCCTCCGTGAATTATTTACCCCCCTCCGTGCATTATTGTACCCCTCCGTGAATTATTTACCCCCCTCCGTGAATTATTTCACCCCTCCGTGAATTATTTACCCCCCTCCGTGAATTATTGTACCCCTCCCTGAATTGTTTACCCCCCTCGGTGAATTGTTTACCCCCCTCCGTGAATTGTTTACCCCCCTCCGTGAATTATTTGACCCCTCCGTGAATTGTTTACCCCCCTCCGTGAATTATTTGACCCCTCCTTGAATTATTTACCCCCCTCCGTGAATTATTTGACCCCTCCGTGAATTCTTTAGCCCCCTCCGTGAATCATTTGACCCCTCCGTGAATTATTTACCCCCCTCCGTGAATTATTTGACCCCTCCGTGAATTATTTACCCCCCTCCGTGAATTATTTGACCCCTCCGTGAATTATTTACCCCCCTCCGTAAATTTTTTTACCCCTCCGTGAATTATTTACCCCCCTACGTGAATTACTTGACCCCTCCGTGAATTGTTTACCCCCCTCCGTGAATTATTTGACCCCTCCGTGAATTATTTTTCCCCCTCCGTGAATTATTTTACCCCTCCGTGAATTATTTGCCCCCCTCCGTGAATCATTTGACCCCTCCGTGAATTATTTACCCCCCTCCGTGAATTATTTGACCCCTCCGTGAATTATTTACCCCCCTCCGTGAATTATTGTACCCCTCCGTGAATTATTTACCCCCCTCCGTGAATTCTTTGACCCCTCCGTGAATTATTTACCCCCCTACGTGAATTACTTGACCCCTCCGTGAATTGTTTACCCCCCTCCGTGAATTATTTGACCCCTCCGTGAAATTTTTTTCCCCCTCCGTGACTTATTTTACCCCTCCGTGAATTATTTGCCCCCCTCCGTGAATTATTTGACCCCTCCGTGAATTGTTTACCCCCCTCCGTGAATTATATTACCCCTCCGTGAATTATTTACCCCCCTCCGTGAATTATTTACCCCCCCACCGTGAATTATTGTACCCCTCCGTGAATTATTTACCCCCCTCCGTGAATTATTTTGCCCCTCCGTGAATTATTTACCCCCCTCCGTGAATTATTTGACCCCTCCGTGAATTGTTTACCCCCCTCCGTGAATTATTGTACCCCTCCGTGAATTATTTACCCCCCTCCGTGA
The DNA here is from genome assembly GCA_964036045.1 of Eutreptiella sp. 'Long Island Sound 2002'. Taxonomy (NCBI): domain Eukaryota; phylum Euglenozoa; class Euglenophyceae; order Eutreptiales; family Eutreptiaceae; genus Eutreptiella; species Eutreptiella sp. 'Long Island Sound 2002'. The sequence goes on along the minus strand of OZ038383.1, from coordinate 46,399,645 downwards.
ATTATTTTACCCCTCCGTGAATTATTTACCCCCCTCCGTGAATTATTTGACCCCTCCGTGAATTGTTTACCCCCCTCCGTGAATTATTTTACCCCTCCACGAATTGTTTACCCCCCTCCGTGAATTTTTTGACCCCTCCGTGAATTGTTTACCCCCCTCCGTGAATTATTTTACCCCTCCGTGAATTTTTTACCCCCCTCCGTGAATTATTTGACCCCTCCGTGAATTATTTACCCCCCTCCGTGAATTATTTGACCCCTCCGTGAATTATTTACCCCCCTCCGTGAATTATTTGACCCCTCCGTGAATTATTTACCCCCTTCCGTGAATTATTTGACCCCCCCGTGAATCATTTACCCCCCTCCGTGAATTATTGTACCCCTCCGTGAATTGTTTACCCCCCTCCGTGAATTATTTGACCCCTCCGTGAATTGTTTACCCCCCTCCGTGAATTATTTTACCCCTCCGTAAATTTTTTACCCCCCTCCGTGAATTATTTGACCCCTCCGTGAATTATTTACCCCCCTCCGTGAATTATTTGACCCCTCCGTGAATTGTTTACCTTCCTCCGTGAATTATTTGACCCCTCCGTGAATTGTTTACCCCCCTCCGTGAATTATTTGACCCCTCCGTGAATTGTTTACCCCCCTCCGTGAATTATTTTACCCCTCCGTGAATTATTTACCCCCCTCCGTAAATTTTTTGACCCCTCCGTGAAGTGTTTACCTTCCTCCGTGAATTATTTGACCCCTCCGTGAATTGTTTACCCCCCTCCGTGAATTATTTGACCCCTCCGTGAATTGTTTACCCCCCTCCGTGAATTATTTTACCCCTCCGTGAATTATTTACCCGCCTCCGTGAATTATTTTACCCCTCCGTGAATTATTTACCCCCCTCCGTGAATTATTCGACCCCTCCGTGAATTGTTTACCCCCCTCCGTCAATTTTTTGACCCCTCCGTCAATTATTTACCCCCCTCCGTGAATTATTTGACCCCTCCGTGAATTGTTTACCCCCCTCCGTGAATTTTTTGACCCCTCCGTGAATTATTTACCCCCCTCCGTAAATTATTTGACCCCTCCGTGAATTATTTACCCCCCTCCGTGAATTATTTGACCCCTCCGTGAATTATTTACACCCCTCCGTGAATTATTTGACCCCTCCGTGAATTGTTTACCCCCCTCCGTGAATTATTTGACCCCTCCGTGAATTGTTTACCCCCCTCCGTGAATTATTTGACCCCTCCGTGAATTGTTTACCCCCCTCCGTGAATTATTTTACCCCTCCGTGAATTATTTACCCCCCTCCGTGAATTATTTTACCCCTCCGTGAATTATTTACCCCCCTCCGTGAACTATTTTACCCCTCCGTGAATTGTTTACCCCCCTCCGTGAATTTTTTGACCCCTCCGTGAATTATTTACCCCCCTCCGTGAATTATTTGACCCCTCCGTGAATTATTTACCCCCCTCCGTGAATTATTTGACCCCTCCGTGAATTATTTACACCCCTCCGTGAATTATTTGACCCCTCCGTGAATTATTTACCCCCCTCCGTGAATTATTTTACCCCTCCGTGAATTGTTTACCCCCCTCCGTGAATTTTTTGACCCCTCCGTGAATTATTTACCCCCCTCCGTGAATTATTTGACCCCTCCGTGAATTGTTTACCCCCCTCCGTGAATTTTTTGACCCCTCCGTGAATTATTTACCCCCCTCCGTAAATTATTTGACCCCTCCGTGAATTATTTACCCCCCTCCGTGAATTTTTTTACCCCTCCGTGAATTATTTACCCCCCTCCGTGAATTATTTTACCCCTCCGTGAATTGTTTACCCCCCTCCGTGAATTATTGTACCCCTCCGTGAATTGTTTACCCCCCTCCGTGAATTATTTGACCCCTCCGTGAATTGTTTACCCCCCTCCGTGAATTTTTTGACCCCTCCTTGAATTATTTACCCCCCTCCGTGAATTATTTGACCCCTCCGTGAATTCTTAAGGCCCCTCCGTGAATTAATTGACCCCTCCGTGAATTATTTACCCCCTCCGTGAATTATTTGACCCCTCCGTGAATTATTTACCCCCCTCCGTGAATTATTTGACCCCTCCGTGAATTATTTACCCCCCTCCGTGAATTATTTTACCCCTCCGTGAATTGTTTACCCCCCTCCGTGAATTATTGTACCCCTCCGTGAATCATTTACCCCCCTCCGTGAATTGTTTGACCCCTCCGTGAATTATTTACCCCCCTCCGTGAATTATTTGACCCCTCCGTGAATTGTTTACCCCCCCCGTGAATTATTGTACCCCTCCGTGAATTATTTACCCCCCTCCCTGAATTATTTTACCCCTCCGTGAATTATTTACCCCCCTCCGTGAATTATTTGACCCCTCCGTGAATTGTTTACCCCCCTCCGTGAATTATTTACCCCCCTCGGTGAATTCTTTTACCCCCCCGTGAATTATATTACCCCCCTCCGTGAATTATTTTACCCCTCCGTAAATTTTTTACCCCCCTCCGTGAATTATTTTACCCCTCCGTGAATCATTTCACCCCTCCGTAAATTTTTTTACCCCTCCGTGAATTATTTTACCCCTCCCTGAATTGTTTACCCCCCTCCGTGAATGGTTTACACCCCTCCGTGAATTATTTACCCCCCTCCGTGAATTATTTGACCCCTCCGTGAATTGTTTACCCCCCTCCGTGAATTATTTTACCCCTCCACAAATTGTTTACCCCCCTCCGTGAATTATTTGACCCCTCCGTGAATTGTTTACCCCCCTCCGTGAATTATTTTACCCCTCCGTGAATTATTTACCCCCCTCCGTGAATTATTTGACCCCTCCGTGAATTATTTACCCCCCTCCGTGAATTATTTGACCCCTCCGTGAATCATTTACCCCGCTCCGTGAATTATTTGACCCCTCCGTGAATTATTTACCCCCCTCCGTGAATTATTTTACCCCTCCGTGAATTGTTTACCCCCCTCTGTGAATTATTTTACTGCTTCGTGAATTATTTACCCCCCTCCGTGAATTATTTGACCCCTCCGTGAATTCTTTAGCCCCCTCCGTGAATTTTTTTACCCCTCCGTGAATCGTTTACCCCCCTCCGTGAATTATTTTACCCCTCCGTGAATTGTTTACCCCCCTCCGTGAATTATTTGACCCCTCCGTGAATTATTTACCCCCCTCCGTGAATTATTTTACCCCTCCGTGAATTGTTTACCCCCCTCCATGAATTATTTTACCCCTCCGTGAATCATTTACCCCCCTCCGTGAATTATTTGACCCCTCCGTGAATTATTTACCCCCCTCTGTGAATTATTGTACCCCTCCGTGAATTATTTGCCCCCCTCCGTGAATTATTTTACCCCTCGGTGAATTATTTACCCCCCTCCGTGAATTATTGTACCCCTCCGTGAATTATTTACCCCCCTCCGTGAATTATTTGACCCCTCCGTGAATTATTTACCCCCTTCCGTGAATTATTTGACCCCTCCGTGAATTGTTTACCCCCCTCCGTGAATTATTTTACCCCTCCGTGAATTGTTTACCCCCCTCCGTGAATTATTTGACCCCTCCGTGAATTGTTTACCCCCCTCCGTGAATTATTTGACCCCTCCGTGAATTGTTTACCCCCCTCCGTGAAATATTTGACCCCTCCGTGAATTGTTTACCCCCCTCCGTGAATTATTTGACCCCTCCGTGAATTGTTTACCCCCCTCCGTGAATTATTTGACCCCTCCGTGAATTGTTTACCCCCCTCCGTGAATTATTTGACCCCTCCGTGAATTGTTTACCCCCCTCCGTGAATTATTTTACCCCTCCGTGAATTGTTACCCCCCCTCCGTGAATTATTTTACCCCTCCGTGAATTATTTGCCCCCCTCCGTGAATTATTTGACCCCTCCGTGAATTATTTACCCCCCTCACTAAATTATTTGACCCCTCCGTGAATTATTTACCCCCCTCCGTGAATTATTTGACCCCTCCGTGAATTCTTTGACCCCTCCGTGAATTATTTACCCCCCTCCGTGAATTATTTTACCCCTCCGTGAATTGTTTACCCCCCTCCGTGGATTATTTGACCCCTCCGTGAATTATTTACCCCCCTTCGTGAATTATTTCACCCCTCCGTGAATGTTTTACCCCCCTCCGTGAACTTTTGTACCCCTCTGTGAATTATTTACCCCCCTCCGTGAATTATTTTACCCCTCCGTGAATTGTTTACCCCCCTCCGTGAATTATTGTACCCCTCCGTGAATTGTTTACCCCCCTCCGTAAATTATTTGACCCCTCCGTGAATTGTTTACCCCCCTCCGTGAAATATTTGACACCTCCGTGAATTGTTTACCCCCCTCCGTGAATCATTTGACCCCTCCGTGAATTATTTACCCCCCTCCGTGAATTATTTTACCCCTCCGTGAATTATTTACCCCCCTCCGTGAATTATTGTACCCCTCCGTGAATTATTTACCCCCCTCGGTGAATTATTTCACCCCTCCGTGAATTATTTACCCCCCTCCGTGAATTATTGTACCCCTCCCTGAATTGTTTACCCCCCTCGGTGAATTGTTTACCCCCCTCCGTGAATTGTTTACCCCCCTCCGTGAATCATTTGACCCCTCCGTGAATTGTTTACCCCCCTCTGTGAATTATTTGACCCCTCCTTGAATTATTTACCCCCCTCCGTGAATTATTTGACCCCTCCGTGAATTCTTTAGCCCCCTCCCTGAATCATTTGACCCCTCCGTGAATTGTTTACCCCCCTCCGTGAATTATTTGACCCCTCCGTGAATTATTTACCCCCCTCCGTGAATTATTTGACCCCTCCGTGAATTGTTTACCCCCCTCCGTGAATTATTTTACCCCTCCGTGAATTGTTTACCCCCCTCCGTGAATTATTGTACCCCTCCGTGAATTATTTACCCCCCTCCGTGAATTATTTGACCCCTCCGTGAATTATTTACCCCCCTCCGTGAATTTTTTGACCCCTCCGTGAATTGTTTACCCCCCTCCGTGAATTATTTGACCCCTCCGTGAATTATTTAGCCCCCTCCGTGAATTATTTGACCCCTCCGTGAATTATTTACCCCCCTCCGTGAATTATTTGACCCCTCCGTGAATTGTTTACCCCCCTCCATGAATTATTTACCCCCCTCCGTGAATTATTTTACCCCTCCGTGAATTGTTTACCCCCCTCCGTGAATTATTTTACCCCTCCGTGAATTATTTACCCCCCTTCGTGAATTATTTTACCCCTCCGTGAATGTTTTACCCCCCTCCGTGAACTTTTGTACCCCTCCGTGAATTTTTTACCCCCCTCCGTGAATTATTTTACCCCTCCGTGAATTGTTTACCCCCCTCCGTGAATTATTGTACCCCTCCGTGAATTGTTTACCCCCCTCCGTAAATTATTTGACCCCTCCGTGAATTGTTTACCCCCCTCCGTGAATTATTTGACACCTCCGTGAATTGTTTACCCCCCTCCGTGAATCATTTGACCCCTCCGTGAATTATTTACCCCCCTCCGTGAATTATTTTACCCCTCCGTGAATTATTTACCCCCCTCCGTGAATTATTGTACCCCTCCGTGAATTATTTACCCCCCTCGGTGAATTATTTCACCCCTCCGTGAATTATTTACCCCCCTCCGTGAATTATTGTACCCCTCCCTGAATTGTTTACCCCCCTCGGTGAATTGTTTACCCCCCTCCGTGAATTGTTTACCCCCCTCCGTGAATCATTTGACCCCTCCGTGAATTGTTTACCCCCCTCTGTGAATTATTTGACCCCTCCTTGAATTATTTACCCCCCTCCGTGAATTATTTGACCCCTCCGTGAATTCTTTAGCCCCCTCCGTGAATCATTTGACCCCTCCGTGAATTGTTTACCCCCCTCCGTGAATTATTTGACCCCTCCGTGAATTATTTACCCCCCTCCGTGAATTATTTGACCCCTCCGTGAATTGTTTACCCCCCTCCGTGAATTATTTTACCCCTCCGTGAATTGTTTACCCCCCTCCGTGAATTATTGTACCCCTCCGTGAATTATTTACCCCCCTCCGTGAATTATTTGACCCCTCCGTGAATTATTTACCCCCCTCCGTGAATTTTTTGACCCCTCCGTGAATTGTTTACCCCCCTCCGTGACTTATTTGACCCCTCCGTGAATTATTTAGCCCCCTCCGTGAATTATTTGACCCCTCCGTGAATTATTTACCCCCCTCCGTGAATTATTTGACCCCTCCGTGAATTGTTTACCCCCCTCCATGAATTATTTACCCCCCTCCGTGAATTATTTTACCCCTCCGTGAATTATTTACCCCCCTCCGTGAATTATTTACCCCCCTCCGTGAATTGTTTACCCCCCTCCGTGAATTATTTACCCCCCTCCGTGAATTATTTTACCCCTCCGTGAATTATTTACCCCCCTCCGTGAATTATTTTACCCCTCCGTGAATTATTTACCCCCCTCCGTGAATTATTTTACCCCTCCGTGAATTATTTACCCCCCCCCGTGAATTATTTTACCCCTCCGTGAATAATATACCCCCCTCCGTGAATTATTTTACCCCTCCGTGAATTATTTACCCTCCTCCTTGAATCTTTTTACCCCTCCGTGAATTATTTACCCCCCTCCGTGAATTATTTTACCCCTCCGTGAATTATTTGACCGCTCCGTGAATTATTTACCCCCCTCCGTGAATTATTTTACCGCTGCGTGAATTATTTACCCCCCTCCGTGAATTATTGTACCCCTCCGTGAATTATTTACCCGCCTCCGTGAATTATTTGACCCCTCCGTGAATTGTTTACCCCCCTCCGTGAATTATCTGACCCCTCCGTGAATTGTTTACCCCCCTCCGTGAATTATTTGACCCCTGTGTGAATTATTTACCCCCCTCCGTGAATTATTTTACCCCTCCGTGAATTATTTACCCCCCTCCGTGAATTATTGTACCCCTCCATGAATTATTTACCCCCCTGCGTGAATTATTTTACCCCTCCGTGAATTGTTTACCCCCTCCGTGAATTATTTACCCCCCTCCGTGAATTTTTGTACCCCTCCGTGAATTGTTTACCCCCCTCCGTGAATTATTTTACCCCTCCGTGAATTGTTTACCCCCCTCCGTGAATTATTGTACCCCTCCGTGAATTATTTACCCCCCTCCGTGAATTATTTGACCCCTCCGTGCATTTTTTACCCCCCTCCGTGAATTATTTGACCCCTCCGTGAATTGTTTACCCCCCTCCGTGAATTATTTGACCCCTCCGTGAATTGTTTACCCCCCCTCCGTGAATTATTTGACCCCTCCGTGAATTATTTACCCCCCTCCGTGAATTATTTACCCCCCTCCGTGAATTATTGTACCCCTCCGTGAATTGTTTGACCCCTCCGTGAATTGTTTACCCCCCTCTGTGAATTATTTACCCCCCTCCGTGAATTATTTTACCCCTCCGTGAATTATTTACCCCCCTCCGTGAATCATTTCACCCCTCCGTGAATTATTGTACCCCTCCGTGAATTATTGTACCCCTCCTTGAATTATTGTACCCCTCCGTGAATTATTTACCCCCCTCCGTGAATTATTTACCCCCTCCGTGAATTATTGTACCCCTCCGGGGGACTATTTACCCCCCTCCGTGAATTATTTACCCCCCTCCGTGAATTATTGTACCCCTCTGTGAATTGTTTACCCCCCTCGGTGAATTATTTTACCCTTCCGTGAATTGTTTACCCCCCTCCGTGAATTATTTGAACCCTCCAGAATTGTTTACCCCCCTCCGTGAATTATTTGACCCCTCCGTGAATTATTTACCCCCCTCCGTGAATTATTTGACCCCTCCGTGAATTCTTTAGCCCCCTCCGTGAATTATTTGACCCCTCCGTGAATTATTTACCCCCCTCCGTGAATTATTTGACCCCTCCGTGAATTATTTACCCCCCCCGTGAACTATTTGACCCCTCCGTGAATTATTTACCCCCCTCCGTGAATTATTTTACCCCTCCGTAAATTGTTTACCCCCCTCCGTGAATTATTTGACCCCTCCGTGAATTATTTACCCCCCTCCGTGGATTATTTGACCCCTCCGTGAATTATTTACCCCCCTCCGTGAATTATTTGAACCCTCCGTGAATTGTTTACCCCCCTCCGTGAATTATTTGACCCCTCCGTGAATTATTTACCACCCTCCGTGAATTATTTACCCCCCTCCGTGAATTATTGTACCCCTCCGTGAATTGTTTGACCCCTCCGTGAATTGTTTACCCCCCTCCGTGAATTATTTATTCCCCTCCGTGAATTATTTTACCCCTCCGTGAATTATTTACCCCCCTCTGTGAATCATTTCACCCCTCCGTGAATTATTTACCCTCCTCCGTGAATTATTGTACCCCTCCGTGAATTGTTTACCCCCCTCCGTGAATTATTTACCCCCCTCCGTGAATTATTGTACCCCTCCGTGAATTCTTTACCCCCCTCCGTGAATTATTTTACCCCTCCGTGAATTATTTACCCCCCTCCGTGAATTATTTTACCCCTCCGTGAATTATTTACCCCCCTCCGTGAATTATTTTACCCCTCCGTGAATTATTTACCCCCCTCCGTGAATTTTTTTACCCCTCCGTGAATCATTTTACCCCTCCGTGAATTAATTACCCCCCTCCGTGAATTTTTTTACCCCTCCGTGAGTTGTTTACCCCCTTCCGTGAGTTATTTGACCGCTCCGTGAATTGTTTACCCCCCTCCGTAAATTATTTTACCCCTCCGTGAATTATTTTACCCCTCCGTGAATTGTTTACCCCCCTCCGTGAATTATTTACCCCCCTCCGTGAATTATTTCACCCCTCCGTGAACTATTTACCCCCCTCCGTGAATTATTGTACCCCTCCGTGAATTGTTTACCCCCCTCCGTGAATCATTTTACCCCTCCGTGAATTGTTTACCCCCCTCCGTGAATTATTTTACCCCTCCGTGAATTATTTACCCCCCTCCGTGAATTATTTTACCCCTCCGTGAATTATTTACCCCCCTCCGTGAATTATTTGACCCCTCCGTGAATTATTTACCCCCCTCCGTGAATTATTTTACCCCTCCGTGAATTATTTACCCCCCTCCGTGAATTATTTACCCCCCTCCGTGAATTATTTACCCCCCTCCGTGAATTATTTACCCCCCTCCGTGAATCATTTTACCCCTCCGTGAATTGTTTACCCCCCTCCGTGAATTATTTTACCCCTCCGTGAATTCTTTACCCCCCTCCGTGAATTATTCTACCCCTCCGTGAATTATTTACCCCCCTCCGTGAATTATTTTACCCCTCCGTGAATTATTTACCCCCCTCCGTGAATTATTTTACCCCCCTCCGTGAATTATTTTACCCCTCCGTGAATTATTTTACCCCTCTGTGAATAATTTACCCCCCTCCGTGAATTATTTACCCCCCTCCGTGATTTATTTTACCCCTCCGTGAATTATTTACCCCCCTCTGTGAATTATTTTACCCCCCTCCGTGAATTATTTTACCCCTCCGTGAATTATTTTACCCCTCCGTGAATTATTTACCCCCCTCCGTGAATTATTTACCCCCCTCCGTGAGTTGTTTTACCCCTCCGTGAATTGTTTACCCCTCTCCGTGAATTATTTTACCCCTCTGTGAATTCTTTAACCCCCTCCGTGAATCATTTACCCCCCTCCGTGAATTGTTTGACCCCTCCGTGAATTATTTACCCCCCTCCGTGAATTATTGTACCCCTTCGTGAATTGTTTACCCCCCTCCGTGAATCATTTTACCCCTCCGTGAATTGTTTACCCCCCTCCGTGAATTATTTTACCCCTCCGTGAATTGTTTACCCCCCTCCGTGAATTATTTTACCCCTCCGTGAATTATTTACCCCCCTCCGTGCATTATTTGACCCCTCCGTGAATTATTTACCCCCCTCCGTGAATTATTTTACCCCTCCGTGAAATATTTACCCCCCTCCGTGAATTATTTTACCCCTCCGTGAATTATTTACCCCTCTCCGTGAATTATTTACCCCCCTCCGTGAATCATTTTACCCCTCCGTGAATTGTTTACCCCCCTCCGTGAATTATTTGACCCCTCCGTGAATTATTTACCCCCCTCCGTGAATTATTTTACCCCTCCGTGAATTGTTTACCCCCCTCCGTGAATTATTTTACCCCTCCGTGAACTATTTACCCCCCACCGTGAATTATTTTACCCCTCCGTGAATTATTTACCCCCCTCCGCGTATTATTTTACCCCTCTGTGAATTATTCACCCCCCTCCGTGAATTATTCACCCTCCTCCGTGAATTATTTTACCCCTCCGTGAATTGTTTACGCCCTTCCGTGAATTTTTGACCCCTCCGTGAATTGTTGACCCCCCTCCGTGAGTTTTTTTACCCCTCCGTGAATTGTTTACCCCCCTCCGTGAGTTATTTACCCCCCTCCGTGAATTATTTTACCCCTCCGTGAATTATTTACCCCCCTCCGTGAATTATTTACCCCCCTCCGTGAATTACTTCACCCCTCTTTGAATTATTTACCCCCTCCGTGAATTATTGTACCCCTCCGTGAATTGTTTACCCCCCTCCGTGAATCATTTCACCCCTCCGTGAATTGTTTACCCCCCTCCGTGAATTATTTGACCCCTCCGAGAATTGTTTACCCACCTCCGTGAATTATTTTACCCCTCCGTGAATTGTTTACCCCCCTCCGTGAATTATTTGACCCCTCCGTGCCCACCCTCCGGTGCACACCACCTCAATGGAATATATATCCAGAGGGGGGGTGTACACCACCTCAGTGCAATATATATCCAGAGCGGGGGTGTACACCACCTCAGTGGAATATATATCCAGAGGGCGGTTGTACACTACCTCAGTGGGATATTTATCCATAGGGGGGGGCTACACCACCTCAGTGGAATATTTCTCCAGAGGGGGGGGGGGTCCACCACCTCAATGGAATATTTATCCAGAGGGGGGGGGGTGTACACAACCTCAATGGAATATATATCCAGAGGGCGGGTGGACACTACCTCAGTGGGATATTTATCCATAGGGGGGGGGGTACACCACCTCAGTGGAATATTTATCCAGATCGGGGGGGGTACACCACCTCAATGGAATATTTATCCAGAGGGGGGGTGTGTACACAACCTCGGTGGGATATTTATCCAGAGGGGGGGTGTACACCACCTCAGTGGAATACATATTCAGAGGGGGGGGGTGTACACCACCTCAATGGAATATATATCCAGAGGGGGGGTGTACACCACCTCAATGGAATATTTATCCAGAGGGGGGGGTTAATACCACCTCAATGGAATATTTATCCAGAGGAGGGAGGGGTGTACACAACCTCAGTGAAATATTTATCCAGAGAGGGGGGGTGTACACACCCTCAGTGGGATATTTGTCCATGGGGGGGGGTACACCACCTCAGTGGAATATTTATCCAGAGGAGGGGTGTACACCACCTTAGTGGAATACATATTCAGACGGGGGGGGTGTACACCACCTCAATGGAATATATATTCAGATGGGGGCTGTATCACGTATACCACTTCAATGGAATATTTATCCAAAGGGGGGGGGGGTGTACACAACCTCAGTGGGATATTTATCCATAGGGGGGGGGGGGCACACCACCTTAGTGGAATATATATCGAGAGGGGGAGTGTACACCACCTCAATGGAATATTTATCCAGAGGGGGGGTGTACACCACCTCACTTGAATATATATCCAGAGCGGGGGTGTACACCACCTCAATGAAATATTTATCCAGAGGGGGGTTGTACACCACCTCAATGGAATATATATCCATAGGGGGTGTACACCACCTCAATGGAATATTTATCCAGAGGGGGGGTGTATACCACTTCAATGGAATATTTATCCAGAGGGGGGGGGGGGTGTACACCACCGCGGTGGAATATTTTTCCAGAGGGGGGGGGGGGCACACCACCTCAGTGGAATATTTATTCACAGGGGGGGTGTACACCACCTCAGTGGGATATTTATCCAGAGGGGGGGTGTATACCACCTTAATTGAATATTTATCCAAAGGCGGGGGTGTATACCACTTCAATGGAATATTTATCCAGAGGGGGGGTGTACACCACCTCGGTGGAATATTTATCCAGAGGGGGGGTGTACACCACCTCAATGGAATATTTATCCAAAGGGGGGTTGTACAACACCTCAATGGAATATCTATCCAGAGGGGGTGTACACCACCTCAACGGAATATTTATCCAGAGGGGGGGTGTATACCACTTCAATGGAATATTCATCCAGAGGGGGGGGGGTGTACACCACCTCAGTGGAATATTTATCCAGAGGGGGGCGTACACCACCTCAGTGGAATATTTTCCCCGGCCTCCCATTTTCTTCAATGCCCCATTTTTCCACCCTGTTTTTTCTTTCGGGGGGGCGTGTTCCCCTGTGTTGCATGGTCTCCCATTCTTCCCAATCTTCCATTTTCACGATGGTTTTTCTTCTGGTGGGTGGCTTTGTGTGTGGGGGGGGACAGGAAGGAAGGAAGGGAGGGGGCGGGTACCACACTTTTATCAGACTTTTCCTGAGATGTGTTCTATTTTATGTCCTTGACACGAGATGCCAAATCAGACTTCAGACTTCAGACTTTATACACATAGCTGGCATGCACCTGCTGCTGCTCCCATGCTTGTGGGTTTTCCATGCGGGGATGCAACCTATCCAATACGCACCCCCATCCGCGTGCCGTCCCCGACTACCTATACCCTTCAAGGCAGAACCTTGTCTTTGCAGCAGCCCTCCAAGAACTACACTGTCGGCGGCCAATCGCCATAATGCAGTGTACAATGCTCAAAAAAACTTGCACCCGGGCCATGCGGAGCGGAGCCTAAGCAACACAACCCGCATTTTGCGGGGTGCGGCCATCGTGACGGTAGGCGTGGTGATGGGTAACATTTCGCCGTGTAGAGCGCCTGTGCTCTTGCCCAACCCATCGCCGTGTGGTGTACCAAGTGGCCTCATGGTATGGCGGCCAATGGAGACCCCAAACGAGCGACGGATCCACGGACTATCTCTAGCAAGGCGTACGGTGGCGCACTTCTCCACAGGCGGCCCTCGTTGTCAATGCGGTGGAGAATACAACAGGCGAAATTGTTAGTTTTCCAAACTTGTTTGTGTATATTTCAAAATTAAGTTCTGACATCATTGGTTGATTCTTTTGTAGAAGTCTTGCATTTTGAGCTTTCACAATTGAGAAACAGCAAAACTATGGGGGGCACCTGGAAGATACCTAGTTGTCTTTGTGCCAACCTGTCCCCAGCTACGCCATATCCTTGTTCCCACACACTGCCATTGTGATGAGCCAATAGTGCGTAGTTGACGTGGGCGTGGCCCTTGATTGGCCAAAGCAACACCAAGGTGCCTCTAGCTACCCCCTGTGCAAGGGTACACATCACCCTGCACCATGAACAATAGGGGGCGCGGCCCATCAATGCTGTTGAGCAGGATGGGGGGTGACCTGATTGTGTTGATGCGTGAGATAAGGGGCCAAGAGCTGCACGAGGACACCGGGGTGCCGGCGCTAACCGGGGGTGAGTTGGAGTAGTTCATAATTAGCCCACAACTCCGCCTCAAAGGCCGCGCCCGTGGAAAGGGGCTTTGGGAACGGGCGCCTAGTTTTCAAGGAGTATTGAAGACCCTACCGTGTGAAGAACTTCGACAACACGCGGACACCACACTACGGCCTTCAAGCCAACAACAAGATGAACAGCCCTGATAGTAGTGATCAATGTCTCGGCAGCCTCCTTCTCGGCGCGCACCATGTTATGGTCACCCTTCATGGTGGCCTCCCTGGATCTAGCCTTGTAGTGCGGCGAGGGGATGGACGGCCGGGCTCCCAGGTGGCCCAGGTTGGGATAAGGGAGGTTACAAACCCTGTTGAGACGAACCAACACCACCGACGACTCGAAAATCACGCCCAGCCCATACAAACCACCTGTGGTGGCGCTGATTTTACCATGCGCAAAGGGGATGAAAAAAAGTGTGAGACTATGTGAACAAAGGCATTTAGGGCGCAACAAAATCATGTGCTTAGGTAGCTGTTTGTGCACAAACTTTTAAAAAAAAGAAACTTTCTCCCGTAAAAATGGTTGTTTTAGCCCCCCTCCCTCCCTCTGAGGGGCCCAAATTTATTTTTTGAGTTCTGACCAATTTGTTTGCCATTTTCTAAATTTCTAGCCCATGCACACCTATCGGACATGGCCGAGACAAAACTAAAAACAAGGCATCGCGTAGCACTTGCGTACAAGTCTGACTTGCAATGGGTCACCCCTTGCGATTAGGGTCAAATACGAGTCGGAAAAGAAATGTTGCATCAAACAACAATGTTGGGTAATAATACATGTAAGAATACAGGTAAACACAAATTAAACTATGTTGCCCGTAGGCGGATGGCCCCTACAATGGGCACCACAAAGGAGGAAGTAGCATTCAAGCACACTGCAACGCGCTTTTTGATACAAACCTGGCATAATTCGGGTGTGAAGTTCCCCTCTGGCGACTGAAGCGCCCTGCACTGCGCTTTTCCTTCAAAACAACAATTGGAGCAGTGCAGACCAACAAATACGCACCAAACGGCATACTCATCACTTAATCTTACCCTTCCGGGAAGTAGACTTTGCCTGCTCCACACGTGAGTGCAATGGGCCCATTGCCTACCACCACTCTAACTGTCACATAGGCGCTATGGACGTTGTACCCCACCTTGAAGTGCCGGTTGACACACTCCACCATATCCTGGAAACCATCGCCATCCTGTGGGGGTATAGAAGCCCAAGCAGATCTCACAGTCCTGCTCTACGAAGAGGAGATCGGGTGACCCCAACAACGGGCCCACGTGCTCGCAAAAACAGCTCACCGGAGCACGGGATGTCGGAGGGGCCCATACTAGATTGTAATGAAATGTACAACTGCAATACAATTGTCGTAGCAAGTCCCACCCGTCCAAGGTGGCGGCCTCTGGTAGCATGCACCTGCTGCTGCTCCCTTGCTCGCGG
Organism: Eutreptiella sp. 'Long Island Sound 2002'; assembly: GCA_964036045.1. NCBI lineage: Eukaryota > Euglenozoa > Euglenophyceae > Eutreptiales > Eutreptiaceae > Eutreptiella > Eutreptiella sp. 'Long Island Sound 2002'. Next base: position 46,384,582 of record OZ038383.1, on the reverse strand, counting down.
GTTTTCCATGCGGGGATGCAACCTATCCAATACGCACCCCTATCCGCGTGCCGTCCCCGACTGCCTATACCCTTCAAGGCAGAACCTTGTCAAGGCAGCAGCCTTCCAAGAACTACATTGTCAGCGGCCAATCGCCATAATGTAGTGTACAATGCTCAAAAAAACTTGCACCCGGGCCATGCGGAGCGGAGCCTAAGCAACACAACCCGCATTTTGCGGGGTGCGGCCATCGTGACGGTAGGCGTGGTGATGGGTAACATTTCGCCGTGTAGAGCGCCTCTGCTCTTGCCCAACCCATCGCCGTGTGGTGTACCAAGTGGCCTCATGGTATGGCGGCCAATGGAGACCCCAAACGAGCGACGGATCCACGGACTATCTCTAGCAAGGTGTACGGTGGCGCACCTCTCCACAGGCGGCCCTCGTTGTCAATGCGGTGGAGAATACAACAGGCGAAATTGTTAATGTTGAAAACTTGTTTGTGTATATTTCAAAATTAAGTTCTGACATCATTGGTTGATTTTTTTGTAGAAGTCTTGCATTTTGAGCTTTCACAATTGAAAAAAAAAAACCTATGGGGGCCACCTGGAAGACACCTGGTTGTCTTTGTGCCAATCTGTCCCCAGCTACGCCATATCCTTGTTCCCACACACCGCCATTGTGATGAGCCAATAGTGCGTAGTTGACGTTGGTGTGGCCCTTGATTGGCCAAGGCAACACCAAGGTGCATCTAGCTACCCCCTGTGCAAGGGTACACATCACCCTGCACCATGAACAACAAGGGGCGCGGCCCATCAATGCTGTTGAGCAAGACGGGAGTTGACCTGATTGCGTTGATGCATGAGATAAGGGGCCATGAGCGGCCCGAGGACACCGGGGTGCCGGCGGTAACCAGGGTGTGAGATGGAGTAGTTCATAATCAGCCCACAACTCCGCCTCAAAGGCTGCGCCCGTGGAAAGGGGCCGTTGGAACGGGCGCCTAGTCTTCAAGGAGTATTGAAGACCCTACCGTGTGAAGAACTTCGACAACACGCGGACACCACACTACGGCCTTCAAGCCAACAACAAGCTGAACAGCCCTGATAGTAGTGATCAATGTCTCGGCAGCCTCCTTCTCAGCGCGCACCATGTTATGGTCACCCTTCATGGTGGCCTGCCCGGATCTCGCCTTGTAGTGCGGCGAGGGGATGGATGGCTGGGCTCCCAGGTGCCCCAGGTTGGGATAAGGGCATAAGGGCTCGCCACGTCTTCGGTGGGGGCCGAACCTGCGGCCTGGTCGCTGCTGTTGCGGAAGAGGCGCAACCACGGGAGCTGGCCAAACAGTGCACGTAAGGGCCAAGGGTAGGCGCCAGGGCAAAGTATGTTGGCCAGATGAGGTGCACCTGGTTACCACAGCCCGGGGCGAGCCTCTGGTGGGTACCCCTACAGGGGGTGGATCATCAAGCTACGGCACCCACCAGCCCGAATCCCAGACAGCGATATTCACGGGTTGCGCCACTCCCGTCGCGTAGCGGCCAGCGTCCCCCCCTGTAGACCCTCAGGTTATATTATAGGTGGGCAAGAGGATGCCTCGAAGCTGATTGGGTTCTGGCCCCTGACAAGGAGTGCCGGCACAGTATATATATCTGGGGTGTGGGTGCTGCTCAGGGCCACGGGGACGTGGAGTTGATACCGTGTTTCTGTACTATACTAGGGGACTGATGCGGTGGGTCGGCGGCGTACATTGTGGGGACACGGGGGCGATGAAGGCTGGGGGCCAGGCTAGGCTGGAGCCTCCCAGAAATCCTGGCTGTGCATAAAAGGGTTATTACGTGCTGGCAGTGGGATATGAGGAGTCAGGGGTCCCGGGTATTTACGAGTACGCAGCTGACTGTGGATTACGTGGGGTCACGGGTACTGGACGTCTCCACGGTGGCGGGGGTACACGAACAACGGAGAGTCCGCTCTTGCTTCGCCGCATGCGTGCTGCTTTGTGCCTTGGTTGCCGCTTTGCGCCGGACGGTGAAGCCTTTGCTTTCTGCTTGTTGCGATGCTGCTGCATTGCTGTGCCTTGCCCCCTTACCCCCGGCGAACAAACGGGCCAGCGTCCGTCGCCGTTGCTAATGCTAACGCTTTGCAGTCGCCACTGCCCCCAAAGCCTGGTTGACCGGTATCCCCGGTCCTCTGGGTCCTCCGTCATGCTGTGGGCCACCTCAGGCAGCCCGGGGACCCACGGGATCGAGCGAGGCAGGAACCACCTGTCGGCGCGAGATGCCCGGTAACTCCAGTAGACGGCATGATAAGTGGTTATGACTATGACTATGACTATATAGATATATGTATATGTATATATATATATATATATATATATATATATATATATATATGTATATATATATATATATATATATATATATATATATATATATATATATATATATATTACTACACCCCTCTCCCCTTAAAGTTAGCTAACAACAAGCAACCAGCAACAACAAGCAACACGTCTCCTTGCCGTTTTGGCCATTGCTCCGTCCCAACGCTTCGGATCATTTGCCCATGTAACCATCTTGGAGCCTAGGTGGTGCCCTTGCCAAATCCAATTTTTGAGCCAAAAACTCACCGGTGGCGGCGCGGGGCGGGGGGCGCCAAGTCGGGAGGTGCCCTCCCAAATCTGCGCAGTTTTGGGCCAAAAACAGCCATTTTTCGCCCAAAACAGCCCTAGTAAGGGTTCAAAACAGCCAAACGAAGGCAAACGGCTGCTACACTGCACGTGCAGCTTGACTTTCTCGCGACCAAGGGACATCTAGTGCCCTTCAACTCCACGATATGTCCGAGAAATGGCCCAAAAAGGCGCCAAAAAGCCCCAAAAACTGCGCAATGTGCACCAGCACCCCGAAACCAAGAACGGGCCGTATCTTGGGCTATGTGGCTCAAAAACGAATTCCGAGGGCACCTAGTCCACCCGCAACCCCCCACAATTTGTGGTTTCCAAGCCTCAGACTCGCCCAACGAGACACGTAGACCCCCGTACCAGTGGTCACTTGGTGCAGCCGGAGGGCCGGCCATCCCACGCACAGTGGGGGCCAACGGTGGGTCCACGAGGGTCCCCAGGGCGAAAAAAATCATTTTTCCAAAGTTGTTCCTAGACCACTTGGCATGCTCAAACAAGTGGTTTTAGCCCATTTTGAGCCCGTGGCGACGGGTTTTGGCTCCTGGAAACTCCCAAAATGCCTTGAAAATGGGCCATTTTGGGACCAAAAATGGGTCAAAAATGGGTCAAAAACGTGTTTTTCCAAAAGTGATCCCGGACCATTTGGGATGCTCAAACAAGTGTTTTTAGCCCGTTTCAAGCCCGTTTTGACCGAGTTTAGCGCCTTCCACCACATGTATGCACCACTTTGTGCCCTTCGCACGTACCTTAGAGCCGTGTGGTGGAGCCACCTTGAGTTGGGAGAGGGGTGTAGATTGGAGGATATATATATACATATATATATATATATGTATATATATATATATATATATATATATATATGTGTGTGTATATATATATATATATATACATATATATATATATATATATATATATATATATATATATATATATATATATATATATATATATATATATATATATATATATATATATATATATATATATATATATATATATATATATATATATATATATATATATATATATATATATATATATATATATATATATATATATATATATATGTATATATATATATATATATATATATATATATATATATATATATATATATATATATATCAGAGAAAGTCAAGCCGCACGTGGAGTGTAGCAGCCGTTTGCCTTCGTTTGGCTGTTTTGCACCCTTACTAGGGCTGTTTTGGGCGAAAAATGGCTGTTTTTGGCCCAAAAATGCACAGATTTGGGAGGGCACCTCCCGACTTGGCGCCACCGCCCCGGGCCGCCACCGGTGAGTTTTTGGCTCAAAACTTGGATTTGGCAAGGGCACCACCTAGGCTCTAGGATGGCTAAATTAGAGTTCGGCCCGAGGCGTTGGGAAGGTGCAATGGCCAAAACGGCACGGAGACGTGTTGCTTGTTGCTTGTTGCTTGTTGTTAGCTAAATTTAAGGGGAGAGGGGTGTAGTATATATATATATATATATATATATATATATATATATATATATATATATATATATATATATATATATATATATATATATATATATATATATATATATATATATGTATATATATATATATATATATATATATATATATATATATATATATATATATATATATATATATATATATATATATATATATATATATATATATATATATATATATATATATATATATATATATATATACGCCGCAGCGAACGGGGGGGGGCCGGGGTGACAAGAGCCCGCAAAAGACGCTGGTGAGGTACCCGACCTCAGGGGTTTGGGGGCCCCCCCGGTGTCCGTATCGGCCCCACCTGAGCGCAGGCAATAAGGTGGGATACGCCCGGGACCGTTGGCCAGCGGCCCGAGGTGGCACCGGCCTGGGGGGGTGGCCAATGGGCCTGACTAAGAGCGCTCCCCACGGCACGTACTGCGGTTCCTGTCCTATGAGGGGCTGCGGGTAGGGCACACCGTCCATCGGGGTAGGCAAGAGACGCGCCTATCCCGCAAGGACTCCCTACAGACCCACAGTGTACCCGACCCCGGTGTGGGGAAGGGCCGACGTACCTGGTTACGACGCAGGTCCATTTATACGGAGCGGGTACAAATGGACGGCCCGTACAACAGAGTTACACCCTGACGGGGAGTGCATGCATCGGCCCCCCCGTGGGGAAACTCCCGGAGGGAGGGACCAGAGCCAGGTCGGGTGTCCGTATCGGCCCCCCGGTGTCCGTATCGGCCCCACCTGAGCGCAGGCAATAAGGTGGGTTACGCCCGGGACCGTTGGCCAGCGGCCCGAGGTGGCACCGGCCTGGGGGGTGGCCAATGGGCCTGACTAAGAGCGCTCCCCACGGCACGTACTGCGGTTCCTGTCCTGTGAGGGGCTGCGGGTAGGGCACACCGTCCATCGGGGTAGGCAAGAGACGCGCCTATCCCGCAAGGACTCCCCAGAGACCCACAGTGTACCCGACCCCGGTGTGGGGAAGGGCCGACGTACCTGGTTACGACGCAGGTCCATTTATACGGAGCGGGTACAAATGGACGGCCCGTACAACAGAGTTACACCCTGACGGGGAGTGCATGCATCGGCCCCCCCGTGGGGAAAGTCCCGGAGGGAGGGACCAGAGCCAGCGTCGGGCGCCCCCCCCCCCTCCCAAACCTGCCTGGCAACAAGCCCGCCAACAACCGGGTAGAACCAAGGGGCACACCTAGGGGGCAGAACCGGGGGCAAAGGAACACGGAAGGGAAGGGGGGGGGGCGTGCAAGAGGGGTGGGCAACTGTGTTGTGCGAAGTGTCGTGCATCGGTAAGCCAGCAGCGGGCGGGACGGGCCACAGAGTCCACCCGTTCTCCCATGTCCATAGCTCACACAGCCTTCGTTAGCTAAATGTCGCTATCTGTCCCCACGAATCCCGCGGAGTTGCCAGCCTTCCGGCGACGTGCCCGGCGCATGGTAGACACAGTGTCTGATCTCGTCAGATACGGGCCGCACACGTATGCGGCGTTCCAGGCGCGCGTGGACGCGGACCGTCCGGCCACGGACAACCGATGGGACCACTTCGTCGACGCCTGCTTGCGGCAGATGTTGGCCCGCGATCCCCACCCGTACAACGCGCTTGACGTTCAGGCGCGGTTCGCAGCGGGCACAGTGCCATTCGGGGTGCACCTGCTCAACCGACTACTCCGATGTCTAGAAGATCTCGGGCAGCTCGAGGACGCGCAGCGCGGGCGGCCCCCAGTGGGATCGGCGGGGTGGCCGGGGTATGCGGCCCCGGGTGCGTTTCCGATGCCGCCGCCCCCAGGCCTCGGGCCCATGCCCATCCCGCCCCTTGGGGCTCACCACCACCACCAACTCCATCTCCATCACCTACTTCATCACCCCGTCGGGTTCCCCATGATGCAACATCACTTCCCACACCAACACGTACACCCGGCGGATGTGCCACAGCTCCCCGTCCACCTTCACCATCACCATCACCTAGCGGCTGGGCCACAGCACCCCGTCCACATTCACCATCACCATCACCATCACCGTCCGCACCAGCATGTGGAGTACCCGCATCCCCTGCCCCAGCAGCACCCACGGCCGCCTCAGCATGCGGTGCCGGTGCCGGTACCGGTACCGGTGCCTGCACCGGGGCGGGGCGCCTAGCAGCAGGGGGTGTCGCAAGGGGAGGCACGTGGCGTGCCCCCGGGCGAGGCGAGGAGAATGGGGGCGCCTGCGGCTGCGCCACCCCTGGCGGTGCCCCAGCCGGGGCTTACCGCGGCGGGGTCTCCACCGCGGACGGTCCAGGTGCCGGACCCAGCCGTGCCGCGCGGAGCCCCGCCCGTGGTGCCGACGGGGCCTGAGCCGGTGGTGCCGGGTGGTGGTCCGCCCCCGACGCGTGGGATGCAGGGCGCGGCCCAGCACCCCGTCCACCTTCACCATCACCATCACCATCACCGTCCGCACCAGCATGTGGAGTACCCGCATCCCCTGCCCCAGCAGCACCCACGGCCGCCTCAGCACACAGTACCGGTGCCGGTACCGGTACCGGTGCCTGCGCCGGGGCGGGGCGCCCAGCAGCAGGGGGTGTCGCAAGGGGAGGCACGTGTCGTGCCCCCGGGCGAGGCGAGGAGAATGGGGGCGCCTGCGGCTGAGCCACCCCTTGGCGGTGCCCCAGCCGGGGCTTACCGCGGCGGGGTCACCAGCGCGGGCGGTCCAGGTGCCGGACCCAGCCGTGCCGCGCGGAGCCCCGCCCGTGGTGCCGACGGGGCATGAGCCGGTGGTGCCGGGTGGTGGTCCGCCCCCGACGCGTGGGATGCAAGGCGCGGCCCCCATGGGGAGGCCTACGGCGGGGGAATAGGCGGGGGATGCAGCGCAAGAGGCGGCAGTGGCCGGCCCGCGAGACATCAGCGAGCTGCTCGCGCAGGCCCTGGAGGCGTACCGGCGGACAGCCGCGGGGAGCGATGGAGCCGCGCCGGAAGGGGCTGACGCCGGCGAGCTGATAGCGTAGGCGCTCGCGGCTGTCGCCCCGAGGGCGGAAGGGGCCAAGGAGAAGCCGTCGGAGGCGGTTGCTTCGGGGGGACAGGATGCGGGGCGGGGTGTGCCGGAGGCGCAAACACCGGCGGAGGGCGGCGGGGTTGTGGAGCCCAGTGAGAGGCGTGCCAAGGGGGAAGGAGTGGAGGACTGGATGTGGGAGTGGCGGGAGTGGCGCCAGGTGGCACCCGGTGAGCCGTGTCCGGCGGGGCGGGCGTACAGCATGGACCTCCATGCGGGCATTAGCTGGGCCCGGCTGCCCGCCAACCTGCGGGCACGGCTGGACGCGGCGGAGGCGTCAAGGGGCGGAGGCGCTGACGAGCGGCCTCTGGCGCCCTTCCCGCCGCGGCCGGACACGCCGCCGTCGATGGTCGCGGCTGGAGAAGGGGCGGAGGGAGAGCAGGAGGCGGAGGGCGAGGGGGACGAGGAGGCGTACGGGCCCGGCGAGTCGGCGCTGGCCCTCATGTATGAGGACGACGCAGGGCCCGACGTCTACGCCGGCATGGACGAGGACCCGGCCAACGCGCCGCTGCGGCCCATGCCCACTGCGGTGCCGCCCCCTCCCCTGGGGAGCTGTGAGCGGCGGCAATGCAGGTACCATGCGGCCGAGGGTGCCCACAGGCACCGCCTCATGGGCACGGGGCAGCGGGAGGCAGGGATGCTGGCGAGCGCCTTGGAGCGCTACGAGCTCCAGCGCCCAGGGCAGGTGGCCCGGGAGCAAGCCCTGGTGGCAGCGTCCCCGGACGACGGCCAGGTCCGCTGTGTCCAACCGGGGGACGCGGCATTCCTGGGTCACCACCCCGGTGATGTCCGGGCGGCCGAGCCCCAGGAAGGCCTCCCCCCGTCGGTGCGCCTGTCCGTGGGGCGCCTGCTGGACGAGGCAGGGCTGGAGGACGTGCGGCGGGACGAAGGCCTGTACGTGGCCTTGTGGCGAGGTGGGGCTAACGCTTGGCGTCGCGAGCAGGCCGGGCGGCCCCTCACACCCCAGGCGCTGGGGTCCCATGCGCTCCTGGTGGCGGTGCACCCCGAGGGTGCAGAGGTCGTGTTCGGCGCGGACCGCCTGCTGCTGACCGGGGAGGGGGCGGTCCTCGTCCCCACCTCCAGCAGCTACCGCCTTGAGAGCCGCGGCGGTGACCTCAAGCTGCTGGTGGTGGTGGGCACGCGCCTCGACGAGAGCGCCGCCCCCCAGGGGTCCGAACACGCGGTCCCGGTGGGGGGTGATGAGGAGGCAGGCCGTGACGGTGACGAGGTGGGGCAGGAGCAACCCACGGGGGAGGAGCAGCAGCAGGATCAGCCGGAGGTGGCCGGGGAGGAGGTGGACGTGCAGGCCATTGTGGCGGCGGCCCTGGCGAACTTCACGGATGCGGCGGGCCCGCCGCCGACGACGGAGGCACTGGAGGAGGAGGACCAACGCAGGAGGAGTGAGGACGCACAAGTCGCCATGGAGCGGGACCAGGAGCCGGAGTTCAAGGGTGAAGAGGCACAGAGCGCCGTGGAGCAGTACGAGGAGCTGGAGATCGTGAAGGCGAAGGAGGCGCGTGAGGTGGGTCCACGGGAGATGGGAGTGGCGGACAGGGCTGGGTCGAAGACGGGGGAGGTGGAAACCTGCAGGCACCGGGCCAAGGGGTGGTGCATGCGGACAGATGCCTGCCGGTTCGCCCACCCCCAGCCGCCGGTGCCGCGGGGAGTACCCGAGGACTTACTCCTCATCCTCCAGGCCATGGCCCGTGTGGGGGCCCTCAGCCTGGACCGCAGGCAGGACCACGGCCGAGGCCGCGGAACGTTGCTGCAGGAAGCGGTGGTAAAGGCGCAAGGAGGGGGACTCCCAGCGGTGGGATATGCGGTGGAGAGTGGGGGCCTGACCGAGTGGGCAGTGGCGTTGCCATGTGGCATGGCGGCCCTGCTCACTCCGTTCCCGGCGGTCCCGTGGAGGGATGTGGTCACCGTCCAGGAAGCCAATCTGGGGTGGGTGTGCACGTGGCACACACATCCTGCCGGCATGGACCCTCGCGAGTGGCAGGCTAAGGCGGTCGTGACGTACCTGTCCTGGTCGTTGCCGGCAGCGCCGGGTGCGTGGGCGCAGTGGTGGGACAGGGCGCTCAGCTGGGCGAGGGATGGCAGTGCTGTGGCGGCCTGCCCTGACCTTCCGCGCGAGCCCGTCTCCGTCTGGCCATGGACTGTCTCCCTGCATCTCCCCACGGTGGCGGCTCGCCTTGCGGCCACGGACCCGGAGGCCTTGCTGCTGGGGGACCGAGAGGGGCCAGGGCTTCGCCTGGGCCAGGGGCTGGAGGTTCGCACTGCCCGCCTCCCTAGCCCTGTGGACGGGGACATCCTGGAGGGACTCCAGTTCACGCGGGCTGGCGGGGCTGATGTGTGGACCGGTGTCCATCGCCAGCTCCCAGACGCGTGGCCCCAGGTGTACCGGCCCCCTGGTCACGAGCGTCTGGTGGGAGTGGAATGGCGCGTGTGGGCCGCCAACAGCCCGTGCCCGCCGGTGGTGGTCCCGCCCAGGAGAACCAGCCACCCCAGCTGGGAGACCGTGGCGGTCTTGTGGGGATGGGTGGCGGTCCGTGGGACGGTTGGCCACGTCTTCACTGCCCCACGGGGGACGGTGATCGAGACCGACGGGGGGACAGCGTTGCAGCTCACGGCGGAGCCCCTGACCACGCATGTTGTGGTGGCCGTCCTCCAGTGGGGAGCAAACAAGCCGCAGCCCTGGCGCGATCCGGTCGCTAGGGCTGTCTGGCGAGACCTGCCGGTCCTTAAGGCCGCCGTCTGGTCAGGAGGAGCACGGCGGCGTCTCCCGGGCGCACTCCCCTGGCTGCGGGACTGCGGAGACGCCTCTCCCCCACCGGCTGAGTTGCGGGGCGGCCTGGAGCACCTGTACTCCAAGCCCAGGCACCAGTTCCTGGTGGCCGCAGACCATGGGGTGGAGCTCACCGACGACGTGGTCGCGCTGGCGGCCGACGTGGTGTAGTGCCTGGCCCCCCATGCCATGATGCCCCCGAGGGAGGGGTGGGAGGGCCAGCGGCACGACCAAACCCCGGCTGCCCTCCTCATTGCGAGGTACGTCGAGCTGGGGGGCTCGGAGGCGGTGTACCTCGACCGGTCGGAGACGCCGAACATGCGGCACTGGACGGCCCACCACCTCGTGGCCCCTGACATGCGGTTGACCGTGGACCCGCTGGGCCGGCCTGTGGTGTCGGGGGCCCCGCCCCAGTGGCCGCACACATGGGACATCGCGGTCCGGACGATGCGCATGGCACCCAGGGGCCAGAGGGCGGGGTGGCCGGGTGCAGAGCATCTGCTGGCGGAGGCCCGGGCGGCACACGTGCAGCAGCCAGCCGGCAACACCAAGGACTGTGGCGTGTGCGCCCTCATGTCCGCCGTCGGTACCCTCCTCATGGTGCCGAGGCCGGGCAACCTCCTGTCCGCGCTGGACAGGCGGTGGGTGGCGGCGGTGGTCCTCAACAGGGACATGGGGCCCGTCGCCTGCAGCGGTGTTGGATGCCCTGCCGGCGCCCCGCACGCCCTTGGACGTGGCGGACGTCCCGCACAGCATGGGGCTGCCCGGGGCGCGCATGCAACGCGCCCTGCTGTGTATGGCGGCGGCAGCGCACGGGGGGATGTCCATGCTGGCGACGGTGTCCCTGCAGCACGTGCAGGACGCGATGCAGCAGCAGCGGATGCATGCCCCCCAGCCGTGGGAAGAAAGCCCCAAGCGGTGGCTGAGGGTGGAGAGCGTGCCTTCCACCCATACGGTGGGCGTGGCGGATATGGGGCGGCTGGTGGTGTTGGAAGGAGCGGAGTATTGGGCGTGTGTTCGGGTGGAAACAGGGGGACTGGAGTGGTTCGTAGTCACCGGGTGCCGGCTCAGGAGGCAGCAGTCCAGGGGCCCGGCCTGCTACCGGGTGTTCCGGGAGTGCCTCAAGGAGCTGGGGCCGGTGCGCAGGGCACACAGGTGCACGGCCGAGGACATCCCGTCGGCGCTGGCGGTCTTCGTGGAGGTCACGCGACCGCCGGCGATTCAGGGGCAGAACGTCTGGCCCATAGCCCCGAGCAACATGTGGCAGGCTGAGCATGCAGCTGTCATGTGTAGGGCGCTGCAGGGTCACGCATCGGCCCCCCCCAAGGCCCCGGCAGCGCAGTCCTCCAGCAATAGGCCGGCAGCCTCGCTGGCACTGCTGCATAGTGTGTCGAGGGCGTGGTGTTGGGTTGTGGCGGCATTGGAGCCCCACTCCTCGGCGCTGCGCCTGTACGATCGCGGAGAGGGCACGGTGCTCACGGTCCGCCCCGCCGACCTGGAGGCCATGCACCTTAGTGCACTGAGTGGCGACGGGGGCGAGGCGCTGTACCTCCAAGGGACCGTGGCAGACGCGGCCGCGACACGCTTCCGCCGGCAGAGCGGAGGAGATGCCCTCCGCCTACTCATGGCGGAGAACATGGGGCCGTGGCTCCGGGCGTTCTCCGCGTCCAGGTGGAAGGTCGAGGGCGACCGGGAGAATTTCGCCGACGCGTGGCGCCGCTGGGTGGAGGAGCAGTTTCCCGTGGGGGGAATGCTGCACCTGCCACAGCCCCCAAGCGTGCCACCGGTACGGCCTGCGGCACCCCCGGCCGCGGCAGCGAGGCAGGCCCCGAAAGCGGCGCCCAAGCCGCCGCCCAAGAGGGGCTCGCCGCCTCAGTATGGCGGCTATACCAACATTCGGTACGTGCTGCAGCACTTCGGTGGCGACTTGGACACGGAGCAGCGTGGGACAAAGACGATCAACGTCTGCCCCTGGTCTCGCCTGGATGGGGCTGGTCACTGCACATGGAAAGCTGGCACGCACTGCCGGCCTACCCACCTCCACCCCAAGGACCTGCTGGACCACATCCAGCGGGACCATGCGACTGATCCGGCGCAACGGGACCAGGCGCTGGCCATGCTGGCTGGCGTTATGCCGGGGGGCCAGGCGGGGCCTTTCGCGTCGGCCCAGGCGAGGTCCAGAGCGCTCTACGCGGCCCACGGGTGCCCGCCCTGCGGCGGAGCGCGGGGCGTCGCCGTCGGCGGCACGATCCCGAGCGATTGGGTCTGCAGCACGGCGTGGGGCAGTGACTTCTACGGGGAGTACGGCGGCAAGTACATCCGGCGGGCAGGCAGAGGGGGAGCCCGCCGCATATGCCGGGTCTCAGCAGACGACGGCTGCCTGGGGCGGAGGCTCACGGGGACAGGGGCCACCTCGCCGGCCGCCCGCGCCGGGTGCGGGTGGTCCCCCTGAACCTGCTGGTGGCCCCCCTCCGTCCGGTGATCCGGATCCGGCGGGGGCCCCGGTCCACACGTGCAGCCATGAAGGGGCCCCGCCTCCGACACCCGAGCGGCGGTGTCTTGGAACGTCCAGGGCTCGATGCGGGGGGATGGCGTACCAGTGGCCCCAGGTACGCTCGACGGTGAAGCGGTGGCAGCGGGCGTCATGAAGGCCGAGGGTGCCATCCTGGGCCTATTCCAGGAGACCGGCCTGCAGGACCCTCAGGGTGTGGTGCACTCGGAGAATCATTGGCGTCACCACGGGTATCATGCGTACCCAGGGGTGGATGCCCAGGCAGCGTCGGCGGCAGCGGTGCGCGGCGGGCTCTTGATTGCCCTTCGGGCGGACGTGTTCGCCGCGGAGGAAGTTCGAGACATCGTGGACATCGTGCCGGGCAAGGCCATGGCCCTCGATGTGGTGACCGCAGGTGGCACCCTCACGGTCATCAACGTCCACGGCCAGGGTGGCGGTGGCGACTCTTGGGCGTCTAAGGGGTCCTTCTGGGCTCACGTGGCCATATACGCGGCGGCCAAGGGCGCGGGTGGCACCAGGGCCGTGCTCCTCGGAGGGGACTTCAACGTGTGGCTGGAGTCCCCGTGGCACCCCACCACGAGGAGGTTCCAGGCCCTGTGGGAACAGTGTGGTTTCCACAGGGCAGGCCCGGAACGGGAGGAGGACAGGAGGCCCACGAGGGCAGGGCACCGACTGGACTCCTTCCTTCTAAACTCGCCTCTGGTTCCATGGGCGGCGCGTGAGCGCCCACACTTGGCGCCGGGGCGGTCTCTAGCGTCGCTGCGTTCGGATCATGGCCCTGTGGTCCTGGACATCCCGCTGGCGGTGGCCGGCAAAGAGAGAGTCACCAGGATGGCCTACTCGCACGCCCAAGGCAGGCTGCATGCCATACGCCCGGACTCCCCGGGGGTTCGTGAGGCGGCGGCGGCAGTACTGCAGAAGGCCTGCGGGGATCGGCGGCTACAGGCGTGGCTCTCATCGGACCAGGACACTGCCACCATGGGCACGTCGGAGGTGCAAGCGGTCTTTGACCTGCTCTACGCCTTCCGTGATGACGTGTCCAGGGTCACGGGAGTGCGCATGCCATCGGGCGTGGACCCGCAGTACCCGTACGGGCAGGCGGAGACGGAGGCGTCTTTGGCCCGGGACCTCTCGGATCAGCAGGCCCTGGCCTGGCGCGCACATCAACTGTGGCAACGGGACGCGGCGGCGGCCGGACTCCACTCCCAGGAAGCGACTGCCTTGCTACGGCACCTCCGGCGGGTAGACCCCGACCTGTCCCCCGCCTCGGTGGAGGACCTACGTGCCGCGTTGGACCAACAGCTCCACCAGCTAGAGACACGCGTGGAGGAGCTGCGGGGTCTCCTCAGGAGCAACAGGCGCCGGTCCATCAAGGACTATTGGCGGGGCAGGGTACCGGATCTGCAGCTCCGATGGACGGCGACACGGGGGGCCATCAACGTGGTGAACTATGCCCCGTCAGGCCTGTAGTCGGTACGCGTCCGCGAGTCGGAGAAGGTGCACTTGGAGGCCTCGGACGTCATTGGCGAGGTCCAGAGGTATTGGGAGGCGCTGTACGCCAAGCGGCCAGTGAACCTGCCGGCCTTCGAGCAGCTGGTCCGGGCCCACATTCCCCGAGGGGTGCCTGAGGAATGGAGGTCGGTACAAGACTACACCCTGCAGGACCTTAAAGACGACGTGAGGCAGGCCGTGGCGGACGACAAAGGTCTGGGGTCCAACCGGGTCACGGCTGCCGTCATAGCAGAGCTGCCTGAACCGGTGCAGGGGCTCTTGGTGCACGCGTACAGGGCTATCCTACGGGGTGCGGACGTCCCGGAGTCCTGGCACGAGGCCATTATCTGGCTGGTGCCCAAGGGCACAGCCACGGGCAACCTGGACGAGTACAGGCCGATAGCGCTGGGGTAGCAAGACATGCGAATGCTCATGACTCCCCTCATGCGGAGGTTCACAGCTGTCCTGGCACGCAAGGGACTGGCTGCGGACTGGCAGTTCGGAGCCATGCCGGGCTCCACGGCGGCTGCCCCGGTGTTCCTGGCCCGGCGCGAGCTGCGGCGTGGGCCGGAGGAAAACCACGTCCTGGCCTTCCATGTGTCAAAAGCTTTTGACATAGCGCCGCACGGGGCGCTGGCGCTCCTCCTGCGCCACATGGGAGTCCCGGAGGAGCTCATCAGGCTCTTCCACACCCTCAGCTGCGGGTCTCTGGTGCGCATCGTCACCGCGCACGGCCCGACGCCGAGCATTCGGCTCCACAGGGGCCTGCGGCAGGGCAGTGCGGAGAGCGCTGTGCTCTACCTCCTCCTCTTGGAGCCTCTCCTGCGGAGCCTCGCCTGCAAGGCGCGGGGAGATGCTCGCCTGGTGCAGGCGTACTGTGATGACCTCCTGTTTATAGCGCACTCCCTACCGCAATTCGTGGAGTATGCAGCGGCGATAGCGCGGTATCTCACGGACATGGGCATGTCCCTCAACGTCGGCAAATGCGCCTATGCCAATACTGCTCGCATCCATTCGATTATGGTGTGCCTGAGCCCAGGGAACACGGCGGCCCCATGGGTATGCTTACGTGCCAAGGGCACGGTACCGTACTTGGGCCTGCGCCTCGATCCCAGGGGGGTGGCGACCATGAAGGAGAAACATGTACTCCGGTGTGAAGCTCTGCTGGGCTGGTGCAAGAACACGTTGGGGCCGGCGTCGGTGCCTCATGGGGTGATGGCGGCTGTGGTTGGAGGCATCGTGCGGTACGCGGCTCCCTACCTGTCCGACACGGCGGAGGCGGTGATCAAGCTGAATACTACCATCAAGGCTGCAGCCCTGCAATTCGAGAAGCTGCCCAAGGACCTGTCCAACATGGCGGTGCGGTCTGGTCATGGGTTACGGTTGGCGGATGTCCAGGTTATCTGCCGCGACTCCGTCGTGGCGACCATGCCTCAGCTCACCCACCACAGGTCGACGACAGTCCGGGATGAGCTGCGGGCCATGCTCCGGGACATGCACGTGCAGTACGGAGTGTGCGGGCAGTTCATGGTGCCCTCTGCGTCATTCGCCACGCACGCTGGCAATACGTGGGTGGACAGGGTACGTCGGGCGATGGGGACGTTGCGCGTAGGACTTCTCATGCCATCGTCGGTGTACTCGTGTGTACACGCCCATCTGCCGCAAGTGCAGTGGGCGGGGCGGAAGTGGGTGTCCCAATCCTATTCCTTCAAGGGTAGAGACATCTGCGTTCTCTCGGGGCCCCGCACAGATGCGACGGTACAGTCCCTGACTGATCCCGCAAATGACCTCCTGCATGCGCGGCTCCCCTGTCCTGCGCCTGGGCACTGGGCTGTCCAGCTTCAGGAGTGTCATGAGGACCACTTGCACCTTCCGCACGCAGGAGTAGGGCCCCATCACCTGGACCACGTGTGGTTCACGGGACTCCGCGACATCTCTTCCGGCCGCAGCTGCCTGGTCCGCTGACTCACCGGCTAATACACCCGGTGCGCCGAAAGAAGGCCAGCAAACGCAATAAACAGTCCACTGCGGGGGACGTGTATGTGGTGGGCGGATACAGGGAGGAAGGATGGGACCCAGCCAACCCGGGGCTGTCCATGCCGTTCGTCCCGCTAGCCGCCCTCCTGTTTCTATTGGGGGACGTCTTTGAGGGTTACCAGCAGCAAGACGATCCGGCGTCCGTCCCCCTACTCACTCCTCACGCCGGGGGCGGCATAAGCCCGCCACCACTGTGGGTTGTACACGGGCGGCCAGCGTTTTCCAGGGCATGCGCGGCGGTGCACGGGTGCAGCGAGTGGGCAATTGTCCTTCCGCTGCCAGCAGGCCCTATCCCGGATCCGGATGAGTAATCGGTCCCGGAAGTGGTCTGGATGTCCAACGTGCCACACGATCCGCACGTCGCCGTCACGCCGTTGCGTGATGGCGGCGCGGTGGAACAGGAGTCTGTGGTGGTATACCAGCCCTCCTGCTCCGCAACAGTTTGGGGGGCGGAGTATACCACCGCCCTGGACGCCATCAAGTCAGTCTGTGGATGTGACCTGGCCTGGAGGCCACATGCGGTATATCGGCCGAGGGTGGTCCTGTCCCCGGAGCTCACGGCCTCCAGTGCGGCGTCCCTAGGAAGGGTGGTGCAGAGCCCCCACTCCGACGTGGCGTGGCTGGAACCCCACCGGTACTGCTGGGTGCCGGTGGCGACTAAAGTCACATCGTCTGACGCGTCGCCCCAGGGAGACGACGCCACAAACGTGGCGGTGGCCAGCCACGGAATCCCCACGTGGACGGGTGCCATCTACGGCACGGTCCCGGAGGCAGAGATCATCGGCGCGGCGGCGTACCTGTTGCACACGCCCCCGTAAGCGTGCAAGGTGGACGTGGTGGATGCGTCCGTCATAGGAGCGCTTCTCCGCAGGGCGCAGGAGGCCCTGTACCGTGGCATCAAGGGGCCGACATCACATCTGGTGAATCAGCACGCACTGAGCTGGATAGTGGAGGGGCTGCGGCGGCTGCCACGCCGAGTTGGGGGGCCGCACCACTGGGTGGTGAGGCAGAGCTCGCACTTGGCGGCGGTCCCGCTCGAGGCGCCGCACTCTGCCGCGGCCCGTGCAATGGCCCCGCCTATCCATATCGTCCTGCCAAAGGAGCACGCCATCCTCTTGGTGCCGGGGGATAATGGAGAGCTCGAGCCGCGTGTGCCGTCCATGCAAGCCCTTCAGCAAGTCCGGGAGATGGAGTGGCGTTCGCTAGCGGCACGCACCAGGGCGCACACGCCACTGGCCGGCGCCTGCGAGGCGGTGCCCCTGGGAGCCGTACACCACGGCCCAACGCACAGAAATATGCTGCGGGCACGTGACGGTCGCTTGTGCACCATGCAGGTCATGCGACAGTGGAGACAGAAGCTCACGCGTATGGCAATACCGGCCCACCCCTGTATCTTCTGTGGGGGGCCGGAGGAGGACATTGGCCACATGCGCCTACTGTGTGCGCGGGACGAGGAAGTGGCTGGGCTCCTGTGCAGGCGTGTGGTGGAGTTCACGGCGGAGCTACCCCTGACAGACAGGGCGGTGGAGTTTGTGGCGTGGAGGGAGGACGGCTGCAGGTGGACTGAATCCCTGATGGCGGGTGTCGTCCCCGGGGACCTGAAGCGGCTGTTCGCTGCGGTGCGAGCGGCGTCGTCCCGGGGCCCTGCCAAGGCCAGGCTCTTTGTGGAGGACATGGTCCAGATTGGGGAAGATGTGTATGCCCGCAGGAACCATCGGCTCACCCAGATCATGCAGCTGCTGATGCAAGATCGAAGGAGGGCGGTATACGCGTTCCTGCGAGGTGACACACCCTTCTGCCCGCCGGCAGGGAGGATCCAGCAGCGTCCGCCGTGGAACCCGTTTGCCGGCCTCCCCGGCGACCTGCGGCCAACCTTTCAGAGGGCACCGCTGCACGCACTACTGGTGCCACGGTCGTGCATCGCGCAAGAAGAGGCCATGTCCTTGTTCCCTCACTGGATGGCGGCGGTGGCGCAGGCCTTCAGCCAGTGGATCAGTTCCTGGGTGGCACGGGACATCACGACATATAGGGAGTGGTCCCGCGTGGTGTCGGCGCAGTCGTGGGCCCTGGTGCGTGGTACCATGGTGAGAAGCCCTGACGGCAAGAGTGATCCCTGGCTCCAGGTGTACGCTAACCATCCAGCAGTGGGGAACGTCATTGGCTGGCCTCGAAAGGTGCCGCCGGTCCTTCAGCATCCTCTGTGCAGTCTCCCAATCCTGGCGGTGGCTGTTGTACTTGACGTGGGTACGTTGTGGCTGTATGACCGGCAGCTGCGACGAGCCATACCAGCGGTCACGGAGCAGCGGTCCATGGCAGTGTTAGTGGGCTCCAAGCAGCTGGCACGGGTACAGGGCGACGACGCGCAAGGCCACGTCACGGAGGCCATGTTCTCTCTGCCAGAGGGGGACGACCACGTGGCTGCCGATGCCCGTCACACCCTTGACACCCTGGGCCTCGCGGCGGTCTTTGAGGCTCGGGCGGGAGGACAACGCTTGGTTCAGGCATCCGCCAGGGGCCCGGAGCAGGACGGGGTTGATGTCATTGGGGAGGTCTTACGGGACTACGGTTGGGAGCTCCTGGCGCATGGCACACACAGCCCCAAAGTTGCGCGGTGGCCCCGGCTGCTTGAGAGCCCGCCGGTGATGCCCGACGGGCGACCGATACTCCGCCCGGTGTCCACGTGGGAGGAAGCGAGGCGCAGCCTCCTCAGTTGTGCCACAGCACGCACGCTGGCGGGTGCTTTGCTCGTACTCCAGGACGCGTGCTGCGATGTATGGCAGGACCTATGGTCGCAGTGTTGTGATGGTAGCTGCGTTCCGTCGCGGTCTGTGCTTCCGCAGCGATGCCACGGGTGCAGGGAAACGGCGTTAGTTTGGGTTCATCAATGTGCCTCCGTCCCACTATGCGGGACATGTAAGGAGCGTGCCGATAGGGGGTGGCCTAAGGCGAGGTGGGCACTGCGGCACTCTGGACAGATGTCCTCAAGTGCTTGGAAGACAATCCAGGGTGACCTGAAGAGCGTCCGAGTGGAAGGGGTACGGTGCCCTGGAGCGCCGTCGGCGGCCCTGCCCCTGATGCTGTGGTGGGCGGCTCTGGAGGGCGACTCGCGGATACTCTGGTTGTGGCATCACGGAGGAAATGGTGACGGCGTGGTGGGGGCCGGGGGTGATGCTGATGGATGGGGTTAGGAATCGTGGGTGCACCTGCTACCGTCCCTACGCTGGACGCAGCGGAGGGGCTAGCGCCTGAGAAGCAGTGCCTTTATGGCCTGATTGTGCGGTACTGGCAGGCGGCGTATGACGGCCAACGCGATGTGACAGGTCGTGCCGGCCTGATGGTGAGCCGTACTGCCCCCGTGCATGAGCGTCAGACAGGGATGCTTCACCCGCCTGCCCCGGGTCGCCGCATACAACAGTGAGGTGTCATGGGTCGTCCCGACCAGGGTAATAAGGCCCAAACCCCTGTAGGGTATTTCCATGGCACCGGGGTCTCTACTGGCGGCCCGGCTACGGCAGTATTGGGAGTGGTTGCTCGGGATACACCGGGGGTGCACGGAGTTGTCTCGGGGTTACGGCGTTACAGCGCCCCCTGGGAGTGTTACACGGGGTTGCGGGGACAGTATGGCGGGCGTCCTGGAGACGGCGTGGCAGCCTGGGAGGAGCACTCACGGGGGGCACGTGGAGTTCAAGGTGACGGTGTACTGGCGTCTTGGGGGTATACGCGGCGGTACTGGGGTCCGTACGGCTGGGGTACGCGGCGGTACTGGGGAACCGTACAGTGGGGGAGCAGCGGGGATGCATGGCGGTACTGTGGTGTCCCCCTGACCCCTCTAACAACTCAGGGGGAGCGTGGGGGCATCCCCTGGCCCCGTTAACAAACTAGAGGGACCGGGCCTGCGGGCATGTACATAGTCTAACCTCTGACCATGGCCTTGTGGTTGCGGTGGTGCGTGTCGTGGCGGCTCGCAGGTGGCATCAGCGTGGCAACAGCGGTACTGCGTGGCGTCGTAGCGAAGAGTATGCGGTCGCCTCACTATTGTACCGGCTTACCCCTGGGGGGCGCCAGTCCGGTCGGCTAGAGGCGAGGAGGGAGAAGGAGCGGCATGCTGAGTGGTCCGGGGGGTGACGCGCGGGCCAATGCTATAAGTAGGCTCGCCACGTCGTCGGTGGGGGCCGAACCTGCGGCCTGGCCGCTGCAATGGCGGAAGAGGCGCAACCACGGGAGCTGGCCAAACAGTGCACGTAAGGGTCAAGGGTAGGCGCCAGGGCAATGTATGTGGGCCAGATGAGGTGCACCTGGTTACCACAGCCCGGGGCGAGCCTCTGGTCGGTACCCCTACAGGGGGTCGATAACCAAGCTACGGCACCCACCAGCCCGAATCCCAGCCAGCGATATTCACGGGTTGCGCCACTCCCGTCGCGTAGCGGCCGGCGTCCCCCCCTGTAGACCCTCAAGTTATATTTTACGTGGGCAAGTGGATGCCTCGAAGCTGATTGGGTGCTGGCCCCTGACATGGAGTGCCGGCATGGTATATATGTGGGGTGTGGGAGCAGCTCAGGGCCGCGGGGACGTGGAATTGATACCGTGTTTCTGTACTATACTAGGGGACTGGTGCAGTGGGCCGGCGGCGTACATTGTGGGGACGTGGGGGCGATGAAAGCTGAGGGCCAGGCTAGGCTGGAGCCTCCCAGAAATCCTGGCTATGCATGTACGGGCTATTGCGTGCTGGCAGAGGGGTACCTGGAGTCAGGGGTGGTGGGCAATTACGAGTACGCAGACGGCAATGGATTCCGTGGGGTCACGGGTGATGGACGTCTCCACGGTGGCGGGGGTACGCGAACGACGGAGGGTCCGCTCTCGCTTCGCCGCATGCGTGTTGCTTTGTTCCTTGGTTGCCGCTTTGCGCCGGACAGAGAAGCCCTTGCCTTCTGCTTGTTGCGATGCTGCTGCGTTGCTGTGCCTTGCCCCCTTACCCCCGGCGAATAAACGGGCCAGCGTCCGTCGCCGTTGCTAATGCTAACGCAATGCAGTTGCCACTGCCCCCAAAGCCTGGTTGGCCGGTATCCCCGGTCCTCTGGGTCCTCCGTCATGCTGTGGGCCACCTCAGGCAGCCCTAGGACCCACGGGATCGGGCGAGGCAGGAACCACCTGTCGGCGCGAGATGCCCGGTAACTCCAGTAGACGGCATGATAAGTGGTTATGACTATGACTATGACTATATATATATATACATATATATGTATATATATATATATATATTATATATATATATATATATATATATATATATATATATATATATATATATATATATATATAGTCATAGTCATAGTCATAACCACTTATCATGCCGTCTACTGGAGTTACGGGGCATCTCGCGCCGACAGGTGGTTCCTGCCTCGCACGATCTCGTGGGTCCCAGGGCTGCCTGAGGTGGCCCACAACATGACGGAGGACCCAGAGGACCAGGGATACCGGTCAACCAGGCTTTGGGGGCAGTGGCAACTGCAAAGCGTTAGCATTAGCAACGGCGACGGACGCTGGCCCGTTTGTTCGCCGGTGGTAAGGGGGCAAGGCAAAGCAGCGCAGCAGCATCGCAACAAGCAGAAAGCAAGGGCATCTCTGTCCGTCGCAAAGCGGCAACCAAGGAACAAAGCAGCACGCATGCGGCGAAGCGAGAGCTGACCCTCCGTCGTTCGCGTACCCCCGCCACCGTGGAGACATCCATCACTCATGACCCCATGGAATCCATTGCCGTCCGCGTCCTCGAAACTGCCCACCACCCCTGACTCCACGTATCCCTCTGCCAGCACGCAATAGCCCGTATGTGCATAGCCAGGATTTATGGGAGGCTGCAGCCTAGCCTGGCCCTCAGCTTTCATCGCCCCCATGTCCCCACAATGTACGCCACCGTCCCACCGCACCAGTCCCCTAGTATAGTACAGAAACACGTTACCAATTCCACGTCCCCGTGGCCCTGAGCTGCTCCCACACCCCAGATATACACCATGCCGGCACCTCATGTCAGGGGCCAGCGCCCAATCTGCTTCGAGGCATCCACTTGCCCACATATAATATATCTTGAGGGTCTACAGGGGGGGACGCCGGCCGCTACGCGACGGGAGTGGCGCAACCCGTGATTATCGCTGGCTGGGATTCGGGCTGGTGGGTGCCGTAGCTTGGTTATCGACCCCATGTAGGGGTACCCACCAGAGGCTCGCCCCGGGCCGTGGTAACCAGGTGCACCTCATCTGGCCCACATACATTGCCCTGGCGCCTACCCTTGACCCTTACCTGCACTGATTGGCCAGCTTCCGTGGTTGCGCCTCTTCCGCCACAGCAGCGGCCAGGCCGCAGGTTCGGCCCCCACCGACGATGTGGCGAGCCTACTTATAGCATTGGCCCGCGCGTCACCCCACGGACCACTCAGCATGCCGCTCCTCTGCCCTCCTCGCCTCTAGCCGACCGGACTGGCGCCCCCCAGGGGTAAGCCGTTACAGTGGTGAGGCGACTGCATACTCTTCGTTACGACGCCACGCGGTACCGATGTTGCCACGCCGACGCCACCTGCGAGCCGCCACGACACGCACCACCGCAACCACAAGGCCATGGTCAGAGGTTAGACTATGTACATGCCCGCAGGCACGGTCCCTCTAGTTTGTTAACGGGGCCAGGGGATGCCCCCGCGCTCCCCCTGAGTTGTTAGAGGGGTCAGGGGGACACCCCAGTACCGCCATGCAACCCCGTAACGCCCCCACTGTACGGCCCTCCATTACCGCCGCGTACCCCCACCGTACGGTCCCCAGTACCGCCGCGTATACCCCCACGACGCCAGTACACCGTCATGTGGAACTTCCCCGCTGCTCCCCTACTGTACGGTTCCCCAGTACCGCCGCGTACCCCCACCGTAGGGATCCCAGTACCGCCGCGTTTACCCCCAAGACTCCAGTACGCCGTCACCTGGAACTCCACGTGCCCCCCGTGAGTGCTCCTCCCAGGCTGCCACGCCGTCTCCACGACGCCCGCCATACTGTCCCCCTGACGACCACACTGTCATATCCTTCCACGCACACATCTTCGCCTCGTCGCCGCTCCCGGGGCCTGCAGGCTGACCCCGCAACCCCGTGTAACACTTCCAGGGGGCGCCGCAACGCTGTAACCCCCAGACAACTCCGTGCACCCCCGGTGTATCCCGAGCAACCACTTCCAACACTGCCGTAGCCGGGCCGCCAGTAGAGACCCCGGTGCCATGGGAATACCCTACAGGGGTTTGGGCCTTATTACCCTGGTTGGGACGACCCATGACACCTCACTGTTGTATGCGGCTACCCGGGGCAGGCGGGTGAAGCATCCCTGTCCGACCCTCATGCATGGGGGCAGTACGGCTCACTATCAGGCCGGCACGACCTGTCACATCGCGTTGGCCGTCATACGCCGCCTGCCCGTACCGCACAAACAGGCCGCGAAGGCACTGCTTCTCAGGCGCTACCCCCTCCGCTGCGTCCAGCGTAGGGACGGTAGCTGGTGCACCCACAATTCCCAACCCCATCAATCTGCACCCCCGGCCTCCACCACGCCGTCACCATTTCCTCCGCGATGCCACAACCAGAGTATCCGTGAGTCGCCCTCCAGAGCCGCCCACCACAGCATCAGGGGCAGGGCCGCAGACGGCGCTCCAGGGCACCGTACCCCTTCCACTCGGACGCTCTTCAGGCCATCCTGGATAGTCTTCCAGGCACTTGAGGACATCCGTCCAGAGTGCCGCAGTGCCCACCTCGCCTTAGGCCACCCCCTATCGGCATGCTCCTTACATGTCCCGCACAGCGGGGCGGAGGCACACTGATGAACCCTAACTGACACCGTTTCCCCGCACCCGTGGCATCGCTGCGGAAGCACAGACCGCGATGGAACGCAGCTACCATCACAACACTGCGACCACAGGTCCTGCCATACATCGCAGCACGCGTCCTGGAGTCCGAGCAAAGCACCCGCCAGCGTGCGTGCTGTGGCACTACTGAGGAGGCTGCGCCTCGCTTCCTCCCACGTGGACACCGGGCGGAGTATCGGTCGCCCATCGGGCATCTCCGGCAGGCTCTCAAGCAACCGGGGCCACCGCGTCACTTTGGGGCTGCGCGTGCCATGCGCCAGGAGCTCCCAACCGTAGTCCCGCAAGACCTCCCCGATGACATCAACCCCGTCCTGCTCCGGGCCCCTGGCGGAAGCCAGAAGCAAGCGTTGTCCTCCCGCCCGAGCCTCAATGACCGCCTCGAGGCCCAGGGTGTCAAGGGTGTGACGGGCATCGGCAGCCACGTGGTCGTCCCCCTCTGGCAGAGAGAACATGGCCTCCGTGACGTGGCCTTGCGCGTCGTCGCCCTGTACCCGTGCCAGCTGCTTGGAGCCCACTAACACTGCCATGGACCGCTGCTCCGTGACCGCTGGTACGGCTCGTCGCAGCTGTCGGTCATACAGCCACAACGTACCCACATCAAGTATAACAGCCACTGCCAGGATTGGGAGACTGCACAGAGGTTGCTGAAGGACCGGCAGCACCTCGCGAGGCCAGCCCATGACGTTCCCCACAGCTGGATGGTTGGCGTATATCTGAAGCCAGGGATCACTCTGGCCGTCAGGGCTTCTCACCTTGGTACCACGCACCTGGGCCCACGACTGCGCCGACACCACGCGGGACCACTCCCTGAATGTCATGATGTCCCGCGCCACCCAGGAACCGATCCACTGGTCGAAGGCCTGCGCCACCGCCGCCATCCAGTGAGGGAACAAGGACAGGGCCTCGTCATGCTCGATGCACGACCGTGGCACCAGCAGTGCGTGCAGCGGTGCCCTCTGAAAGGTTGCCCGCAGGTCGCCGGGGAGGCCGGCAAACGGGTTCCACGGCGGACGCTGCAGGATCCTCCCTGCCGGCGGGCAGAAGGGTGTGTCACCGCGCAGGAACGCGTAAACCGCTCTCCTCCGATCTTGCATCGGCAGCTGCATGATCTGGGTGAGCCGATGGTTCCTGCGGGCATACACATCTTCCCCAATCTGGACCATGTCCTCCACAGAGAGCCTGGCCTTGGCAGGGCCCCGGGACGACGCCGCTCGCACCGCAGCGAACAGCCGCTTCAGGTCCCCGGGGACGACACCTGCCATCAGGGATTCAGTCCACCTGCAGCCGTGCTCACTCCACGCCACGAACTCCACCGCCCTGTCCGTCAGGGGTAGCTCCGCCGTGAACTCCTCCACACGCCTGCACAGGAGCCCAGCCACCTCCTCGTCCCGCGCACACAGTAGGCGCATGTGGCCAATGTCCTCCTCCGGCCCCCCACAGAAGATACAGGGGTGGGCTGGTATTGCCATACGGGTGAGCTTCTGTCTCCACCGTCGCATGACCTGCATGGTGGACAAGCGACCGTCACGTGCCCGCAGCATATTCCTGTGCGTTGGGCCGTGGTGTACGGCTCCCAGGGGCATCGCCTCGCAGGCGCCAGCCAGTGGCGTGTGCGCCCTGATGCGAGCCGCCAGCGAACGCCACTCCATCTCCCGGACTTGCTGAAGGGCTTGCATGGATGGCACACGCGGCTCGAGCTCACCATTATCCCCCGGCACCAAGAGGATGGCGTGCTCCTTTGGCAGGACAAGATGGACTGGCGGGGCCATTGCACGGGCCGCGGCAGAGTCCGGTGCCTCAAGCGGGACCGCCGCCAAGTGCGAGCTCTGCCTCACCACCCAGTGGTGCGGCCCCCCAACTCGGCGTGGCAGCCGCCGCAGCCCCTCCACTATCCAGCTCAGTGCATGCTGATTGACCAGATGTGATGTCGGCCCCTTGATGCCACGGTACAGGGCCTCCTGCGCCCTGCGGAGATGCGCTCCTATGACGGACGCATCCACCACGTGTACCGTGCACGCTGACGGGGGCGTGTGCAACAAGTACGCCGCCGCGCCAATGATCTCTGCCTCCGGGACCGTGCCGTAGATGGCACGCGTCCACGTGGGGATTCCGTGGCTGGCCACCGCCACGTTTGTGGCGTCGTCTCCCTGGGGCGACGCGTCAGACGATGTGACTTTAGTCGCCACCGGCACCCAGCAGTACCGGTGGGGCTCCAGCCACGCCGCGTCGGAGTGGGGGCTCTGCACCACCTTTCCCAGGGACGCCGCACTGGAGGCCGTGAGCTCCGGGGACAGGACCACCCTCGGTCGATACACCGCATGTGGTCTCCAGGCCAGGTCACATCCGCAGACTGACTTTATGGCGTCCAGGGCGGTGGTATACTCCGCTCCCCAAACTGTTGTGGAGCAGGAAGGCTGGTATACCACCACAGACCCCTGCTCCACTGCGCCGCCATCACGCAACGACGTGACGGCGACATGCGGATCGTGCGGCACGTTGGACATCCGGACCACTTCCGGGACCGAGTACTCATCCGGATCCGGGATTGGGCCTGCCGGCAGCAGTAGAACAATTGCCCATTCGCTGCACTTGAGCACCG
This sequence comes from Eutreptiella sp. 'Long Island Sound 2002', assembly GCA_964036045.1. Classification (NCBI taxonomy): domain Eukaryota; phylum Euglenozoa; class Euglenophyceae; order Eutreptiales; family Eutreptiaceae; genus Eutreptiella; species Eutreptiella sp. 'Long Island Sound 2002'. The sequence continues at coordinate 46,358,084 of OZ038383.1, read as the reverse complement.
CCGCGCACGCCCTGGAAAACGCTGGCCGCCCGTGCACAACCCACAGTGGTGGCGGGCTTATGCCGCCCCCGGCGTGAGGAGTGAGCAGGGGGACGGACGCCGGATCGTCTTGCTGTTGGTAGCCCTCAAAGACGTCCCCCAACAGAAACAGGAGGGCGGCTAGCGGGATGAACGGCATGGACAGCCCCGGGTTGGCCGGGTCCCATCCTTCCTCCCTGTATCCACCCACCACATACACGTCCCCCGTAGTGGACTGTCTATTGCGTTTGCTGGCCTTCTTTCGGCGCACCGGGTGTATTAGCCGGTGAGTCAACGGACCGGGCAGCTGAGGCCGGAAGACGTCGCGAAGCCCCGTTAGCCCCACGTGGTCCAGCTGGTGGGGCCCTACTCCCGCGTGCGGAAGGTGCAGGTGGTCCTCATGGCACTCCTGAAGCTGGACCGCCCAGTGCCCAGGCGCAGGGCAGGGGAGCCGCGCATGCAGGAGGTCATTTGCGGGATCAGTCAGGGACTGTACTGTCGCATCTGTGCGGGGCCCCGATAGAATGCAGATGTCCCTACCCTTGAAGGTATAGGATTGGGACACCCACTTCCGCCCCGCCCACTGCACTTGCGGCAGATGGGCGTGTACACACGAGTACACCGACGATGGCATGAGAAGCCCTACGCGCAACGTCCCCATCGCCCTGAGTACCCTGTCCACCCACGTATTGCCAGCGTGTGTGGCGAATGACGCAGAGGGCACCATGAACTGCCCGCACACTCCGTACTGCACGTGCATGTCTCGGAGCATGGCCCGCAGCTCATCCCGGACTGTCGTCGACCTGTGGTGGGTGAGCTGAGCCATGGTCGCCACGACGGAGTCGCGGCATATAACCTGGACATCCGCCAACCGTAGCCCAAGACCTGACCGCACCGCCACGTTGGACAGGTCCTTGGGCAGCTTCTCGAACTGCAGGGCCGCAGCCTTGATGGCAGTATTCAGCTTGATCACCGCCTCCGCCGTGTCGGACAGGTAGGGCGCCGCGTACCGCACGATGCCTCCAACCACCGCCGCCATCACCTCATGAGGCACCGACGCCGGCCCCAACGTGTTCTTGCACCAGCCCAGCAGGGCTTCACACCGGAGTACATGTTTCTCCTTCATGGTCGCCATCCCCCTGGGATCGAGGGGCAGGCCCAAGTATGGTACCGTGCCCTTGGCACGTAAGCATACCCATGGGGCCGCCGTGTCCCCCGGGTTCAGGTGTACCATAATCGAATGGATGCGAGCAGTATTGGCATGGGCGCATTTGCCCACGTTGAGGGACATGCCCAAGTCCGTGAGGTACCGCGCTATCGCCGCCGCATACTCCAGGAATTGCGGTAGGGAGTGCGCTATCAACAGGAGGTCATCACAGTACGCCTGCACCAGGGTTGGCACCGCATGGCGAGCATCTCCCCGCGCCTTGCAGGCGAGGCTCCGCAGGAGAGGCTCCAAAAGGAGGAGGTAGAGCACAGCGCTCTCCGCACTGCCCTGCCGCAGGCCCCTGTGGAGTCGTATGCTCGGCGTCGGGCCGTGCGCGGTGACGATGCGCACCAGAGACCCGCAGCTGAGGGTGTGGAAGAGCCTGATGAGCTCTTCCGGGACACCCATGTGGCGCAGGAGGAGCGCTAGCGCTCCGTGCGGCGCTGTGTCAAAAGCTTTTGACACATGGAAGGCCAGGACGTGGTTTTCCTCCAGCCCACGCTGCAGCCTGCGCTGGGCGAGGAACACCGGGGCAGCCGCCGTGGAGCCCGGCATGGCTCCGAACTGCCAGTCCGCGGCCAGTCCCTTGCGTGCCAGAACAGCTGTGAACCTTCGCATGAGGGGAGTCATGAGCATTCGCATGTCTTGCTGCCCCAGCGCTATCGGCCTGTACTCGTCCAGGTTGCCCGTGGCTGTGCCCTTGGGCATCAGCCAGATTATGGCCTCGTGCCAGGACTCCGGGACGTCCGCACCCCGCAGGATTGCCCTGTACGCATGCACCAGGAGCCCCTGCACCGATTCAGGCAGCTCTGCTATGCGGGCAGCCGTGACCCGGTTGGACCCCGGAGCTTTGTCGTCCGCCACGGCCTGCCTCACGGCGTCTTTAAGGTCCTGCATGGTGTAGTCCTGTACCGACCTCCATTCCTCCGGCACCCCTGTGGGAATGTGGGCTCGGACCAGCCGCTCGAAGGCCGGCAGGTTCACAGGCCGCTTGGCGTACAGCGCCTCCCAATACCTCTGGACCTCACCGATGACGTCCGAGGCCTCCAAGAGCACCTTCTCCGACTCGCGGACGCGTACGGACCATAGGCCTGACGGGGCATAGTTCACCACGTTGATGGCCCCCCGTATCGCCGTCCATCGGAGCTGCAGATCCGGTACCCTGCCCCGCCAGTAGTCCTTGATGGACCGGCGCCTGATGCTCCTGAGGACATCCCGCAGCTCCTCCACGCGTGTCTCCAGCTGGTGGAGCTGTTGGTCCAATGCGGCACGTAGGTCCTCTACCGAGGCGGGAGACAGGTCGGGGTCCACTCGCCGGAGGTGCTGTAGCAAGGCAGTCGCTTCCTGGGAGTGGAGTCCGGCCGCCGCCGCGTCCCGTTGCCACAGCTGATGGGCGCGCCAGGCCAGGGCCTGCTGATCCGAGAGGACCTGGTCCAACGACGCCTCCGTTTCCGCCTGCCCGTACGGGTACTGCGGGTCCACGCCTGAAGGCATGCGCACTCCCGTGACCCTAGACACGTCATCACGGAAAGCGTAGAGCAGGTCAAAGACCGCTTGTACCTCCGACGTGCCCATGGTGGCAGTGTCCTGGTCCGACGAGAGCCACGCCTGTAGCCGCCGATCCCCGCAGGCCTTCTGCAGTACTGCCGCTGTCGCCTCACGAACCCCCGGGGAGTCCGGGCGTATGGCATGCAGCCTGCCCTGGGCGTGCGAGTAGGCCATCCTGGTGACCCTCTCCTTGCCGGCCACCGCTAGCGGGATGTCCAGGACCACAGGGCCATGATCCGACCCCAGTGACGCAGGAGACCGCCCCGGTGCCAAGTGAGGGCGCTCACGCGCCGCCCATGGGACCAGAGGCGAGTTTAGAAGGAAGGAGTCCAGTCGGTGCCCTGCTCTCGTGGGCCTCCTGTCCTCCTCCCGTTCCGGGCCTGCCCTGCGGAAACCACACTGTTCCCACAGGGCTTGGAACCTCCTCGTGGTAGGGTGCCACGGGGACTCCAGCCACACGTTGAAGTCCCCTCCGAGGAGCACGGCCCTGGTGCCACCCGCGCTCTAGGCCGCCGCGTACATGGCCACGTCAGCCCAGAAGGACGCCTTAGGCGCCCAGAAGTCGCCGCCGCTACCCGGGCCGTGGACGTTGATGACGGTGAGGGTGCCACCTGCGGTCACCACATCGAGGGCCATGGCCTTGCCTGGCACGATGTCCACGATATCTCGAACTTCCTCCGCGGCGAACACGTCCGCCCGAAGGGCAATCAAGAGCCCGCCGCGCACCGCCGCCGCCGACGCCGCCTGGGCATCCACCCCTGGGTACGCATGATACCCGTGGTGACGCCACTGGTTCTCGGAGTGCACCACACCTTGTGGGTCCTGCAGGCCGGTCTCCTGGAATAGGCCCAGGATGGCACCCTCGGCCTTCATGATGCCCGCCGCCACCGCTTCACCGTCGAGCATTCCTGGGGCCACTGGTTCGCCGTCCCCCCGCATCGAGCCCTGGACGTTCCAGGACACCGCCGCTCGGGTGTCGGAGGCCGGGCCCCTTCATGGCTGCACGTGTGGACCAGGGCCCCCCGCCGGATCCGGATCACTGGACGGAGAGGGGCCACCAGCAGGTTCAGGGGGACCACCCGCACCCGGCGCGGGCGGCCGGCGAGGTGGCCCCTGACCCCGTGGGCCTCCGCCCGAGGCGGTCGCCGCCTGCTAAGACCCGGCAGATGCGGCGGGCTCCCCTTCCGCCTGTCCGCCAGATGTACTTGCCGCCGTACTGCCCGTTGAAGTCACTGCCCCACTCCGTGCTGCAGACCCGATCGCTCCAGATCGTGCCGCCGACGGCGACGCCCCGTGCTCCGCCGCAAGGCGGGCACCCGTGGGCAGCGTGAGCGCTCTGGACCCCGCCTGGGCCGACGCGAAAGGCCCCGCCTGGCCCCCCGGCATAACGCCAGCCATCATGGCCAGCGCCTGGTCCCGTTGCGCCGGATCAGTCGCATGGTCCCGCTGGATGTGGTCCAGCAGGTCCTTGGGGTGGAGGTGGGTAGGCCGGCAGTGCGTGCCAGCTTTCCAAGTGCAGCGACCAGCCCCATCTAGCCGAGACCAGGGGCAGACATTGATCGTCTTTGTCCCACGCTGCTCCGTGTCCAAGTCACCACCGAAGTGCCGCAGCACATACCGAATGTTGGCATAGGCGCCATACTGAGGCGGCTTGCTCCTCTTGGGCGGCGGCTTGGGCGCCGCTTTCGGGGCCTGCCTCGCCGCCGCGGCCGGGGGTGCCGCAGGCCGTACTGGTGGCACGCTTGGTGGTTGCGGTAGGTGCAGCATTCCCCCCACGGGAAACTGCTCCTCCACCCAGCGGCGCCACGCGTCGGCGAACTTCTCCCGGTCGCCCTCGACCTTCCACCTGGACGTGGAGAACGCCCGGAGCCACGGCCCCATGTTCTCCGCCATGACCAGGCGGAGGGCATCTCCTCCGCTCTGCCGGCGGAAGCGTGTCGCGGCCGCGCCTGCCACGATCCCTTGGAGGTACAGCGCGTCGCCTCCGTCGCCACTCAGCGCACTAAGGTGCAGGGCCTCCAGGTCGGCGGGGCGGACCGTGAGCACCGTGCCCTCTCAGCGATCATACAGGCGCAGCGCCGAGGAGTGGGGCTCCAACGCCGCCACAACCCAATACCACGCCCGCGACGCGCTATGCAGCAGTGCTAGCGAGGCTGCCGGCCTGTTGCTGGAGGACTGCGCCGCCGGGGCCCTGGGGAGGGCCGCCGCGTGACCCTGCAGCGCCCTGCACATGCCAGCTGCATGCTCAGCCTGCCACATGTTGCTCGGGGCTACGGGCCAGACGTCTTGCCCCTTGATCACCGGCGGCCGCGTGACCTCCACGAAGACCGCCGGCGCCGGCGGGATGTCCTCGGCCGTGCACCTGTGCGCCCTTCGCACCGGCCCCAGCCCACTGAGGCACTCCCGGAACACCCGGTAGCAGGCCGGGCCCCTGGACTGCTGCCTCTTGAGCCGGCACGCGGTGACTACGACCCACTCCAGTCCCCCTGTTTCCACCCGAACACAGGCCCAATACTCCGCCCCCTCCAACACCACCAGCCGCCCCATATCCGCCATGCCCACCGCATGGGTGGAAGGCACGCTCTCTACCCTCAGCCACCGCTTGGCGCTTTCTTCCCACGGCTGGGGGGCATGCATCCGCTGCTGCTGCATCGCGTCCTGCACGTGCTGCAGGGACACCGTCGCCAGCATGGACATCCCCCCGTCCGCCGCCGCCGCCATACACAGCAGGGCATGTTGCATGCGCGCCCCGGACAGCCCCATGTTGTGCGGGACGTTCGCCACGTCCAAGGGCGTGCGGGGCGCCGGCAGGGCTTCCAACACCGCTGCAGGCAGCTCCCCCAGGGACGGCAGACGCGCGATGGGCCCCATGTCCCTGTTGAGGACCACCGCCGCCACCCACCGCCTGTCCAGCGCGGACAGGAGGTTGCCCGGCCTCGGCACCCTGAGGAGGGTACCGACGGCGGACATGAGGGCGCACACGCCACAGTCCTTGGTGTTGCCGGCCGGCTGCTGCACCTGTGCCGCCCGGGCCTCCGCCAGCAGATGCTCCGCACCCGGCCATCCCGCCCACTGGCCCCTGGGTGCCATGCGCATCGTCCGGACCGCCATGTCCCACGTGTGCGGCCATTGGGGCGGGGCCCCCGACACCACAGGCCGGCCCAGCGGGTCCATGGCCAACCGCATGTCAGGGGCCACGAGGTGGTGGGCCGTCCAGTGCCGCATGCCCGGCGTCTCCAACCGGTCGAGGTACACCGCCTCTGAGCCCCCCAGCTCGACGTACCTCGCAATGAGGAGGGCAGCCGGGGTTTGGTCGTGCCGCTGGCCTTCCCACCCCTCCCTCGGGAGCATCATGGCATGGGGGGCCAGGCACTGCACCACATCGGCTGCCAGCGCGACCACGTCGTCGCTGAGCTCCACCCCATGGTCCGCGGCCACCAGGAAGTGGTGCCTGGGCTTGGAGTACACGTGCTCCAGGGCGACCTGCAACTCAGCTGGCGGGGGAGAGGCATCTCCGCAGCCCCGCAGCCAGGGGAGTGCGCCTGGGAGACGCCGCCCTGCTCCTCCTCACCAGACGGCGGCCTTAAGGACCGGCAGGTCCCGCCAGACAGCCCTAGCGACCTGATCGCGCCAGGGCTGTGGCTTGTTTGCACCCCACTGGAAGACGGCTACCACAGCATGCGTGGTCAGGGGCTCTGCCGTGAGCTGCAACGCTGTCCCCCCGTCGGTCTCGATCACCGTGCCCCTTGGGGCAGTGAAGACGTGGCCATCGGCCCCGGGGACCGCCACCCATCCCCACAAGACCGCCACGGTCTCCCAGCTGGGATGGTTGGTTCTCCTGGGCAGGATCACCACCGGTGGGCACGGGCCGTCGGCGGCCCACACGCGCCATTCCACTCCCACCAGACGCTCGTGACCAGGGGGCCGGTACACCTGGGGCCACGCGTCTGGGAGCTGGCGATGGACAGCGGTCCACACATCAGCCCCGCCAGCCCGCGTGAACTGGAGTCCCCCCAGGATGTCCCCGTCCACAGGGCTGGGGAGGCGGGCGGTGCGAACTTCCATCCCCTGACCCAGGCGAAGCCCTGGCCCCTCTCGGTCTCCCAGCAGCGAGACCTCCGGGTCTGTGGCCGCAAGACGAGCCGCCACCGTGGGGAGATGCAGGGAGACAGTCCACGGCTGGACTGAGACGGGCTCGCGCGGGAGGTCAGGGCAGGCCGCCACAGCACTGCCATCCCTCGCCCAGCTGAGCGCCCTGTCCCACCACTGCGCCCACGCACCCGGCGCTGCCGGCAACGACCAGGACAGGTACGTCACGACCGCCTTAGCCTGCCACTCGCGAGGGTCCATGGCGGCGGGGTGTGTGTGCCACGTGCACACCCATCCCAGATTGGCTTCTTGGACGGCGACCACGTCCCTCCACGGGACCACCGGGAACGGAGTGAGCAGGGCCGCCATGCCACATGGCAACGCCACCGCCCACTCGGTCAGGCCCCCACTCTCCACCGCATACCCCACCGCCGGGAGCCCTCCCCCTTGCGCCTTTGCCACCGCTTCCTGCAGCAACGTTCCGTGGCCCCGGCCGTGGTCCTGGCTGCGGTCCAGGCTGAGGGCCCCCACACGGGCCATGGCCTGGAGGATCAGGAGTAATTCCTGGGGTACTCCCCGCGGCACCGGCGGCTGGGGGTGGGCGAACCGGCAGGCATCTGCCCGCATGCACCACCCCTTGGCCCAATGCCTGCAGGTTGCCACCTCCCCCGTCTTCGGCCCAGCCTTATCCGCCACCCCCAGCTCCCGTGGACCCACCTCACGCGCCTCCTTCGCCCCCACGATCACCAGCTCCTCGTCCTGCCCCCCGGCGCCCTGTGCCTCTTCACCCTTGAACTCCGGCTCCTCGTCCTGCTCCATGGCGACTTGTGCCTCCTCACCCCTCCTGCGTTGGTCCTCCTCCTCCAGTGCCTCCGCCGTCGGTGGCGGGCCCGCAGCATCCGTGTACTTCGCCAGGGCCGCCGCCACAATGGCCTGCACGTCCACCTCCTCCTCGGCCACCTCCGGCTGATCCTGCTGCTGCTCCTCCTCCGTGGGTTGCTCTTGCCCCACCCCGTCACCGCCACGGCCTGCTTCCTCGTCACCCCCCACCGGGATCGCGTGTTCGGACCCCTGGGGGGCGGCGCTCTCGTCGAGGCGCGTGCCCACCACCACCAGCAGCTTGAGGTCACCGCCGCGGCTCTCAAGGCGGTAGCTGCTGGTGGTGGGGACGAGGACCGCCCCATCCCCGGTCAGCAGCAGGCGGTCCGCGTCGAACACGACCTCTGCACCCTCACGGTGCAACGCCACCAGGAGCGCATGGGACCACAGCGCCTGGGGTGTGAGGGGCCGCCCGGCCTGCTCGCGACGCCAAGCGTCAGCCCCACCTCGCCACAAGGCCACGTACAGGCCTTCGTCCCGCCGCACGTCCTCTAGCCTTGCCTCGCCCAGCAGGCGCCCCACGGACAGGCGCACCGACAGGGGGAGGCCTTCTTGGGGCTCGGCCGCCCGGACATCACCGGGGTGGTGACCCAGGACCGCCCCATCCCCCAGTTGGACACAGCGGACCTGGCCGTTGTCCGGGGACGCTGCCGCCAGGGCCATCTCCCGGGCGACCTGCCCTGGGCGCTGGAGCTCATAGCGCTCCAGGGCGTCCGCCATCATCCCTGCCTCCCGTTGCCCCGTGCCTGTGAGGCGGTGCCTGTGGGCGCCCTCGGCCGCATGGTACCTGCAGTGCCGCCGCTCACAGCTCCCCAGGGGAGGGGGCGGCACCGCAGTGGGCATGGGCCGCAGCGGCTCGTTGGCCGGGTCCTCGTCCATGCCGGCGTAGACGTCGGGCCCGGCGTCGTCCTCAAACATGAGGGCCAGCGCCGACTCGCCTGGCCCGTATGCCTCCTCGTCCCCCTCGCACTCCTCCTCCTGCTCCCCCTCCACCCCTTCTCCATCCGCGTCCACCGCCGGCGGCGTGTCCGGCCGCGGCGGGAAGGGCGCCAGAGGTCGCTCGTCAGCGCCTCCGCCCCTTGCCGCCTCCGCCGCGTCCAGCCGTGCCCGCAGGTTGGCGGGCAGCCGGGCCCAGCTGGTGCCCGCATGGAGATCCATGCGGTACGCCAGCCCCGCCGGACACGGCTCACCGGGTGCCACCTGGCGCCACTCCCGCCACCCCCACATCCAGTCCTCCACTCCTTCCCCCGTGGCACGTCCCACACTCGGCTCCACAACCCCGCCGCCCTCCGCCGGCGTGTGCGCCTTCGGCACACCCCGCCCCGCGTCCTGTCCCCCCGAAGAAACCGCCTCCGTCGGCGTCTCCTTGGCCCCTTCCGTCCTCGGGGCGACAGCCGCGAGCGCCTGCGCTATCAGCTCGCCGGCGTCAGCCCCTTCCGGCGCTGCTCCCCCACTCCCCACGGCTGTCCGCCGGTACTCCTCCAGGGCCTGCGCGAGCAGCTCGCTGATGTCTCGCGGGCCAGCCACTGCCGCCTCCTTCGCTGCATCCCCCGCTCGTTCCCCCGCCGTAGTCCTCCCCATGGGGGCCGCGCCCTGCATCCCATGCGTCGGGGGCAGACCCCCACCCGGCACCACTGGCTCAGGGTCCGTCGGCACCACGGGCGGGGCTTCGCGCGGCACGTCTGGGTCCGGCATCTGGACCGTACGCGGTGGTGACCCCGCCGCGGGAAACTCCGGCTGGGGCACCGTCAGGGGTGGCGCAGCCGCAGGTGCCCCCATTCTCCTCGCCTCGCCCGGGGGCACGCCACGTGCCTCCCCTTGCGACACCCCCTGCTGTTGGGCGCCCTGCCCCGGCCCAGGTGCCGGTACCGGTACCGGCACCGGCATTGTGTGCTGATGCATCGGCCGTGAGTGCTGCTGGGGCAGGGGATGAGGGTACTCCACGTGCAGGTGCGGACGGTGATGGTGATGGTGATGGTGAGTGTGGACGGGGTGCTGTGGCACAGGCCCTTGCGACACCCCCTGCTGTTGGGCGCCCTGCCCCGGCTCAGGCACCGGTACCGGTTCCGGCACCGGCATTGTGTGCTGAGGCGGTCGTGGGTGCTGCTGGGGCAGGGGATGTGGGTACTCCACATGCTGGTGCGGACGATGATGGTGATGGTGATGGTGAAGGTAGACTGGGTGCTGTGGCACAGCCCCTTGCGACACCCCCTGCTGCTGGGCGCTCCGCCCCGGCTCAAGCACCGGTACCGGTTCCGGCACCGGCATTGTGTGCTGAGGCGGCCGTGAGTGCTGCTGGGGCAGGGGATGCGGGTACTCCACTTGCTGGTGCGGAAGGTGATGGTGACGGTGATGGTGAAAGTGGACGGGGTGCTGTGGCACAGCCCCTTGCGACACCCCCCGCTGCTGGGCGCTCCGCCCCGGCTCAGGCACCGGTACCGGTTCCGGCACCGGCACTGTGTGCTGAGGCGGTCGTGGGTGCCGCTGGGGCAGGGGATGCGGGCACTCCACGTGCTGGTGCGGACGGTGATGGTGATGGTGTTGGTGTAGGTGGACGGGGTGCTGTGGCACAGCCGCCGGGTGATGGTGATGGTGAAGATGGACGGGGGGCTGCGGCACAGCCGTCGGGTGTACGTGTTGGTGTGGGAAGTGATGCTGCATCATGGGGAACCCGACGGGGTGATGAAGTAGGTGATGGAGATGGAGTTGGTGGTGGTGGTGAGCCCCAAAGGGCGGGATGGGCATGGGCCCGTGGCCTGGGGGCGGCGGCATTGGAAACGCACCCGGCGCCGCATACCCCGGCTGCCCCGCCGACCCCACTGGGGGCCGCCCGCGCTGCGCGTCCTCGAGCTGCCCGAGATCTTGTAGACATCGGAGTAGTCGGTTGAGCAGGTGCACCCCGAACGGCACCGTGCCCGCTGCGAACCGCGCCTGAACGTCGGGCGCGTTGTACGGGTGGGGATCGCGGGCCAACATCTGCCGCAAGCAGACGTCGACGAAGTGGTCCCACCCGTTGTCCTTGGCCGGACGGTCCGCGTCCACGCGCGCCTGGAACGCCGCATACGTGTGCGGCCCGTGTCTGACGAGATCAGACACTGTGTCTACCAGGCGCCGGGCACGTCGCCGGAAGGCTGGCAACTCCGCGGGATTGGCGGGGACAGATAGCGACATTTAGCTAACGAAGGCTGTGTGAGCTAAGGACACGGGAGAACGGGTGGACTCTGTGGCCCGTCCCGCCCGCCGCTAGCTTATTGTTGCACGACACTTCGCACGACACAGTTGCGCACCCCTCTTGCGCGCCCCTCTTCCCTGCCGTGTTCCTTTGCCCCCGGTTGTGCCCGTTAGGTGTACCCCTTGGCCCAGCCCGGCTGCTGTCGGGCTTGTTGCCAGGCAGGGTTGGGGGGGGGGGGGCGCCCGACGCTGGCTCCGGTCCCTCCCTCCGGGAGTTTCCCCACGGGGGGGCCGATGCATGCACTCCCCGTCAGGGTGTAACTCTGTTGTACGGGCCGTCCATTTGTACCCGCACAGTACAAATGGACCTGCGTCGTAGCCAGGTACGTCGGCCCTTCCCCACACCGGGGTCGGGTACACTGTGGGTCTCCGGGGAGTCCTTGCGGGATAGGCACGTCTCTTGCCTACCCCAATGGACGGTGTGCCCTACCCGCAGCCCCTCACAGGACACGAACCGCAGTACGTGCCGTGGGGAGTGCTCTTGGTCAGGCCCATTGGCCACCCCCCCAGGCCGGTGCCACCTCGGGCCGCTGGCCAACGGTCCCGGGCGTAACCCACCTTATTGCCTGCGCTCAGGTGGGGCCGATACGGACACCGGGGGGGGGGCCCAAACCCCAGAGGTCGGGTACCTCACCAGCGTCTTTCGCGGGCTCTTGTCACCCCGGCTCCCCCCGTTCGTTGCGGTGTTGGTCCCTGCCTCTTGCTTTCGTCCCCAGGGGCGTCCCCCTGTCCCGCGCCCCTTGCCGTGCCCCCTGTCCCCCACCATGTCCCGTCTGCCCCTGCTGCTTGCCCCTGCTCTGGCGTGTTGGTGTCCTTTGTTGTTTGTTTTTTTTTTCCCTGTCCCCTGCCCCCCCCCATGTCCCCTCGCTGTCTCCTCGCTGTCCTCGCCCTTCTCGTGGGTGGGTGGAGGAGTAGGGGGAGGGGGGGGGGGGCGTCCTCGCTGTCCGCCCTATTGCGCAAGCACGTCGTAAGCACGGCGCAGGCACGAGGCGCGGCACTTGTCGCTCCGCCGGGGGGGGGGGGGCTTGCTGTGTGGCTCCCGCCGTCACCCTACCCTTCCCGCGGTTGCACCCCCGGTGGTCCCCCCGTTGGGGCCTGCACGGCGCGTGCTCCCTTTGGGCACGGTCGTGTGGTATGTCCCGCCCTCTCGTTCCTCTGCCTCCCCACCCTGCCGCGGCGTCCTCGGGGAGGTCCGCTTCCCACTACCGTCTTCCCCCATGTCCCCTCGCCTTCCCCCCGCTGCCCTCGCCCCTTTCCTTGGTGGGTGTGGGAGTTGGGTGTGGGGAGGGGGGGGCGCCCTCGCTGCCCTTCCTCCGGCGTAAGCACGTCGCAGGCACGGCACTGGCACGTGGCGCGGCACTTGTCCTTCTGCTGGGGAGTGGGGCACGCCGCGTGGCCCCCGTCTTCGCCCTTCCCACTCCGCGTTCGCTCCCTCGGTGCCCCCCCCGCCGGGGCCTGCACGGCGCTTGCTTCCCTTGGGCACGGTCGTGTGGTCCGTCCCGCACCCTCACCCCGCCGCCCCCCCTTCTTGCCGCTTTGTCCTCGGGAGGGGGGGCCGCTGTCCGCCCCTCCCTTCCTACACCCCCCACCCTTGGGGGGGCGGAGGCGCGTGGGGGGGGGGGGGGGCTTGTCGCTTTCCCTTCGTCGCTCTCATGTCACAGGCACGAGGTGCGGCATCCGTCTCTCTGCAGGGGGGGGGGTTTGCCTCGTGGCTCCCGTTGTCGCCCTTTCTACCCTACGTCCGCCCTCCCGGTGGTCCCCCCGCCGGGGCTTGCACGGCGCGTGCTCTCTTCGGGCATGGTCGTGTGGTTCGTCCCGCTACCGCCGCCTCCCCACCCTGCCGCGTTGCCCTCGGGGGGGGGGGTCGCTTGTCGCCTCCCCCCTACCCGCACTCCCTGCCCTCGGGGGGGGCGGGGATGGGTGGGGGGGGGAGGTGCGCCCTTTTCGTCTCCCCTCCGTTGCACGCACGTCGCACGCAAGACGTAGGCACGACACAGTCACGGGGTGAGGCACTTGGCTGCTGCGGTGGGGCGGGGGGTTTCCGTTTGGGCCTTCGCGCCCTGCTCCATGGTTTAGGCCCCGCAGCCCAGGATAACCAGCCGCTGTTGCCCCTCGGCGGTAGTCGCCACGTCTCCGCATGGTTCTCAGTGTCCCGTGCTTGCTCCCTCCTGTGCCCATACTTACTGGAGGAGGTACGTACCCGGGTGGAAACGGAAGATGAGGTAGTGCGGGCAGCGGGGAGGACTTACCGTACGCCTCGAAGGCTTCTTGCGCCATCCGCCGCCCTGGTCGAGGGGAGGGCCCCTGTTTCGGCACCCAACAGCCCGGGGGGGGCCGACCGCCCATCCTCTCCCTGGTGCCTGTGTATCCACTTCCGAGCGGCCTGATACCGGTGCCGTGGTATCAGTCCGCTGGAAGTGGCGGCTACAAAGCGGCCGGGCGCTCTCGTCCCCCGGGCCTCTGCCACCCCCGAGCGCGATGGGGGCCCCTGAGGTCCTATGGCAGAGACACGGGAAGACGGACGGGGGATTCATTTGTGGCATCCCCTGTATATATATATATATATATATATATATATATATATATATATATATATATATGTATATATTATATATATATATATATATATATACACACACATATATATATATATACACACACATATATATATATACACACACACACACACATATATATATATATACATATATATATATATATATATACATATATATATATATATATATATATATATATAGTCATAGTCATAGTCATAACCACTTATCATGCCGTCTACTGGAGTTACCGGGCATCTCGCGCCGACAGGTGGTTCCTGCCCCGCTCGATCTTGTCGGTCCCAGGGCTGCCTGAGGTGGCCCACAGCATGACGGAGGACCCAGAGGACCGGGGATACCGGTCAACCAGGCTTTGGGGGCAGTGGCAACTGCTTAGCGTTAGCATTAGCAACGGCGATGGACGCTGGCCCGTTTGTTCGCCGGGGGTATGGGGGCAAGGCACAGCAACGCAGCAGCATCGCAACAAGTAGAAAGCAAGGGCTTCTCAGTCCGTCGCAAAGCGGCAATCAAGGAACAAAGCAGCACGCATGCGGCGAAGCGAGAGCTGACCCTCCGTCGCCCGCGTACCCCCGCCACCGTGGAGACGTCCATCACCCGCGACCCCACGTAATCCATTGCCAGCTGCGTACTCGTAATTGCCCACCACCCCTGACTCCACGTATCCCTCTGCCAGCACGCAATAGCCCGTATGTGCATAGCCAGGATTTCTGGGAGGCTCCAGCCTAGCCTGGCCCTCAGCTTTCATCACCCCCATGTCCCCACAATGTACGCCGCCGACCCACCGCACCAGTCCTCTAGTATAGTACAGAAACACGGTATCAATTCCACGTCCTCGTGGCCCTGAGCTGCTCCCACACCCCAGATATATACCATGCCGGCACTCCATGTCAGGGGCCAGCACCCAATCAGCTTCGAGGCATCCACTTGCCCACGTAAAATATAACTTGAGGGTCTACAGGGGGGGATGCCGGCCGCCACTCGACGGGAGTGGCGCAACCCGTGAATATCGCTGGCTGGGATTCGGGCTGGTGGGTGCCGTAGCTTGGTTATCGACCCCCTGTAGGGGTACCCACCAGAGGCTCGCCCCGGGCTGTGGTAACCAGGTGCACCTCATCTGGCCCACATACATTGCCCTGGCGCCTACCCTTGACCCTTACCTGCACTGATTGGCCACCTCCCGTGGTTGCGCCGCTTCCGCCACAGCAGCGGCCAGGCCGCAGGTTCGGCCCCCACTGACGACGTGGCGAGCCTACTTATAGCATTGGCCCGCGCGTCACCCCCCGGACCACTCAGCATGCCGCTCCTTCTCCTTCCTTGCCTCTAGCCGACCGGACAGGCGCCCCCCAGGAGTAAGCCGTTACAGTGGTGAGGCGACCGCATACTCTTCGCTACGACGCCACGCGGTACCGATGTTGCCACGCCGATGCCACCTGCGAGCCGCCACGACACGCACCACCGCAACCACAAGGCCATGGTCAGAGGTTAGACTATGTACATGCCCGCAGGCACGGTCCCTCTAGTTTGTTAACGGGGCCAGGGGATGCCCCCACGCTGCCCCTGAGTTGTTAGAGGGGTCAGGGGAACACCCCAGTACTGCCATGCATCCCTGCAGCTCCCCCACTGTACGGTTCCCCAGTACAAGAGCGTACCCCCACCGTACAGACCCCAGTACCGCCGCGTATACCCCCAAGACGCCAGTACACCGTCACCTTGAACTCCACGTGCCCCCCGTGAGTGCTCCTCCCAGGCTGCCACGCCGTCTCCAGGACGCCCGCCATACTGTCCCCCTGACGATCTCGCCGTCATATCCTTCTACGCACACATCTTCGCCTCGTCGCCGCCCCTGGGGCCTGCAGGCTGTCCCCGCAACCCCGTGTAACACTCCCAGGGGGCGCCGTAACGCCGTAACCCCCAGACAACTCCGTGCACCCCCGGTGTATCCCGAGCAACCACTTCCAACACTGCCGTAGCCGGGCCGCCAGTAGAGACCCCGGTGCCATGGGAATGCCCTACAGGGGTTTGGGCCTTATTACCCTGGTCGGGACGACCCATGACACCTCACTGTTGTATGCGGCGACCCGGGGCAGGCGCGTGAAGCATCCCTGTCTGACCCTCATGCACGGGGGCAGTACGGCTTACCATGAGGCCGGCACGACCTGTCACACCGCGTTGGCCGTCATACGCCGTCTGCCAGTACCGCACAATCAGGCCATGAAGGCACCGCTTCTCAGGCGCTACCCCCTCCGGTGCGTCCAGCGTAGGGACGGTAGCAGGTGCACCCACAATTCCTAACCCCATCAATCTGCACCCCCGGCCCCCACCACGCCGTCACCATTTCCTCCGTGATGCCACAACCAGAGTATCTGTGAGTCGCCCTCCAGAGCCGCCCACCATAGCATCAGGGGCAGGGCCGCAGACGGCGCTCGAGGGCACCGTACCCCTTCCACTCGGACGCTCTTCAGGCCACCCTGGATAGTCTTCCAAGCACTTGAGGACATCTGTCCAGAGTGCCGCAGTGCCCACCTCGCCTTAGGCCACCCCCCATCGGCATGTTCCTTACATGTCCCGCATAGCGGGACGGAGGCACACTGATGAACCCAAACTGACACCGTTTCCCTGCACCCGTGGCATCGCTGCGGAAGCACAGACCGCGACGGAACGCAGCTACCATCACAACACTGCGACCACAGGTCCTGCCATACATCGCAGCACGCGTCGTGGAGTCCAAGCAAAGCACCCGCCAGCGTGCGTGCCGCGGCACAACTGAGGAGGCTGCGCCTCGCTTCCTCCCACGTGGACACCGGGTGGAGTATCGGTCGCCCGTCGGGCATCACCGGCAGGCTCTCAAGCAGCCGGGGCCACCGCGCCACTTTGGGGCTGTGTGTGCCATGCGCCAGCAGCTCCCAACCGTAGTCCCGTAAGACCTCCCCGATGACACCAACCCCGTCCTGCTCCGGGCCCCTGGCGGATGCCAGAACAAAGCGTTGTCCTCCCGCCCGAGCCTCAATGACCGCCTCGAGGCCCAGGGTGTCAAGGGTGTGACGGGCATCGGCAGCCACGTGGTCGTCCCCCTCTGGCAGGACGACGCCGCTCGCACCGCAGCGAACTGCCGCTTCAGGTCCCCGGGGACGACACCCGCCATAAGGGATTCCGTCCATTTGCAGCCGTGCTCCCTCCACGCCATGAACTCCACCGCCCTGTCTGTCAGGGGTAGCTCCGCCGTGAACCCCACCACACGCCTGCACAGGAGCCTTGCCTCCTCCTCGTCCTGCGCACACAGCAAGCGCATGTGGCCAATGTCCTCCTCCGGCCCTCCACAGAAGATACAGGGGTGGGCCAGTATTGCCACACGTGTGAGCTTCTGCCTCCACCGTCGCATGACCTGCATGGTGGACAAGTGCGAGCTTTGCCTCACCACCCAATGGTGTGGCCCCCCAACTCGGCGTGGCAGCCGCCGCAGCCCCTCCACTATCTAGCTCAGTGCGTGTTGGTTGACCAGATGTGAGGTCGGCCCCTTGATGCCACGGTACAGGGCCTCTTGCGCCCTGCGCAGATGCGCACCAATGATGGATGCATCCACCACGTGCACCGTGCACGCTGACGGGGGCGTGTGCAACAGGTATGCCGCCGCGCCGATGATCTCCGCCTCCGGGACCGTGCCGTAGATGGCACCCGTCCACGTGGGGCTCCCGTGGCTGGCCACCGCCACATCGGTGGCTTCGTCACCCTGGGGCGACGCGTCAAACGATGTGACTTTAGTCGCTATCGGCACCCAGCAGTATCGGTGGGGTTCTAGCCATGCCACGTCGGAGTGGGGGCTGTGCATGACTCTTCCAAGGGACGCCGCGCTGGAGGCCGTGAGCTCTGGGGACAAGACCACCTTCGGCTGATACACCGCATGTGGTCTCCAGGTCAAGTCGCATCCACAGACCGACTTGATGGCGTCAAGGGCCGTGGTATACACTGCCCCCCAAACCGTCGTGGAGCAGGAGGGCTGGTACACCACCACAGAGCCGTGTTCCACCGCCCCGCCTTCACGCAACGACGTGACGGCGACGTGCGGATCGTGTGGCACATTGGACATCCGAACCACTTCCGGGACCGAGCACTCATCAGCATCCGGGACAAGGCCTGCCGGCAGCAGAAGGACAATTGCCCACTCGCTGCACCCGTGCACCGCCGCGCATGCCCTGGAAAATGCGGGTCGCCCGTGCACAACCCACAGCGGTGACGCGTTTTTTTCCGCCCCCGGCGTGTGGAGTGAGTAGTGGGACAGACGCCGGATCGTCTTGCTGTCGGTAACCTTCAAAGACATCCCCGAGTAGGAACAAGAGGGCGGCTAGCGGGACGAACGGCATGGACGGCCCCGGGTTCGCCGGGTCCCATCCTTCCTCCCTGTACCCGCCCACCACATACACGTCCCCCGTAGTGGACTGCCTATTGCGTTTGCTGGCCTTCTTGCGACGCATCGGGTGAATTAGACGGTGAGTCAATGGACTAGGCAGCTGCAGCTGAAAGACGTCGCGGAGCCCCGTGAACCACACGTGGTCCAGCTAATTGGGCCCTACTCTTGCGTGTGGAAGGTGTAGGTGGTCCTCATGACAATCCTGGAGCTGAACAGCCCAGTGCCCAGGCGCAGGACAGGGGAGCCGCGCATGCAGGAGGTCATTTGCGGGATCAGTCAGGGACTGTACCGCCGCATCCGTGCGGGGCCCCGAGAGAACACAGATGTCCCTACCCTTGAAGGTGTAGGATTGGGACACCCACTTCCGCCCCGCCCACTGCACTTGCGGCGGCTGGGCGTGCACACACGAGTACACCGACGATGGCACGAGGAGTCCTACACGCAACGTGCCCATCGCCCAGAGTACCCTGTCCACCCACGTATTGCCAGCGTGCGTGGCGAATGACGCAGAGGGCACCATGAACTGCCCGCACACTCCGTACTGCTGGTGTATGTCTCGGAGCATGGCTCGCAGCTCATCCCGGACTGTCGTCGACCGGTGGTGTGTGAGTTGAGCCAGGGTCGCTACGACGGAGTCACGGCAGATAACCTGGACATCCGCCAGCCGCAATCCATGACCAGACCGCACCGCCACGTTGGACAGGTCCTTGGGCAACTTCTCGAATTGCAGGGCTGCAGCCTTGATGGCAGCATTCAGCTTGACGACCGTCTCCGCTGTGTTGGACAGGTAGGGCGCCGCGTACCGCACGATGCCTCCAACCACAGCCGCCATCACCTCATGAGGCACCGACGCCGGCCCCAACGTGTTCTTGCACCAGCCCAGCAGAGCTTCACACCAGAGTACATGTTTCTCCTTCATGCAAAGCGTTAGCATTCGCAACGGCGACGGGCGCTGGCCCGTTTGTTCGCCGGGGGTAAGGGGGCAAGGCACAGCAACACAGCAGCATCGCAACAAGCAGAAAGCAAGGGCTTCTCTGTCCGGCGCCAAGCGGCAACCAAGGAACAAAGCAGCACGCATGTGGCGAAGCAAGAGCGGACTCTCCGTTGTTCGCGTACCCCCGCTACCGTGGAGACGTCCATCACCCGTGACCCCACGTAATCCATTGCCAGCTGCGTACTCGTAAATGCCCACCACCCCTGACTCCACGTACCCCACTGCCAGCACTCAATAACCGGTATATGCATAGCCAGGATTTGTGGGAGGCTCCAGCCTAGCCTGGCCCTCAGCTTTCATCGCCCCCATGTCCCCACACTGTACGCCGCCGACCCACCGCATCAGTCCCCTAGTAAAGTACAGAAACACGGCATCAACCCCACGTCCCCGAGGCCCTGAGCTGCACCCACACCCCAGATATATATCATGCCGGCATTCCATGTCAGGGGCCAGTACCCAATCGGCTTCGAGGCATCCACTTGCCCATGTATAATATAACTTGAGGGTCTACAGGGGGGACGCCGGCCGCTACGCGACGGGAGTGGCGCAACCCGTGAATATCGCTGGCTGGGACTCGGGCTGGTGGGTGCCGTAGCTGGGTTATCGACCCACTGCAGGGGTACCCACCAGAGGCTCGCCCCGGGCTGTGGTAACCAGGTGCACCTCATCTGGCCCACATACATTGCCCTGGCGCCTACCCTTGACCCTTACCTGCATTGATTGGTCAGCTCCCGTGGTTGCGCCACTTCCGCCACAGCAGCGGCCAGGCCGCAGGTTCGGCCCCCACCGACGACGTGGCGAGCCTACTTATAGCATTGGCCCGCGCGTCACCCCCCGGACCACTCAGCATGCCGCTCCTCCTCTCTCCCCGCCTCTAGCCGACCGGACTGGCGCCCCCCAGGAGTAAGTCGCTACAATGGTGAGGCGACCGCATACTTATCGCTACAACGCCGCGCAGTACCGCTGTTGCCACGTCGATGCCACCTGCGAGCCACCACCACACGCACCACCGCAACTGCAAGGCCATGGTCAGAGGTTAGACTATGTACATGCCCGCAGGCACGGTCCCTCTAGTTTGTTAACGGGGCCAGGGGATGCCCCCACGCGCCCCCTGAGTTGTGAGAGGGGTGAGGGGGACACCCCAGTACCGCCATGCAACCCCGTAGCGCCCCCACAGTACGGTTCTCCAGTACCGCCGCGTACTCCCACCATACGGTCCCCAGTACCGCCGCGCATACCCCCACGACGCCAGTACACCGTCATCTTGAACTCCGCGTACCCCTCGTGAGTGCTCCTCCCAGACCGCCACGCCGTCTCAAGTACGCCCGCCATACGACCCACCTGACGACCACGCCGTCACATTCCTCTACGCACACATCATCGCTGCGTCGCCGCTCCCGGGGTCTGCGGGCTGTCCCCGCAACCCCGTGTTACACTTCCTGGGGGCGCCGCAACGCATGCACCGTAGCGCCGGCAACAACGTCGCCCGCCCCCACACAAATCCGTGCACCCCCGGTGTATCCCGAGCAACCAGCCCCAGCACTGCCGTAGCCAGGCCGCCAGTAGAGACCCCAGTTCCACGGGAATACCCTACAGGGGTTTGGGCCTTATTATCCTTGTCGGAACGACCCATGACACCTCAGTGTTGTATGCGGCGACCCGGGGCAGGCGGGTGAAGCATCCTTGTCCGACCCTCATGCACGGGGGCAGAACGGCTCACCATCAGGCCGGCACGACCTGTCACATCGCGTTGGCCGTCATACGCCGCCTGCCAGAACCGCACAATCAGGCCATGAGGGCACTGCTTCTCAGGCGCCACCCCCTGCGCTGCGTCCAGCGTGGGGACGGTGGCAGGTGCACCCACATTTCCCATACCCTGTCAATTGGCGTTACCCCCGGCCCCCACCTCGTCATCACCATTTCCTCAGTGATGCCACAACCAGAGTACCCGCGAGTCGCCCTCCAGAGCCGCCCACCATAGCAGCAGGGGCAGGGCTGCCGACGGCGCAACGGGGCACCGTACCCCTTCCACTCGGACGCTCTTCAGGTCACTCTAGATTGTCCCCCGGGCACTCGAGGACATCTGCCCTGAGTGCCGCAGTGCCCACCTCGCCTTAGGCCACCCCCTATCGGCACGCTCTCCACATATCCCGCACAAAGGGGCGGAGGCACACTGATGAACCCAAACCGACGCTGTCTCCCAGCACCCGTGGCATCGCTGCGGAAGCACAGATCGTGACGGAACGCAGCTACCATCACAACACTGCGACCACAGGTCATGCCAAACATCGCAGCACGCTTCCTGGAGACCGAGCAAAGCACCTGCCAGCGCGCGTGCTGTGGCACAACTGAGCAGGCTGCGCCTCGCATCCTCCCACGTAGACACCGGGCGGAGTATCGGTCGCCCGTCGGGCAGCATCGGCAAGCTCTCAAGCAGCCGGGGCCACCACGCAACTTTGGGGCTGCGTGTGCCATGCGTCAGGAGCTCCCAACCATAGTCCCGCAAGACCTCCCCGATGACATCGACCCCGTCTCGTCTCGGGCCCCCGGCGGACGCGAGAACTAAGCGTTGTCCCCCCGCCCGTGCCTCAACGACCGCCGCGAGGCCTAGGGTGTCAAGGGTGTGTCGGGCATCGGCAGCCACGTGTTCGTCCCCTTCTGGCAGAGAGAACATGGCTTCCGTGACGTGGCCCTGCGCGTCGTCGCCCTGTACCCGTGCTAGCTGCTTGGAGCCCACCAACACTGCCATGGACCGCCGCCCCGTGACCGCCGGTATGGCTCGCCGCAGCTGCCGGTCATACAGGCACAACGTCCCCACGTCAAGCACGACTGCTACCGCCAGGACTGGGAGACCGCACAGAGGTTGCTGAAAGACTGGCAGCACCTCGCGAGGCCACCCCATGACGTTCCCTACAGCCGGATGGTTGGAGTACACCTGGAGCCAGGGATCATTCTGGCCGTCACGGTCTCTCACCATGGTACCACGCACTGTGGCCCACGATTGCGCGGACACCACGCGGGACCACTCCCTAAATGCCGGGATGTCCCGAGCTACTCAGGAACCGATCCACTGGCTGAAGGCCTGCGCCACCGCCGCCATCCAGTGAGGGAACAAGGACATGGCTTCCTCGTGCGCGATGTACGACCGTGGCACCAGCAGCGCGTGTAGCGGTGCCCTCTGAAAGGTCGCCTGTAGGTCGCCGGGGAGGCCGGCAAACGTGTTCCACGGCGGTCGCTGTTGGACTCTCCCTGCCGGCGGGCAGAAGGGCGTGTCACCTCGCAGGAACGCGTATACCGCCCTCCTCCGATCTTGCATCGGCAGCTGCATGATCTGGGCGAGCCGATGGTTCCTGCGGGCATGCACATCTTCCCCAACTTGGACCATGTCCTCCACAAAGAGCTTGGCCTTGGCAGGGCCCCGGGACGACGCCGCCCGCACTACCGCGAACAGCCGCTTCAGGTCCCCGGGGACGACACCCGCCATCAGGGATTCCGTCCTCTGCAGCCGTGCTCCCTCCACGCCACGGACTCCACCGCCCTGTCCGTCAGGGGTAGCTCCGCTGTGAACTCCTCCACACGCCTGCACAGGAGCCCTGCCACCTCCTCGTCGCGCGCACACAGCAAGCGCATGTGGCCAATGTCCTCTTCCGGTCCCCCACAGAAGATACAGGGGTGGGCCGGTATTGCCACACGCGTGAGCTTCTGCCTCCATCGTCGCTTGACCTGCATGGTGGACAAGCGACCGTCACGTGCCCGCAGCATATTCCTATGCGTGGGGCCGTGGTGGACAGCTCCCAGGGGTACCGCCTCACAGGCGCCAGCCAGTGGCGTGTGGGCCCTGGTGCGCGCCGCAAGCGAGCGCCACTCCATCTCCCGGACGTGCTGAAGGGCTTGCATGGACGGCACACGCGGCTCGAGCTCTCCATCATCCCCCGGCACCAACAGGATGGCGTGCTCCTTCGGCAGAACGACATGAACAGGCGGGGCCATTGCACGGGCTGCGGCAGAGTCCGGCGCTTCAAGCGGGACTGCCGCCAAGTGCGAGCTCTGCCTCACCACCCAATGGTGTGGCCCCCCAACTCGGCGTGGCAGTCGCCGCAGCCCCTCTACTATCCAGTTCAGCGCGTGCTGTTTGACCAGATGTGATGTCGGCCCCTTGATGCCACGGTACAGGGCCTCCTGTGCCCTGCGGAGATGCGCTCCTATGATGGACGCGTCCACCACGTGTACTGTGCACGCTGACGGGGGCGTGTGCAACAGGTACGCCGCCGCGCCGATGATCTCCTCCTCCGGGACCGTGTTGTAGATGGCACCCGTCCACGTGGGGCTCCCATGGCTGGCCACCGCCACGTTGGTGGCGTTGTCACCCTGGGGCGACGCGTCAGACGACGTGACTTTAGTCGCCACCGGCACCCAGCAGTACCGGTGGGGTTCCAGCCATGCCACGTCGGAGTGGGGGCTCTGCACGACTCTTCCAAGGGACGCCGCGCTGGAGGCTGTGAGCTCCGGGGACAGGACTACCTTCGGCCGATATACCGCATGTGGTCTCCAGGCCAGGTCACATCCGCAGACTGACTTGATGGCGTCAAGGGCCGTGGTATACTCCGCCCCTCAAACCGTTGCGGAGCAGGAGGGCTTGTACACCACCAGAGATCCCTGTTCCACCGCGCCGCCATCACGCAACGACTTGACGGCGACGTGCGGATCGTGCGGCACGTTGGACATCCAAACCACTTCCGGGACCGAGCACTCATCAGGATTCGGGACAGGGCCAGCCGGCAGCAGGAGGACAATTGCCCACTCGTTGCACCCGTGCACCGCCGCGCATGCCCTGGAAAACGCTGGTCGCCCGTGCACAACCCACAGTGGCGACGGGATTATGCCGCCCCCGGCGTGTGGAGTGAGTAGGGGGACGGACGCCGGATCCTCTTGCTGCTGGTAACCCTCAAAGACGTCCCCCAGCAGAAACAGGAGGGCGGCTAGCGGGACGAACGGCATAGACAGCCCCGGGTTCGCCGGGTCCCATCCTTCCTCCCTGTATCCGCCCACCACGTACACGTCCCCCGCAGTGGACTGTCTATTGCGTTTGCTGGCCTTCTTGCGGCGCACCGGGTGAATTAGACGGTGAGTCAACGGACTAGGCAGTTGCAGCCGGAAGACGTCGCAGAGCCCCGTGAACCACACGTGGTCCGGCTGATGGGGCCCTACTCCCGCGTGCGGAAGGTGCAGGTGGTCCTCATGACACTTTTGGAGCTGGACAGCCCAGTGCCCAGGCGCAGGACAGGGGAGCCGCGCATGCAGGAGGTCATTTGCGGGATAAGTCAGAGACTGTACTGCCGCACCTGTGCGGGGCCCCGAGAGAACGCTGCTGTCCCTACCCTTGAAGGTGTAGGATTGGGACACCCACTTCCGCCCCGCCCACTGCACCTGCGGCAGATGGGCGTGTACACACGAGTACACTGACGATGACATGAGAACTCCTACGCGCAACGTCCCCATCGCCCGGAGTACCCTGTCCACCCATGTATTGCCAGTGTGCGTGGCCAATGACGCAGAGGGCACCATGAACTGCCCGCACACCCCGTATTGCATGTGTACGTCCTGGAGCATGGCCCGCAGCTCATCCCGGACTGTCGTCGACCTGTGGTGTGTGAGTTGAGCCATGGTCGCTACGACGGAGTCGCGGCAGATAACCTGGACATCCGCCAATCGTAACCCATGACCCGACCGCACCGCTACGTTGGACAGGTCCTTGGGCAGCTTCTCGAATTGCAGGGCCGCAGCCTTGATGGCAGTATTCAGCTTGATCACCGCCTCCGCCGTGTCGGACAGGTAGGGCGCCGCGTACCGCACGATGCCTCCAACCACAGCCGCCATCACCTCATGAGGCTCCGACGCCGGCCCCAACGTGTTCTTGCACCAGCCCAGCAGAGCTTCACACCGTAGTACATGTTTCTCCTTCATGGTTGCCACCCCCCTAGGATCGAGGCGCACTCCCAAGTATGGCACCGTGCCCTTGGCACGTAAGCATACCCATGGGGCCGCCGCGTTCCCTAGGCTCAGGCACACCATGATCGAATGGATGCGAGCAGTGTTGGCATAGGCGCACTTGCCCACGTTGAGGGACATGCCCAAGTCCGTGAGGTACTGCGCTATCGCCGCTGCATACTCCAGGAACTGCGGTAGGGAGTGCGCTATCAACAGGAGGTCATCACAGTATGCCTGCACCAGGGGCGGCACCGCGTGGCGAGCATCTCCCCGTGCCTTGCGGGCAAGGCTCCACAGGAGAGGTTCTAAGAGGAGGAGGTAGAGCACAGCGCTCTGCGCACTGCCCTGCCGCAGGCCCCTGTGGAGCCGAATGCTCGGCGTTGGGCCCTGCGCTGTGACGATGCGCACCAGAGATCCGCAGCTGAGGGTGTGGAAGAGTCTGATGGGCTCTTCCGAGACCCCCATGTGGCGCAGGAGGAGCGCCAGCGCCCCATGCGGCGCTGTGTCAAAAGCCTTTTATACATCGAAGGCCAGGACGTGGTTTTCCTCCTGCCCACGCTGCAGCCTGCGCTGGGCTAGGAACACCGGGGCAGCTGCCGTGGAGCCCGGCATGGCTCCGAACGGCCAGTCCGCAGCCAGTCCCTTGCGTGCTACGACGGCTGTGAACCTCCGCATGAGGGGACTCATGAGCATGCGCATGTCTTGCTGCCCCAGCGCTACCGGCCTGTACTCGTCCAGGTTGCCCGTGGCTGTGCCTTTGGGCATCAGCCAGATAATTGCCTCGTGCCAGGATTCCGGGACGTCCGCACCCCGTAGGATGGCCCTGTACGCGTGCACCAGGAGTCCCTGCACCGTTTCAGGCAGCTCTGCTATGAGGGCAGCCGTGACCCGGTTGGACCCTGGAGCCTTGTCGTCCGCCTTGGCCTGCCTCACGGCGTCTTTAAGGTCCTGCAGGGTGTAGTCCTGCACCGACCTCCATTCCTCAGGCACCCCTCGGGGGACGTGGGCCCGGACCAGCCGCTCGAAGGCCGGCAGGTTCACAGGCCGCTTGGCGTACAGCGCCTCCACGTACCTCTGGACCTCGCCAATGACGTCTGAGGCCTCCAAGAGCACCTTCTCCGACTCGCGGACGCGCACGGACCACAGGCCCGACGGGGCATAGTTCACCACGTTGATGGCCCCCCGTATCGCCGTCCATCGGAGTTGCAGATCCGGCACCCTGCCCCGCCAATAGTCCTTGATGGACCGGCGCCTGTTGCTTCCGAGGAAACCCCGCAGCTCCTCCACGCGCGTCTCTACCTGGTGGAGCTGCTGGTCCAACGCGGCACGTAGGTCCTCTACCGAAGCGGGGGACAGGTCGGGGTCTACCCGCCGGAGGTGCTGTAGCAAGGCAGTCGCTTCCTGGGAGTGGAGTCCGGCCGCCGCCGCGTCCCGTTGCCACAGCTCATGGGCGCGCCAGGCTAGGGCCTGCTGATCTGAGAGGACCTGGGCCAGAGACGCCTCCGTCTCCGCCTGCCCGTACGGGTACTGCTGGTCCATGCCCGACGGCATGCGCACTCCCGTGACCCTGGACACGTCATCCCGGAAGGCGTAGAGCAGGTGAAAGACCGCCTGCACCTCCGAGGTGCCCATGGTCGCAGTGTCCTGGTCCGACGATAGCCACGCCTGCAGCTGCCGATCCCCGCAAGCCTTCTGCAGTACTGCCGCCGCCGTCTCACGAACCCCCGGGGAGTCCGGGCGTATGGCATGCAGCCTGCCTTGGGCGTGCGAGTAGGCCATCCTGGTGACTCTCTCTTTGCCGGCCACCGCCAGCGGGATGTCCAGGAACCACAGGGCCATGATCCGAACGCAGCGACGCTGGAGACCGCCCCGGCGCCGAGTGTGGGCGTTCACGCGCCGCCCAAGGGACCAGAGGCGAGTTCAGCAGGAACGAGTCCAGTCGGTGCCCTGCCCCCTTGGGCCTCCTGTCCTCCTCCCGTTCAGGACCTGCCCTGTGGAAACCACACTTTTCCCACAGGGCTTGGAACCTCCTCGTGGTGGGGTGCCACGGGGACTCCAGCCACACGTTGAAGTCCCCCCCGAGGAGCACGGCCCTGGTGCCACCCGCGCTTTTGGCCGCCGCGCACATGGCCACGTCAGCCCAGAAGGACGCCTTAGACGCCCAGGAGTCGCCGCCGCTGCCCGAGCCGTGGACGTTGATGACCCGGAGGGTGCCACCTGCGGTCACCACATCGAGGGCCATGGCCTTGCCCGGCACGATGTCCACGACGTCTCGAACTTCCTCCGCGGCGAATATGTCCGCCCAAAGGGCAATCAAGAGCCCGCCGCGCACCGCCGCCGCCGATGCCGCCTGGGCATCCACCCCCGGGTACGCATGATACCCGTGGTGACGCCACTGATTCTCCGAGTGTACCACACCTTGAGGGTCCTGCAGGCCGGTCTCCTGGAAGAGGCCCAGGATGGCACCCTCGGCCTTCACGATGCCCGCCGCCACCGCCTCACCGTCGAGCATACCTGGGGCCACTGGTACGCCGTCCCCCCGCATCGAGCCCTGGACGTTCCAGGACACCGCCGCTCGGGTGTCGGAGGCGGGGCTCCTTCACGGCTGCGCGTGCGGACCAGGGCCCCCCGCCGGATTTGGATCACTGGACGAAGGGGGGCCACCAGCACGTCCAGGTGGACCACCCGCGCCCGGTGCGGGTGGCTAGCGAGGTGGTCCCTGGCCCCGTGGGCCCTCGCCCGAGGCGGCCGTGGCCCGCGGGGACCCGGCAGATTCGGCGGGCACCTCCTCTGCCTGTCCGCCGGACGTACTTGCCGCTGTACCCCCCGCTGAAGTCACCGCCCCGCGCCGTGTTGCAGGCCCAATTGCTCCAAATTGCTTGCCGACTGCGACGCTCCGCGCCCCTCCGCAGGGCGGGCACCCGAGGGCAGCATGAGCGCTCTGGACCTCGCCTGGGCCGACGCGAACGGCCCCGCCTGGCCCCCCGGCATAACGCCAGCCAGCATGGCCAGCGCCTGGTCCCGCTGCGCCGGATCAGTCGCACGGACCCGCTGGAGGTGGTCCAGCGGGTCCTTGGGGTGGAGGTGGGCGGGCCGGCAGTGCTTGCCGGCTCTCCACGTGCAGTGACCAGCCCCATCCAGCCGACACCAGGGGCAGACGTTGATCGCCTTCGACCCACGCTGCTCCGTGGCCAAGTCGCCGCCGAAGTGCTGCAGCACGTACCGAATGTTGGCATAGGCGCCATACTGAGGTGGGGGGCTCCTCTTGGGTGGCGGCTTGGGCGCTGCCTGTGGGGCCGGCTTCGCCGCCGCGGCCGGGGACGCCGCAGGCCGAACCGGCGGCACGCTTGGTGGCTGCGGCACGTGCAGCATCCCCCCCATTGACACGGGGAACTGCCCCTCCACCCAGCGGCGCCAACCGTCGGCGAACTTCTCCTGGTCGCCCTCGACCTTCCACCTGGACGTGGAGAACGCCCGGAGCCACGGCCCCATGTTCTCCGCCATGACCAGGCGGAGGGCATCCCCCCCGCTCTGCCGGCGGAAGCGCGTCGCGGCCGCACCCGTCACGGTCCCTTGGAGGTACAGCGCCGCACCCCCGTCACCACTCAGAGCACCAAAGTGCACGGCCTCCAGGTCGGCGGGGCGGACCGTGAGCACCGTGCCCTCTCCGCGATCGTACAGGCGCAGCGCCGAGGAGTGGGGCTCCAATGCCGCCACGACCCAACACCACGCCCGCGACACGCTATGCAGCAGCGCCAGCGAGGCTGCCCGCCTGTTGCTGGAGGACTGCGCTGCCGGGGCCCTGGGGAGGGCTGCCACGTGACCCTGCAGCGCCCTGCACATGGCAGCTGCATGCTCAGCCTGCCACATGTTGCTCGGGGCTATGGGCCAGACGTCCTGCCCTTGGACCGCCGGCGGTCGCGTGACCTCCACGAAGACCGCCGGCACCGGCGGGATATCCTCGGCCGTGCATCTGTGTGCCCTGCGCACCGGCCCCAGCTCCCTGAGACACTCCCGGAACACCCTGTAGCGGGCCGGGCCCCTAGACTGCTGCCTCCTGAGCCGGCACGCGGTGACGACGACCCACTCCAGCCCCCCTGCCTCCACCCGAACACAGGCCCAATATTCCTCCCCTTCCAACACCACCAGCCGCCCCATATCCGCCACGCCCACCGTATGGGGGGGAGGCACGCTCTCCACCCGCAGCCATCGCTTGGCGCTCTCTTCCCACGGCTGGGGGGCATGCATCCGCTGCTGCTGCATCGCTTCCTGCACATGCTGCAGGGACACTGTCATCAGCATGGTCATCCCCCCGTCCGCTGCCGCCGCCATACACAGCAGGGCATGTTGCATGCGCGCCCCGGGCAACCCCACGCTGTGCGGGACGTCCGCCACGTCCAAGTTGTGCGGGGCGCCGGCAGGGCATCCAGCACCGCTGCGGGCAGCTCCCCCAGGGATGGCCGACGCGCGATGGGCCCCATGTCCCTGTTGAGGACCATCGCCGCCACCCACCGCCTGTCCAGCGTGGACAGGATGTTGCCCGGCCTTGGCACCCGGAGAAGGGTACCGACAGTGGACATGAGGGCGCACACGCCGCAGTCCTTGTTGTTGCCTGCAGGCCGCTGCACCTGTGCCGCCCGGGCCGTCGCCAGCAGATGCTCCGCACCCGGCCACCCCGCCCTCTGGCCCCTGGGTGCCATGCGCATCGTCCGGACCGCCATGTTCCAAGTGTGTGGCCACTGGGGCGGGGCCCCTGACACCGCAGACTGGCCTAGCGGGTCCACTGTCAACTGCGTGGCAGGGGCCAGGAGGTGGTGAGCCGTCCAGTGCCGCATGCTCGGCGTCTCCGACCTGTCGAGGTACACCGCCTCTGAGCCGCCCAGCTCGACGTACCTCGCGATGAGGAGGGCAGCCGGGGTTTGGTGGTACCGCTGGCCCTCCCAACCCTCCCTCAGGAGCAACATGGCGTGGGGGGCCAGGCACTGCACCACGTCGGCTGCTAGTGCGACCACATCGTCGCTGAGCTCCACCCCATGGTCCGCGGCCACCAAGAAGTGGTGCCTGGGCCTGGAGTACAGGTGCTCCAGCGCCCCGCAACTCAGCCAGTGAGGGAGAGGCGTTTCCGCAGTCCCGCAGCCAGGGGAGTGCGCCCGGGAGATGCCGCCCTGCTCCTCCTGGCCAGACGGCGGCCCTAAGGACTGGAAGGTCGCGCCAGACAGCCCTAGCGACCGGATCGCGCCAGGGCTGTGGCTTGTCGGCCCCCCTCTGGAGGACGGCCACCACGACATGCGTGGTCAGGGGCTCCGCGGTGAGCTGCAAGCCGTCCCCCCGTCGGTCTCGATCACCGTGCCCCGTGGGGCAGTGAAGACGTGCCCACCGGTCCCACGGACCGCCACCCATCCCCACAAGACCGCCACGGTTTCCCAGCTGGGGTGGCTGGTTCTCCTGGGCAGGACCACCACTGGCGGGCATGGGCTGTTGGCGGCCCACACGCGCCATTCCACTCCCACCAGACGCTCGTGACCAGGGGGCCGGAACACATGGGGCCATGCGTCCGGGAGCCGGCGATGGACGGCGGTCCACACATCAGCCCTGTCAGCCCGCGTGAACTGGAGTCCCTCCAGGATGTCCCTGTCCACAGGGCTGGGGAGGCTGGCAGTGCGAACGTCCAGCCCCCGGCCCAGGCAAAGCCCTGGCCCCTCTCGGTCCCCCAGCAGCAAGGCCTCCGGGTCCGTGGCCGCAAGGCGAGCCGCCACCGTGGGGAGATGCAGGGAGACAGTCCATGGCCGGACGGAGACGGGCTCGCGCGGAAGGTCAGGGCAGGCCGCCACAGCACTGCCATCCCTCGCCCAGCTGAGCGCCCTGTCCCACCACTGCGCCCACGCACCCGGCGCTGCCGGCAACGACCAGGACAGGTACGTCACGACCGCCTTAGCCTGCAACTCGCGAGGGTCCATGCCGGCAGGATGTGTGTGCCACGTGCACACCCACTCCAGGTTCGCCTCCTGGACGGTGACCATGTCCCTCCACGGGACCACCGGGAACGGAGTGAGCAGGGCTGCCATGCCACATGGCAACGCCACCGCCCACTCGGTCAGGCCCCCACTATCCACCGCATATCCCACCGCTGGGAGTCCCCCTCCTTGCGCCTTTACCACCACTTCCCGCAGCAACGTTCCGTGGCCCCGGCCGTGGCTCTGGCTGCGGTCCAGGCTGAGGGCCCCCACACGAGCCATGGCCTGGAGGATCAGGAGCAATTCCTAGGGTACTCCCCGCGGCACCGGCGGCTGGGGGTGGGCGAACCGGCAGGCATCTGCCCGCATGCACCACCCCTTAGCCCAGTGCCTGCAGGTTTCCACCTCCCCCGTCTTCGGCCCAGCCTTGTCCGCCACTCCCACCCCCCGTGAGCCGGCCTCGCACGGCGCTTCCTTCGCCCCCACGAACTCCGGCTCCTCGTCCCGCTCCATGGCGACTTGCGCCTCTTCACTCCTCCTACGTTGGTCCTCCTTCTCCAGTGCCTCCATCGTCGGCGGCGGGCTCGCTGCAGCCGTGAACCTCGCCACGGCCGCCGCCACAATGGCTTGCACGTCCACTTCCTCCCCGGCCACCTCCGGCTGACCCTGCTGCTGCTCCTCCCCCGTGGGCTGCTCCTGCCCCACCTCGTCTCCGTCGCGGCCTGCCTCCTCATCACCCCCCACCGGGACTGCGTGTTCGGACCCCTGGGGGGCGGTGCTCTCGTCGAGGCGCGTGCCCACCACCACCAGCAGCTTGAGGTCACCGCCGCGGCTCTCAAGGCGGTAGCTGCTGGAGGTGGGGACGAGGACCACTCCATCCCCGGTCAGCAGCAGGCGGTCCGCGCCGAACACGACCTCTGCAGCCTCGGGCTGCACCGCCACCAAGAGCGCATGGGATCCCAGCGCCTGGGGCGTGAGGGGCCGCAAGGCCTGCTCGCGACGCCAAGCGTCAGCCCCACCCCGCCACAAGGCCACGTACAGGCCTTCGTCCCGCCGCACGTCCTCCAGCCCTGCCTCGTCCAGCAGGCGTCCCACGGACAGGCGCACCGACAGGGGCAGGCCTTCTTGGGGCTCGGCCGCCCGGACATCACCGGGGTGGTGACCCAGGACCGCCGCGTCCCCCAGCTGGACACAGCGGACCTGGCCGTCGTCCGGGGACGCGGCCACCAGGGCCCTCTCCCGGGCGACCTGCCCAGGGCGTTGGAGCTCGTAGCGCTCCAGGGCGTACGCCAGCATCCCTGCCTCCCGCTGCCCCGTACCCATGAGGCGGTGCCAGTGGGCACCTTCGCCCGCATGGTACCTGCAGTGCCGCCGCTCACAGCTCCCCAAGGGGAGGGGGCGGCACCGCAGCGGGCATGGGCCGCAGCGGCGCGTTGGCCGGGTCCACGTCCATGCCGGCGTAGACGTCGGGCCCGGCGTCGTCCTCATACATGAGGGCCAGCGCCGACTCACCG
The DNA here is from genome assembly GCA_964036045.1 of Eutreptiella sp. 'Long Island Sound 2002'. Taxonomy (NCBI): domain Eukaryota; phylum Euglenozoa; class Euglenophyceae; order Eutreptiales; family Eutreptiaceae; genus Eutreptiella; species Eutreptiella sp. 'Long Island Sound 2002'. The sequence continues at coordinate 46,325,681 of OZ038383.1, read as the reverse complement.
GGCCCGTACGCCTCTTCGTCCTCCACTTCCTCCGCCTCCTGCTCTTCCTCCGCCTCTTCCCCAGCCGCAACCATCACCGGCGGCGTGTCCGGTCGCGGCGGGAAGGGCGCCAGAGGCCGCTCGTCAGCGCCTCCGCCCCCTGCCGCGTCCAGCTGTGCCCGCAGGTTGTCGGGCAGCCGGGCCCAGCTGGTGTCATATGGAGGTCCATGCTGTACGCCAGCCCCGCCGGACACAGCTCACCGGGCGCCACCTGGTGCCACTCCCGCCACTCCCACATCCAGTCCTTCACTCCTTCCCCCTTGGCACGCCCCTCACTGGGCTCCACGACCCCGCCGCCCTCCGCCGGTGCCTGCGCCTCCGGCACACCTCGCCCCGCGTCCTCTCCCCCCGAAGCAACCACCTCCGACGGCTTCTCCTTGGCCCCTTCCGCCCTCGGGGCGACAGCCGCGAGCGCCTGCGGGATCAGCTCGCCGGCGTCGGCCCCCTTCCCCGGCGCCTCTGGCGCGGCCCCATCGCCCCCCGCGGCTGTCCGCCGGTACGCGTCCAGGGTCTGCGTGAGCAGCTCGCTGATGTCCCGCGGGCCGGCCGCCGCCGCCTCCTGCGCCGCATCCCCCGCCGGTACCCCCGCCGTAGGCCTCCCCATGGGGGCTGCGCCCTGCACCCCATGCGTCGGGGGTGGACCACCAGCCGGCACCACCGGCTCAGGCCCCGTCAGTACCACGGGCGGGGCCCCGCGCGGCACGGCTGGATCCGGCACCGGGACCGTCCGCGGTGGAGACCCCGCCGCGGTATGCCCCGGCCGGGGCACCGCCAGGGGTGGCGCAGCCGCCGGCGCCCCCGTCCTCCCCGCCTCGCCCGGGGGCACGCCACGTGCCTCCCCTTGCGACACCCCCTGCTGCTGGGCGCCCCGCCCCGGCGCAGGCACCGGTACCGCGTGCTGAGGCGGCCGAGGGTGCTGCTGGGGCAGGGGATGCGGGTACACCACATGCTGGTGCGGACGGTGATGGTGATGGTGATGGTGAAGGTGGACGGGGTGTTGTGGCACAGCCGCCGGGTGATGGTGATGGTGAAGGTGGACGGGGAGCTGTGGCACAGCCGCCGGGTGTACGTGTTGGTGTGGGAAGTGATGCTGCATCATGGGGAACCCGACGGGGTGATGAAGTAGGTAATGGTGATGGAGTTGGTGGTGGTGGTGGTGAGCCCCAAACGGCGGGAAGGGCAGGGGCCCGAGGCCCGGGGGCGGCGGCATCGGAAACGCACCCGGCGCCGCATACCCCGGCCACCCCGCCGGTCCCACTGGGGGCCGCCCGCGCTGCGCGTCCTCGAGCTGCCCGAGATCTTGTAGACATCGGAGTAGTCGGTTGAGCAGGTGCACCCCGAACGGCACCGTGCCCGCTGCGAACCGCGCCTGAACGTCAGGCGCGTTGTACGGGTGGGGATCGCGGGCCAACATCTGCCGCAAGCAGACGTCGACGAAGTGGTCCCATCCGTTGTCCCTGGCCGGACGGTCCGCGTCCACGCGCGCCTGGAACGCCGCATACGTGTGCGGCCCGTGTCTGACGAGATCAGACACCGTGTCTACCAGGCGCCGGGCACGTCGCCGGAAGGCCGGCAACTCCGCGGGATTGGTGGGGACAGGTAGCGACGTTTAGCTAACGAAGGCTGTTTGAGCTATGGACATGGCAGAACGGGTGGACTCTGTGGCCCGTCCCACTCGCCGCTGGCCTTATGTTGCACGACACATCGCACGACACAGTTACCCTCCCCTCTTGCGCGTCCCCCCCCCCCTTCCCTTTCGTGCTCCTTTGCCCCCGGTTTCGCCCCCTAGGTGTGCTCCTTGGTTCTACCCGGTTGTTGGTGGGTGTGTTGCCAGGCAGGGTTGGGGGGGGGGGGCGCCTGACGCTGGCTCTGGTCCCTCCCTCCGGGAGTTTCCCCACGGGGGGGCCGATGCATGCACTCCCCGTCAGGGTGTAACTCTGTTGTACGGGCCGTCCATTTGTACCCGTTCCGTACAAATGGACCTGCGTCGTAACCAGGTACGTCGGCCCTTCCCCACACCGGGGTCGGGTACACTGTGGGTCTCAGGGGAGTCCTTGCGGGATAGGCGCGTCTCTTGCCTACCCCGATGGACGGTGTGCCCTACCCGCAGCCCCTCACAGGACACGAACCGCAGTACGTGCCGTGGGGAGTGCTCCTGGTCAGGCCCATTGGCCACCCCCCCGGGCCGGTGCCACCTCGGGCCGCTGGCCAACGGTCCCGGGCGTAACCCACCTTATTGCCTGCGCTCAAGTGGGGCCGATACGGACACCGGGGGGGGCCCCAAACCCTTGAGGTCGGGGTACCTCACCAGCGTCTCTTGCGGGCTCTTGCCACCCCGGCCCCCCCCCGTACGCTCCAGCCCCTACCTCCCCGCTTTCTTCCCCGGGCGCGTTGGTTTGCTTTGTTTTTTTTTTGTTTGGTTGCCTGGCGTCTCCACCGCTCGTCGCCCGTCTTTCCCCCCGGCGTGTCGGTCTGCCTCTGCCCCCCCCCCCCATGTCCCCTCGCTGTCTCCTCGCTGTCCTCGCCCCTTTCCTGGATGGGTGGGGGAGAAGGGGGTGGCGGGGGGGGGCGTCCTCGCTGTCTGTCCTCTGGCGTAAGCACGTCGCAAGCACGGCGCAGGCACGAGGCGCGGCACTTGTCCCTCTGCAGGGGGGGGGGGGGGGCTTTGCCGTGTGGCTCCCATTGTCGCCCTTCCTACCCTGCGTTCGCACCCCCCGTGCCCCCCCCGTTGGGGCTTGCACGGCGCGTGCTTCCTGAGGGGAAAGTCGTGTGGTCCGTCCCGCACCCTCTCTCCGCTGCCTCCCCACCCTGCCGCTTTGTCCTCGGGGGGGGGGGGGGCGCTTTCCGCCCCCCCCTACCTTCATCCCCCTTCCTTGGGGGGGCGGTGGTGTGTGGGGGGGGGGGCTTGCCGTCTTCCCTTCGTAGCACGCATGTCGCAGGCACGACGCAAGCACGGCGCAGGCACGAGGCGCGGCACTTGTCCCCCTGCAGGGGGGGGGGGGCTTGCCGTGTGGCTCCCGTTGCCGCCCTTCCTACCCTGCGCTCGCACCCCCGGTGGTCCCCCCGTTGGGGCTTGCACGGCGCGTGCTCCCTACGGGCACGGTCGCGTGGTCCGTCCCGCACCCTCTCGCCGCTGCCTCCCCACCCTGCCGCTTTGTCCTGGGGGGGGGGGGGCGCTTTCCGCCCCCCCCCCCCCTATCTTCATCTCCCACCCTTGGGGGGGCCGAGGTGTGTGTGGGGGGGGGGGGGGGCTTGCCGTCTTCCCTTCGTAGCACGCATGTTGACGGCACGACGCAAGCACGGCGCAGGCACGAGGCGCGGCACTTGTCCCTCTGCAGGGGGGGGGGGGCTTGCCGTGTGGCTCCCGTTGTCGCCCTTCCTACCCTGCGTTCGCACCCCTGGTGGTCCCCCCGTTGGGGCTTGCATGGCGCGTGCTCCCTACGGGCACGGTCGTGTGGTCCGTCCCGCACCCTCTCTCCGCTGCCTCCCCACCCTGCCGCTGTGTACTCGGGGGGGGGGGGGGCGCTTTCCGCCCCCCCCCTTCCCTCATCCCCCACCCTTGGGGGGGCGGAGGTGTGTGTGGGGGGGGGGGCGCCCTTGTCGTCTTCCCTTCGTAGCACGCATGTCGCAGGCACGACGCAAGCACGGCGCAGGCACGAGGTGAGGCACTTGGCTGCAGCGGGGGGGGGGATTCTCCTTTGGGCCTTCCCGCCCTTCTCCATGGTTGAGGCTCCGCACCCCAGGATCTCCAGCCGCTGTTGCCCCTTGGCGGTAGTCGCCACGTCTCCGCAAGGTGGGTATAGATGTATATATATATATATATATATATATATATATATATATATATATATATATATATATACACACACATATATATATATATATATATATATGTATGTATATATATATATATATATATATATGTATATATATATATATATATATATATATATAGTCATAGTCATAGTCATAACCACTTATCATGCCGTCTACTGGTGTTACCGGGCATCTCGCGCCGACAGGTGGTTCCTGCCTCGCTCGATCCCGTGGGTCCCAGGGCTGCCTGAGGTGGCCCACAGCATGACGGAGGACCCAGAGGACCGGGGATACCGGCCAACCAGGCTTTGGGGGCAGTGGCAACTGCAAAGCTTTAGCATCAGCAACGGCGACGGACGCTGCCCCGTTTGTTCGCCGGGGGTAAAGGGGCAAGGCACAGCAACACAGCAGCACAGCAACAAGCAGAAAGCAAGGGCGTCTCCTACGGGCGCCAAGCAGCAACCAAGGTACAAAGCAGCACACATGCGGCAAAGCAAGAGCGGAACCCTCGTTGTTCGCGTACCCCCGCCACCGTGGAGACGACCACCACCCGTGACCCCACGTAATCCCTGCTAGCTGCGTACTCGTAATTGCCCACCACCCCTGATTCCACGTAACCCACTGCCAGCATGCAATAACCCCCAGATGCATAGCCGGGATTTCTGGGAGGCTCCAGCCTAGCCTGGCCCTGAGCCTTCGTCGCCTCCATGTCCCCATAGTGTACGCCGCCGACCCACCGCACCAGTCCCCTAGTATAGTACAGAAACATGGTAGCAACTCTACCTTCTCCGCGGCCCTGAGCTGCACGCACACCCCAGATATATACCGTGCCGGCACTCCATGTCAGGGGCCGGTACCCAATCAGCTTCGAGGCATCCGCTTGCCCAAGTATAATATATATGTATATACATACATATATGTATATATATATATGTATATATATATATATATATGTATATATATATATATATATATATATGTATATATATATATATATATATATATACATATATATATATATACATATATATATACATATATATATACATATATGTATGTATATATATATATATATGTATATATATATATGTATATATATATATATATATATATATATATATGTATATATATATATATATATATACATATGCATATATACATATATATATATATATATATATATATATATATATATATATCTTTATATATATATATATATATATATATATATATACATATATATATATAGTAGCGGAGTCCCCCCCGGCGAATCCGAGGTTCTTCCTCGAAGGGGCCCACGAGCCCAGGGGACGCCACCGGGTTTACACGGCCAAGCCGGACGGAGCTCCCACCGGCAACCCCCCCCCCCCCCGCATGGGAGGGTGCACTCCATAACCGCCAGCCCCCCCCCGCCCCCCCTCAGCCCCCCCGAAAAAAGGGACTCCGGCGCGGAGGGTTGGGGATATAGTCCCATGCCGCGCAGCCATGAATCGACATGGCCCTACACCGGGCGATACACGCCCTCCCCCCCCCTCGCTCAAGAGGGGCCCCCGTCGTCCCCCGGGCAGGGAGCAACCCCCCCCCCCTTCAAGGAACGGCCGCCCTCGGGAGCCCTCGCCCAGCCCCCGGGGGCCTCTCGGGGTTCGCCCCCGAGCCCGCCCAGCCCTTCCACGCCCCCCCCCTCACCAGCCGCAGCCCATGGGCCCGCCCGGTCCCTCCCGCGCCGGTCCACAACCACAAGGGACCCGGGCCCCGGAGCCCCGGTGCCCAGCCCCGCCCGCCCCCCCGGTATCCATCCCGCGGGGCCCGTCCCGGTCCGGTTCGGCCGCGAGGGGACGGCGTGGCGCTCCCCCCGCCTCCACCAGGATTCGCCCCCGTGGATGATGCTCGGCGGGATTCGCCCCCGCCGAGCTGGGTGCGGGCCCCACCGCTGACCGCGGCCCCCCGACTCCGCGAGCGCCTTGGGCTCCCCGGCCGACTTTGGCCAGCCCCGACCGCTCCTCAGCCCCGGTCAGCCGCCCGGTGACGCTCTGCGGCTGAGCTCACCTCACCCCCTCCCCCTCACGCGCGCTCCCGCCCACCAACCCACACACCCCCCCCCCCCACGTGCTCGACGTCCCCCCACCACCCCTGCCCACCGCTCCACCTCTCAGATGGACGACGCCACCATGGTGAGCTGCCGCAGCCGCCGACGGTCGGCCGCCGGGCTGACAAGAGGACCCCCCCATACGCGGCGGGGGTCCAGGCCTTGCCCCCCCTTCCCCCTGCTGCATGCATCATGGCGTGGCGTGAGTCATACCTCCCTCCCTATGCACCATGTGTCATGGCCGCGAGTGGCCTTTGCCTCTCCCTCCTCACACTAACCGAAAGGGGGGGGGCGACGGCCCCTGGGTGGGGCCCCCAGAACCCCTGACGCAGCGACGCCCGACTGGAGGGCGGTGGGGCCCGCTGGTGCGCGGTTCAAGCCCCCGCCACCCTCCTTCTACTGGCCGCGACCCCCTGTCCCCCCCCGGTCCCCCCCCTGTCCCCCACCCCGGCTGGGGCGGCGCGGCCCGCGCGTGCGGTTCGAGCCCGCGCCAACCCTTGTTGCATTATACGGACAGTGCGGGCCGCCAGGAGAGCGGAGGGGCCCCGCACTGCCCCGAGCGCCCCCCCCCCACAACGGCTGGCGCTAGAGGCCTAGCAGCGCCTGGCGGGCTGTTGTGCAGGGGGGGCGAGGCGACCGGGCACTTCATACCCGCCCCCAACTTGGGTCTGTGCCCACGGCACCGGGCACAGTCGCCGGTTGGGGGGTACCTCACCGCCACCCACCACCGCACCACGGGCACAAGGGAGAGGTAATAGCCCCGGGCATCAGCCTCCCCCAGGCCGAAGGCAGGTGCCGACCGCCGGGCTCATCCTGGCCCCCCACTTCCTCTTCATAATCATCCCCCTTGGCCGTCCCGGCCCGCAGTCCCCGCGACGGGTAAGTTCCTGGGGTCGAATCCTAAGAACTTCGGTGACGGAAGAACAAGCCGAGGTTTCGCACCCAGCCGACGTGGGGAGCCTCCGCCCCCACGGGGCCCCAGGGCACCCCGGCCATCCCAGCCGGGGATAACCCGCCGCCAGCGCCCCATACCCCCGCCCCAGGCTCTCCGGCCTCAGTCCCCAAGCAGTCTTCACCCTCATCACTTCCTCGTAGTAGGACACCGGTAGCAGGACGCACCCACCACCACCACACGCCACCGACCCCCAGAGCCCAGCTCTGGACCGCCCACCCCGCCCAACCCCCCCCCCACCCACGCCCAGCGACGACCACCACCCGCACCTGACCCACCCCCCCCCCCCTTTCTACATTTGCGCCACTACCGGTAGCACTGTTTGCTCTGCATGCCGGAGCCTCCGGGCCCTGAGCGCTTGCCTCGGCTTCTCCCTTCCTCCCGCCCGCCCGCCCCGACCAACCCCTCCCGCCCCCACCCCACACCACGACTGGCGCCCACAGCCGGCAACGGACCTCCCACCCCCGGCACGCCGTGTGTCGGAACCTCCCTTGCTCCGCTCCCCACAGGCACCATGGCTCACCCATTCCCAGCTCTGTCCCCCGACCTCCAGCGCGAACAGTTGACGGCGGCCGACGCCTGGCCCCTCCTGTCCATCGCCCTGGACTCCCAGCAACCCCCACGCCTGCTGGCCTCTGCGCGCAACATGCCGGCAAATGTGGACGTCCTCTCCATCCCCCTCGCCGGCTCCCCCATCGAAGCCAGCCCCCTCCTCTGGTGGTTCGCCTTCACCGAGCAGCTCACCGAGAACGAGATCTCCCTCCTCACCACACACCACGACGCCTCGTGGCTCCCCTACGCCTCCTGCATGAGCGCCCTCATCGACTGGGGCGCTCGTGCCTCCACCCTCGACCAGGCCACTCTCGCCTCGGCCGCCCTCGCCCACATTTCCCCCTTCCCCCCCGACCTCCCCCCCTCCATCCCCTTCCGCCGCCTCCTGGACCTCCTCGCCTTCGAGGAGGCCATCAAGCCCAAGGTCGCCCGGGTCGCCCTGCTCCACTGGCTAGCAACCTGGGCGGCCCAGCAGACCGGCTCCCGGCTGGCCTGCCCCCCCCTCAGCTGCGTCTTCGACCCCGCCAGCCCCCACGTCCGTGTCCCCGCTCCATGCCCCCTGTCCGCCCAACGGTGGTACACCGAGTTGAACCATCGGAAGGATGATGGTTCAATTCGCACCCCCAACATCTCCACCGCCATCACCGCAGCCGCCCGCCGCGCTAACCCGCAAGCGGAAGACCCCCCTGCGGGGCTCGGAGCCCCCGCCCCCGCCGCCGCCCGTGCGCCCCCCGACGCTTCGCAACCCTTGTCCCTGCTTCCCCCCCGTCCCCAGCCCCCGCAGCCGGCCGCACCACCCCCGTCAGACTTGGAGACACTCTTCCAGGCTGGCCCCACCCCGAGCTCCGAGGACACGCTGACCCTGCTCGACGGCCTCTCCTCCGTCCCCGAGGCCGACGCCCACCACACGGCCATGTGCATTGTGGCTATGGGCAAGAACTGCCACCTGCCCCCCAGGACCGTGCAGCACCTCTCGGTCTCCACGTCCACCGCCAGCCTGGTGCTCGCCGCCAAGGGTGCCTGGCACTCCTGCCCCGACCTCCACAAGCCCACCCTCCGCCTCCACCTCAACAAGCTCCTCACCCTGGTCTCCCAACGGTACGGAGCCGCCGCCTCCTCCGCGGCCTCCCTGCCTGCCCTCCAGGCCATCCAGCCCCTCATCACAGCCGCTCAGGCCCATGCCGACACTCCCTGGCTGACGGCGGCCTTCACCATCGCCAGCGCCCCCTCCTTCCCCATAGAGGCTTACCAGGACCTCCAACACGTCTCCTCCGCCGACACCCTCCGCGCAGCCATCGCACGGCTGTGTGGCCGCCTCTCCACCCCGGCCCAGTTCCAGGAGCTCATCTCCTACACCAAAACTGCCCTCCCCCCCCGCTCCACGGCGGACCTGGACTGGTTCCGCCTTGGCTCCTCCGCACCGCCAGCGCACTCCCTGCAAGCCCCTGGCGCCGCCGCCCCGCCCGCGCCACTCTTCGCCCCACCCCTCCTCGGCCAGCCCCTCCTTCCGGGCGCCCCCGCGCCCTCCGCCACCGGCGCCACCCCCGCCTCCTCGGTCCCCACCTTCGCCCCCGTCGGCTCCTCGCCAGCCACCACCGGCGTCGTCCGCGTCTCAGGCCCCCGCCTAGGCCCGCACCCCTCCATGGCAGTCACCCTCACCCACAACCTGCAGACCGTCGTGTACGTCACTGACGCCGACGCCCGCCGCGGGCACGCGTTCGCCCACATCGCCCCCGCCCTGCACACCTCCCTCTTCGCCTCGCTGCCCACGCGCGTCATCCAGCACAACGAGGGCTGGTCCCTTACGGTCCAGGGCAGACGGGACGATGGGCAACCTTGGCACGCCCCCACTGCCACTCTCAACACCCCACCCTCCCACCGCCCGCCCGTCCCGGGCGACCCTCAGCCCCGCCCCGCCAAACGCAGCCGCCAGCAGTCACCCCCCCGTTCCTCCCCCCGACCCTCCCCGCGGCACCATGGCCGCACAACACCCTCGGCCCCCTCGTCAGGCAGGGCAGTCCGCGGCGCCATGTTCCCCAGTGCCCGCAGACACAACTGACTCGCCCTGCCGGACACGCTCCCCGCCTCCAGCGCTCCCGACCTCCCGACCCTAGCCTTGGCGACTTTCCTCGCCTCCCACTTCCCCCGCCCACTCGACGCCCACCGCGCCGGGGCTGACCTTCTCTCCGCCCCGGAGCCCCGTCCCCAGTCCCACGCCCGTGCCCCCCCCCCCGCGCACCCGCTCCACCACCGGCCTCCGCCCCCCGTATATGCCTTCATTGCGGCTCGCTGCGGCGCCCTGCCCTCACGCGCTGCCCCGTGTGCACACACTCTGCTGACCTTCTCCCCCTTGGCCTCCCCCCGGCCGCCGACCTCCCCCCGGGCCCCCTCCGAGACCTCCTGCACGCCGCCCAGGTCTCCGCGTCGCTACCCCCCTCGCTCCTCGCCTCCGCCCTCCCCACAGTGTGCGGTTGGCTCGCCTCCTTCCCCCGCCAGCGCGGTGACCCCTCCTTCTCGATCACCCCTCCCCTGCACGTGGACGCCAAGTGGACCGCCTTCTGGGACACCGCCCACTTGCCTACAACCCCCGTCCCCCCGTCCCCAGCGTACACTCGCTCGTGAAGCCCGACCTCAGCGTGGACACTACACCCCGCCCTCCCCGACGCCCCGCTCGTCACCTCCTCCGCTTGCCCCGACTGTGGACGCCCCACGCCTCACACCGCCTTCGTCGACCTCCCCACATCGCCGACCGACCACTGGCCTCACTTCTTCTGCACCTCCCCCCACAAGGCCCCGCCTGTGTGCACTCGTGACATCGCCGCCCGCTGTGTGGTCGGCTTCCAAGGCATGCTACTGCCCGGGGCTGTCCCCGTCTCCGCCATCCCCTGGGCCGCCCCCTGCGCCCCCCCTCCCGACCGCCTCCTCCAGCCGACCCCCGCCTTCGTCCCCTCCCTCCCCGACCCCCGTGACCAGGCGTCCACCCCCCTCCGCGACACAGCCCTCACCTTTCTCACACACAACTGGGGCGGCATCGCCGGCCAAGTCTCCCTCGCCCGCACCTAGCTCGAGGCCCTGTCCCCCGACGTGGTCGCCGAGCAGGAACTCTGGGACTTGGCCGCGGCCCGCCCCGCCCTCCCACCGAGGTACGAGGCCCACTACAGCACCGCTTCCGGCCAGGGCTCAGGCCTCCGCACGGCGTGGCTCCAGTCCCTCCGCGCCCCCTCCCAACCCGCCGACCTCGTCTACGACGGCCAGCACTGGATTGCCTCCGCGGTCCCCCTCTCGCTAGGGGGCCGGGCCCTCCTGTTCAACACCCACCTCCCCCCACGCCTCTCGTACTCCGAGTGGGTTTCCGAGGTCAAGCTCATGAACCACCTCCGCTCCCGCGTACGGCCCGACCTGTGCGTCCTCCTGGGCGACCTCAACAGCACGGGAGCCCCAGGCACCCCCCAGGCACCCCCGGGAGCCTGGCACCGCCTAGTCCCCCCAGCCACTCCCACCAACTTCACCACCCGCCACGGCTCCCCCCGTTCCACCGCCATCGACCACATCTTCGACACCGGTCCCATCGCCTCCCACACTCACCACGTCCTCCCCTGCCACACCTCACACGCCATGGTGCTGGCGCAGGTCACCCTGCACCACCGCTCCTGCGACGCCCACTCGTGGCGTCTGTTCCGATGGCGCATGGCGACTGTCGAGGACATGTACTCCCTCTCAGCCGCCCTGGACCTGGCGTGGGGCTGGCTCTCCCTTACCCCCTCCCTCCCCGACCACTACATCGCCGCCCACCACTCCCTCGCGCACCAGCTGCTCCCGCACCCCCCTGACACCCCCACACTACTACGGTCCCTGGCCCGGTTCACCTTTCCCCTCTCCACGCAAGACCTCGCCGCCCAGTCCTTTGCCCTCCGGGAGGCATCGGCCGCCCGCGGCTACGTCTCTCGCGCTGCAGTCCTCTCCTCCCCCTCCATCACTTCCGCCACTCGCACAGTCCTCCGCCTGCCCTCCCCTCCCCTGGAACCGTTTCACGGCATCCTCCCCCACCCAGGGGCCACCCTCACGACCCGCGAGGAACGGCTCGCCGAGGTCACGGCACAGTCCCGGTCCCAGACGGCCAACCGGCACGTTTCCGTGGATCACGCCTTCTTCGCCGCCCGCTGCACCCCGGACCCCTGGCTCCCCCTCCTGCACCCGCCCACCGACCTCACTCTCCCCCTACTCCGCGACGCCCTCCGCGCGAACGCCCGACCAGAATCCCCCGCCTCCCTCCGGGCGTACGCCCTCACCCGCCAGTCCCCCCCCCTCATCACCATCGCCTCCCTCGCCCACCGCCGCATGGGCAAGCGCTCCCTCGCCGTGTCCACTGACAACGTGGCGCGCGCAGCGCTCTTCCGCAGCGGCGGAGGCGTCCACCTCGGATTGCTGCACCTCCTCCTCCAGCTCGAATCCGGCACCCCGGGCGTCTCCAACGAGACCGTCCGCTACGGCCTCTACAAGGGGAAGCCCACCAAGGCACTCCCCCGGCACCTCACACGCTCCTTCCGCCCCGTCGACGTGGAGTCGGGCGTCTCCGGCGCAGCATCCGGCATCGCCACGACCCGCCTAGCTGCCGATCTCGAGCTCACCTCCACCTACACCCCCGCTTCCTTCGCCTACCGCCCAGGCCACTCCGCCCTCGGCCTCGCCCTCGTAGCCCGCGCCGCCGCCTACACAGCCCTCTCCACCCACGGCACCTGCGCCATCTGCGACTGGGACGAGTCTGACGCGTACCTCAGGGTACTGCGCCAGGGCAACTCCCGCCTCTGCTCCCGCCTCCGCGCCACGTGGGACTTTGGCCCCTCAGTAGACGGCTTCTACAGCCGCCTGGTCATCTGCGTGGCCACCCGCGAAGGGTTCGCCCACCCCTTCAGCACCGAGGAGGGGGGCAACCAAGGCGACGGGTTCGCCCAACTCCACTACCAGGCCCCCAGCCTGGTCATCACCAGGGCCATGCGCCCCAACACTTCCATCACCCTCCCCCTCACCGTCCCCGGCCACTCAGCATCCCTCCCCGCCACCCACCTCTCGTACAGCGACGACCGCCGCTTCATCACCCCCTCCCTCACGGACTCGACAGCCATGGCCACTGACTGCCGCGAGTGCTCTCGCCGCGCCGGCCGCATCATACACCCCGACAAGCATGAGTTCTCCCTCATCGACTGCCGCCCGGGCCGGCCCAACCTCGTCACAGCCGACGTCCCGCAGCACACCGGCACCACCACCACCGCCCCCCCGGAAGTCGTCGGCATCCCCATCCTCCCCGAGCTCCCCCTCCTCCGCGTCATCAACAACACCCGCGCGTCCTTCGACCGGGCGCGCAAGCCCTGCCGCAACCGCGAGGCCTGCCCCATACTCCAGCTCCGCTCCCTGCACGCCTTCGGCCTCTCCCCCCTCGACTACGTCACCTCGGGCGTACTCATCCCCCCCACCTCCCTCCGCCCCCATCAGGTCGCCATCAACAATGCATACCGCCACGCTTTCCGTCTGCCCCCCTGGGCTCACTCGGCCTTCCTCCACCTCCCCCTCCAGCAGCGCGGTCCCGGCGCCCCCCTCGTGGCGTACAGGGCCCCCCTCAACTTCCTCCGCACTTACCTCCGCGCCTCTTGGGGCCCCAACACCCTCGCAGTAGCCGCCACGGCGTCCCTCGTCTCCCCACGCCGCCCCATCCCCTGGCTCACCGAAGGCCCCGCCCTGGCGCAGGCACTCGCTCCCCTCGATATCACCGTCCACCTCCTCCCCTCCCCCCGAGTACGCCCCGCCCCGCAGCACCACACCGGCACGCTGGCCCCCCTCCGCTCCCTCCCCTATGTCGTAGTCGCATGCGACGGCAGCCAAGAGGGCACCCGTCTGGGCGCCGGCTTCCTCCTCTGGCACCCCTGCCACGGCACTCTCCACCGCGGCTGGCTCGGCCTTCACGCCCTTGCCGGCCACTCCACCGACGCGGAGTGGATCGCCAAAATAGCCGCCATGTTCACCCTCCGCGGCTGGTCCGGCGCAGCCCTCTTCGCCTCAGACTCCACCGCCTCCCAGCTCTGCGACCTCACCCGCGGCCCGCCCCCCTCCGCCGCCCTCTCCATCCCATACCGGGCTGCCCTCCTCTCCGCCTCCTTCCGCATGCACGAGGCCTGGCTCCCCGCACAACACGACTCCGGCTCCGCCAGCCACCTCGCCACCCTCAACGCCGAAGCTGACAGCCTAGCCCGCCGCAGGCTCCGCGCCGCCTCCCCGTGGACCCTCCCCTGGTCCGCACTCTTCCACGGCCGCATCGTAGCGCTCCATGAGGGCGCAATCTTCCTTAACCCCACGCGCGCCGCAGAGGCAGCGTATGCGGCCACCACCGCCCGCACCCACGCGCTGCACCTCCGGCCCCTGCCCCCAGGCTGGTCCTCCCACCTACTCCGCCTCGCGTATGAACGCGCCGAGATCCCGGCGCTGGCCCTCCACCGCATCATGCACCTCCGGCTACTGCACTCCCAGGACCACCCCCCCGGCTACGGAGGCGTGACGTGCCCCTTCTGTCACCGCCCCTACCCGGACTCCGCCGCCCACCTCCAGCACCACTGCCCCCCCCACTACGCCCTGCAGTTACTCCTCGCGTGGCACCTCTTCACGCACCCGCCCATCCTGGCAGCCACTGGCGGCCACTCCCCCCGCCTCGTCACCCCTTTCGAGCTCCGCACGGCCACCACCGCAGTGTACCTCTCCGAGCGCCTCCCAGCCGCCCCGCGACCCGGCCCCCCGACGCAGTTGGGGTTCAGCCTGCTTGGCATGTGGCACTCCTCCTCCCCCCACGGCGCCCCCCCTCTGCTGGACGGCGCCGGCCGGGAGGAACTCCTCCGCGAGCTCCTCTCCACCCTCAGCACGACACACACGTCGCTGGCGTCACTCCTCCGCCGTGCCCCCTCCCACGCCACCGCCCCGCCCCCCCCCCCCCCTCCCGCCGCACGTCCCCACGCCGCCCAGCACCCAGCCCCACACACTGCGCCACAGCATCGCCCTAGTCTGGCTCCTCCGCCATTGCGCCACTTGGCGCCTCACAGTAGACCGCCGTCCTGTGGTCCCGCTCCCCCCGGCACCGCTCCCGGGGCCGCCCCCGGCCCACGTCGTGTTCACCCCCACGTCGCCGGCCGCGGACATCCTCCCGCTCCTCGCCGCCACCCCCCCCGGGCAACGCATACTGCTTGCCGCCAACCCCTCGGTCCTCAGTGAGGTCCTCATCGGGCACGCCGACGCCCTGCACGTGCGCCCGCTGCTGCCCGACCTGCACGCTGCGTACGCCCCCGGCACGCCCGTCGACCCCTCCGTGTGGGACTCCCAGTGAGGCCACCGGCCACCGGCCGGCCCGCACGCACCACCCCGCACTCGCTCCGGGCACTCGACCCCCTGGACGCCGCTACCCACGCGCCCGGCCCCGGCCTCGGCCCCCGGGCAGCGCTCCCTGCCAGCCGCAGGTCCCACGGCCCTCAGGGGGCCCCCGACGAGCACGCCGACACCCTTGCACGTGCGCCCCCCGCAGCTTGGCCTGCACAGCGCGCTCGCCCCCGGCACGCCCCCGGACCCCACGGTGTGGGGCCCTTGGAGCCTCTTCCGACCGCCGGCTGGTCCGCCCACGCCTCCCAGCGACCGCCAAGGCCCCCGCACCCACTCGGCCGCCCGCCGCTACTCATGCGCCCGGCCCCGGCCTCAGCCCCCAGGCAACGCAACTAGCTCACCGCAGGTCCCTCGGCCCGCAGAGGGGCCCGCACCGGGCACGCCGACGCCCTTGCGCGCGCGCCCTCCGCAGCATGGCCTGCAGGACGCGCCCTCCCCCGGCACGCCCACCGACCCCGCTGTGCAGGACGCTCAGGGCCACTGCCGACCGCCGGCTGGACCGCCCGCGACCCCCCGCGACCGCCACGGGCCCCGCACCCGCATGGTGCCACGTCCTACCCGGCCGCCCGCCGCTACCCATGCGCCCGGCCCGGGCTGCGACCCCCCGCCGGCCTCCCGTACGCAGGGCACAGGGACAGGCACCAGGGAACATCACCTGAACCGAACACAGCACGCAAGCGACAGTGAACCCGTGTTGGTGCTCTTGTGCTCCCGCCATTGTGCCCTCCCTCCCCCATGACCGACGCGCGCGCGCGCCCGCACTACCGGGGACGAGGCGGCCACAACACAACTCCAGCAGAGGTGACTAGGCGCCGGCAGACCGCAACTCCCAGGCCTCCCCTCGTTCCCGTAGAAGGCTAGAAGCACGGGCCAGCGCCCCCGGCCATGCCACGGCCTCACACGAGGAACGGCCACCTCGGCGGGATGTTCGGGCAAGGCGCGGACTGTCCGTGGACCCGGGCGTGCCTTCCCCACCCCAAGGTCACCGCCCCACCCTCCTCCCCCGCCACAGCCGCTTCGCACAGGACGAGTAACTCTCCCCCCGCGAGACGGGGGAGGGCTCCAGGGTGACGTCCTCAGGTGGCCCCACCCTTCTCCACACGCGCCCCCCCCCCCCTCCACACCACGGCGCCCCCCCCCCCCCCGGTCGTCGTCGGCACACGCCCGGCCAGCGTGACGCCGGCCGACTGCTCCCTTGCGCCCTGCCCAGGGAGAGCGTGTCTGGCAATTTCTCCCGCCGGCACGTGCTGGGTGCCCTCAACAACAACAACAACAACAATATATATATATATATATATGTATATATATATATATATATATATATATATGTATGTGTATATATATATATATATATATATATCTATATATATATATATATATATACATATATATATATATATATACATATATATATATATATACACACACCCCTCTCCCCTTATACATATATATATATATATACATATATATATATATGTATATATATATATATATATATATATATATATACACACCCCTCTCCCCTTAAATTTAGCTAACAAGCAACAAGCAAGCAACAACAACAACAACAAGCAAGCACGTCACCATTCCGTTTTGGCCATTGCACCTTCCCAACGCCTCGGGCCTGACTCTACTTTAGCCATCCTAGAGCCCAGGTGGTGCCCTTGCCAAATCTAAGTTTTGGGCCAAAAACTCACCGGTGGCGGCCCGTGGCGGTGTCGCCAAGTCGGGAGGTGCCCTCCCAAATCTACGCAGTTTTGGGCCAAAAACAACCATTTTTCGCCCAAAACAGCCCTAGTAACCCTTGTTACGCGTTTGAAACCCAATGTTGTTCCCGACTGGAATATTCCCAATGGGAACAATTCCCGCCGGAACAATCTCGTTGGGAACACCACCGGAACAAGTGTCGCAGGCCAGATAACCAGATCCATCACCATGAGTTTCCAAGTTCGTAAATGATGTTTTTTGTCTCTTTCTTGCATGTATAACGCGTCCAAGGCTCGTCTTTCCCATCGGGGCCATGTTGACACCTTGTGAGCCGTTGGTGCCACCTTCCACTAGGTGTACACATTTCGAACTTTTCGTATCCATTTGCAAGCCTGCTGTTTCTTGTAGTTCAGACGCAGCGTTGTATGACTTTTCAACGTTGGCGTCCCCATTCTCCCGTTTGATTTGTGCATTGTGGCCATGCCTAGGGTCCCATTTTGGTATTTGTTCCTTGCCTGAATGCTCGGTGGGTCTACGGGCATCTTCCCCTAGAGGTATGCATTGCCAAATTTCGCTTCGTAGTTCATTGTTGTAGCTTCATCATGCCTAGATCGCAAACCCGCGTTGCGCAACTAACCACCCACCTCGTCCATTTGGCTAGTGCTGTTAGCCTCCGGGACGGGGATCTTGTTGGGGAGCTCATAGCGGAATGGGCCATCTCCTCTCCACACGCCCGCCGCCAATTTGCGGTGGCCGTGCGCTTGGCCCAACCAAGCTGTGTACGAGAGATACAGCAGGGGGCAATCGCCAAGTACGCCTCCGAGGTGCTCCCCCCCGATGAGTGTTGCGAGCTCATCCTCAACCTGCGTGCGCCCAAATCCGCTTGGCGCACGCTCTCGAAAGTGTACACCCTCCGGGGGCTGAAGTACACCGCGACCACGGGCCTTCCATTCGCCCGTCCGATTTGCCCAGAGAGGGCTTTCCAGCAGCGCTGGCAAGATCTACTGGCCCCCTTGGAGCGGCCCCCCGCGGTGAGCACTTCGGATCCCAAGGCCACGGGCATCAGTTGGCCGTGGGCATCATGGCTGCGCTACATTGCTAGCCAACCCCCGTTGTGCCGCATCATCGATTGGTCGTTCCCCCTGACTTTCATTGTCAGGGGGGATGGCTACCCCTGCGCAGGCGGGGAGTGGTCCCAATTGTCTGTGTCCATCGCCAACATGGGCCTTTGGGGACGAATTCCCGCCTGCGTGTGGGTCATCGGCCTCGCAATCTGCGGGGACAAAGCAATGGCGACCCTAGCAACCCTTTGGGAAGACGGCGACGTTCCGATAACTTGTTCCGGCGACGTTCCGGCGACGTTCAAGTGTTTCGTTGGAACCGCCACCGGAACGATCTGGTTCCAACAAAATTGATGTTTTTTTCTCAGGCGATCCAGGAGGTCGTGGACATCCACCGGGTGGTCTTCAATTCCCATGAGGAAGCGGCCGATGCCTGGCTCGGTGGTGATTCCCCCTGGGTGCGCCGCATTATCGGGATCACACCGGCCCCACAAGTGGGGTCACTATACAACGAGGGGATTTGGGACTCCGACGCCGCTGTTTGGCGGGGCAAAGACGTGGTCCGGACCACCGAGTCGGACCACGCACAGCGGACTTCCTTCTTGTTGGGAACACCATCGCTGAAGGCCGCCGGTTGTTCCGTGGAACCAGTGGTGGTCATTGCCCGGTGCCGCGTTGTCATGTGCATTCTGCACTGTTGCATGGCGATGGGCCGGTTGCAAATGACCAACATTGAGCGGTTGGCGGCAGAGCGGCTAGCCGGGGGCGATGAGGTGTCCCGTGCGGCGATTCAGGCGGTATTGCATGAGCATCGCACTGGGTGCCGCCTAGGCAAGGATTGTTCCCCGGATGGTGAGGAGACGTCGCGCCTGTTTGCGGCTTGGCCCGATGTTGCATTGTTGCTGTCGGTCGGGCCGGAGGAGCCCCTCTATAGGGCTGTGATGGGGATGGCGAAGCTTTTGAAGGACCTGTACCACACCTATCAGGTGGGTACGCGTCCCCAATGCCGGGCAGCGGCAGCTGCCTTCCGGGAGCATTGTGCTCCTAGGTCCGCATCCCGTTACCTCCTGTTCCTGGAGGAGGATGCGGATCGCGTATTGGACAACATTTGGCCGTTCGGATTGGCAATGTTCTCCCATGACATTGTCGAAAGCCTTAACCGCTTCCTGAAGCAGGGCCCGGGGCGGTGGCCGGCAAACGGCTACTGGGACCGCCAGCTGCGGTCGCTCGCAGGCATCCATTGATTCGGACGCCGACGCCCTGCGGCAAGTGTTGCAATGGGTTTTCTTGTACTTTCACATTCATCTCCACCAACATGATGCTGTTCGACATGTGCCTTGTGTTCCCAGGGCTGCACTAGAGACCACCCCCTCTGCACCACCCCCGTTCCTCAACTCTCTTCTTTCTTCTGCTCCTATCCATGGCCGCGCCCGTCAGCGCAGATATGATGCAAATGATGCTGGCGCTTCTGAAGGCCACCAAGAATATGCAGGTTTGCGGGTTTGGGCTTGGGGGGGGGTTTGGGCTTGGGTTTGGGCTTGGGGCTGGGTGTGGGTTTGGGCTTGGGCCTGGGTGTGAGTTTGGGCTTGGGTGTGGGTTTGGGCTTGGGTTTGGGCTAGGGGTTGGGTGTGGGTTCGGGTGCGGGTTTTGGTTTTGGGCCTAGGTTTGGGTTTGGGTTTGGGTGTATGCTTTGGCGCGCTTTGCGCGCAGTGGAAATCAGTGAGTTGGGTTTGTGTGTCCCTGCCTGCCCTGCTCCCCCCGCTCCCCCCTGTGTCCCTTTTGCTCTTTGCTCTTTAGGAATTTGATGATTTGTTGTTGAGGGGAAGGGGAAAACCCAAGAACCCCCAGTCATTATTCGTGCCCCATGCCCATAAAGGGGCTAGGAATCTTTGTTGTCCAGGGGAAGGGGAAAACCCAAGAACCCCCAGTGATTATTTGTGCCCCACGCCCATAAAGGGGCTAGGAATCTTTGTTGTCCAGGGGAAGGGGAAAACCCAAGAACCCCCAGTGATTATTTGTGCCCCATGCCCATAAAGGGGCTAGGAATCTTTGTTGTCCAGGGGAAGGGGAAAACCCAAGAACCCCCAATGATTGTTCGTGCCCCATGCCCATAAAGGGGCTAGGACTCTTTGTTGTCGAGGGGAAGGGGAAAACCCAAGAACCCCCAGTGATTGTTCGTGCCCCATGCCCATAAAGGGGGTAGGATTCTTTGTAGTGGATGCCCCCCCCCCCCCACGGGGCCGTAGTGCACGCAGTGCGCCCTTTGCGCGCGCAGAACTGTGCCTATTTTCCACTGTTCCGGCGACGTTCCAACAACCTGTTCCGGCGACGTTCTGGCGACGTTGCAGCGGCCACTGGAATGTCGCCAGAACGTCGCCAGAACAGGTTGTTGGAACGTTGCCGGAACAAGGTGTCTGGGTAGGGTTGGCCTCTCTCCGGCATCCTTGTCTGCAGGACGGGATGACCGAGACCGAGGCCCTGGGGGCAGCACTGGCTGCACCACCCCCGCCAGCCCCACCGGGGGCACAGGGGGCCACGCGCTCCGAGCCACGCAGCAGCTCTGCGCTTGCTTCGCCAGCCCCTCCCCCACCTCAGGGCGCTCCCAAACATCCTCCGTGGGCAACCCCCGCTCACCGGCCATCGGAGGCGCCACGGCCTGCCCCACAAGGGGCCGCGCCAGTCGCGCCTCTCCAAGCGCATCGCCCCCAGTTTCCCGAGCCCTCGACTGGGAGCTCAATGAGTAACGGGGGGGGGGGTTCGGGAGCACGCCGTGGTTCTGGGGGAGCTGCAAGAGGCGAGGGGTAATGTTGAAAGCCTCCGCCGCCGGGTGAAAAAATGGTCTGCGAAATTGGCGGAGTGCCGGCGGCGTGGGGACATCACCGGGGGGGGGCACGCGGGCGAGAGGGTTCTGGAGGGGAACCGGCGGGTAAGGGAGGCGCAGAAGGCGGTGGAGGTGCTTGAAAGGGAGTTGCAGGGCATGGGTGGGGAGGTGCAGGTGAAACAGGTAGGGGGTGTCAACGACGATGACATTGTGGAGCTGGGTGAGGTGGTGGTGGATGAGAAGGATGAAGAGCGGAGGGCTAACCCGGGGGCTAAGAGAGAGGAAGAAGAGGGGGGGGGGGAGGGGGATGGGGATGGGGAGGGGGATGGGGATGGGGAGGGGGAGGGGGATGACGCCGCCGGCGTCTTGCGCATTACGGATTGGATGCGCAACCGACTTGGCTCATCCCTGGCACCAAAAGCTGCCAATTTTCCCTGGACAAGGGAGATGGTAGGCCCCAACCCCCCCCCCTGGACGCCTGTGTCTTACGAGCCCCCCACCCCACCATTTACACGCTCCGTTGGCTGCTGCAGCGCTTCCTGCACAAGCAACTGCACTGCAAGGAGCAGCGTGATTGCCGCTGGCGCCGGGAGGAGGGGTCCGCGCCAGGGGGGGTCCCGGTGTCCTGGGTGACCGGGCCGGGGACAGGGCGCACGGCACCCCTCCCCAACGACTGGCTCCCCAGCAAGGCGCAGGGGGGCAAATTTCTAACCGCGGGCTCTGTCAGTGCGGGGAGTTGCCATTTGCACCTCATTTTTGAGCGTTGGGCCGACCACGGCCTTGG
Organism: Eutreptiella sp. 'Long Island Sound 2002'; assembly: GCA_964036045.1. Classification (NCBI taxonomy): domain Eukaryota; phylum Euglenozoa; class Euglenophyceae; order Eutreptiales; family Eutreptiaceae; genus Eutreptiella; species Eutreptiella sp. 'Long Island Sound 2002'. The sequence goes on along the minus strand of OZ038383.1, from coordinate 46,304,450 downwards.
CGAGGTGAGGGCGACTCCCCGCAAGGACACCGTCCTCTTTCGGGCCCATTGGACCCGAATCCTCCGCCACGGCATCTATGTGGTCGAGGACGAAGGCAAATACCATGGCTTCGTCGTTGGCCAAACGTTGTTGCGGCCTGGCGCCCTACGCGTCAAGTGCGAGGACAACGCGCGGCGGCACCAGCAATTTGCCGTTCGGGCAGTGCTAGCGGAACGTGAGCGCACGCCGACCTCGCAATTGCGGCAAGCGTTGGCGGCGATCAAGGAGAACGTGGACACGCGCGTGCGGGTATGCCCCCCCGCAAGCATGTCCACATGGCCAATAGGGCCCAAAAATGCACATGGTTGGTGTGCCGGTGCATTGTTCCGGCGACGTTCCAAATAGTTTGTTCTGGCGACGTTCCAATCTGTCACCAAAAAACGTTTGAAAAGTCTTTTGAACGTCGCCGGAACAGCTTATTGGAACGTCGCTTGAACACTCATCCTGGCTATCCTCCATGTAGGTGGAGGACATCCACGTCAACCCTTCGGACCCGCGCGCCGTTCGGGTGATCCTTCGTTGGCCAGGAAGCGATCCCCGGCCCATCCATTTGGGTACGTTGCTTCAGCAGTTGCACTTGCAGCCCGTCGCCGTGCTCGAGTTCCTCACGGCCATGATGGACTATGTGGCAGCCCGCGGCAGCTTCTCGCGACGCGCATCGAGGGGTGGGGCAGCATTGGCGACGTGTCCCCAGCGCCGCCGCACTGCCAACAAGTGGCCGCATAGGCCCCCGCCCCGCCCGCGTGTGCACCGCCCGTGCAACCCCAACCCCCGAACCCCCACCCAGCCCCCCAAACAGCACCCAAACCCAAACCCAAACCCCAACGCCCCCCCAAGCAGGAACCCAAGAGCGCCCCCAAACCAGCCCCCCAAAAAAGGAAGAGGCTCCCGGGGGAGTCCTCCAGCGAGGAGTCGTCCAGCGACTCCTCAACGGACTCCTCCTCGGGGTCCACCACCGACTCCTCGGCGTCGAGGAGCCCCAGCCCCGCCCCCCGGCCAAGGAGCCCACTAAACCCCCTCGCAAGGCTCCCAAGAGAGCCGCGCCCCCCGAACCCAAGGCCCAGCCCCCCCAACCCCAACCCAAGGCCAAGCCAAAGGCAAGAGGGGGGGGGGGTGCAAATACAAAGCGGGGGAGCAAGTGTATGTAGTTTTTCGGGACAATGGGCAGTGGGGGATCGAGCAGGGCAAAGAGGCCCTTGCCGCGGGTGGTCCCCCCAGGGTTGCGGAGACGTGGATCGCCTTCCCCAAAGACCCCGAACTTTTCACCATCCCGAGAGCGTCGGTTTGGATAACCAAGACGCAGGCGAAGAAGTTCCTCGGCAAGATGATTGCGGCCGAGGAGGAGGACAAGGAGGACGACGCGGACACGGACGAGGAGGGGGACGAGAGCAACGACGGGGACGGGGACGGGGGAGACGAAGGGGATGGACCGGGGGCAGGTTTGGGTGCTACCGGGGCTAACCGGGATGGGGGCGTCGGGGAAGAGGTCGAAGGGGTGGAGGGGGAAAGGATGGAGGTCGAAGGGGTGGAGGGTGAAGGGGTGGTGGGAGAAGGGATGGAGGGTGAAGGGGTGGAGGGTGAAGGGGTGGTGGGTGAAGGGGTGGAGGGTGAAGGGGTGGTGGGTGAACGGGTGGTGGTCGGTGAGGGGGATGGGGGGGATAGTGGGGCGGGTGACAAGAGTTCGGGGGCGCCCGCCGGGCCCCCGACCACGCAGGACTTTTAGGTGAGAACAAGAGACTAACCCGATGGGCCCCCGGGGGCACCCTACACAACAATGTATGTTACCATTTTACCCTTCCTTGTGCTTTGCTCTTGTTGTAGAGTGCTTGTTCCGGCGACGTTGCAATAACTTGTTCTAGCGGTGTTCCAATGGTGTGCTAACAAAAACTGTTTTTGAAAACAAGTTTTTTTCACGTGGCAACGCGCCGGGCAACAAATATGAGCATACCAGCGGGGACCCCCAAGGCTAGCAAACAACATATTTTGCCACCATGTACGGGTAGGCTTGGTTGGGGGGTAAATAGGGTAAATAAATTTTGAACTTTTTTTGTTCCGGCCAGATAGCCTAGAACATTAGAACAATTTGGCCGGAACAACATTGGGTTTCAAACGCGCACCAAGGGAAGGGTTCAAAACAGCCAAAGGAAGGCAAACGGCTGCTACACTGCACGTGCGGTTTGACTTTCTCGTGACCAAGGGACCTTTGGTGCCCTCTAACTCCACGATATGTCCGAGAAACGGCCCAAAAAGGCGCCAAAAAGCCCCAAAATCTGCGCAATGTGCACCAGCACCCCGAAACCAAGCACGGGCCATATCTTGGGCTACGTGGCTCAAAAACAAGGGCACCTAGTCCACCCGCAACCCCCCACTTTTTATGGTTTCCAAGCCTCACAATCGCCCAACGAGACACGTAGACCCCCGTACCAGTGGTCACTTGGTGCAACCGGAGGGCCGGCCAGCCCACGCACAGTGGGGGCCAATGGTGGGTCCACCAGGGTCCCCAGGGCGAAAAAAATGATTCTTTCCAAAGGTGTTCCTAGACCACTTGGGATGCTCAAACAAGTGTTTTTAGGCCGTTTTGAGCCCGTGGTGGCGCGTTTTGGGCCATGGAAAATCCCAAAATGCCTTGAAAATGGGCCGTTTTGGGACCAACAATGCGTCAAAAATGGGTCAAAAATGTGTTTTTCCAAAAATGATCCTGGACCATTTGGGATGCTCAAACAAGTGTTTTTAGCCCGTTTTGAGCCCGTTTTGACCGAGTTTAGCCCCTTCCACCACATGTATGCACCACTTTGTGCCCTTCGCACGTACCTTAGAGCCGTGTGGTGGAGCCACCTAGAGTTGGGAGAGGGGGTGTAGATTGGAGGATATATATTATATATATATATATATATATATATATATATATATATATATATATATATATATATATATATATATATATATATATATATATATATATATATATATATATATATATATATATATATATATATATATATATATATATATATATATATATATATATATATATATATATATATATATATATATATATATATATATATATATATATATATATATATATATATATATATATATATATATATATATATATATATACATATATATATATATATAATATATATATATATATATATATATATATATATATATATATATATATGTATGTATATATATATATATATATATACATATATACATATATATATATATATATATTAATATTACTACACCCCTCTCCCTCAAATCTAGCTAACAATATATATATATATATATATATATATATATATATGTAATACATAATAATATATATATATATATATATATATATATATATGTATGTATATGTATATGTATATATATATACTCTAATATATATATATATATATATATATATCCTCCAATCTACACCCCTCTCCCAACTCTAGGTGGCTCCACCACACGGCTCTAAGGTACGTGCGAAGGGCACAAAGTGATGCATACATGTGGTGGAAGGGCTAAACTCGGTCAAAACGGGCTCAAAACGGGCTAAAAACACTTGTTTGAGCATCCCAAATGGTCCAGGATCATTTTTGGAAAAACACATTTTTGACCCATTTTTGACGCATTGTTGGTCCCAAAACGGCCCATTTTCAAGGCATTTTGGGATTTTCCATGGCCCAAAACGCGCCACCACGGGCTCAAAACGGCCAAAAAACACTTGTTTGAGCATCCCAAGTGGTCTAGGAACAACTTTGGAAAAAATGATTTTTTTTCGCCCCGGGGACCCTGGTGGACCCACGGTTGGCCCCCACTGTGCGTGGGCTAGCCGGCCCTCCGGCTGCACCAAGTGACCACTAGTACGGGGGTCTACGTGTCTCGTTGGGCGATTCTGAGGCTTGGAAACCATAAAAAGTGGGGGGTTGCGGGTGGACTAGGTGCCTTCGGAATTCGTTTTTGAGCCACGTAGCTCAAGATACGGCCCGTTCTTGGTTTCGGGGTGCTGGTGCACATTGCGCACATTTTGGGGCTTTTTGGCGCCTTTTTGGGCCGTTTCTCGGAAATATCGTGGAGTTAGAGGGCACCAAAGGTCCCTTGGTCACGGGAAAGGCAAGCCGCACGTGCAGTGTAGCATCCGTTTGCCTTCGTTTGGCTGTTTTGAGCCCTTACTAGGGCCGTTTTGGGCGAAAAATGGCTGTTTTTGGCCCAAAACTGCGCAGATTTGGGGAGGGCACCTCCCGACTTGGCGCCCACGCCCCGGCCGCCACCGGTGAGTTTTTTCGCTCAAAACTTGAATTTGGCAAGGGCACCACCTAGGCTCTAGGATGGCTAAGGTAGAGTCAAGCCCGAGGCGATGGGAAGGTGCAGTGGCCAAAACGGAATGGTGACGTGTTGTTGTTGTAGTTGTTGTTGCTTGTTGTTGCTTGTTAGCTAACTTTAAGGGGAGAGGGGTGAAGTAACATATATATATATATATATATATATATATATATATATATATATATATATATATATATATATATATATATATATATATATATATATATATATATATATATATATATATATATATATATATATATATATATATATATATATATATATATATATATATATATATATATATATATATATATATATATATATATATATATATATATATATATATATATATATATATATATATATATATATATATATATATATATATATATATATATATATATATATATATATATATATATATATATATATATATATATATATATATATATATATATATATATATACATATATATATATATATATATATATATATATATATATATTACTACACCCCTCTCCCCTTAAATCTAGCTAACAAGCAAGCAAGCAAGCAACAAGCAAGCAAGCAAGCACTTCTCCTTTTCGTTTTGGCCAATGCTCGGCCTCATCGGTCCGGGCTCTACTCTACTCTAAACATCCTGGAGCCTAGGTGGTGCCCTTGCCAAATCCAAGTTTTAAGCCAAAAATTCTCCGGTGGCGCCTCGGGGCGGGGGGGCCAAGTTAGAAGGTGCCCTCCCAGAACTGCGCATTTGGTGCCCCAAATATGCCCCGAAACCCCGTCGAACCGGCCAAACGAAGGCAAACAGTTGCTACACTCCATATATATATATACATATACATACATATACATATATATATATATGTATATATATATATATATATACACACACACACACACACATATATATATGGGTGTTGGACTGGGGGGGGGGGGGCTTACGTACCCGGAAACCCCGAACTAGCGCCAGTTGGGCCGATTTCTCAAAAATATCGTTCCGTAGCGGGGGGGTATGTGTATGCTTTTCGGACGCGGCATAACAAGGGCTTTTTAGAGAGTACTTGGTTGACCCCCTACGCAACCATATGTCCAAATACCAGGTCGATCTTGGTCAAAATTTTCCACGGTCTACTGCCACACCTCACGCCGCAACGTGTATAGCCATGTCATGTTGGTCTACCATGTGTTTAGCCTCTTCCACCTATTACCACCCCACCCCCCCATTTTGGGGTTGCTGAATTCAAAAAAGACGGGGATGGGATGCCTAGAGGCGGTCCGGGGGCCTCGGGTGGCTGAACTTAGGAGAACTGCTGTGTCCTACCGGCTATCACACCACCTTGCACATCCACACCATCTTGTCCCCATTTCACTGGCTATCACCGCATCCCCTTCTAAGTTATGTTGTCACCTCTCCAGCGGCACCGGACGTTGTCACTCCAAAGAAGCGTCGGCGGTGCGTGGCGGTCTCATGATTGTCCTTCCAGCGGACGTTCTCGCTACGGAGGAGGTTCGAGACGTGGTGGACATCGTGCCGGGCAAGGTCATGGCCCTCGATGTGGTGACCGCGGCTGGCACGCTCACGGTCATCAACGTCTACGGCCCGGGCAGTGGTGGCAACTCCTGGGCGCCTAAGTCGTCCTTCTAGGCTCACGTGGCCATGTACGCGGCAGCGAAAAGCCCGGGAGAAACGAGGGCCGTTCTCCTCGGAGGGGACTTCAACGTGTGACTGGAGTCCCCGGGGCACACCACCACGAAGAGGTTCCAAGCTCTGTGGGAGCAATCCGGGTTCCACAGGTCGGGAGCGGCGGCGGAGGAGGACAGACGGCCCACGAGAGCAGGGCATCGGCTGGACTCCTTCCTTCTCAACTCGCCAGTGGTCCCATGGGCGGTGCGTGAGCGCCCGCACCTGGCCCCGGGACGGTCTCCTGCGTCGCTGCGGTATTACCATGGCCCCTTGGTCCTCGACATCCCGCTGGCAGTGGCTGACAAGAAGAGGATCACAAGGGTGGCCTACTCGCACGCCCAAGGTAGGCTGCATGCCATACGCCCGGACTCCCCGGGGGTTCGCGAGCTGGCGGCGGCAGTGCTGCAGAAGGCCTGTGAGGATCGGACGCTACGGGCGTGGCTCTCGTTGGACCAGGACACGGCCACCATGGGCACGCCGGAGGTGCAAGCGGTCTTCGAACTGCTCTACGCCTTCCGCAATGACGTTTCCATGGTGACAGGGGTGCGCATGCCGTCCGGCATGGACCCGCAATATCCGTATGGACAGGCGGAGACGGAGGCGTCTCTAGCTCAGGTCCTCTCGGATCAGCAGGCCCTGGCGTGGCACGCCCATGAGCTGTGGAAGCGGGACGCAGCAGCGGCCGGGCTCCACTCCCGGGAGGCGGCTGCCTTGCTTCAGCACCTCCGACAAGTAGACCCCGACTTGTCCCCCGCCACTGTGGAGGACCTGCATGCTGCTTTGGACCGACAGCTCCACCAACTTGAGGCAGGAGTGGAAGAGCTACGAGGTGTCCTCAGGAGCAACAGGCGCAGGTTCATAAAGGACTATTGGCGGGGCAGGGTGCCGGATCTGCAGCTCCGATGGACAGCGATCCGAGGGGCCATCAACGTGGTGAACTATGCCCCGTCGGGCCTGTGGTAAGTCCGTGTCCGGGAGTCGGAGAAGGTGCTCACAGAGGCATCGGACGTCATCGGCGAGGTCCAGAGGTACTGGGAAGCGCTTTACGCCAAGCGGGCCCTGAACCTACCGGCCTTCGAACGGCTGGTCAGGGCCCACATCTCTCACGGAATGCCGGAGGAATGGAGGTCGGTGCAGGACTATACCCTGCAGGATCTCAAGGATGCAGTGAAGCAGGCCGTGGCGGACGACAAGGCGCCGGGGTCCAATAGGGTCACGGCTGCCCTCATAGCGGAGCTGCCTGAGCCGGTGCAAGGACTCCTGGTGCATGCTTACCGGGCCATACTGCGAGGTGCGGAATTCCCGGAGTCCTGGCATGAGGTCATCATCTGGCTGATGCCCAAAGGCACGGCCACAGGAAACATAGACGCGTACAGGCCCATAGCGGTGGGGCAGCAGGACATGCGGATGCTCACGACCCCCCTCATGAGAAGGTTCACAGCAGTCCTAGCACGCAAGGGGTTGGCCGCGGACTGGCAATTGGGAGCCATGCCGGGCTCCACGGCGGCTGCCGTGGTGTTCCTGGCCCAGCGCAGGCTGCAGCGTGGACAGGAGGAGAATCATGTCCTGGCCTTTGACGTCTCCAAGGCATTTGACACAGCCCCGCATGGGGCGCTGACGCTTCTCCTACGCCACATAGGGGTCCCAGAGGAGCTCATCAGGCTCTTCCACACCCTCAGTTGCGGATCCCTGGTGCGCATCGTCACCGCACATGGCCCCACACCGAGCATTCGCCTCCACAGGGGCCGGCGGCAGGGCAGTGCCGAAAGCGCCGTGCTCGACCTCCTCCTCTTAGAGCCCCTCTTGCGGAGCCTTGCCAACAAGTGTGTGTATGCCACCACTGCTCGCATCCCCTCGATCATGGTGTGCCTGAACCCGGGTAATGCGGCGGCCCTCTGGGTCGGCTTACAGGCCAAGGGCACCGTGCCCTACCTGGGCCTGCGCCGTGATCCGAGGGGGATAGCGTCCATGAAGGAGAAACATGTGCTCCGGTGTGAGGCTCTCTTGGGCTGGTGCAAGAACACACTGGGGCTGGCGTCGGTGCCCCATGAGGTGATGGCGGCTGTGGTGGGCGGCGTCGTGCGGTATGCGGCGCCATACCTGTCAGATACGGCGGAGGCGGTGGTAAAGCTGAATGCTGCCATCAAGGCTGCAGCCCTGCAGTTCGAGAACCTGCCCAAGGACCTGTCCAACGTGGCGGTGCGGTCTGGTCATGGACTACAACTGGCGGATGTCCGGGTCATATGCCGCGACTCTGTCGTGGCGACACTGGCACAGCTCACGCACCATCGCTTGGCTGCAGTCCGGACTGAGCTGCGAGCCATGCTCAGAGACATGCACTTGCAGTACGGTGTATGCGGGCAGGTACCCTCCACGTCGTTCGCCACGCAGGCGGGGAACACGTGGGTTGATAGGGTGCTCCGAGCGATGGGGACGTTGTGAGTGGGACTCCTTATGCCGTCGTCAGTGTACTCGTGCGTACACGCCCTTCTGCCCCAGGTGCAGTGGGCAGGGCGGAGGTGGGCTTCCAGATCCTACACCTTCAAGGGTAGGGACATATGCGTTCTCTCCGGGCCCCGCACAGATGCGGCGGTGTAGCCCCTCAGCGATCCTACGAATGACCTTCTGCACGCGCGGCTCCCGTGCCATGAGCCTGGGCACTAGACCGTTCAGCTCCAGGAGTCTCAAGAGGACCATCTGCACCTTCCTCGCACGGGGGTTGGGCCCACTCAACTGTACCACGTATGGTTCACGGGACTCCGCGACGTCTTCCGGCCCCAGATGCCCGGTCCCTTGACACATCGTGTGATACACCCGGTGCGCCGTAAAAAGGCCAGCGAGCGCACTAGACTGTCAGCTGCGGGGGACGCATATGTGGTAGGCGTGTACAGGGATGACAACTGGGACCCGGAGAACCCGGGGCCGTCCATGCCGTTTGTCCCGCTGGCCGCCCTCGTGTTCGTGCTGGGGGACGTCTTCGACGGTTACCGGCAGCAGGACGATCCGGCGATAGTCCCCCTACTCACGCCACATGCCGGGGGCGGCAGAGACCCCTCGCCCCTATGGGTTGTGCACGGGCGGCCCGCGTTTTACCGGGCGTGCGCAGCACTATGTGGGTGCGACGAGTGGGCAATCGTCCTCCTGCTGCCAACTGGCCCCGTCCCGGATGGCGATGAATGCCCGGTCCCGGAGGTGGTCCGGATGGCCAACGTGCCGCACGATCCGTATGTCGCCGTCACCTCGTTGCGCGACGGGGGGGCGGTGGAACAGGGCTCTGTGGTGGTGTACCAGCCTTCCTACTCCACGGCGGTGTGGGGGCAGAGTATACCACAACCCTTGACGCCATCACGTTTGTCTGCGGGTGTCCAGGCCAAAAACTCCATCGCCTTGTCCGTCAGGGGAAGCTCCGCAGCGAACTCCTCCACGCGCCCACACAGGAGCCGAGCCACCTCCTCGTCCCGCGCACACAGTAAGCGCATGTGGCCAATGTCCTCCTTGGGCCCCCCACAGAAGATACAGGTGTGGGCCGTGACCGCTGCACAGGTGAGTTTTTGCCTCCACCGCCGCAAGACTTGCATGGTGCACAAGCGGATGTCACGCGCTCGTAGCAGGTTCCTATGTGTTGGGCCGTGGTGCACCGCTCCCACGGGCACTGCCTCACAGGCCCTGGTGCGTGCCGCCAATGAGCGCCACTCCATCTCCCTGACCTGCTAGAGGGCTTGCATGGAGGGTACATGCGGCTGGAGCTCCCCATCGTCTCTAGGCACCAAGAGCACTGCATGTTCCTTGGGCAACAGGAGATGAACAGGCGGGGCCATCGCTCGGGCCGCAGCGAAGTCCGGCTTTTCAAGCAGGACTACCGCCAAGTGCGAGCTTTGCCTCACCACCCAATGATGCGGCCCCCCGATTCTGCGTGGCAGCCGCCGCAGTCCCTCCACTATCCAGTTCAGCGCATGCTGGTTGACCAGATGTGAGGTTGGCCCCTTGATGCCACGGTAAAGGGCCTCCTGCGCTCTGCGTAGGTGCGCCCCAATGATGGAGGCATCCACTACGTGCACCGAGCAGTCTGACGGGGGGGTGTGCAGCAGGTACGCCACCGTGCCTCAGATGGCACCTGTCCAGGTGGGGCTCCCATGGCTCGCAGCCGCCACATTGGTGGCCCCGTCTTCCTAGGGAGACGAGTCAGACGTCGTGACCTTGGTTGCCGCCGGCACCCGTCAGCACCGGTGGGGTTCTAGCCACGCCACATCTGAGTCCGGGCTCTGCACTACCTTCTCGAGGGACGCCGCACTGCCGCACTGGAGGCCGTGAGCTCCGGGGAAAGGGCAGCTTTCGGCCGATACACCGCATGCGGCCGCCAGGCCACATCGCAAGGAGCACGGCTGCAGGTGGACGGAGTCCCCGATGGCGGGTGTCGTCCCCGGGGACCTGAAGCGGCTCTTCGCGACGGTGCGGGGGGCGTCATCCAGGGGCCCTGCGAAGGCCAAGCTCTTCGTGGAGGACATGATCCAGATTGGGGAAGATGTGTACGCCCGGAGGAACCATCGGCTCACTCGTATCATGCAGCTACCAATGCAAGATCGAAGGAGGGCCGTGTACGCGTTCCTGCGGGGTGACACCCCCTTCTGTCCGCAAGCGAGGAGGGTCCAGCAGCGGCCGCCGTGCAACCCGTTCGACGGCCTCCCTAGCAACCTGCAAGCGACCTTTCAAAGGGCGCCGCTGCACGCGCCGTTGGTGTCCAGGTCATACATCACGTACGAGGAGGCCATGTCCTCGTTCCCCCACTGGATGGCGGCGCTGGCGCAGGCCTTCAGCCAGTGGATCGAGTCTTGGATTGTCCAGGACTATCCTGCATACCGGGAGCGGTCCCGTATGGTGTGTGCGCAGTCCTGGGCCACGGTACGTGGTACCATGGTGCGGGGCCCTGATGGCCAGAGTGAACCCTGGCTCCAGGTGTTTGCAGACCATCCGGCTGTTGGAAACATCATGGGCTGGCCTCGTGAGGTGCTGCCGGTCCTCCGGCAGCCTGTGTGCAACCTCCCGGTTCTGGCAGTGGCCACTATGCTCGACGTGGGAGCGTTGTGGCTGTATGACCGGCAGCTGCGGAGAGTCATTCCGGCAGCGACGGGGCAGCGGTCCATGGCCGTACTAGTGGGGCCCAAGCAGCTTGCACGGATCCAGGGGGACAAAGCGCAGGACCACCTTCTTTTCTCTACCTGAGGGAGATGACAATGTGGCTGCCGACACCCGTCACACGATAGATGCCTTGAGCCTAAAGGCGGTCGTTGAGGCTCGGTCGGGAGGACAACGCATGGTTCTCGCGTCCGCCAGGGGGCCAGGGTTGGCCGGAGTAGATGTCATCGGGGAGATCGTACAGGAATATGGCTGGGAGCTCCTGACGAACGGACCGCGAAGCCTCAACATGGTGCGATGGCCCCGGCTACTGGGCAGCCCCCCGGTGATGTCGAGCGGACAGCCAATTCTCGGCCCAGCGTCCACGTGGGAAGAAGCGAGACGGGGCCTGCTCCATTGTGCCACTGCACGCGCGCTGGCGGGTGCACTGCTCCGCCACCAGGAGGCGTGCTGTGATGTTTGGCAGGAACTGTGGTCGCAGTGTTGTGGAGGCGGCTGCGTCTTATCGCAGTCGGTGCTCCCGCTGCGGTGCTGCGGGTGCGGGGAGACGGCGCCGGTTTGGGTACATCCGTTCGCCTGCGCCCTGCTTTGTGGGTCGTGTCGGGAGCGCGCCGGAAGGGTGTGGCCCAAAGCCAAGTGGGCGCTGCGACACTCTGGGCAGCTGTCGTCAAGTGCCCGGAGGGCGATTCAGGGTGACATGAGGGGCGTCTGGGTGGATGGGGTACGGTGCCCCGGTGCACCGACGGCGGCCCTGCCCCTACTACTGTGGTGGGCAGCTCTGGATGGTGACTCGCGGATTCTTTGGTTGTGGCATCACCGAGGGTCTGGTGAGGAGGCTATGGGAGCCAAGGGTAATGCAGCTTGACAAGGTGTGGGACGTGTTGGTGCGCTTGCCACCGTTTCTTTACTCGGCACGACAGCGGTGGCGGCTCGTGGGAAGCAGTATCCTCTTGGCC